>OZ007590.1:166734389-167934389 GCA_963931845.1 Maratus michaelseni
ATTTTAACCACAAAAATTTTTACAAATGATATCTTTCGCTCAGGTGTAATTTTTCATTCATGAAGGCCCATGGCAAAACGGCCTCTCCGGATATTACAATCTTGTAACAGTACGAGTAAAGTTATTTTCCAAACATATATAACTGACTTTCAAATTTGAAAACCTAAGAGTCCCCTTGAATCTCGGGGGTCGTGGAATTTGCCACCCTGTAATTTACGCCACTGCACTATCTTTAACGAATCTACAGAATTTCGAGGATAAAAAACAATTCGCAACTTTTTTTTTTTTTTTTTGGCCAATATAATCGAGCCAACGACATAAGATTCAAAATAAAGTATATATTTCATGTAATATTTTTTTTAAAGTACATATCAAGTGATTATTAAAGCTAAATACTGTGCCCCTAATAGATTTCTACATGAACTACTTTTACCGGACACAGAAAGTGATTTACTCACTTGCTTTTTCCAACAAGCCTCCGGTAAGACCTGGTGGAATACATTAATTTAAATCAAAGCGCCTCAAAAAACTCCAAAAAAAAAACAATAATAATAATAACATGTACATCCAATACATACATGAAATGTAAATCTAGGCACAATCTTGAGGACAGGTGAGGGCTGGATGGCAAAATGACTCCAAATCCATGAGGGGAGAAAAGAGAAAAAATCTACCAAACAGAGAAAGAAGGGGGCGCGTCACGGGTCCCCATGGTTACCATCCAGTACACAGACAGCCTCCGATCCCGACCGAACCGGTGGATCAATGAGATGACTTCACCTGAGGCTCCCCTGCCTCAGGTGACAGCCACCGACGCCGCGAGGAGAAAATCAATAGGCCCTGGCGCTACCGCAGCAAGGTAAGAAGGGACTGTCCGAATATCCCCAAGTAACATACCAAGGCACTTGAAAGAGTTCATCAGAAAAATGAACCGGGATCTCTCATTAGCACAGGAAAACTGATGAATCATGACAAAAATCAACGTAAAAATTTCGGGCAGATTTAAATAAAAAAAAAAAAAAAAAAATCAGGTAGGGGCAAGATTTTGGAACAGTTATGCTTGCAGTCCACTGGCAATGCTTCGTTTTTTTTTTTTTTTTTTTTTTTTTTTTTTAAATGTATATATAAACATGAAATTAATTAAACTTTTCGACGGAAACCCACGTACAAGGCTTTTTAAACATATCAACATAAAATAATAATAATAATAAAATACAGAAATGTAAGAAATGAGATATTAAAAATCCAAAAATGAGCTATCAGGTTTTTTTCAAAATGAAGAATTGAAAGTTTTTTTTTTTCATTAAGGGGCAGGCCCCTTAAAGTCCCTGTATAGAATAATTTAACAGATGAACGTTAAAAAAAAACTGTCTTCTACAGGGTATGGAAAATCTTTAGTTTCTTTTTCTTTTAGTGTTTGTTTTAAATCATTTAAGAAGAATATATATATAGTTCAAAATCAAGAGAGAAAAAGAAAATTTAGTTAGTTACATTTGAAAATCCGAGGAGGGGCAACTGCTCCCCCTTTTCGGCGTCCATGCCCATTAACTTTATAAGTTTATTTTCATGTGTGCAGGCAACAGGAGCAGGAGGGGGTTGCAGTCTCTCCCTGGACTTTGAAATTTTAACTCCCCCCGCTTATCTTTGCTGATTTTGAAAAATAGTAAAATTTATTTTTCCAGATCACTTAAAATAATTAAACACTAAAGAAAAAGTATGATCGAGAGTAAAAATGTTTTCATTTATTATATAAGGTATCGACTTGCCATATAATTTCCACCAAATATTCTTTCCAGGCCTGGATATCGTTTTGCCTATGCTTATGTTTATTTTTGAAGATAACTTTTTCTCGGATTCAAACAATTTCAGAATATATGTAACCGCTTTAAACTTTATATCACGAATCTTAATTAACACGATTATTAATCTTAATTCAAGATAAATTCGCCATTCGTGGAATCGTACGTCTTCTCTCAAAGAAGTTTATTAGATTGGAGGAGAGAGTATGGAATCGGGAGATTTCTCCTTCCTCTCCTAAACTTTTAGAAGTAATTGGAGTTTAGAACTCTTGAAGTCCCAGTGACTTCAAATAGGGCATATAATACATTTAGCCTATAAATAAGGGAACCGCGATTTAAAGACAAAACTGTTCCAAAGACGCTTGTTCCAAAAAATAAAATGTTTAAATAGCCAAAAATAAATAAATAAATAAATACAAAAGAAAAAAAGAAGAAAAATTATAAACATTTTACTTAAGAACACATTTTAAAAAACATTAAAAAAAATTCTTTAACGAAATTGTAATCAGTTGTTGCAAAGGTTAGAGAATCACTTTCAGATTGGATACACAATTCTTTTTAAGTCTCTGTTTATTTTTCACTTTTATTTATTTATTTACTTTTTTTTTTTTTTTTTTTTTTTTTAAGTACAACAGGTGATAGTGAAGCATTAAATTTAATTAGTAAACTTAATATGCATATTGAAATTGTTAAACAAAATTTACAAAAACAAACTTTGTTTTAGCAGAGTAATTTAAATTTAAATAAAAGGATGTCAGTATCCATATTTTTATGTATCCCTTCTAGTGTTCTGATAATAAATTACCAATTGTATTAAACTAATACTAATTTTAAATTAAAACGCATTATTAAATTAAGGTAAAAACTTTTGTATTATTATTATTTTTTTTTTAATCATCTATCATCTTGGATTTCTTAATCCAATTTAAACTACATACTTATTTATGTATAAATAATGATATTTCTTACTTTTTTTTAACCATACCTCCTAATAAAAGACACCTCTATTTAAGGGACAAAATATCCGGTCCCATGGGTGTCTGTTATTGGGAGGTTTTGCAGCATTAAAAATCGGTAGAAGAAAACGGCTGCAATAAGAGATGCAGATGAATCCATAAGATCGATGAATAATCCAGTGCGGACAGCTTAGCCACGAAAGCAATAAAGAATGGCATGGAAACCGATATGTTTGCGACAACCCATCCAGCACGAACTGAATTCGATTAAAAAACTGAATCCAATTCAAAATTGCCCTTTCAAATGGTACACAAACATTTAAACAACAAGCTTATAATATCAGTAAGGCTATTTTTTAAACCGTGTACATTATCTTAGAACAGATAACGTAAAAAGTAATTATTGTATGCAAAAACTATATTGAGGTAGGTAACTTCAAAAAACGTTTCTATAACATATAAATATGAGCTGAATGTAATAAACAGATGAAGAAGACTCGTTAATGGGCCACCAGTTTTAAATAAGTATATTATACCATGACAATCTCGTTAATGGGAAGTAAAATATCGTAAAATGCTAAATATAAAAATGAATTCCCATATCATAACATTCCAACACTGCAGTCTTTCGCTTTCTGAGTACCACTATTTCCGATTAATAATTTTTCATCTTATTTAATGGCAAATTTCAGTTCGGAAATAGTGGTACTCAAAAAGCGGAAAGGTTGACAACTATGTAGTTGGTAAAAAATAAAATTGTTTTCGCATTATTTAATCAAAGCCCAATCATACTGTAGTTTGATTAAAAACTCGAAGAGAAAATTTGTTTTATCTTTAAATGTAAAAATTATAAAAAGTCAGAAAATGAGCCATTTACGCATAATTAATTTTCAGATAATTAAAAATTACACTTCATGACACTTGTTATGACACTGTTGAAATCTGACAAGGATGTGAACATATAGCATGTGATTAAATTCAACAGAGCAAAAATAAATTACTTTCCGCAAAGATTATTTATATATAAATGATTAACGATCTCCAGTTATTCAAATATCATGAAAATATTTCCATTTATATAAATATTTAACATCAGTAAACCATTTTTAATTATGCTAAAGAATTTTTATTACCATGAATCCCGTATATCAAATAAACCCTTTGTGCACACCAACGGGATTTTAAAGTCCCTTTAAAGTGGTTCTCAAATGACCTGCTAAACAACGCGAAACTTCCTGACCCATTTTCTGATTCATTTTTAAACGCAAAGGCATAAAATTGGCAGGTCTGACTACTGAAACGATTTGAAATCGAAATAAGTTTTCCCATTTTTTGATAAATAAATTACTTATCAAGTTATAAGCAATCAGTGTCACGTGATAACCGGTTTTCCTGTCCATTCTCGTGCTGTCGCATCGGGAATTCGGTACAAAACGTCGACTTTGACAGTATTTTCTGAAAGATCTTCTACCTTTACCAAATAATGGGAAATGTGTTTCGACTACATACTTTCTGAATAAAAACACCTGCCAATTTCATGAGTTTGCGAAAAAAAGAAAAAAAAAATTGAATTAAAAAATGTGTCATAAAGCAACCGGTTTGGATTTGAGAACAGCCTTCAGTACACCTTTACGCACAGTGTTGAATTCAGGTGGTGGCCCGGTGAGACATTCCTCCCCCCCCCCCCCCCCGGGAGTCACAGAAATCCCTCCCGGACTGAGTGTCTGAATTTAACACTGTTTAAGCAGGGTTCGTAAATATGATATTTTCGAAAAAATAAAAAATATCCGATATTTTCAAAATAGTCAACTTACTGCCGATTATAAATATTTTCAGACTTAATATAAATTAAAAACTAAAACATATTGCATCTAACAGGAAAACTCAAAACACTATTCTGAATGTTTATTATTATTATTATTTCCCCAACTTGCAACAAAATTGTAAATTAACCAATGAAAAAGAGAAATAACCTGATTTTTACACTCACTGAAAAACAAAATACAGGATTCAGTGCTATCATGAAAACTATGTTTTATACAGTAAAATTTTAAATACAGAATATTTTTTTATTCCTTAACCTGTTGTGCAGTTTAAAACAGAGCTAAACCAAAACCAGAAAAGATTATTTCTGTAATGGAGCTGTAAATAACCGATTATCTAAATCAGACGGTTTATTTTTCAATGGCTATTCTAAGTTTATATTATCCCACATAATAATTAGTTCCACATTCATAAATTCAGCCTTAAACGTAAAGCTTGAAAAATATTGTTTTCTTTTTAGCTCAAAAAATTCGTTACCTGAGGCAAAGGTTCTTCAGCTACAGAACGACACAATCAATAAAAGTTGAAAAATTCATTTGCACTTGTTTTGAATGAAAATATAAAAAAATCATACACAGCTATATTTTGAAAATAAATATCAAATATATGAAAATATCAAATATCATGATATTTTGAAAATAAATATCGGATATACATACATATATATATCATGGTATATATCACGATATATACCCATTGATATATGGGTCACTCTCTGAAAAGTGGCCTTTTTTTTTTTTTTTTAAATTGAGCGCAAATGAAATTTCCTCAAAATAGATTAACCTTATTTACTTCAATTAAAAATCTTATGAGTTTTTCAATATGTATTTTATTGCAGTAGATTCAGATCATTGCTTCATATATTGAAATTATGAGAAAATGATTGTGAGGGAAAATATGAAATACTCATGAAAATCACTTTGTACAAAAATGATTAGCCTTAGGTATATTTTTAATTGCTAAATATCTTTTGAAAAACGCATTTCCAATAATATATTAACAAAAAATAAATTTTATTAATTTTTATTAAATTTATAATAGATGACGAAATGATAAGTAATAAAAGTATTTTATATATTGGTTACTTATTATTGGTTACTTATCTATTACTTAGTCCATTAATAAAAATCGTATTTCGATAATTATATTAAGTAATGAGTAATCACCTGTTTAAATTTCCCCATAGGTTAAAATATGGATTTTGAGTCGGTGAAGAACGCTGAAGCGTCCCCTTAATGGTTCAAAAAATAGAACTTTCAATTGTTATATTAAATGAGAGTCACTTTAGCTCTGAATATTTTGACACTAAGTTATATTTCAGCGATTTTGTATTTCAAAATTGTTGGGTAAAGTAGTGGAGTTCGCCGAACAGAGTTCAACGATGAGATTTGATTATAACCAGGGGTCTGTCCAGACTTTTTCCGCAGTGTCCTGTTTTTGTGAAATTGTGAACAGCTTTTTATTTGTGAATTTGAAATGATCGTTATATTCAGGTTCTTGTTTATACATTTTTAAGAAGATATATGGATGTAAAATACATATTTTCTTTATGTATGTAAAAGTGACAGGTCAGATTTTACTTTTAAATGATTAATTTGTGAAATGTTCGTTTTAAAGACGGAAATATTTTGTGAGAAACCAATTTTTAAGACACAGAATTTTGTGAAGGGTCCTGTTTTAGGAAAAATAATTTTGTGAAGGATCCTGTTTTGAAATAAAAAATAATTGTGAAGAGTCCTTTAAAGGACCCCTTTTAAAACCTTAGATTTTTCTTTGAGAAGAAAGGAACAGATATAAATGGAATTAATTCCGAATAATATAATTCCGGATACATATTTGGAAGGAGAAAGACAAGAGCGCTATTTCAGAACATTCTTGGTGGGGGAGGGAAAGGCATCGTTTTCTTTGTGGAGGATGGTTTCTTTTGATAGCATCCTTCAGTGCACAATTGAGAAGCAACTCGCACATTTTAATTATCACATTTTTTTTTTTTTTTTTTAAATCTGCCAAAGTGCTCATTAATAATAAATGTGCCTCACTTTGAGAATGTTGCACTAGAAAAGATTTTGGCAAATATTATTAACCGGTGAACCCGTGCGAAGATTTCCGCACTGCAATCTAATAGTTTACCTATATCCAATATTTTTTAGATGCAGCTTTAAACTTCTAAAGAAAAATTAAGGATTACAAATATCTGCAAACAACATTAGTCAAGACAGAATATCATCTTATTTATTCCATCAAAGTGACACTAAAAACTGATCGAAGATAGGAAAGGCAAAAAGAAATAATAAATCAATCGTATTTTAACTACATTAGAGGATGACATCATCTGTTTTGAAAAAAAAAAAAAAACAACAACCGTGGAATATAGAAAAATAAATTGAACATTTGAATTTCAATTTGCTTTTTAATCATAAATATAAAATAAACCCGTGCAGCAACAATGTCCCACTTTATCTTTATTTTACTTTTTTTTTTTTTTTTTTTAATTATTGTTGAACACGACATAATGTGTTTTTTTTATTTTTGTGGCAACAGTGATTTGAGAAAAACCTTTCATTTCATTTATGAAAACAATGTTGATTTAATTTTTAATTAACTGCAATTTTTAATCAAAAAACGTGTTTTAAAGAAATATAAGTGTACTATGTCAAAATCCTTTCATATGGCATCTCATTCGTTGTTGTGCGTTTCGTATTTACTTAGAAAAAGGGATGTTGACAACAGAAATAATATATAGGATTATTATTATTAATTTCTGTAACTAAATTGTTTATTTGATAAAGTTTCTATTTTAATGAAATCTGACAAGTTATTTTAACTTTTGTGCAATTTCTGATTTTTTTTTTTTTTTTTTTTTTTTTTTTTTTTTTTTTGATGGAAATTTTTTTCTTTCTTTTTTTTATTTTACTATTTTTTATTTTTTGGAGTGAGGGGTGCATTTTCGTTCCTAACCTCCCCAAATGGCACCCCTGGAGACAGAGGGGTATATTAATTTATGTATATTTCTTTTCAAAAGAAAACTATTTAAAAAAATTAATTTAAAAAAAATTCAAATTTTAACCATGATTAAATTTTGATATATCATCTGAAAGAATAATACTTTTTTTTTTCTTTTTTGAGAACAGAAAATAACAATGTATTTGTCTTCAGGATTTACAAAAATATTTATTGCAGCATGAATTGAGAGTCAGTCATGAAAATTAGGCGTGATTTTTCAAATAAACCTTGAATGCTCATAAAGGAATGTTTAAAAATATATACTTTTACACTTATTATGAGTGCTTTTTACTACTAGAATCATGTTTTAAAAAAAATTCTCTCGAAGATAAAGATCGCACAAAGGCAATTTAAAGAATACTATATAATTGAAATTCGTTGTACAAAGTGTTATAACTTTATATTTCACAAAAATTTCGATTTATGCATTTAGACAAATTTCTGAAAGACAAGTGGCACATACAAGTGGTATTTTTATTCCCGGAAAACCAGAAGGTGACGAGTGGATAAGTAATTTATAGAGGCACTCAAAATAACATTGTAAGTAACAGAATATGTTTACAGATAAAAAACAAGAAACAGTGAACAATTTGAAAGGAATAGTACCACTTTGGAAAATTTTATAAATTATGAAGCTGCAAATATTTCAAATCAACATAAGAGACAGTATAGCACTTAATTCACTATATATATATTTTAAATATTTGTGTCTTATATTAAACAAAACTTTATTCGAACTTTAGAAAAGAACAAGGTTTATTGACATTTTTTTTTTCTTTTATACTGAGAAATCCAGCTTGTATGTATATGTACAGGGATCGATGCCGGTTTTTTTTTTTTTTTTTTTTTTTTTTTTTTTTTTTGGGGGGGGGGGGGGGGGGCATTTTGTGAAAAGTAAAAGATGTTTTTGTGAAATTTATTATATTTGTGAAAAAGTAACATTTTGTAACAAAAGCTTTTTTTAAATCCTTTTGCTGAACTTTTCCTCTCTGGTGAATTTATTTGTTCACAAATTACACATTTTAAAATGTCACAAAATAATAATTTATAAATAGTAAGTTTTTATGGAATAGAATTTTGTGAAAGACCTATATTATTAAAAGGAATTTTGTGAAGGGGCCTGTTTTATTAAATAGATTTTTGTGAAGGGATCCTAAATAGGCTCCACAGATTTTACCTGGATCGACTCTTGATTTGTTTCATTTCACACATTGATTCTAAGACTCATTTTATATATATATATATATATATATATATATATATATATATATATATATATATATATATATATATATATATATATATATATATATAAATTCGAAAATAAAAATACATTATTTAGTGTTATTATAAATATTCCAATCAAAACTACGTACAGACAAATTGAATTTATATGGAACATCGCAATCTCTTAAATGATGACTGAAAATACTATTAAGAATACACATCGATTTACTACAAGAATCATTTAATAGTCACTCATAACTTATAATATCGAGTAATTTAACATATAAATGCTCATATCATTAAATGAATATTCTTATTTCCCACTCCCCCAAGAATTTACATTTAATCGGGTAGCAGCTACTTGTTATTTGCTGGAGTTATATGACGAATATTACATTTAATGTAATGTCGTTAACATTATGTTACGTAACTGATACAGCATTACTAAAAAATGTTTCATTTTTAACTCTTTTTCAGTGATAACAGAAATTTAAAACTGGTATAAAATAAGCGAACAGCTTCACATTACTTATTTCGAAATGCCACTTTCACCTATTAGACGTAAATGTTTAATTAAAAAATAATATCATCCCATTATTTTAATATATTTTACATTTAAGAAAGTCAACAATAGGGATCGTATCATAGCAAAATATATTATAATTATTGATAGGTATATACACGCATATCGGTGTATCTTTATTTTAGGAAGTTAGTTATGCTTAAAAAAGCATACTAAAGATAAAGACGATAACACACTGGGAATAATAAACATGAAAATCTAAATGATCTTTCTCTAAAATGCAGAGTTTTTCCTCCTCTTATTAGGATTTAATTCATTTTCGGAACTAAGTAGCAGGGGAATGTCCAGCTGCAAAATCAATATTTCTTTCTTGGGCAATCAGCATCATTTCTAGCAATCCATGAGTTGTCATGACAACAATAAGGCAACACAGGACACAGTACTGGGAAAACCACTTAGGCACATTTATCGCCTTACCAATTTAAAATGAGCAGAGATTGATAAAAATATATTTAAATGCTAAGCAATAGGATCTGTCGAATAATAATAATAATAATAATAAACATTTTTATTGAAACTAGAATACATTTATACTTAACTCACACGAACTGTTACAAAAATCATAAATATCACGATGATCATCAAAAATGAAGACCTGTTAGAAAAATAACCATTATAGAAAAGTACAGATAAAATACTTATATAAGATTACTAGAAAGGTGCATAAAATTTATTTAAAATCCATATGTAAAAGATACAAGGGGGATTTCAGTTAAGGTATCAAATTACTAAAAAGGTATATAAAATTTATTTAAAATCCATAGTAAAAGATACAAGGGGGATTTCAGTTAAGGTATTCCCTTGAAAATGATCAAGTTAGTGATTGAAAGATCTCGGGGTTAAAATTGAAATATGTATATAGCAACTTTTACATATGGTTTTTAAACAAATACTACGCACCTTTTTAATAATTATAAGTATTTTATCTATATTACACTCAGAAAAAGAAACTGATTAAAACTACAAAACATATTTTTTGAGTACATTTTGTTGTTTTAGCAAAATTGGAGTAAAATTGAACCATTTTACTTCAATTAACAAAACATTTTTACTGACAATACAAAATTTTTTTTGGAATTGCAAAAAAAAAAAATTTTTTTTATTCAAACAAAAATTTTATTGACCCATATTTAAACAAAAATTTTGTTTAAATACAGGTCAATGGAAATTTTGTTTGAATCAACAAAAAAATTTTTTTTGTTGAAAACCACTTTTTTTTGTAATTCCAAAAAAATATTTTGTATCGTCAGCAAAAATGTTTTGTTAATTGAAGTACAATGGTTCAATTTTACTCCAATTTTGCTAAAACAATCAAAATGTTTTGTAGTTTTAATCAATTCCTTTTTCTGAGTGTAACTACAAGCTGAATGTGACAGTCCACTCTAAACTCTTTTTAAGTTTTCTATTATAGAGAAGAATAGGAAGAAAATTCTACAAAAAAATTATCGTCTAATGTTCTCGAAGTATTCGATCATATATAATTTTGATAATAAATAAATAAACTGATACATTTCGGACAAAATGCCAAACAAATGGCTTGCTAGTAACACTTTTAAAGGATATAAAAGATGTAAATTAAACATATTAAATTATCTTAACGTACAAAGAATAACTAATCTTAAATTATTCACATTTCTGACTAACATTTAGTATATTTATATGTGGTTTACGTAATTAAAGATCGTTTACAGAGATCGAACCAGGCACAATTTGAGGCCTATGTAGGGTCCCTTCATAAAAATCCTTTTAATAAAACTGGCCCCTTTACAAAATTCCTCTTAATAAAAAATGCCCCCCCCCCACAGCATTCCATTCCATAAACATGCCCTTCATTAATTATTTTTATTTTGTTAGGTTTTAAAGTGTGTAATTTGCAAACAAAACAAGTTCACCAGACAGGAAAACTTTAGCAGAAAGACTTAAAGATATTATTATTAATAAATGCTTGGTTTGAATTTGAGTAACTGGATTTCATCTTTCGTTGCAAAATGTTATATTTCACGGAAATATAATAAATTTCACAAAAATAACTGACTTTTCACAAAATGGGGGGCCTAAGAAAAAAAAACCAGCATCGACGCTTTGTTTAAAAGCAAAATATTTCTTAATATTCCAAGGAAATCTTAAGGCAACATACTGCAACTTCATTCTACTACCATTATTGCGAAAAACAAAGAAATATGTCATATAAGCTAAAAAAGAAAAAAACAACAACATACTTTAAAAAACACAAAATAACTTTAATTAACCTAGATTAATTTTGACACAATTATTCAAATTGGTAAAGAAATCACAACTGATATAACTTTAATTAAACCTTAGCAAAATATTTAAATTTTTACTTATGATCATTTAAAGTGCATACTAACTAAACTGTCAGATTAATAAAGCCAAAAAAAAAAATTAAAATTAAAATACATTATCAATATGTATCCCCCCCCCCCCCCCTCTCTCATTCATTTTGAAATTACTCTTTACGTTTATTTCACTGACATCCTTAAACTTTACAGTACAAAATCCCTAAAAATGTCTTTTTTTAGATATTCTCCTTATTTTCTGTTTTTATTGGTGATTAAAAATAAATTGTTTTGTTTTCTTTTTTTAAAACGATACAAATAGCAAGTGTTACATATTCCTAAAAAATAATTTGTAACAGTCGAAAAAGTTCGAGGAAGTCTCCGAAATGGAAGCTCTTTCAGGAAAGCTTTTTAACTTCCGTGTACGGCGAAAAAAGATCCAGCAATCCCAGTTTCCTTCTTAGGAACGACTGTCGTTAAAGCAAATATTCGGCTGAAAATATGACATGAACCAAATATTGAATTTTCTTAAATCGAATTAGATTGACATTATGTAACAGCGCATTAAACATTTGCTAATTAGAAAATATAATTTAAAAACACAATTATCCAATGGATTATGCACAATTTGTTTGAAAATTCTGAATGCAGAGATAAATACAAAAATGTCAGAAAAATGTATAATATAAAGGATGTAACAAGAAACATAGTTACAACTTTAAGGGGTGATATTATAAGACAAATAATTTTTGACAAGTAATTTTTGAGGACAAGACAAATAATTTTTGTATTTAAAAATTAGTACATAGATAGACGAACAGAAGTCTCAAGCATTTTTCTTCCGAGTTGGAAAGAGCGGAACCCGATTTGGCGACTTTTTTTATTCAGTAATTTACCACTTCCGAATAAGTAAATCTCATCAAAAAGTCACCTGTAAAAAATGCAGCCAAGTCTCGTAACTCATTTACCGTAAAAAGTACTGAGATCGTATAAAGCCAAGTTTAACTATCTTATTAACTCTGAAATTTTCATTCACAAATCACTCCTAGTCTCTACATCTTTAGTTAATTATTATTTTGTGACTTGACAATTACTTAGCACGAGAATGTGATGTATATAGTTAGTCTTAATCAAATAATACTATAACATATTAAGGTGTAATAACTTCCCTGTGCATATATAATTTGCTTTAGTTAAATTATCCCATCCCATCCCATAACATAGTAAGGTGTAATAACTTCCCTGTGCTGCGTAATTGCCAAGTCACAAAATAATAATTAACAAAAGATGTAGAGACTAGGAGTGATTTTGTGAATGAAAATTTCAGAGTTAATAAGATAGTTAAACTTGGCTTTATACGATCTCAGTACTTTTTACGGTAAATGAGTTACGAGACTTGGCTGCATTTTTTACAGGTGACTTTTTGATGAGATTTCACTTCTTTTTGTAAGTAACCCTCCTTTTCTTGATTTTGGGTTCTTTTTGGAGATCATCCACTGATTTTCGCTAAGACCACACTCTGTCCCTATTATTTACAGGTATCAAAAAATTGAAGCTTTAGTTTCGTTTGCAAAGTACTGTAGATAAAAAGAGATTTCAGGTTCCTAGGCAAGCACTAAATTATAAGAGGGGAAGTGTCAAAAGTACTCTCAATTGCTTCCAGGATAGGCGCTATGCATCTCAGATATAACTCGCAGCCCTAGATACTTGATATTTAACATAAAAGAACTTTTTAGTATAAAAAGAAAGCCAAAATTAAAATTTCCGGAAATTTCCAATAAATCAAACTATATTCCTTTTTTCGATGGTTTTTTTTCGTTTTTTTTAGACTTTTTTTTTATTATTTACGGATTTTTTAATTTTTCCTTACTTTGTGTACAAAACCCTGCCTTTCTGCCAAATGTCAATCTTCTAGGACTACAAAATCGAATTATTTTCAAATTTTCGACTTTTTATGAATTTATTGATTTTTCGATTTTAATTCTAAGTTACCTGATTGTCATGCTAATATAGTAATTATTTGATCCGTCTTCTTAGGATCATTTAGGTTCAATTTAGAGATAAATCAAGTGAATCTTAGAGTCACCATGATTTTATTTAGAAAGGACTATCAAGCTATAACCAGCCAGTAATGTCGGGAGGGTAGGGGGAGCTGTGAAAATTTTTGTGGGGCTAACATCATTTAACAATCCATATTTCATATGTGAAGTAAATAGAGTACAACATGTGAAAGAAAACAAACCTGTCTATAAAGAAATCGCCTATATCGTAGCCAGTCTATAGCGGAACTTTTCTATAACGAAATTCGTAAACGAAAGAAAAGAAAACCATAATCCGGGGGAAATAACATAAAACAATTAGGGGCGTTGTACTAGCTAATAGGACAATTATCTTATAACTAATGTTTCTAGCAGTACAAAATCAAATTGTTTTCGAATTTTCGATTTCTTAAACATATTTCGATTTTTCGATTTTATTTTCGAATTTTTTAATTGTTCTTTTTATTGAATAGTAAATACTACCTTTACACCAAGTTTTAAGTTTCTAAGACTACAAGATAAAAATATTTTCAATTTTTGATTTTTTCGCATTTTTTTTTTAAATAATTTTCTGGATTTTATAATTTTTTCTTATTTTGTATCCTTTATTACAAATTTTAAGTTTCTAGACCTACAAAATCGAATTATTTTAAAATTTCCGATCTTTTTCGATTTTCTTATTTTATTTTCGAATTTTATTGCGTTTTTATTTTAACTTATTCTGAATCCCAAACACCATCTTTACCGCGAATTTTAAGTTAAGGCCAAAAGATCAAATTATTTAAATTTTTTTCAAATTTTTTCGAATTTTTCGAATTTTTGATTTTTTTTCGAGTTTTCTGGATTTTTTAATTTTTCCTTATTTTGCATCCTAAATACTGCCTTTATTCCGAATTCCAAGTTTCTAGCGCAACAAAATTGGATTATTTGAAATTTTTCGATTTTTCGATTTTATTTTCAATTTTTTTTTTGTGTGTTTTTGATGTTTTCTTTTTCTGAATTCTAAACACTACCTTCACACAAAATTTTAAGTTTTTAAGACTACAAGATCGTGTTATTTTCAAATTTCAATTTTGTTCGATTTTTTTAAATTTTCGAATGTTTTTTTTTTTAATTTTCCGGATTTTATATTTTTTCCTTTCTTTGTATCCGAAATGCTAGCTTTATTCCAAATTTTCACTTTCTGTGGCTGTGGGATATACCCAATCTTTTTGATGACGCGAGAGTGAGTGAGTGTGTGAGTGACAAAAAATCGAAACTTTGAGTTCATATATCGTCTGCACTAATTTATGGGTATTTTTGAATTATCCATATTTTTGAATTTTTCCTTATTTAGTATCTTAAATATTACCTTTATTCCAAATTTCAAGTTTCTAGCGCTATGAAATCGAATTATTTTCAAATTTTCCTTATTTTTCGATTTTTCCGATTTTTTTGTTTTATTTTCGAATTTTATTTGGTTTTTTATTTTAACTTATTCTGAATCCTAAACACTATCTTTACTGCGAATTTTAAGTTTCTAAGGCTAAAAGATCAAATTATTTTAATTTTCACAATTGAATCCATTTGGACACTACACTGTTAACTAGTATTTTAAAAACACAAATTGCACAAATTGTGCTTATTAGTTGCTAAAATCAGTGTAAAAATTGTTTTAAACTCATAAAAGAGTTAAAATCCTACATGTTTCGGCTTTAAACTTAAACAAAAAACTTTGTAAAAACGAATTAAGGTTGTATCCTAGACACTACCTTTTTTCCAAATGTCAAGTTTCTAGGGCTACGGGATCTACCTAATCTTTTTGATGACGCGTGAACGAGTGAGTGAGTGAGTGACAAAAAATCGAATGTTTGAGTTCATATATCGTCTGAACTAGAAAAGATAGAAAGTTTTAATTTTAAATTTTGGTCCTGTGTGCCAAATACTCTAGAAAAGCGAAGTTTCAAATTTTTGGGATACTCCAGCGCGGAGATATGAGGGGGTCAAAAGTGCCCTGAGTTGCTTCCAGAAAAGTATGCTTACGGCTGTCCTCTCTCGACTTGGCGAAGGCACTGCCGTGCCTCCAGATCTAAAACAAACTATCCCCATCCTGTGGGATTTGTTTTTCAATGTTTTACTTTATTTAATGCAAAACATAGATTGCATCCGACAACTCATAAAAAAGTCCTCCGGCCTGTACCGGCAGGAAAAGGTAGCTTTCCTATATCTTCGTTTTAAAATTTTAGCTAATGTTATTCGAAAACAGCAAGTTAAAATGCAAAGAAACCGTTTACAAAAGATTCGTTTACACTGAATTTGAATAAGAAATTCGCCAAATTATTGAGCTATAGCCAAGTTGGCTTCATTTATGAAGACTTATTTTGTCGCCAAATTTGGCGAGATTTCGCCAATTGTCGCCAAGTTTGGCGAGAATTTGGCGCTAATGGATATGAATATATAGTTTTATGCGTATGATTGGGAAAATGATTACAACAATGAAAGAAAATAATTTGCGAGAAATCGCGTTCACTAAAACTTATAAATTTATATTAAAGTCATTAAAATTACAGACATTACAATACACTTTCATAAAACATTAAAAACATATTAAAATTGGACGTTTCGGATTTACATGGAAAATCCCTCTTCAACAGCAACATTTTACTTCGCGTAAATCATAGTTCAAAAATATCAACAAATAGAAAATGCAACGTATCAAAATTTCGAAGTCAAAGTTACAGTTATAATAACACGGAGTATTCATTCGGGATTGCACCTGCTTGACCATTATTGACCATAAATTTATCGTTGGTTTTTTGTAATGTGCTGTTTTGTTTCAAAATGTCAGCCACCCTAGAATTTCAAACTGCTCTATCTCAGCCAATTTTTAAAATAGAGGTAAAACAAAAAATGCTCTGGAATCCTTGTATCAAGTCCTAACACCTAATTAAAAAATAAACTTGATTTTTTAACTTTTTTGTACATTTATTTTAGTTTTAAAATTTTCCGTGGCCGCCATCTTGAAACAAGATGGCGGACCAAGCTGGCCAATGAACTCGGTCGAGGCATTGGTGAGCTTAATACACACAATTAGTTTTATCCAAATTAATTTATAAATACGAGCGTTATCGTATCAAATTATTTTCATTTTTTCAATTTTTTTCGAATTTTTTTATTTTTTTTTTCGAATTTTCTGGATTTTTATAATTTTCCTTTTTCTGTATCCTAAATACTACCTTTATTCCTAATTTGAATTTTCTAGCGCAACAAAATCGGATTGTCTTCAAATTTTCGGTTTTTTTCAATTTCTTCGATTTTTTCAATTTTGCTTTCGATTTTTTTGGTGTTTTTGATGTTTTCTTTTTCTGGATGTTAAACACTACCTTCACACCAAATCTTAAGTTTCCAAGACTACAAGATCGTATTATTTTCAATTTTCAATTTTGATGGAATTTGTTGAATTTTCGAATGTTTTTTTTTCGAATTTTCTGGATTTTATAATTTTTCCTTTCTTTGTATCCTAAACACTACCTTTTTTCCAAATGTCAAGTTTCTGGGGCTACGGGATCTACCCAATCTTTTTGATGACGCGTGAACGAGTGAGTAAGAAGTGACAAAAAATCGAATGTTTGAGTTCATATATCGCCTGAACTAGAAAAGACAGAAAGTTGTAATTTTAAATTTTGGTCCTGTGGGCCAAATACTCTCTATAATTGAAGTTTAAAATTTTTGGGATACTCCAGCGCGGAGATATGGGGGGGTCAAAAGTGCCCTGAGTTGCTTCCAGAAAAGTATGCTTACGGCTGTCCTCTCTCGACTTGGCGGAGGCACTGCCGTGCCTCCAGATATTCGCTTTATTTAATAGTAGCACTTGTTGGAAAGTGTTAGAAAGTCAATAAGGTCATATTAGACTGTTTGTGAAAGATATCAAAAATTTTCGGGCTTGAAATTTCGTGCCCTTTTTAATAATTCTGCTTTAAAACTTCAATTAAATCTAAATTTTAACTTTGCACAAGATTAACTGTAACACAATTAGTATTCAAATTGGTAAGGAAATATGAGTTGTAATTTCCCAACTGGGCGAAAACTCTTCAGGCCAGGATTTGAACCAAGGATCTCTTGGCTGAAGCTGCCAATGCTCTACCAACTGAGCCATCCCGGACGAATCTGGAGGACCTAATTCACCCAGTTAACCTTATTGATTATAGCATCTGCTCTGATATCTGACCAATTTCTTTCCTATTTCTGGCGTATGATTTCTTCACCAATTTGAATAATTGTGTTAAAAATAATCTGGTGCAATTACATATCCAGCGTTTACTGGATTTCCATTACCTGTGATTTATTCTGTCGAGCTGATTCAGATATCAGACCAGATGCTATGATCAATAAGTTTAACTGGGTGAATTAGGTCTTCCAGATTCATCCTGTATGGATCAGTTGGTAGAACATTGGCAGCTTCAACCAAGAGATACTTGGTTCGAATTCTGGCCTGGACATTTTTCACCCAGTTGGGAAATTACAACTCATATTTTAACTTTGGTTTAAAAAAGGAATTTCAAGGGAATTTTGCTTTCCTGAACAAATATATAAATTCACATATTTCAATATATATATATACACATATATTTTTATAATAAACTTTATATTACTGGAAATCCGAACCCCAATTTTATAAAATGCACCTTAAAAAAATAAATAAAAAATAACGATTTAATTGAAAAGAATATATGTATGTGTGTTTATATATTTTGATCATACTAATACTATACTGAAAAATACCAATGTAGAAAAAGGAATTTAAAGATTGCAACTGATAGATTTAAAGAGAAATGAATGCAGTAGGAATCTTTACGTAATTTCGCCCCAACATACTACACTGAATTGTTGATTTTACAGAGCGCGGCAGAGTATTACTGTTAATTTTATGGTATAATACTGGCAGCTGAGATGCCAGTATTATACTGTAAAATCAACATTTTTTTTTTTTTTTTTGGCAATGTAGGGATGCCTAAATACATTTTAAGCAAAAAATGGAAAAATTTATATTTTCGTCATTTTTCGCAAAGTAAAGATTACTTAAGCTTAAGCGTAAGTAAATAAAGTAAATATTCTTGATTAGATAAAATCTTATGATCTGAAGACGCAATTTTTTTACTCCCAGGTATCGATATGATGACACATTTAAAACGATTTTCTTATGAACAATATTCATGTATCTTTTCAATATATGACGTAATTTTCACCATTAAACGTGTTTTGCATGTAATAATTTAATTATTTTAAGATTTTCTTTCTTTTTTAATATTCACGTATAAATATATTTTTTATGACGTCATTTTCCCGATTTCCTGAATTATTATTTTAGAGGTTATTTTTAGCTTTTAATAGTCACATGTAAATACATTTTAAAATTGAAAGGAAATATTATACTTTGCACTATTTTACAATTTGTCAACAATTTAAAATATAACAATTTCTAAATATGAAATAAATCTCTATAGAAATAATGATAATTTTAATAAAAAATTGATAACCCCCCCCCCCCCCCCAAAAAAAGAGTCAAATTGAAAAAGTAATTACACACACACACCGCAAACTTGTCCAGTACGCTCCTGCAAAATATGGTTAAATTAAAACGCATAGTCTTTGTTCCTAAAAATTTTTTTAACGAAACTATTTTGAACAAATTCAATATTAAAAAGCTCTTAAAATAATTCTTCTATTTAAAAACTGTCTGTTTCAGCGTGTTTATCGAACATTTCTCTCTAATACTACCAATTTTCATATTTTTATCTGCAATAGTTTTCTTAATATTAGCCGAGAAAGACTTCCGGTCACAAAAAAATTCATTTGCAGACAAGACGGCGTTAGGTTTTTTTTTTTTTTTTTTTTTTTTTTTTTTTTGGGGGGGGGGGGGGGAGGGATAAATAAGAGAAATGTAACGGTAAAAGTTAACTTATATTTGAATATTTTTTGCACTTGTCATACTAGAAGGATTTTCACATAGTTATAAAATCAAATATACTTAGATTAAAAGGAAAAATATGTATTTATTAAATATTTTATATAACGTAAAAGACAACTGACAATTAGTGTATTATTATTGTCGAAGCTTTCAGAAAACTGAAAAATGTTTTCAATTTTCATTATTAACCACGAAACTAATCCTTATTTGCCCTCCCCCCCACCCCCATTATCTTGTAAAAATTACCTATTTTTGTATGTTTTTATTATTATTATTATTATTATTAAACGCAACAAGTCATATTTTACCAAGATTTATCCAAGATTTTTTAACAATTTTATAGATACAAAATTAATTGTACACCATTATTTCGAGTCCATTATTTCCACTATTATTATTACTATAATTATCATCACTTTTCAAGTCACTTTCATAAGCACACATTCTGATGTTAAAAAGGATAAGTTCTAGCAAAGACTACGTATTTAACTTTATAAAATAAAATAAAATTAATATAAATATACAACTCTTCATTATATCACTTATTCGAATTATCTTAAGAAGAATAAAAAAAGTTCAATCTTAAGCGGAAATTTATATATGCGTGAATTAAAATAAGTGTAATTTTTATTGTTAATTTTATAGAAAGGTAGTAGTGGTGGTGTTTGTTCTATTATCTATGGAGGGGATATAAGCTAAAGAAGGGGATTGCTATTGCATTATCCTCCGCGGGGACCGCCCTTCTCACAGAGCGTAGCCCATATTTACGCAAGATTCGAAGAAACAGTGGAAAACTCCAAGCGGTTATGCCGACAAGCCCGACATTTCGAATTAGAGTTCTGCATCGGGTCGGTTGATGCTATATTTTTTTCTTTGCAGTTCGGGTTCGGATCGACTTCTACTTTTTTTTTTTTTTTTTTTTGCTGCGGGTGGGTCAGATTGACTTTCAAGGTTTTCAGGCTCCGGTCGATTTTGGGTTGGGTTTTGACTCTTGTAGGTCGGGTTCGGGTTGACACGATTTTTCAAAAGAATGGCCAATATTGTTTCAGATTAAAAATATATACAATAAGACCTCCATAATGGACACTCCTGAAAAGGGGACACATCTATTTAGTGAACACTTTTTCATTCGTAACATACATATATTTGTACGCTTTTACTTCTGAATAGTGATTCACCTCTTAATCTACACACACGTAACATGTGTACGTGTACATAAACTATCACAAATACGATATATGTATTTTTGTATGTTTCAAAAACGAAATGTTGGTAATATTTTTCCTATTCCCACAGGTAAAAAAAAATGGTTCCTAATTGTAGCGTAAAGAAAGAATAACCTATGATCACATTTCTTATATACATCTTATTTTTCATGCAGTAAATTGAATATATACTCATTCATATTTAAATACGTATTTTTTTTTTCATCCTGAAACATACTTTTGTTCAAACTTTTTGTGAAAATCCCAACAACCTGACTTGTAAAAAACTTAAATCTGATCCGCAAGAATTATTCTAGGGTGAACCCGCAGAAAGAAAATTACAGTCACACCAAACCAAAATAAAAAATTAGAGACAATCCGACACAAAATAAGAAAATTAGAGACAACCCGACCCGATGCTGGACTCTATTCAATGATCACGAGGTGTCCGCTATTCAGAGGTTTTACTATGTTTGAATATTAAATAATATACATATGCCGAATTTTCTATATAAAAGATAAAATTGGTTTTAAAGATTAATTGTAAATTACTTTTCATAACTGCATTAAAACATATGATTTACTTTCCTTTCGGATTCGGGTCGGGTTCAACCCGACCCATGCAGGACTCTAGTTCGAATCCAACACCTCTGGCCTATCAGATTTGAGAGCAGAATTTCTAAGCCGCTGGTAGGTAAATTTTATTGAGAGAAATACAATATGCCTATAAACTAATGTTTTGGAAGCAATTATAAAACAACACTTGTCAGTTATCATTTTTCTTAACACCCTCGATTATATCGCGCATTTTTCTTGTAACCTCTTCCTACGCGAAATAAGGGAATATTGTAGGAATAATAAAATAAAATAAAATGTAGGAAAAACAAATTCTGTTCATGTAACAGTACGAACCAACTGGGAATAATTATTTTTGACAAATTATGTGTACCCGAGTTAACTCGGGATAAACCAAGTCAGTGGTTAAGTGAGAAAATACGACGGCAACTATTTTTGCACACTTGATACAGCTGTTCAACAGCTTAAAGAAAGAAAAACATTCTACTTAAAATAGAGAGCGCTAAATATCAAGCTAATATATAAGTATGACGACACGCGAGAGAAATTTCATATTCGTTGACAAAGCCCAGTGGAAATCAATTCCCTAAACAATGTACTCTAACGCCAAGCAGAAATCGAAATGACTTATGGCAACCCTGAGCGGATAGAATTTTTCCCCGCCACCTTCCGAATGCCGAGTTCGTGAGAGTACGGATTTATCCAATTCCGTGACAACCGAGACCAAGTGGAGAATCGGAGATTTCTCGATTATCATTTTTTTCTCTCTTATAACCTGCAAAGGATTGTCCTTCTACGTAGTCTTCAGAGAAATCTTGCTATATTTGGAAGCGGAGGGAGGAAGGGGGAAGGGGAGGGCAAATGAACAGCGAAAATGGACATAAAAGATTTTATAGGGTACATATTTAGCAGGACGACAAAGTCTTCCCGTGTTTTCCTGGGGAATCATTAACTAACTATATTATCTATACTTTAACTAACTATATTACAGAGAAATCACACAAGAATGTTAGAAATTGTCATCCAGGTAGTTTGAAAACTGTTTAATTGAGATAGTTAAAATTTTAAAAGTACATAAATAAAACACACTACAGCTAAGATGAATTCAGAGACTAGCAAAATGGAGGGAGAGGGTTACAATAACCTATTATTGTTTTGAAAGTCAGGTCGATATCAAAACTTAAAATTATTTAAAACAAAGAGATCTTGGAATAAACACAGAGTCTGATTTCAGTATTTCATTTTAACTTCATCAGTCCAAATAGACGTACGTCTAGAATATTCTAGCCATCTATAGTATGGTGCTTTCGAATGCACAGTCAGTGTTGAATTCAGGGGGTGGCCTGAGGGGGGGGGGGACATCCCTTCCCGGAGCATTGAAATGTGCCCTCCGGAAGATTTGAGAATTTACGATTTTAATGGTTAAAAAGTACACCCCCCCCCCCCGGAGAAAAGTGTCTGAATTCAAATAGAAAATTCCCCCTTCCCTTCCCCCGGATTTGAGAATTTAAAGTTTTAATGGTTAAAAAGTAAAATCCCCCCCCCCCCGGAGCAACAAAAGAAAAGTGTCTGAATTCAACACTAAGCATAGTGCAATGCCATCTTTCGTGTGCGTTGAACTATTTTCAGAGTGCGAAATGCTGCCTAGCCCCCCCCCCCCCCCCCTCAGAATAAATACTGGGGTATGTACTCCAGCACGATATCCTTTTATGTCTCAACTCTTCGACAAAAAAACAATAAATGGACTTCAAATTACAGATTTGTGATTTATAGTCAAGTGGGGGAAACAATTTTTAAATTTCAGTACATTAAACGTCCGTGTTCCCAGATAGTTCGGGATTTGTTTAAAAAAAAAACTAATAACAGAACCTAATAAATTTTGTCAATCAAAACAGATTGATTTTTTTTTTTTTTTTTTCCGTATAACATATAAGCTGAAATGGTGATATGCTATAGAGATGAGACGGGCTCCAGCTCGATTTCTATATCAGTTTTCGGGCTTAGACTCAAAGTGAAAATTTTATTTATTCATAAAATTGAAAAAAAGGAAAAAATAAACTCGTCAGATGCTATTTGAGAAACAAGAATGTAGTCTAAGTTTCTGCAATCGTTTAAAAATTATTCGGAAGGGAATTGAATTGTTGTTTTATTGTTGGGATATAAGGACAAGGAGAAGTATTCTATCTGATTCTGAAGCCTTTGCACGGCTGTTCTCAAATCCAAACTGGCTACTTTATGACACAATTTTTAATACATTTCTTTTCGAAAATGTATCACATTAGCAGGTGTTCTTATTCAGAAACTTTGCAATTGAAACACGTTTTTCATTTTTTGGTAAGACAGAAGATCGTTCAGAAAATACTCTCAAAATCTGCGTTTTAAACCGAATTCCCAACGCGGAAACCCGAGAAGCAGGGGGGGAAAATGTGTCGTCACGTGACCAGAATCGCTTATAACTCCATAAGTAATCTATTTATCAAAAAATGGAAAACTCAATTCGATTTCAAATCGCTTTCATGGTCAGGGTTGCCAATTTTATGTCTTTGCGTTTAAAAATAAGTCAGAAAGTTTCGCGTTGTTAAGCTGAGAAGGTCATTTGAGAACCAACTTAACATTAAAAAGTCGTGGGATTCCCTTGTCTAGCCTCGCTTTCTGTAAGAGATACTTTTCCAGAATTACTGGAAACAGAACTCATGTATTTTCTGTCATACTTGTACGTATTTAAAAAAAAAATAAGAATTGGGATTTTTACATATTTCTGTCAGTGACTGGGTATAAATAAAAAAATTGCTATTTTAAACAGACTTTTGGGGACATGAAAATCTTCATGGAATGTCGTCATGGGGAATATTTAGGATTAATAGTTATTTGTATGTAAGAATATATTTTTAAATAAGAAAATTAATATTGAAACAATTTTAAAATGTTCTTAAAAAGCTTCTACTATGTACTTTCGATATCGGTTTCGGGCTTCGAAAACAGAGCTCGAACTCGTCTAATGTACTATACACTATCAGGTAAAATTTGGGGCAGACCATGCGCAACTATTACGTGACAAAAAAACAATTTCTTCGTTTTCGTACATAATTATTTGTATTGAAAATATTTTATACTATTATTACGCGCACGAAAAACTTTAAAATAATATGTTTATCACAATCTGTATTTTTGAATCGTGGTTTGGAAAAGCTATTATAATCAGAGACGAGTTTCTTTGTGCCCAATGTAAGAAAGTTTATTAGCGTTTTCGTTGTTTATTACTTTTATTATTGTAAGTTTACTGAGATACAGCGAGTTATTTCTAGATTTCAATCTCCAAACACAAGAAATGCATTTTAAACCCAATCAGTTTGAGAAGAGGATTTTCAAAACTAAATATATTCTTCCACAAAATTATTTCTATTTCCCTTTCACGAAATACCTCTAGTTCATATAAGAACAATAAGCGCTGAGGAACAAAAAGCTGCTCATAAATTTCTGAGACTTTATTGTTTGGTAATCAATAACATATACACAATGGATTCTTACAAAGCAAAGTTCATTGGGCTTAATCAGCCAATTTACACGACTTTCATAATAATTATTTAAAAAATAATCTCATTTTAATAACAAATTTAAATTGTATATTCATTTTCTGTTAATTTAATTTAAATATACATATATGGTTTTCGATTTCCTTGTAGAGTAAATTAGAAAATAAATTAGCAATTTAAAATTCGTTATTAAATTACATCATTTTTTCATTAATCTATTTAAATAAATACATTTCTTCTGGAATACTTTTCAAATAAAATTTTTAGTTCAATTATTATGTTATAGTATTTCGTGGCGAAGTATAAATCTAAAATAAACTTATATAGGGGTCATTGCATGCCAAAACAGTCAGTGATTCAACCTGACCATTTCAGATTTAGATGTAACTTACAGGGATCATTCTCCCTGGGGATATAAATGAGAACATACTTTTATATATTTTTTAATCTCAGTAAATTTTTATACAATTTTTTTTTCGAAAAATCATCATTTTTTTGGCTGGTATTAATGTTTTGAATTTTTCAAATTCAATTAGGTGTAGAGAGTTGTTTGGTCCCTCGTTTTAAAGAGAATTCCATAAGATTTAATTTGATATGCAAGTTGACTATGCTTGAACAAAAAATAAATTTTAAAGTAAAAAAAAAAATTAAAGCAGTGGTTTTTAAAATTTTATTTATTTATTTATTTTGTGTAATATTATAAGCTTTATATCCTGAAGCTTTTAGAGTGGGATATCTCAATAGAATCAGCAGTTATGGTTTTTTAAAAAAAAAAAAAATAAAAATAAAATCAATGTTAAACACAAGTTGGGACTGGTATTTAAAGTTGGCGCCTGGCCAACTTTATGATTGGGCTAAAGACAATACTATCTTATTAATTTTGATGGTTGGCTGGTTGAATGGGGTTTTATGGCACAAAGTCCCTTTAGGGACACTTATTAATTTTGAACATTTATTTTTTTTCATAACCACTGATCCCACTCTAAAAATTTAGAAATTTAAAGCCTATAATATTACAAAAAAAAAAAAAAAATTAAAAAACACTATTTTAAATATTTTTTAATTTAATTATTATTATTAACCAAGCATAGTCAACCATCAAACTAAACCTTATGAAATTCTCTTTAAAATGAGGGGTCAAACAATTCTCTATGCCTGATAGAACTTGAGAAATTCAAAATTCAAAATATTTATACAGTCTAAAAAATTTTGATTTTTTGAAATTTAAAAATTAATTGTATGATAAACTCAGTGAGATAAATAAATATATATATAAGTATATTCTCATTTATATCATCAGAAAGAATGATCCCGGAAGGTTTCAATAAAATCTGAAATGATTATTTTGAATATTGAAAAATTTGGTTGATTTGATGTGGAATGACCCATAGAAAGAAATAATATACTTTCATTTGGTGTTCAGGAAGGACAGTGGGTTTAAAAATGCTTTGTAACTGTTGATTTTGTCAATTTTGCAAAATAGTAGTATCTTAAACCAAAACGGCTGAATAGTAAACACCAAAACAATAATGCAATATGAAAAAATAACACAACGTTGTTATCATTCATTAAAAAAAACGGCCAATAATGTTGTATATAACATTATGTAACATGTTACAGAATTGCATAACTTCTTTATGAGGCAAACTTTACAACTAAAAATCAAAGTCATCCAAAGTAAATTTATACAAGAATTCACAGTGGCTTATTTTAATAAATGTATTAATTTGTCCTTAAAATTCACATCAACTATTAACATTAAAATATTTTATTACTTCATAAAACATCAAAATATTTTATTCTACTGCAATGACTAAAATAAAAAATTTCCTAACATTGTTAAAATGTTATGTAATTTTTAACATTCTATTATAAAATTAAAGGAACATTTTGTTACTTTACTTTTAACGGTTTTGTATTCTATATAACTGCTAGATTAATAGAAATATAAGATCCAAATTATCACCAGAAATATTTAACCAACAATAGAGAATCGGAAGGGGTTTTTTTTTTTTTTTTTTTGTGTGTGTGTGTGTGGGGGGGGGGATAAGACTAAATTGTTCTCATAATTAGGTAAAAAACACTAATTTCAGACAGAGACAGGAAAACGCTAATGTTAGCCAGAATACTTACATGCACTCATATACTAATTAAATTATTAATTTTTAGACATAGTTACACATATATTTATTTATAAAATAATTGGTACCTCTTTGCTATAGAGGGCTTGGCAAAAGAGAGAAAACTGCAATGTTAAATTTGGCAAGAAAAGCAAAATTTTCTAAAGATTCTGGCAAACTTTATTCAAATGTTTAAAGCGTTACCAGATGGTTATACATCTTTATGAAATATATAACTATCAATGCATCAAATGCACAAAGACTTTGATTTATACATCATTTAATACATATATTGAGAAACTATTTGTTTAATTTATACATAAATAATCCATATAATAATGTAATACAAAATATTTAACATAAATAAGCTATATAAGAGTAGAGTTTTTTCATTGGTCGCCATTGGTTCACTTTCATGATTGCTTATAATATTTGGCACAAAATTACACTTTCCTAAAACTGAGTTATGACAAGGTCCTTATAACAAAGAAGTACAAAATAATAAGTTTGACTATCTGTCCATCTGCTTGACTGAATAAAAAATATTAGATGTAGACAGAGCCTAACTAAGCTTCTTGGGGAGGATGTGGTGTCAGACACTATTTAAGCCCCCACTCCAAAAACAGAAGCTGACTGAAGTTGAATTTTTATAATTTGATTGATTAGAAATACAAATATTTAAAAACTGTTCAAGTTCTCAAGCATAATATTGAACAGAAAGATAGTTTACTATTATTTTGACTTTTAATTTAATAAACACATTGTAAAATAATATTTCGTATTTTTTTTTTTTTAATATATGTTTATTGCAGTTGACATACCTTCAGATCTTGGTAACAATATACTTGCAAATATATATGACACACATAAATGTACAATACATAGGTATGTGGGTTGTGATGCTTCACTTGAATCCGAATGTATAAATGATGCAAAAATGGAACTCCCATGAGACTAAAAAACCTTCCGTCGAGTTTAAAACAGGAACGAGCTAGTGTGAAAAAATAGCTGTCGATGTGGTGGCAATTCTAAACTTTTCAAGTTACCAAGAGCCGTTTAAGAGATGCGCTGTTTGAATTAAATTAAATGATGTATGACGAATAAATTTATATATTTATCTCAACGATAACCAGCAGAATGTCTCTTTCTCTATTTCTATGTTTTATTTCATCGCCTTGTGCTTGTTCTAATCTAATAAAACTAAAAGTGTCCATTAATCTAGCCATTATAAATTATATTTTTTACAAAACCAATTTTATATGGATGTGAAAATATTTCAGAGTTTTAACATAAATTCAAAATTTGTTAAAACTCTGAAATAGTACCCGTCAAGATTTGATGGTAAATAACTTGAAAGTTGAAGCTTCCTTTAGAAATGTTTTAATTTTTAATTAGTGTTTTAAATTAATTAAGTATTGAAAACTTGATGAATTGTTATGTTGTGTAAGCAATTTCTATAGATATAAGATGATAGATGATGTTGTCAGTCCAGTCGACTCAACTAACGAAGTGAAATAATTTTAAGCTTGTAATTTACATCCTATTATGCTTGATTTTTAGCAAGAATTGAACTAAAAATATTAATTGAATGATTTATTTTTACTTACTATTTTTTTTCTTACATATTAATATTTAGTATTTTCTATTTAGTATTAAAATTTTTCATCAATTTTATTTTTATCAGCCAGACTAAAATCCTGAACTTAAAATTTGCTGTTTGCAGCTAACAATTTATAATATATATTTTTCAATTATTTGAATTTTATTTTACATTTTCATACATTATTTCTATATCAAGGTGATTTCTTTTACATTTCTTATATAAATATTTTTACTTCTTTCTTTTCTCTCTCTTTTTTTTTTATGGAGAATAATCACATATTATACAAATATATCTTCTTGATTATACAAATATATCTCCTTGATAATGGTCATACAAAATATAGATAAAAGTTTAGATCACTTCATTTAATCAACAACTACATGCAAAATCTTTTTATTTAAATATTTTTAATACAAAATTAGTAATTAAAAAAAATATTGTTGGATGTTAAATTTTACATACCACAGTCCCCATATTTTGAAAAAATAACAATATTTAGTGTTGGGATGCAATATACCAATCTTAGCGTCCTAACATTGCTAACTAATATCACAAGATTTAGTGCAAAAACCCCATTCCCTGTATACATTGTCAGGTTTCTCTCACAGCTGCAAGAGTTGAAAGCTATTCTTAAGGGATTAGTGTATTGTATCTGTATCTATTGTGTACCATTAGAGTCTGGTTTAAGAAAAATCTTAATCCGGAGGGTAGCGAGTTGGACATAATGAAAGAGGTATTTCCATTGCAATGTGGTCTTTGATAGATAAGAAAGATAGTGCACCCTTTTATTTAGGAAGACAGATCAGTCGAGAGGGAGGAACGGTTGTCAAGCGACCCTTGGAAATAAAACAGCAGCCCCGTAGAGAGAGAGCGGGTGGGCTGGGGAAAGACCAGAGGTGAAGTTAGTTCGAATGTGGTAGTGAAGGTGTAAGGTCGTTGAGAGTTGACGATCTGAGCCACGTGTGTTTAACGGTATCTCTCGAAAGAAAGAGAGAGCGGGTGTGAGATGAATAGAAATCTCAGTGCAGAATGAATTGACGTAGTCTAACAGTACACGTAGAGTGTTTTCTGTAATTGTTTTGATTTAGTGTTAAACCGGATAATTTACATCCGAGTTTAAGTGTAAATATTGTTAATAAATTGTTACTTTAACTTTAATTGAAAGAGTTAGGTTTTTCTTGAATATACATCAAGTATCGTGCCTGATATCACGTATTCATATCGGTGGTGGCAGCATATCAAAAGACCGGATTTATTTCGAAGTTGTGTGGATGGAGAAGTGGAATCCGACAATGTTGGCAGCGACGGGATCTGAATCACCGAAGACCAGTGCCAGTTAGCCGTGTTACAGAGAGTTTGTGCCGGATCGCCCAGCGGAAGTGTTCGTGCCCTATCGTTGTAGACTAGTGCCAGTTAGCCGTGTTACAGAGAGTTTGTGCCGGATCGCCCAGCGGAAGTGTTCGTGCCCTATCGTCATAGACTAGTGCCAGATAGCTGTGTTACAGAGAGTTTGTGCCGGATCGCCCAGCGGAAGTGTTTGTGCCCTATCGTCATAGACCACCAGTGCCAGTTAGCCGTGTTACAGTCAGTTTATGCCGGATCGTCTAGCAGAAGTGTGTGTGCCCTATTATCGTAGACCAGTGCCAGCTAGCCTTGTTACAGAGTGCCTTGCCGGATCGTCCAGCAGAAGTGTTGGTGCTGTGTGTAGTGTTAGTTCCAGTGTTTGTGTGTAGTGTTTGTGTACACAGTGATTGTTGCCTGAGAGTGCAAGATTTACCCTGTGGAAAAGTGAGCAGAGAATTGCCCCAGCGAATGAAGTACGAGGTAAGGTGTTTTGATCATTTTACTTTACTGACATTCTCGAACCTACTTTTTTTTTTATTGTGTATAATTGATGGTAATTTAAGTTAATGTTGTGGTTAATTTATGATAATTTATGTGCAATATAATAATTGGTCTAAATCAAATGAGATATTAACAACCATTTTACACTATTGTTTTAAGAAAAGGATCTTATATTAATTACTAGAAGTGATTTTCTAATTGTTTTAAACGGATAAGATTAATGATTAAAATTAATGCATTGTGTTAATAGTTGGAAGGAATAATTGAAATTTCTTAAATTTAAATTATTATTAAAGTAATATTTAAATTAAGTGATATTGTTTGTTTTAAGTTTGAAATATTGATAGTAAATGAGGAAAGCAAATTTGTGTAGAATTTAAATTAAATTGAAATAACCTTCAAGGAAGAACTGAAGGCCCAGAGGAAAAAAAAAAGGGCTGTGATTTGCTTTTTAATGCGAGAACTAATTTTGAAATTGAAATTTTTTATTGAGATTAAATTTAGGAATTTATGTGTATTTCATGCAAATTTTTGTTAGGTGGATATTTTTATGTAGTGATTGGCATTAGTGTTTTACTCAAATTGCAACGTATCAGTATTATTGTGTAAATGGTATTTTATTATTTAATTGTATAAATTTAAAATCTGTATTACATAATAATCAAATTGAAATTATTGTTACTGTGTTATTGGAAGCAAGTAGTGGGGTACCATTGTTAAAGGAAATTTATCATTTTATTATTACTTTTTTGGAATATGTTAAATAGTATAATGTGTGGAGGTAATTTATGAGGGTAGCGGTAGGATTTGAGGAAGTATTAATTTGATATTGTGCTTAAGTATTATTGTAGGGTGGTAATAATTATCAGTAGAAGGTATGGCTTTCTTACTAAAAATAAAAAGGGTGGATCTTCAGGCGATATGTGAAGAGTTAGGAATTGAGGTCTCGGAAGATGATACCAGGTTTAAGCTTAAGAAAAAGATAGTGGAGAGCGACGAATATGAAGAGGGGGCCGTTATGGAATTATCTAACACTATTGTTACGGAGCGGTTAGAACAAAAAAGTTAGAAAAGGAGGAAAAATTAGAACGGGAAAAGTTAGAAAGGGAGATAGACCGTGAGAAGTTAGATAGAGAAGAAAGGTCTGAAAAATTGAGATTGGAACATGAGTTAGAGTTGGAAAGGATAAAAATTCAGAGTTCGGCAAATAACTCTAATGGGACTAGAGAATCTAATCATGAGAGTAGCCTAGAGAAATTGATTAAAAGTGTTAAAACTTTGTCTATCAAGGTTCCAGAAGGGACTGAGGGATGGAATCTGTTTTTTAGCAGTTTAGAACGGGCATTCCAAACAAAAAATGTACCGGAAACCCAGCAGGCCGAAATTTTACTAAATATGTTAGGAGATAAGGCCGATAATTTGCTAATATACACGACTAGGGAACAAATTGAGAGTTATGAGAAGTTAAAGGAATTAGTTCTAAGGGAACACGAGCCGACGCCGAAGGCGTGTTTGGAAAACTTTAAGAAGGCTAGAAGGAATCAAAATGAAACTCATGTATTGTTTGTATCGCGTTTAATAGCAACGTGGGAAAATTATTGTAAGATTAGAGGTGCAGATACGTATGAGAAGGTTAATCAGTTAATTGTCACGGATAAGTTGTTAAATACCCTAGATGAGGAAACCGCGACGCATATTGGATTAACTCAGCACAGTAATTGGTTAGAAGTTTCGAAAACTGCTAAGGAATGTGATAATTTCTTTGATGCTAAACAAAAATCTTATGCGGTAACTTATAAGGGTTATAAAGACAAAGAAAGGTATGTAAATAATGGAAATTCTAGAAGAGAAAGAGATGAGGGAGTTAGTAGTAATTGGAGACAAAATGGGAATAATGAAGTTAGTCCATTTTTGGGTAGAAAACCGGAATATAGGAAACCTAACGATGCGACGCCTATCTGTTTCAAATGTGGTTTACGAGGACATGTACAGCGATTTTGTACAAAAGGAAATAATGAGGAAAGTAATCAAATTAATAACCGACAAGAACCAAGGGCTAGTATCAATAATGTCTCAGTGCGAGGAATTAAAGAATTACCAAGGGGAGTGAGTATGGCAAGAATCGGAGCAAGAGGGAATTGGAGAACTAAAGTTATTGGAGAGAAGTTAAATAATCTCGAGAAAGTGGAAGTTAGTGTAAATGGAAAGATAACAAAAGGATTAGTGGATTCTGGTTGCGAAATTAGCGTCGTTCATAAAGATTTAGTACCAGCAGAGAAACTAAGAGGGGCTGGTAGTATCTATTTACAAGGGACGCGGTCAAACTAATGTAAAACGCGGTCAAACTAATGTAATTCATCAGGATGTACTTTGTGCAATAATTGATAATAGTAAGGAACAGGTAATTTTACATCCTGACGTGGCTAATGAATTGTCAGGGTTAAACAACGAGAAATCATTAAGAGAATCGGTAGAAAGGGAATGTAAGGAAGATAGTAGGAATAAAGTGAAAGAAGGGGAAAGGATTAGAAATGGTAATAATAATCGTTATGTCGTAGACGCGAGATCGGAAAATTTACAAAGTCAGGAGAAGGAAAAAGCCGAGGTAGAGAAAAGTAAGATTAATCAAGTTACGGAAAGTAGTTTAAATGTATTTCAGGAATCCCAAATGAGTTGTAAGGATTTAGAGAAAACTTGGGAATTGGCTGAAAATGAGAGAGGGTCTTATTATATTGTGAATGGGATGTTATATCATAAAGAGAAATTAGGAGACGAAACGGTAGCTCAATTAGTAATACCTAAAGTTAGAAGGGAGGAAATTCTAAAATTAGCGCATACTTCCTTATATGGAGAACATCACGCGGTTAAGAAAATGTTAGAAAAAATCAAGCATTCATTTTATTGGGAAAATATGGCAGAGGAAGCTAAAACGTTTGGCGAATCATGTGTAGAATGTCGATTAACGAGGGAAATGAATGGGAGCAATAAGGAGAAAGAGGAAATATGTCGACCTGCAGTTATAGTTGAGTTAGTGGACGGGAGTAAGAAACTGGTGTATCAAAATAAAATGAGAGAATTTATGGCTAAAAACAAAGTAGTGGATATTGTCTTTGATAGTGACGGAGAGTTTGAAAACCGTGGGAAAACCCTTTTGTTAGATAGAGAACAACCGGAAAATAAAGACAGGAAGGGATTTGAAAAAAAAGGGTTAACAAATATTCAAGTTGGGGACATAAAATCAATCTTAAGGAAAAATAAGGAATTATTTATGGGTCCTATCCAACTAGTAGAAATGGAGAAAAATCTGATTGGTCGTAAACCGGAGAGGGGTAAGATAAAGCAGAAATTGTACAATGTTATCATCACGTACAAAGAGGACCTGGAAAGGCAAGTGCCTGATTGGTTAGAGGAAGATTTAATTGGGACATCAGAGGCAGAAGTTAGCCATTCAAGCGGGTGCATTATGAAAAGGGATGTACCAATTAAGTTAACGAGGAAGGACTGGAGGGAAAAGGTAGTACCGCCTCCAGCAATCTCAGCCTAAGGACTGAAATTGAAATGACATAATACTAGTGAACTTTATTTTTTTGTGTATTTATAATTGTATGTGCATCCTGTGTTTATAAAAGCGTATTAGCATATTGTGTATTTTTTCTGTAGTTATCACATTAGTATATGGTTCATTAGAGATGTCAGTAGTTAAATTTTCAGACACCTTAAAATATTTATGTAATTGTAGTAATGAAGAAACCTATCAAGGAACTGTTGAACTCTTCTCAGACATTACATAGTTTGAGGAAAATTAGCCCCTAAAAGGCATATTTTCCACTAAGGTGTGGGGTGTCAGGTTTCTCTCACAGCTGCAAGAGTTGAAAGCTATTCTTAAGGGATTAGCGTATTGTATCTGTATCTATTGTGTATCATTAGAGTCTGGTTTAAGAAAAATCTTAATCTGGAGGTTAGCGAGTTGGACATAATGAAAGAGGTATTTCCATTGCAATGTGGTCTTTGATAGATAAGAAAGATAGTGCACCCTTTTATTTAGGAAGACAGATCAGTCAAGAGGGAGGAACGGTTGTCAAGCGACCCTTGGAAATAAAACAGCAGCCCCGTAGAGAGAGAGCGGGTGGGCTGGGGAATGACCAGAGGTGAAGTTAGTTCGAACGTGGTAGTGAAGGTGTAAGGTCGTTGAGAGTTGACAATCTGAGCCACGTGTGTTTAACGGTATCTCTCGAAAGAAAGAGAGAGTGGGTGTGAGATGAATAGAAATCTCAGTGCGGAATGAATTGACGTAGTCTAACGGTACACGTAGAGCGTTTTCTGTAATTGTTTTGATTTAGTGTTAAACCGGATAATTTACATCCGAGTTTAAGTGTAAATATTGTTAATAAATTGTTACTTTAACTTTAATTGAAAGAGTTAGGTTTTTCTTGAATATACATCAAGTATCGTGCCCGATATCACGTATTCATATCGGTGGTGGCAGCATATGAAAAGACCGGATTTATTTCGAAGTTGTGTGGACGGAGAAGTGGAATCCGACATACATTTTTATTTTTATAAAAACAACAACACACTCAAAAGTTATGCTGTTAAGACAGTTTCAACCATGAAAGACACGAGTTCAATAATTATTATTTTGGAGACATTAACTAGTTCATGTCAATTAACAATAATTAGTGAAATCACGGACATTTTACGCAGAAGTCAGGGCAACATTGACCAGAGATTTAAATTGGCATTTACAAATAATAGGATGACAGATAAATTTATAACTGCAATTTACAACCGTCACCTCTTGACTTATGAACCACCTGCGCAATCTTCTCACACCAGACAAACAGAAGGCGATAACATGCAAATTTAAGCTATGTCTGGAGGATTTTTCATACCACTGGACCAGAGCCCTGATTTTACAACAGAAGCACGAATCATAAACCAAACTTTGTTATGTGTATAATTTTTATTCTAATTTTGTTTTGTATGTAAAAGTATTATTGTATATTTTTCTTAGATAGTATACAGTCAATTTCTCCTTAGTTCGAGTATGCAGTCGATCTCTAGTTTGTGAGGAAGGAGGTGTAAGAAGATGTTATAGGTGAAAATTAGCGGTCGCCACTCGCCACGTGGCGATTAAAGTTTAAAAAGTGGCGATTAAAAAATCAGCCATCGATCGCCACCCTAGTCGCCACTCGCCAAGTGGCGACTAAAAAATCTGTTATCAATTGCCAAGTGAAATACACCATTTTTCATGGAAATATGCATCTGTACATTGATTACATCTAATTATAGAACTGGTTAATTCTTTTTCTTACCAGATGCAAACAGATTTCAATGACTTAGCTGTATTTTCAATATTTCGGCTTTTTCTCACGTGCTCTTACCTGCATGTTATGATTGCTCTTTAGTTGGATTATTTTTTCAAGAAATACAGTTTTATTCTGCAAAACATATTAATCAGCTTTGATTCCACATGCATTTCAAGTAATTTATTCCTTTTTTCCCACCGGATACAAGCATATTTTAAGGCCATTTCAGTATCTTCAATATTTCGACTCCTGCCACATGCTCACCAGTTAGATTATTTTTCTTCAAGAGATACTGTTTAATCATGCAAAATACACTCATACTCATACAATAGAAGATATAAAACTCTTATAGAAAAATATGTTTATATACAACGATTATAATTTATCTAGATGTCAAGAAAGTTTGAAACATAATAGTGGCCACTAACTTTAAAAAGTGGCCACTAATCAAACTAAGTCTACCGGCCACTGGCTACTAACTAAATTTCCCAGTTTTCACCTATAGAAGATGTAGTATTTTCACTCGAGTCTCTTTACAAGGATTTCTTACACCATGAATGCTGCTGAGCACAGGTGCGCTTTGGAGATATGCTTAAGCCACATGCATATACTCTGCAGCAATCTTTTAAAGCTGAACTAGCTTACTTATATAGTTGATTTAGTAATATAGAAAGCACAGTTTTTTACATATTTATATAATGATTAATCAATGAAGATGATTAGGCAGCGACAACTGCAAGCCTAAATTATGATGCAGTACAGGGTACTAATCCCAGGTACAATGTTTCATATAATTCATTGTGTCATTGCCGAAACGTCAGTGAAGGCTCACTGTGGAGACGTGAAAAGTTTTTGGTTTCTGTCTGTTTGTCTGTCTGCTCTGCGATAACTGTCGTAAAAATCATCCTATTAAGTTGAATTTTGGTGAGTATGTTGGTGAGGTTCCAACTGTATAGTTTTTAGTTACGTTTGGTTCATTCGTTCGAAAAATATAAAACATTTCTTTTTAGGTCATAATGCTTTCCTACGGGAATGCAGATGATTTTCAAATTTCATTTTTAACTGAAATGAAAATCGCATATTTGAATAATGGGTTTAAACGTAAAATTACGGATACTAAATTTTCAATATGGAGGTCTTAAATATTTGCAATAGTTTTGAAAATTTGCCGATACATCTATTAGAATTTAGGAATTAATTGTTTAAATTATTGGAAAATATTTTGCAACTGTTCGAGAAATATAAAACATTTTATTTTTCTATTTTTTATAAATTTTAAAATGCATTTCTTTTTTTTTCCTCTTTATTTTATTAGTTGCTTAGCAACCATTTAAAAAAATATATCAAAATAAGAAATGCATTTTTTTAATCTAAAAAATTACAAAAATAAGAAGTTCATAAAAATTTCAGAATATCATTGCATAAATCATGTTTAATTTAACGCTTTTAATTTCTGAAACATCCAAAGTATTTCATATGCCTATAAATATGTAACATAAAAAAAATAAATTGTGAATTGTAAGATGCTAAATAATATGAAAAGTGAGATTAAAAAACAATGACTTTCAGAGCTGACGTTGAGGCTTCAGATCTACAGTATATAATTATGTATTTAATAAATATTGAGGGCATGTACAGCATAGCCCAAAACTATTATTAATTAATTTTAATTAAATTAAGCTTTAAAGTTTGTCAAAGGCAAACTTATCAAGTATATTCAGCAACATGCTGATTTAAGGTATTTTGTAAAGAAAAGGAGATTGTCTTTTCTAGGTTTAAGTTAATATCTTTTTCGTAAGTTTGAAAAATAAATTTTAATATCTGTGTTGTAAATAAATAATTAATTTAAATAATTTAATTCTCCTTATTTACCACAATATGTGTCATAATTATTTTGTCTTTAATCAATTATTTTACTAGGTATTTATTTTTTTTGGGTAGTCATTTAGTTTGCTTCTTCCTGCCATTTCTTGTATTATTTAAAGGGTTTTAATTTATATTAATTTCTAGTATTAATTTTAAGGCGGAGGATTCATAAATAACAGGACTTCTAATAAACACAATGCAATTTAATTTTAATCTTTAATCTTAATGTGAGCGTTGTCTTATTTTCAGGGATGAGTCTGAGAAAAGAGCAAAAAAGAGGAAATGATGCGTGAGGTGAAAATTGAACAAAAAAGTTAAACCTGTGTGCGGGGTAAAAATCGAGCAAAAAAAGTGAAATGATACGCGAAATAAAATTTGTCATTATTTGAATTCAAATTGAAACATATATACATGTAATACAAAAATAAGAACACTAATAAATATAACAAATATGGCTAATTCAAAATTTTATTCAATAATCATCTGATATAAATGACAAATATTAATATGAGAATTCCTCAAAATTGTAAAACTATTCTTTAAAATTTTTACAAGCAAATACATTTAAAAACCTACATGCTTTCACTCAAAACATCAGTTAATACATATGGCTAATATTTAACCTGCCACAGCTACAAAAGCATTTGGTGAGAAGATCAATGTTGTAGCAAATTATTTATATGAAGGTCTAGCTATATTTTCCTACATAAAATTAGTTTTTAGGCAATGAAACTGAAAATACTACAAACAAAAGATTTTAAAAACATAATTTTTACCTTTTTCATTTTTTAAATCGTGCTCTCTAACAACACTAGCAGTCACTAAAAATTTATTTTTAACATAATAGGTAATACAAGAGTAAATAGTCGCTGGATATATCTTCAATGCAGAACTCTATCATGTGCAGATATTTACAATTTATCGGCCATTTCTTTCACAATTGTGGTTCTTTTTGTCCTTGTGCATAACTATTTTTACTACAGCACCATTCAGGAACATCTTTTTAAATAGGAATACTGCATGTTATAAAGCATTTAATGGTTAACTATGATCCACTAAAACTAAAAAAGACGAAAATAAATATTCCGATTTAATGATTCTTTGATCCATTCCATCAACAATTAATTTGATGGGTTGTAGATTATCTGTATGATTTCGGGCGTTACTATATCTGGCAAAATTGGAAATCAAAACAACGTGCCGTGCATTCAGTATACGGACTTTTTTTCACCCATAATACTTATTACTATCAAAATCTGTCTTTTGCGGCGCAATAATTAAATATAAATCAAAAAACAAATGACGAGATTAAACACTTAATCCATCATGAGATTTCAAATCTTACTATCTATTTCCGCGCAGCGTCTACGGAGTTAGAACCTGGAGGGGAAACTAGAATAGGCGAGGATATCGAAAATGCAAGTCATATTTTTTTAACGAAAGAGGGCGCTGTAAAATTTGGCGGCTGCCTTTAAACAGAATGTCATTAGATTACATGTTAAATTCCGAAAGTATTTTACTGGATTATTTTTAATTATAGCAATTATATGTCATAAATTTAAGATGGGATATAAATGTTTTATTCCGGGATGTAGATCGGGCTATGATGATGAGATAAACAAAAGAAAAATCGAAGAATTTTTTTTTTTTTTAAGTATGTTTAGAGCTCCAAAGGTGAGTGCTTTTAGGTAGATTTCGTAAGAAATACTACCTATTACATTCTCACCTAAGTTGGAAATTTTGAAAAATTTTTGCAGATCTACGCCGATCATGACTTTCAGAACCCAAAACCACCCCCAGTTCAAAACTTTATCTATCTATCTATCTATGTCACTTTTTTATGGACACGATAACTGGAAAAATTCTGCATAAATCTCTTCCAAACTGATACATAAAATCAAGGGGCATAAAATCTCGGTCAAGTTCGTTAATGGGCAAAATCGAACCAAGGAGGGGGGGAAATGGGGGGGCTTTTTGTGAAAACAGAAAAACCCCCATAATTTCTTAATTATTGTAAGTATCGAATCCGTTTAAAGTTATTATTACTTCTAGGAAAAGGGCCGAAAATTTATGTGTGACAGATTTTTGATATAATTAAAAATGGCCCCAAGGGGGGGGGGGGGAGGGGGTTTTAGAAGAAAAAAAAATCATAGCTTCGTCAATTCACAAGATATCAAATCCGCGTAAATTTATTAATTCTCTTAATATTATCTAAAACTTTTATATTGACAAGTTTTTTATAGGACCAACCGTTATAGCAAAAAAAATTTTAAAAAAAAAATCCCTGCCGGCTCCGCCTGCAAACAAGTTATTTTTCGAAGTAGGCAGTTCCACCTCCCGCATCTTTTCGAAACTGATACATAAAATCAAGGGGCATAAAATCTCGGTCATGTTCGTAAATAATGGGCAAAATCGAACCAAGGTGGGATGGGGATGGGGGGGGGGGGGGGGTGCTTTTTGTGAAAATAGAAAAATCCGATAATTTCTTAATTATGATACGTATCGAATCCGTTTGAAGTTATTATTACTTCTAGGAAAAGGGCCGAAATTTTATGTATGACAGATTTTTGATATCATTAAAAATGACCGCAAGAGGGGGTGGGGAAGGGTGGTTTTAGAAGAAAAAAATTCATAACTTCGTCAATTCAGAAGATATCAAATCCGTTTAATTTATTATAAATCTTCTTAATATTATCTAAAACTTTTATATTGACAAGTTTTTTATAGGACTAACCCTTATAGAAAAAAACCCCTGCCGGCTCCACCTGCAAACAAGTTAGGTTTCGAAGTAGGCGGTTCCAACTGCCGCATCATGGCAAAAAGGTCCTTTTTTCCGCAATTCCCAACAAACAGGCGCCCAACGGTCTGCGTCTTCGAAATCTACCTGTGCCTGTAGGCCGAGCCGTCAGGGATTTTTTTTTATTATACTTTAATTTAAAGTTATATGCATGTAATCATTTTTAAACTAAGAAATATTTATTCTAGTATATCGATCTTAGTGTATATGTTTTTAAAATGTTATACTTAATGAATGCTAATGTCTGTGGCTAATTGACATGGCCATTTAAATTGTCTTATAGAGTGCTATTTGTTTGGCTGTAATCTGAAGCTGTTTTATTTGAATAATTCTTTTAATCTCTAAAAATTATACATCCATACATTACGGAGGATGTATAAATCAGCAGTACAATACGGATATTGTACTGCGAAGTATTTCTTCGCAGTACAATATCCGTAATATTTATTTTTAAATGACTATTCAGATGCTTCTGTCAGGGTGAACTCTTATTTAAAGAGTTATAAAAAGCAATCGAAACGCCAAATATCTATTAAAATATATGCATGGTGTGAAGAAAGCTTTATTTAATGAAATTTCTACTTGTTTGACTTTTTTAAAGTTCAAATTTTCAATCAAAAACATTTAAAAAATGAATGCTTTTCGCATTGAAAAGCATTGCAGAAGCAGGTTAGGACAGCCTTCAGTTTACCGTGGCGCCATCTATAAGGAGAAAAACTGTATTGTAAAATTTCAACGTTACTTTCCCCTCCATCTATCTTCCTCCGTGGCAGCGTCAGTAAAAAGTAAACAAACACGGCACGGCTCATCTACACTACTTATCGAAAGCCACGACACTTCGTGCTCATTGGTCAGTTGAATCATGACTACTCCCACTGACGATGTGACGTCAAACGTACTCACCAATCACAGACGAGAAAGTGTTCAGGAGTTCTTCCAACAAATGGGTTGGTTGGTTGGTTGGTTCCGCTTGATGCATTAAAGAGAAATGCGTCCGAGAAATAAGAAAAAAAAAGCGGAAATCCGCGGATTTTGAAAATATGCAAAAAAGCGGAAATCCGCGTTTCCGTGGAAAAGTGGCATCCCTGTATTTTATCCCTTTTGGATCGTGTTACCTGTTATTAGAATTTAGGTTATGATCACATTAATTTAATTTGCTTAACAACAATACCAGCAAATAAATATAAGAGTACATATCCTGTTTAACATCCCCCCCCCCCCCCCCACGACACACACCAAAGTAGAGACCAAGGCTCCGAGAACCAGACACTCTGTTTATTTAATTATATGTAATTATCAGTTAACATTTTAATACTAAGATAACGAATTTTGTAAGTTATTGTGGAACAATTAATTAGTTATAGAATAATTTTAATTAAATAGCTGATATATATTATTTTAATGTAGTGTAAAATAATGGATTATTATTTTTTTTTTTTTTTTGAAACATTAAAATGTTTTTATTATTATAATCATATGAGTAATATTAGACTACTTTGGTGGGAGGATGTTGGAAAGAATATGTACTCGTATATTTATAGCGAGACAAAAGAGATAAAATAAGACAATGCTCCTGAAGTAAAATATGACATTATTAAAATGTATTATCGCCTGGAAAATAACAAAAATCCTTCTGTCCAGAGTGGGTATCAAACCGACAATCGAAACAGAGAACCACAGAATAAACCCAGCGTTTAGAACACTCAGCCATCCTTTCCTTGTTCTAGTGCACTCTAAAACTGGATAGGTTCTAGATTTAATTTTAAGCATGTGCAAATGGGTCAATTTAGTGTGAATCTTACAGAAATCTCTTTTCGTTTTAATATATAGGATTCTTATGTAGTACCTACTAGGGGTACACCGAATATTCGGTATTTGGCCTAACTACCGAATATTCGGTTAGGCTGAATATCAAACTATTTGTTTTGCCGAATATTCAGTTTAGCTGAATATCGAAATATTCAGCCAAACTGAATACTTTAAAATAATATTTTTTAAAACCTTACACAACTTCTACTTTTCACAATCATTCAATAAAGATATTCAGAATAATTAGAATAGAATCATATTTAAATAAAAGAGAATGCTTTTTCATTATTCATTTGCTATTTGAAAATTGTCATTGAGGTGCTGGAATTTGCCAGCATTCAATTCATATCTAAGCAACACTGAGCAAGACATTCCTTTCTTTTAAATGCAGCTGACGGTACTTATACTGTCTCACTGGCCAACTTTCAGTTACTTCCAATGATATGATCACATTTTATACAAACAAAATTAATTAATATGATGCAAATCTCTCTAAAATATTTTCATTATTGTTAAAGTTGTGAACGAAAATTCAGTTTCAGCTTGTAGTGACAGACCCTGTATTTTTTATTTTTTATTGAAAGTATTATATTTTTGATGGAATAAGTGGATTGAGATGTTTCTTGTTCAAAAATGTTTGTCTTGACTACATTATATCCCCTGAAAGTTTTAGGAACAACCTGTATGTTTACAAGTTCTAAAATAATCGCTCACCCCAAGCACTCTTTCGTGTTAATTTTTTAAATAATAATTTAAATTTAATAATGCACTTGAAATTATAATGAATGCTTACAATAAATTAAATAAAAAAAATTAAGAAAACTTAAAAAACATTTAAAATATTAAAAGTAAAAGTCAAGTAAATAATTAATAATACATAACTAAATATGCATAATGATGATGAGATAATTTTTTCTTGAATTATTCAAGGAAACTCATCTTATAAATGTACACTAATAATTCACATCAAAATCTTAAAATAACAAAATTTTATTTCATACTAGCTGACCCGCCCGGCGTTGCCTGAGCCCATGATAAAATTTTAACAAACCTAAATTTTGTATGATTTTATATCTTTAACCCGGTGTAGTAGGAAATTATTTATTTAAAAGGGTTGTGCACGTGAGGAAAATCCTTTATTTCCACTTTCAGCCGATAGGGGTACATTCTGATATAAACGAACCTGCAAAACTTGTTCCTGCCGCCTGCAGCACCGTCTAGTAGGCGTGCAGCGCACACGCTGCAAAATCTTTTAGTTTCGTCTTCCACTGCCAGGGGGCACACTCTGTTCCAAACGAATCTCCGACACATGTCGCAGCTGCCTCCGGCAGTGTATAGCAAGCATGCTGTGCATGCGCTGCAAAATCCTTTAGTTCCACTTTCCACCGTCAGGGAGGCACAATTTGTTCTATACGAACATTTAACATGGGTACCCATTGTATCAAGGGAGTTGAATGAACCAATTTCCATTGAAATCGGGCCCATAAAACTCGAGAAAATTATGCGCCCCCTCGTGGTTGAAGGTGGAACTAAAATCTGCAGTGCGTTCGAAAACCAAGTTGAATCATCCAAACCCTGTTGTGATCGGGCCCATAAAACTCGAGATAAGAATGCAAGTGCTCAACAACAAATCATTTACTTTGATTGTTGGTATACATCAAGTAAATACGGGTTGTGTATTTTTTATTAGAAACATATATTTAATTTTTACGAAAATTGTCATTTGAAATTTCCGTTATTCTCTATGTAACATTTATAAAATGCTACGGGAGAAGCTAAAAATGTTAAATTTCTTCAATGGAATTTGTTTTGTGTAAATCGAAGCAAGGCGTTAACCCCCTCCCTCCCCATACTTGCAAATATAACGAATACTTTCTTCTAGAAAACCACCTTCTCCTACATTAACACGATCATTAAAAAGAATAAAATTTTTCTGATAATTAGAACATAAAAACGCTATGCTAAGATGGCACACCTTCCGATCCTCAAATTCAAAACTATATCTTAATTAGTTATCTTAATTTTTGTTCATTAATAAAAATTGTCAATTATTTCCTTTCATTTTCGCAAACTAAATGGAGGGATCGGCAAGAGAAACAGATCTCTTTGCAGTTCAGTTTTTAATGAAAGCTGATCCCTGTCTGAAACTTTCTCGGATTTTTTTTTTTCACTGGCACCATCAGATATTCGGCAGTTTTTGGCAAAAAATTAAGAAAAATTACTGGGCCAAATTTTTCAAAAATTGCATTGTCGGATTCAGAAAATTCTTTTACATATGCTCATAAATTTTCAAATCAATATCTTAATTAGTTTTCTTAAAATTTGCTAATTAGTAAAATAATTTCGAATTCCTTCATTTCCACTTGGAAATCCAGAAACAGAAGTGCTTGTCTTTAGCCATTTTGATAAAAAATATGGCATTTTCGATATGATGTTTAGTGAGATTCTAATTAATATCTTGAATAATTATCAAAATATTAAAATTCTGAGACTCAGGTGCACTAGGCCAGGCCTTAGACTATCCACACCTAAATTTTCAGACTTCAAGGTGGGCTAGATTTTGCTAGCCATCGCAGACAAACACGCACACACACACAGAGCAAAACTTTATTTTATTAGTATAGATTCAGCCATACTTAATAACCAAAATAGCTTGATTAATACATAAATTATTTGGTAAAAATATCGCGATTGTCACTAATATCAGCACTATCTTGAATTTTTTCAAAAATAAATTTATACTTCCTTCATGAGAAAACATGAGTTGAATCATATTAACCAGAATTACATATTAAAATGTGCAGAGAATGATATAAAATTTAAAATTAAAAAACTTTAATTTTACATTTATATCTTAACTGTAAGTTTCATTGTTTACATCAGAAACGATGTGCGGATTTGAGAGAGTCTACTGTATTATTATTGAATTTGAATGTAAGAAAGGATAAAAGTATCATTGGATAGTAAAAGTAAAGTACATTCTTTCTATTTTAATGGAAATAATGTAACCATCCTCATTTAGAGAAAATCTGATCTAATTAAAAATAAAAGGATAAAATGCAATTTCTTAATTTTTTGGGCAAAAATTAATTTTCTAAATTAAAAAGTACATTAACAGTGGTAATGACTAAAAAGTTCTTATTTTAGATAAAATTTTAATGAATTTCTTTACTGTAGATAAAATTATACTACAGTAATCTCACACTTATACGTCGGTGCAAGGGACTTACCAAAAACGACGCATAAATGAAATGAGAGTAAAAATTACATTTGAAATAAATGTTAAGACAAAATTCTCATTAAATGGTTAAATAAAAATACGAATTATTTAGATTGTTAAAGATTTACTAATTCAAATCTAAAATACACACATCTCAAAATTTTAATTACTTACTCTATTTTTTTAAATAGTCTAAAATTGAAGCTTGTTTATAAGCTTGATGTCTGTCCCTAAAAATAGCTTCTTCGAGTTCATTAAACATGAATATGTTGAACCAGATGTATCAGTTCGTTTGATGTAGTGACAAAGGGTTTCCAGAGCATCTATTGCCTTTGCAAAAGTCGGTGGATGGTGCTTCTATGTTTTCTTCATTATCTTATTCATTTTCATTAGCATCATCTTTAATTTCTGCGACTATTTTGAGTAGGTCCCTCTTTTCTGCTCTTATTACATTTTCAGCAATATCTACAAAATCGTTAAAATTAATCATTCCCCAAGAAACGGTATTCCATTCTTCATATAATACTGGTTGATATTTTGGCACAAGTTGCATCCTTTTCAAATTTCTTCAGAATGAAGTCTGCTTTTTTGTAGCAGTTCTCTTAGAAATAGCAGGTGTGAAGGGCTGTGAACCAAGAATGCAGCTTATAATAGTGTCTACAAAACAAATGTAAAAAGACAACCAATTGACTTCTCATTTACAAGTTGATGTGAAATTTCTTGGAAATGACATGTGTAGAATGGGAAAATATAGCAAGGGAAACTTGAAATTTCTCCGACATATAAGTGAGATACATTTGCATTACGACACATAAGCAGAAAAAAAATAGTAACACTGTATTGCTATGCTATATCTTTATCCGAGACTACCGAAAATCGATGTATAAATGAGAGAGACGTATAAAAGAGGCGATGTATAAGTGAGATATTACTGTATTATAATTTAGATGTATTAAAAGTTGTTTTATTGTTAACGTCAAGCTGTTTGAAATATTACAAGAAATATATCAAGGCTGTTAAAAAATTTTAGTCACAATAAATAATTAAACATCAATTTCTGTTTAATTAGATTTTCATATTAAAATTTAAAAATGTATATATAATCAAAAGTTATTTTCTTTTTTTGAAAAAAAAAAGTTGGTATTCGACCTAAAATTTTGTCGAGCATTCTGTATTCGGCCAAATCACTATCCATCACATTCCTACATAAGAGAATACCAATCTTATAACATTCAGTCTTAATAAAAATTTAACAAACATTTTAATTAGTGAGACATTGAATAACTTGAGACTGGAAAGAAGGAGGGAAGGAAGGATTACATTCTTACTTTTTTTAAAGATCATTAGTAGCATTAGACTAACTATGTTTATGAATCTCAAAATAGATAAAATTCATTAGCATCAGCATCACTATATTGCATGTATGTGTGCTTTTTGCCCATGTTAAAAAAGAAAAAAAAGTACTACAGACATCTTGCTGTACAAAAATTTCAAAATGCATTAATTTTTTTAAAGCTGAGATTACTATACCTCATGTACTGAAATTTCTCCGACGCATAAGGGAGAGATACATTTGCATTACGACACATAAGCAGAAAAAAAATAGTAACATCATTGTATTACTATGCTATATCTTTCGTTGATATTCCAATGCCAAATTTGTAATGCTAAATAAACAGAACGTTGCCATTGGAATATCAAAATAAATAAATAAAATATAAGAATTTAAGGACACAATTGTTATTTTACACACATCGTTTCCGATGTAAACAATGAAGCTTACAGTTAACATATAAGTGTAAAATTCAAGTTTTTTTTTTGTTTATATATATATATATATATATATATATATATATATATATATATATATATATATATATCATTCTGTACACATTTTAATATGTAATTCTGGTTAATATGATTCAACTCATGTTTTCTCATGAAGGAAGTATAAATTTATTTTTGAAAAAATTCAAGATAGTGCTGATATCAGTAGCAATCATGATATTTTTAACAAATAATTAGATATTAATCAAGCTTTTTTGGTTATTAAGTATGGTTAAATATGAAATAAAACTTTGCTATTTTAAGATTTTGATGTCAATTATTAGTGTATGTAAGAATGATTTGGAACAGATGCTTTACACTCATGCAGTGATGTTTGGCGATTTTTTGGTTGGTGCGATTTTCAAGCCCACGCCAAACCAATAACTTAATACAATGGCTAGGTTGCCATTAAAGGAAAAAATCCCCTAAATTTGGCGACTTTTTTCCTTTTTATAACCGATTAAAAAAAAAAAATTTTAACTATGCGTGAATGTATGACATTATAGCCTATGGTTTAAAAGACATTGCTCAGCACAATTAAAAGATAAATAATCTATTATTATATTAAATGTAGCTAAAATAATTGAATATAAAATTTGCTTTTTTTTTTGTTTGTTTAACTTCCATATGGGGTACTATGGACCACCCAAAACCAGGGCACAATGGACCATGGTCCATTGTACACTAGTTCTGTATCCGCACGTTATATATGAAATTAAGATTAATAAATTGTTTTATTTTTAGTGAGTAATTTAACCATGATTCACATAGTTTACATTTTTGAAGTATTTTACTTATTTATTTATTTATGGTTTCTTTACTTTTTATAAACATTCAGTTAACTTTAAATTTCAACACTTTTACAAGCCTACAATTTTATTAAACAAGTACATTAAAAAAAATTAATATACCTATTAGTTTGTATCTATTTATATTAGTATAGATAAATTATAGGTGTTAAGCGAGATAAAACTAATTAAAAAATGTGTAAAATTGTTACATAAAAACATTTTAGCAAACAATGTAAAGTAGGCAATGTAAAACTCAAAATTTTTAAATTATTTTATTATTAACATATTAATTTAGTATAATTCTGTTATTACAAAGTATATATTTTAACTTTATCTGTCATTCTTACATAAAAAGGATATATTAACTTTTTCATATTTTCTTCAATCAGCATATGTGACTGATCAACTATCACTAGTTGAACTAGTCGTTGGGGGCCACCGTAATACTTACCCATCATGGATATGCATAATATAAAATATGAAAATAAAACATGTGTCAGCTATTTATAAAATGCATTGAGATTCGAATAAAATTGTGGCTTGATGACGTCATAAACTTTAAATGCTCTATAACTGAATTGCGTAAAATAAACATTCTTATAACTCCAAAATTGATAATCCTATTAACTAACGGTTTACTGCATCGGATTAAGCGCCTCATTTCCAATTAAAATATATATTTGAATTGAAATTTGAATGAAATACAGGGTCATTAAAAATCAAAGAGTGTGGAAAATATAATTACAAATATCTCGGCAACTCATTATCCGATAAACTTCATTCTTCATGCAAAATTTATGTTTTTTTATTGTCTTTTATATTCACTCCTTAAAATAAACAATTTCGAAAATTTTTATATACCTTTTATCAGAACGAATATTTCAACAGTCTGAAAAAAATAGTTCCGGATAATCCAGGTTACTGAAATTCAATAAGCTTCTTCCCATTATTACATACCAAATTTCAAGTTTCTATCTCAATTTATTTGGCAGATAGAGCGTTTACAGACACACACACAGACAGACGGACAGCAGGCAAAATTTTTTTTCCAAAAATATGTTTTTCGGAATCTCCAGTGTCTGAAACGTGTAACTCCATCAAAAACATTTTTTCGATTTTCAAAACGATTACAAGACTTACCCTATACTACGTATGATGGGTAAGTAAAAATCATCAGCTAAACATCATATCACCTTTAGAATTGCGTCCCATACCAAAAGCTTGTTTGTGCATAGCTACTCTTTTCTTTCGTTTAAGAATGAAAAGTACATTAACAATTCGGACTGATAGAGCAGTGAAAACGATTATTTAAGAAGTAAAAAAGAAGGAAGAGGAGAAATTAAAAAAAAGAAAATGCTGTTTTAGTTAGAGCTAAAAAGAATTTAGAAACAATGTTGGTTTCAGTTACAGAGAAAGATGATAAAACTTAGGTCCATCACATGTTTCAAGGCAAAAAAAAAAGCAAAATTATGTATCAGAAAAGTTCGAATGACTGTCTGTTTATAGTAGAGTAGACTCCCTCAAATCCGTACATTGTTTCAGATGTAAACAGTGAAACTTACAGTTAATATATAGGTGGGAAATTCAAGATTTTTTTATTTTTATATCATTCTGTACACATTTTATTATGTAATTCTGGTTGATATCATTGAATTCTTGCCTTCTAGAAGTACAAATTTATTTCCGAAAAAATTCAAGCTAGCTTTGATATTAGTGGTGATTGTGATATTTTTATCATATATTTATTTATGTACCTATTAATCAAGCTTTTTTGGTTATTAAACCTGGCCAAACATCAAATAAAATTGTGTAATTTTATAGTTTTGATGTAAATTACTAGTGTACATTTATAAAAGGCGAGTTTTATTGAATAATTGAACAAAAAAAAAAATTTAGTCATACATTATTAATTATTTACTTAATCTTTTCTTTTGATATTTTAATCATTTTTTTAATTTCCTTAATTTTTATTATTTTACTTTATTATTTTCCTTACTTATTTTAATATTTTACTTTATTGTAAGCATTCAAGATAATTGTGAGTGCATTATTACATTCAAATTACTATTTAAAAAGTGTAAACAAAACAGCGACCAGAAATCCGCAAAATTCTAAAATCTGCACATCTGGTCCCAAGCTGCGCGGATTTGAGAGAGTCTACTGTAATACAGAATAAAGTGATGAGGAAATTAATTCACAGCATAATGCTAATTTTTTTAACAAAATAAAAGTTGGCAGTAGACCACAAACTGCTGGGGCCGAATGGTCCACAATCCACTCTGCTCTTGTAATGCAGAATTTTCAAAATATTTAATAATTGCTTATTTTCTATAAATAAATATTGTTTTAAAGTAGTTATTCAACTGTAAAATAAAGTAAACAAAAAGAATAATAATTTATTTAACATAGCAAGAAATATTTTGTTTTGTATTTACTGCCTTTGAAAAATAACTGTAACCTAATTCATTCTATTCAAATGAGATACAAGTTGAATGGAAATCAGTTTATTTTTCCAGAAACTGCAGATTAATCTGTTGTTGATGTCAATGATATTGTAATGTTGCTCCCAGATCCAAAATTAACTCAGGTAAATTTTGGACTTACTCATAAGTATCTTGGAATTTCATTTGCAAATTTTAAAGTGTGCGGATTTTTTTATTATTATTTGCAATGATTCTTTTATCTTAATCTGTTATTATTTTCAAAAATGATTTACAATATTTACAAAAATGATTTACTTATTGAGCAATACACACATTTGTATATATGTGTCACATAAATTAAAATTTTACAATTAAAAATATTATAACAATAAAATATTATTATGTGCATTAAAACAAATTATATATATTTTTAATTATATACTTGATATGTACAAATACTGTGTCTAAATAGGAACACACATTTACCCTTGAATAAGTAAAAAAGATCTGCATAATTATTTTGAAAAATAATTATGAAGGATGTTTAAATAACTTTAATAAATATATAAATAAATATCGCTGTCTAAAAATACAATATTAACTAATAAAATATTAATTTGGAAGATTCAAATTACAGAATAATTTATCGTGCATTTCAATAAATGTTATTTTAAACTACATTAATTATAAGAAATTCTCTGATAAAAACAAATTATTATGTAAAATTGATAATTACAAAACGAAAAATGATTGTAATTGCAAATAAAAATAATAAAAGGTGAGAAAAAAAAAAACAATCGGGCTAAATACTAAAATTTTATAAAAGTTATTAATCGAAATTTAATTTCCACCTGCACAGCTACAGGTGTCTTTCGATGTCCCCTCCCTGTTTATTCATCCCATTTAATGTTTTATCTCAAAATGTACGTACCTAAACACGTAAAAAATTACAGAAATTCAAAAACATATTGAAAGATAAAGAGGAAAAGACAATGAGAATAGAAGTAATATGAACATATGAAAGAAAAGAGAAAAAGGTGCAGCTGTAATTTATCGCATCGCAATCTAAGCGAAATTCTTTCCTCCCACATAATATTTCAGATCTTTTCAAGTGAAAGCATGATAAAATCAGTGTTTTTTCAAATGAATTTTATTAATTTTCATAAAGAAATGTTCAAGTAAGCGCATTTGGTACATCTACGAAGAACCAACTGTTAAGGATAGGATGGTGATTTTTATCTCATTACGTCTCGCATCAATAACACCAAACACCTAGAGGAAGTTTCGTAACTTTCACTTCAGAAAATGACTTTGCAAAGAAAGAATAATTAAATATAGATGGAATGTGAGGTTAGTAAAATACAGGTAAATATAACATGTGTTATAAAAGAAATTTAACTTTTATTAAATATTACTTACTTTTCTCTTTAGCCCGAGCATATCTTCCTCTCCTCCGGGACATGATGCTTTCATTCCCTGAGAGATGGTGGATGCTGTTTAGATACGGGGGATCAAACAGGTGGCGCAGGTTGCATGGATCGTTGCCATTTCGCACATTAAAATCTGAAAATATAATAATGGATTGAAGGCATTTTTTTATTATTACAGTGGTTTGGCATCTACAATAATAATAACATGAAGATAGGTTTCGGTACACCAAGCGTTTAAACGTATTTGGGGTAAGTGCGCATTTACACTATGATGTAAAGTAAAGTACTACAGCACTAGCACGACTACATAGCACCGAGACAATAAAAATTGATTTTAAAAAATAGTAAAATAATTTATCCATCAAGACTATATTTCCCATCTATTATCCATGAATCAATAGAAATCTAAAGTAAACATGTATGTGTAACGTAAACATTTGCAATGAATCCCCCTCATTTGAATTACCTAAATTTTGGTACGAGGTACTTTTCCGTTTTAAAAAAGCAATAACGATTACAGTTGGCTACTTTAAGCACCTGTTTTTTTACATATATGATCTCGTGATTCATGTTTTCAAGTTTATTTTCAAAAATTTGCGAGAATACTTTTGTTTATCGTTATATATCTTGAAAATGGCGCCGTATGAGCAAAGAAACGTATGTCGATCATAAATAAAAGGTTTTTATAAGCCTTTTGTTGTTTCTATTTGTATCACTTAAGCATTTATCTTTATTTTAAGATTTTATCATTATCGGATCCATGTCAAATAATGTATTTTGACTGCCGTGTTGTGGCACAAAATTAATTGTATTTTTGTTACTAGAGACGAATTTTTGTGGCAAACATCCAATCTTATATGAACTATAATTTTGATCACATCTCCTATACTTAAAAAAGAAAGATTTGATGTGTGTGTGTATGTTATGGCTAGAAAAATCTACCGTACGTAGAGGTCTGGAAATTTGGATGTGTATAGTCCAAGGCAGGTGCGAATGCACCTGAAGCTCAGATCCTTTCCTTTTTTTTTTGATAATTAGCCGAGATTTTAATTAAAAACCACAACGAACACTCATCAAAAAGACATTGTTTCTCTCAAAATGAAGCGTGGCGGCAGTTCCAGAGATCTTGCAGCGATCTCATCCACTTGATCAGTATAAGGCGGGTTACTAGCTGATAACTAGCTTGGCCTTTTGCTTGACGCTAGCGTTCTCGCTTCCTGATCATGAGATCCTTGGTTCAACTCCCACCGGCGCGGCGGTAGTAAACCACCACATTGGTGACCCGGTAAAAACACGCAACAACCTTCAAAACAACAATCATCCCTTCTCACAACCAACAGATGGCAGCACCGCTCAAAAATCATCCCCAGCACCTAGACCAACATACGATCCTAAAGACCTGCCCATTCGCCGACTTTCCATTCATAAAAACGTGCCCGTTTCTCCGTCGTCTGCTAGCAGATAGCGTAGAATAATAGAACAACATTCCGCGTTTTTCCCTTTAAATACGTTAGTAATGTTATCTGTTTATTAATATTTTTAGCATATATTTCTATTCTGGATGGATGAAACTGGTGAAAAGAACATATTTAAAGTCGAGAATTAAAGTCTCATCGCAAAAAGTGTTTATTTATTAATAAAATTTTCATATTGTGTAAAAAGAATATCTGATTAGTAAACTACTAGATATGATGTAAGAGCTCAATTAAGATAAGTTTTTAAATATTTCAACAATATCTAGGATTTTCATTTTTGAGACAAATACAATATATCAATAATTTAAAGATCCATCTCAGAAATTGCGTTTTGGCGTGGTTCTATTATATATCCTTTTATAATTTCCTCCTTTATTTTAGGATAAAAGTAATTTCACGACTATTCTATAATTGCTTCGATTTTACATATTTAAATTATTGCTTACATATATAATACACAATGATTTGAGAGTTAATTTTGTTGGGGACAAATACTAAAAAATATGAGCACCGGCAAAATAAAATCTAGGGAGGGGCAAAGTTTTTTAACAGGTGTGCCTATGGCCCAGTTGCAATTTATAAAATTCATTTTTAACATTACTAACATTGATATGTTATTTTATAAAAAATTTCCCTTATTTAAAGATCGATTATATCAGTTTTACCAACCTCCCCCCCCCCCCCACCCACCCCAATCTATTAAGATGTTTCAATATATTCCCCTTATTTAAGTCTTTTTTTAAATGATATGCAATTGCTTATTCTATCCAAAAACTAATGGCACTGGATATGAGTCAATTATTAGAATTCTTTGCAGATGTGCTATTTTAATAAACATGTTTATTATTTTTAGTGCATATGAAATGTAAATGTACTGTTACTGAAGGGACATCTCTTGTGATTTTGTTTGTTTACAAATTATACATTTTAAAAGTCAAAAAATAATAAATAGTAAGTTTTTATGAAATGGAATTTTGTAATAGTGCCGATTTTGTTAAAAGGAATTTTGTGAAGGAGCCCATTTTATCAAATTTATTTTTCTGAAGGGGCCCATTTTATTAAATTTATTTTTGTGAAGGGGCCCTAAATAGACCCCAAATTTTGTCTGGATCTACCCTTGAAAACATTTATTGTAAACAGTGCAAAATCAAAATGGATTTAAAACATCAGGTTTATGAAAATTGTGCACTAAAATTGGAAGTGCCCTAGAGCCTCAGCCCATGTTTCCTTCAGGCGCTGATTGAAAAACAATAAGCTAACATTCATTGAAGGCCAATAGTATTTACCCCTTTCATCATATTTTGACCAGTAAATATCCTTGAAACGTTTTTTTTTTTTTAAATATGAACTTTACAGAAAAATGTAATCACTTTTAAGCACCTTAAAAACTATTTTCAACTTTTAAGGGAAAGTTTGCTTTACATCTTCTGTATGAATTTGAGAAAAAACTGGGTCCCCGCTTTGATGCCCCTGACAAAATTTCATCCCATGAAAGTAAACACTTCATAAATATTTCATCTCCATAAGATTTTAAATATATAACTTGTAATTTAAAAAGTTCATTATATAAAAGAAAACTTTCACAAAAATAACTTCATTAAAACAAAACAGTGCAACAATAAAAAAAAAAAAAATCTTTCACTAAAAAATCGACTAACAGCATTACAACTTACACACCAAGGGTCGATCCAGACAAAATTTGGGGCCTTTTTAGGGCTCCTTCACAAAAATCAATATAATAAAATGGGTCCCTTCATAAAAATCAAATTGATAAAACGGGACCCTTCACAAAATTCCTTTTAACAAAATAGGTCCCTTCACAAAATTCCATTTCATAAAAACTTACTATTTATTATTTATTTATTATTCTTTGACTTTTAAAATGTGTAATTTGTAAACAAACAAGTTCACCAGAGAGGAAAACTTAAGCAAAAGTATTTTAAAAAGTTTTTGTTAAAACACAGATTCACAAAACACCTTCACAAAATTCCTTTTAACAAAATAGGCTCCTTCACAAAATTCCATTTCATAAAAACTTACTATTTATTATTTATTTATTATTCTTTGACTTTTAAAATGTGTAATTTGTAAACAAACAAGTTCACCAGAGAGGAAAACTTAATCAAAAGTATTTTAAAAAGTTTTTGTTAATAAACGCTTGGTTCGAATTTGAGTAGTTGGATTTTGACTTTCATTACAAAATGTTATTTTTCACAAAAATATAATAAAATTTCACAAAAATAACCTTTACTTTTCACAAAATAGGCCCCCAGAAAAAAACCTGCATCGACCCCTGCACACACACAAAAATAAATAAAGAAGACAAAAAATGGACATTTCCTTAAAGAATTAAAGTGATAGGAATCAGGCAAATAATGTTTCTTTGGGAATACGTTATCAGATGCTGACAATCCTAAATACTGAATATATGCTTGCACTATTAATAGACATATAAAAGGAAATTAACGCAGTATTATGCAAGTAATATTGTGATATTAAAGCTATTCTAAATTTTTTTGTTTTCTATCATTGGTTTTCAAAAGTTTCAATTGTACAAAATAAATTAAAAATGCTGAGAAAATTCAAAATTTACTCATTAAAATATAAAATATTGATTATCTTTGAATGATTCAAGTTGCAAAAAGATTAATTTAAAACGTCATCGCAATAAAAGTTTTTAATTCAAAAGATTATGTTACACATGGGTGAATTATTATAAACGTCACTTAAAATTAATAAAAAAAAATCCTGAAATACAAAAGCCAAAAAATACAGAAATCAGGATAATTTTCTATGCACATCCCTTGGCTACAGTGATAGATAAAAGAAAAGTTTGATTGTATAAATTCTTAATATTAGAATGTTTTAAAGATTTATGATTTTACAAATGTATAGCGCTAGCCACACATGTGGGTCTAGGTATGGCGTGCTTGTGATGAAAAAAAAAAGCAGTTTTATTTTAATAGCCATAATGTTTAGAACAGATATTTTATTATTCTATAAGTTTCTGTTCCTTTTATAGTAAAATTATGAGCCATATTATTAGATTAAATGCATAATTAACATTTAATAAACTTAAATAAAATAGTAAAAGGTAAATAAGCATACCTTGCCTGCCGATTGCTTGAATCCATGCTTGTTTATTTTTTCCTCTTTTGGAAAATAATGCATCGAAATTTTATTATCATCAGGGTCAAAATAGTCTGCCCGACTCTCAATACTACAGAAAGGCACACAACATCTCATAATTATAAGGATATAGCAACCAGAATAAAAAAAAATCACATAACTATAACATTCACGTGTTCTATAAACTGCAGTTTGTTGTTCTAGTGCTGACCACGAGACGGCAAACGCCGCATCCCGAAACTAGCACGCAGAAAATCGGCGAATGGTCGGGTCTTTTATTAGGATCATATGTTGGTCTAGCCCAGCACGCAAAGCCTGTGAAATGGTCACACTCACAGCACAAAGCATGTCGCTCACGCCGCGCATCGCACCTACGCATGGCAGCACCACTCATTCATGTACATCGCTCGTCAACATGCCGTCTTCCTCACTGGGGATGGAGTGTGTAGTGATCTCATCCACTTGATCAGTATAAAACGAGTTACTAGCTGAAAGTAACTGGCTTGGTCTTTTGCTTGACGCTAGCGTTCTCGCTTCCTGATCATGAGATCCTTGGTTCAACTCCCACCGGCGGTAGCAAACCACCACAATCTCAAAGCAGAGAAGTAAGATAAGCGAAAACGGCTCCTTTTTTTTGCGTTTTTTGAAGCTCGCATCGGCGTAGCTATTCAAAATACGAAAAAACAAAAAATATACACTTGACTATCGTACCTTTATAACAGTGTAATTTGTTAAAAAATATATTAATATTAACCCTTTCAAAAAAATTATTTTTGAAACGTCGTTTTCATGTTTTTTTTTCGCGAATTTGAAGCGCCCATTGGCAAAACATATCCACTTAACCAGCGTACATTTTGCGTCAAAATGACGTCTTTGGTTTAAAAAAATATTAATATTAACTCTTTCAAGAAAATTCGTTTCCTAATGGCGTTTCGGGATTTTTAGAATTTTTCTGCAATTTTTACAAATCAGCATCCACTCTGGAAATCGACATGCGAAAAAAATAAAAACGCCAAATCCTATCTAGATTATTTTTTCTTTCTTTCGAACGGTGTAATTCGTTTTAAAAAGTATTAATATTAACCCTTCCAAACATATTTGTTTCCGAAAGTCCCTTTTGAGATTTTCATTTTTTTTCTGCATGTCTTAAAAATCTGCAACTATTTTCCTGTTCGAAATACGAAAAAAAAATCCCCTTAATCTGCGCACATTTATCTTTAAAACGACGTCTTTGATTTAAAAAAAAATAGCTTCTGGAAGTCACTTCCCTACTTTCTCTTTTTTCGGTGAAAATAAAATTATTCCCAGAATGCATTAAGAGCGGCTTTATGCTTCAGTCTACTTTCGATGAGGAATGCCAGATATCGTCACTTCTAAGCCTTTTTACCACTAAATATAATTTTTTTATTTCTAACAATTCATATAGTCATCGGTTCACGAATTCGCCAGACTTTCTCTCTCTCTCTTATGTTGCGTTTATTTCGCCAGTCTAAGCAAATCTGCCGGGAAAGCCATAAATTACACGACCTGCAAACGGTCTGTGGTTATCAACAAAAGAAAAGGCGTTGTCCGAGCTGTCAACGGGGTTGCCTGTTTGTTGTTTGTTAGTATGTCCGAACTTTAGACATACTACGAAAGTCATAAAAGATGGGGACCGCTTCACCACATCATATCAACTGACAAGAATCAAGAACGCTGACTATTTGGTCCTTCAGTGCCTTTGAAGATAGTTAGATAGCTGCTTTAGAACATTTTCGCAGGGATTTCATTTCTGCACGTGCGCTAGGTAATCTTTGCATTTTCAACAGTAAAAGATGGGTGGGGAATATTATTCAGGTATTCTCAGGCACTTTTGGTCTGAATTGAAAGTTTAATATATCTGACGTTTAATATATCTAAACGCCAGAAATTAAATCGGAAATCACTATAAATAGGACCCCTTAATTTGTTTGGATATATTTTCATTTAAAAATATTAAATTATACAAATTCGAGGATGTACACTGCCGAAGCCAATGGGGCCCCCAATATTAGGTTCGTTTGGGGAGATTTTCGTTTAAAAATATAAATTATTTCAACACTAATTTTAGGTATATTTAAGGTAATTATCATTTTTAGTATATTATTTTTCAGTATTAGGTATATTTAAGGTAATTATCCCGGGCTACACCGCCAGTCTTTCGTTTAAAAATATATAATCAAAACAGACGGGAGCGTGCTTAGCACGCCCGGTGCACGCTACCGAAAGTAGTGGGAACCCCAACTCTAGATTCCTTTGGATATATTTTGATTTTAAAATATACAAATTGGAGGATGTACGCCGCCGAAAGCAGTTCCACCCCCTCCCCCCATTATTAGTTTTGTTTGGAATTTTTTTCATTTAAAATTATAAAATCCTTCAACACTGATTTAAGGTATAAAACTGAGCTGGGGTGCACATCAGGCACGTCAACTGCTGTTCCCAAGGTCTTACCTTACAAGGACCTTACCTGTGGACCTTGTGGTCTGGACCAGAAGAGTCCTGTACGGGCGGTGGGGGGTGCTTCTACCTTCTAACCACCCCCATTTTCCCAAGAAACTCGACGACAAAGGTCGTTGTGATATGCGGTGGTGCCCACCCTCTTAGGACACCACCACATTGCACTTGGGGAGTACGCTGCGAGTCCCTTGACAGCTCTGGAGCCGGAAACCGAGCCCTAGGCCTTATGCCGAGCTTCCCCAACAACTCTTAATTTATCGCCCCTTTCGATCATGGAACTCCTACAAAAGAGACTACTGAACTCGTCGGCGACGACGAAAGGGGAGGAGCCTCTCGCTAGCTCGGGATGTCGAGGAAATGCATCCGTGAACGCAAAGACATGTCCTAGCTTGGTTTCTGATTTAAGGTATATTAAAGGTTATTATCACGGGGCCAGGAAACTTCGGGCAAATCAGTTAGTTTTTAATAATTATACTTTACTTGAAAATGTTTTAGAGTATAATTTAATATTATGAGTGTGTCGTTTAATATTACGAGTATGTCGTACATAATTTATACATACATGTACATGTTTAAATATTTGAATATTGCCTTTTATAGATTGGAAAATGAAAGATGGATCAAAATAGCCATAGTTCAACGATGAATTCAAAAGAAAAAGGGAATTAGCAACCTTCATATGACACATATATTACTTCGAATCGATTGCGATCGCCATAGAAGTTTGCTCTTCGGCCGTGCGGTCTTTTATATATACACATATTATATATATACATATAAACTAGGGGGCTCTGCCCCCTGCGAACTACGCTCGCCAATCCCCTTTCAGCCTCTAAAGACAGGAAAATGTCTTTTAAAATGATTTCCTGGTTACGGAAGGTTGAATGATATTATCACGAACGGTGACGATCATATGTGATAGGGTTGCCCTGCTTTTTCGTTTTGCGGAGGCATTTTTCGGTTACCATGGCTTCATTCACCGCTGTCGCGACAGCTGACGGTTGTTTTTGGGATTGATAAGTAGCATCAATTACACGTGTACGAGGCTACAAAGATTCGTCTGCTTGTGAATAAAATTCCGAACCGTATCATTGAAAAGCACTGTGTATACCGAGTTTTAGATATTTTCAGGAGCAGGTACAGCTTAAGCATGAATTCTTTTCTCTATTTTAATGCACCTCCATGCATATTAATGTTATTTTTAAAATGTAAATTTTTTATTTTTAATTAATAAGTATATATGTATTTTCTAATATGTATTTATCGAATAGTAATTCGTACAAAAGAAAAAAATCTAAAGTATTTTACGCATGCATCATGCATTTATTTACCTATTCTGTATTTATGCTGCATGAAGCAATAAAATATCTATATATTTAAAAAGCTAAGCGTTTTCTTTCGACAGTCCGTGAGAACAAACTACTGCATCAAATTACATCATTCTTTTATTTTTAATGAAAGATATTTGGACACAGATTTGTTATCGTACATTTGTTTGTTCGAAAATTTAATTAATTAGCCGTAATTTTAAATTAAACTTTTACTTCTGCGTATGACGTCATAAAGTCGGCAATCGGATAACGCGCACTGTTGCGAGGCACAGAGTAACGAGAAACTCTGTGGTTACGGGGATTGAAAGACAAATAATAAATATTAAAAGCACATGGCTTTTAGGCCGAATTTTTTAATTTGCAGGTTAAATTTCGGTAAAAATATTTATCCGCGTGTTTTATAAGCGACTAAAAATTTCTATTTATTGTGACGTCACGGGAATATTGTGCATTGGGTTTATTTTATCATTATGCATTTTAACTTTGTTGATGCCATTTTTTCATTACAATTAAATACAAAAAATATATATTTTTTGTATACATGGTGTTTAAGCATAAAAGTAACTTATACAAAGTACGTGTGAAAAGTTTGCGCCGATGAAAATGACGATATGCTTCGCTTGAAATGCATTTTAACATTGATAAAACTAAAAAGAAAAATTTATATGATTGTGTCAACATGGCGTATCTTTAGCTGATTTTTTCCATTTTTAATTATAAAGATGGAGCCTTTATTGGTTGCTTCATCTTGATTGCATACCTTGATTACATGTTACCAATTACTTTTTTTTTTAATTATAGGTTAAAAGATTTCATTTTTTAATAAAAAAAATCACAAAAGTAAAGGATTTCAGGAAAATTAAAATTATTAAAAATAATGTTATGTTTAAAAAAAAAAAAAAAAAAAAAAAAAAAACACTTGAAATAATGATTGTATTTTTAGCTAGAATAAACAATGTAAGGCTAATATTTTATAGGAATTATTTTGGTAGGTTTGTTATAAGTTCGTTTAACAGTTCGTTATTAGCGGCAAAGTCCTATTTCTTTCACTGTGAATTTCTCTTTGGATGTCAAAAAATTGTAGTCTACTTCTGGACGCCAGCCAAAACACAGTGGCAATTTTTATAAATGTATAACGGTTGTGACAACAAACGACGCTATCGCTTTAGCTTTCATCGCGCTTACATCACTTCTAGATACTACAAATTTCAATTTTTTACTACATTTTACAATTTTAATTCTTACATCATCAATTAGAAAAAAAAAAATAGCTTTCGATTGAAATTTATTTGAAAACTGCCGCTTAATTTAACGACTTTTCAAATAATTTTCAAGCATGAAATATTTTTCAATTCTATCTCAACAATGACCATCAGTTTGCTTCAGTAATATAAAATAGCCCCTGGAAAAGTTGCCACAATTGAAAATAGATTTCCTTAACCATCATGAAAAAACTGAAAAATCATACGATCAGATTATCCATAATATAGAGCATTTTGGCGCTAAACTAAAATCTGTCAAAAAAAAAAAAAGGCTATTTTCAGTTTATCATAGATCATAGAAACTCGACAGATTTCTCGCCAAGCATAAGAAGCAGCAATGCACTGAACTGTAAATGAAAGGAATTGCCGCCAATGGATGCCAAACGATTTTACATTTTTTTTTTTAGCACTCTGTCTAGTTTATATTTTGCGGACGGGACAAAACGGGTTTTTGACACATCTATATCTCGCGTTCTATTTATGATAGAACAAAATTCTTGATTCTATGGAATGGGGCGTGCCAAGTGACTAAGAAATCAAAAGTAAAACAAAATCCGACGAATAGGTTTTCAGTAAATGCGATTTTAAAAGCTGTTTTTTGCACTTTTTAAATCTTGTTAAGACCAAAAACTGTTGACAGGGCTACAGCAATGTATAATTATCGGATTTTTACGCGGTTTACGTCATTTGAATTGTTTTTTTGAGTAGTTTAAACCTTTGTAAGTTTCATGTAAACATATTAATTGATTTTTGATTTATATCAGTTTAAAATTATTGATTCCTATACTTAACATAGAGCAAAAAAAATAATAAATGACCCAACTCTTTAAGGAATGGTCGTATACACATAATATAAAGATATGTTATTACAGTCGACCCAAGTAAGCTTCTTATTATTAAAAAAATAGTAACATTTAAGGTTCGTTTACAGGGTCTCACAAAAGATCTTTTTATATAGGGCTAAAGAGTTGTGTAATTATCCGATTTTTACGCGGTTTGTAGCATTTGAATTGTTTTTATGAGTAGTTCAAATGTTTAATATTTCGTGTAAAAATATTAATTAGTTTTTTATGAATATCACTTTAAAGTGATTTCTTCCTATACTTAAGATGAAGCAAAGAAATATTAAATGGTCTAACTCTTTTCAAAAAGAACGTATGCGCATGATGTTAAAATATGTTACTACGAACGACCTAAGTTAGCTTCCAATTGTAAAACAGAATTGTAGAATTTACTGTTTGTTTACAGGGTAGCTCAGAAGATTTTTTAATAAGACTAAATATTTAAAGTTTAATACGAGTTCATTTTGTCCGCCTGAAAGCTCGTCGATCTTAACCTCTAAATCTATTAAAATATAGTATTTTCATCGATTAAAAAAACTGTGTTTATTTATAAATATATAATTCTAGCGTATCAGGAATTAATTTAAATAGCGATTACAAAATTTCAACTTTACATTCATGAGCTGAGTAATAGAATGTAAAAATGTTGCTACCCCAAGATTAGAAGTTTTGCGTTTAAATATTTGCCGTTCATCGAATCTCCGGCTATGACGAACTTAAAATGCTCTAAAAACGGGCCTAGACCACAATGAAAAGGAAATAACTTCTTAAATTCCCCATAAAAATTAAAAATGCTAAATTTCGAATACAATAGGTGATCGGTAACGAACTGTTCGGTTTACGGATAAATCCGTTAATGAACACTTTCGCGTGAGATTTTTATGTTCGGTTAACGAACACTTTCGAGAAATTTTTATGTTCGGAGAACGAACACTTCATGAAACAAAGCCATGATGAAGCAATGGCGCGTTTCATATTTACCGAGCTATACTTATTGCCTCTATTGTCGCCTAGAACATTTTAACAGTTGCCTACATATGTCCTAATTAATTCATGGACTGCCGGGGATTGGGGACCTATATTTTAGGTTTTAGGATCCCCGAATTGGGATGAACAGACCAGAAACATTAATTATGTATTTTGTGTATTTAGTAAATATAGTCCTTATATTTTTTTGGTTTAATCACGCTCGTTTTTAATACTTTCCAACCTAGTTGAAAAGTGTTTATGACTTCGGTTTGTCTGCCGTATGGCCGTCTGTCCGTGCTCTAACTACCGTAAATATGCTCGGATTGCCCTGCAATTTTTATATGTTATTGTCGTTATCTATAGCATGTTTCCTATTTCAACTGAAGTGTGTAGCACTTATAGTTTTTTTTACAGGGACACTTAAAAGAATTCCGTTACATTACGGTCTATGGTGAAAAATCATTTGTGGTTTATTTTAGTGATGTTACACAATTTCAAACACATTGTAATTGATATATATCACTAAGGTGCATTACAAGAAGCTTAATATAGAATATGGTGTGCATAGCACTTATAATTACTTTACAGGGACAGTCAAAAGAATTCCGTTACATTACATCCATGGAGGAAAATCGTTTGCGGTTTAATTAAACAATGTTTCACTATTTTAAACGCATTGAAATTTATATATATCACTAAGGTGCATTACAAGAGGCTTACTACAGAATATTGTGTGTATAGCAGTGATCGTTCATTTACAGGGACACACAAAAGAATTTTCTACTGTCTGTTAACAATAATTCCTGAAAGTGCTTTTTAAGTTGCTGAACGCGATTTTAAATTTAACTCACTTTTTGTCTATTACTTGGTGTGTATAAATTCTGTAGATCCTATACAGGGAAGCACAAAAGTTCGCGAACACATTTCCGTTTATTGACAGAAACTCCAGAAGGAGAATTTTAAACTGTGCTAAGCGTTTCTTAACTGAACTAAAATTTAGCATCCTAATATGTAGTATATATACAAATCTATAGATCATATACAGGGCTGAATAAAAGTATTCGGATATTTTTTTGAATATTGTATATGTTAGAAATTCCTGAAATTACGTTTTTAAATATGTTATGCGTTTTCCAAATTGTTTACTTCGATGTTATCTTTCAGCTTATTAAACGGTAATGATTTGTAAAATTATTTTGGAAGCATTGGAAAGTGTTACATAATCTATGCTTGACGCATGATTTTTCTTTCTTTTTTTCAATTGGTGAAACTTTTTATTTCATTTTCATTTTTCACGTGGAAGTCGTCTGATAGAAAATTAATTATTGTGGAAAGAATTTCATCGTGGATTTTTAATTTTTAGCACCTGCTATAACGAAAAATGTTTCAATTTAATAGGAAAAGGCAGTTAGAATTTTGGTTTTTTATCTTTATTTATTAAAATAATACGAAATTTTCAATTATTAATATTTTGAGCTCTTCACAGCTGATATTCATCTATATACGCAAAGTTTCAACTTTGTAAGGGATATAGTTTTTGAGAATGGCTCTGTGACAGACAGACAACGGAGCGGGAGTGATAGGGTTTCGTGAGATGAACGAAACCCTAAAAAGGAACAGTTGTCTCATACGTTATCATTTGGCGCGATTTTTGTTTTGCGCCATTTTGGCGAGAAAAACCCCGCTTTCGGGTACCTGTTAGGTGTGGTGGTACTTTTCCGTTATACGGACACCATTGTCGCCAAGCATACATTTACACACACTTAATACATACATTTACATACATACATTTACATACATACATTATGCATTAGCATACATTTTGGCATGATGTCCGTATAACGGAAAAGTACCGGTCTAGCTTGCTTAACAGCATGTTCGTTTTATTTTATTATGAAACAGTTTATTTTATTATAAAACACACACATTTTTTTATTATAAAGACACACAGATTATAAAACATACACAATGCTTAATTTATTGTAAAATACAGGTAACTTAGAATTAAAATCCAAAAATCAATAAATTTATAAAAAGTCGAAAAATCAAAATATCTTTAAAACATCGAAAATTCGAAAGCAATTTGATTTTGTACTGCTAGAAACATTAGTTTCAAGATAATTATCCTATTAGCTACTACAACGCCCCTAATTGTTATATGTTATTTCCCCCGGATTATGGTTTTCTTTTCTTTCGTTTACGAATTTCGTTATAGAAAAGTTCCGCTATAGGCTGGCTACGTTATAGGCGATTTCTTTATAGGCAGGTTTGTTTTCTTTCACAGGTTATACTCGGTTTACTTCGCATATGAAATATGGATTGTTAAATGATCTTAACCCCACAAAAATTTTCACAGCTCCCCCTACCCTCCCGACATTACTGGCTGGTTATGGCTTGATAGTCCTTTCTAAATAAAATCATGGTGACTCTAAGATTCACTTGATTTATCTCTAAATTGAACCTAAATGATCCTAAAAAGACGGATCAAAGAATTACTATATTGGCATGACAATCAGGTAACTTAGAATTAAAATCCAAAAATCAATAAATTTATAAAAAGTCGAAAATTGGAAAATAATTCGATTTTGTAATCCTAGAAGCTTGACATTTGGCAGAAAGGTAGGGTTTAGTATACAAAGTAAGGAAACATTAAAAAATCCGTAAATAAATAAATAAAAAAAAAAAAAACGAAAAAAAAAACATATAAAAAATGAATATAGTTTGATTTATTGGAAATTTCCGGAAATTTTAATTTTGGCTTTCTTTTTATACTAAAAAGTTCTTTTATGCTAAATATCAAGTATCTAGGGCTGCTAGTAATATCTCAGATGGATAGCACCTATCCTAGAAGCAATTGAGAGTACTTTTGACACTCCCCCTCCCATAACTTAGTGCTTGCCTAGGAACCTGAAATCTCTTTTTATCTACAGTACTTTGCAAACGAAACTAAAGCTTCAAATTTTTGATACATGTAAGTAATAGGTACAGAGTGTGGGCTTAGCGAAAATCCGTGGATGATCTCCAAAAAGAACCCAAAATCAAGAAAAGGAGGATTACTTACAAAAAAGAAGTGAAATCTCATCAAAAACGTCACCTGTAAAAAATGCAGCAAAGTCTCGTGACTCTTTTTCCGTAAAATGTTCTGAGATCGTGTAAAGCCAAGTTTAGCTATCTTATTAACTCTGAAATTTTCATTCACAAATCACTCCTAGTCTCTACATCTTTAGTTAAATATTATTTTGTGACTTGGCAATTACGTAGCACGAGATTGTGATGTATATAATTAGTCTTAATCAAATAATACCATGCCACCCCATAACATATTAAGGTGTAATAACTTCCCTGTGCGTATATAATTAGCCTTAATTAGCCATATTATCTCATCCCATCCCATAACATAGTAAGGTGTAAGAACTTCCCTGTGCTGCGTAATTGCCAAGTCACAAAATAATATTTAACTAAAGATGTAAAGACTAGGAGTGATTTGTGAATGAAAATTTCAGAGTTAATAAGATAGCTAAACTTGGTTTTACACGATCTCGGAACTTTTTACGGAAAAAGAGTCACGAGATTTGGCTGCATTTTTTACAGGTGACGTTTTTGATGAGATTATCAACTTTCTCTAAGCTAAAAAGAGAAAAAAAATGACGATTCTGAGCCTATCTGACGCTGAAATGGAAGCGCAACCACCGAACCAATCAAGCATTCCGGCAAAATTTCTTAGTGTCGAAGGACGAAATTCGCCAAAAATTCAAAAATCGCTGTATGAATTTTGCATAAACTTTATTGAAAAGAGGATAAAATTTACTATATTGGGCAAAAAGATTGGAACCGGATTCCCGTTACTAATTTGGAAAAATAGCAGCAAAACGTGAAAAAACACTAAAAATCGCATAAAAAATTTAATAAAAAAAATCTATTAAAAAATTCCAAAATCTGGCTTCGAGGTGCAAAACTACATGTATAGAGGTACCTCCCCACCAAATTTTGTAGCTCTGCGTGCAGCGGTCTCTTCAAAACACAACGGAGAAACACACAAACACACAAACTTCCTTCTTTATTATAGAGGGAGATGAGGTGCTTGTCAATATTTCTTTTTATGTGTTGCAGCATTAATCGAGGCATTACTCACTAACACAGACTGTTGCCGTTTAATTGATTCCGATAAACGGACTCTATCCATAGTAGTTTGTAAAGTAAGCTGAGGACCAAGTTGTAGCTTTTCACTCAAAGATTGGTCAGTAATACCGACAACAATCCGATTCCGGAGTAATTCATCATGAAGATTACCATAAGCACATTTATCAGCTAGTGCATATAGATCGGTAATAAAATGGTTAACTGACTAATTAATCTTCTTTCTGTATCCGTCGGTTAAATTGTGCCCTTTCAAATGTATTAAATTTCGCTTCACCCAGGTAGCACAGAGATATCGGCCAATATCCGCGGCAATATTGGCCAATATTTTGAAAGTCGCTGAATGTCGTATGTCAAATTTACAATAACATCTGCCGATATTCACAGACATAACTTAAAATTAGTTTTAAAAAGAAAGCATTCAAAAGAGCTTTTTGCATTACTTATGACATCATAATACAGAAATAGTATTCTAAAAAATAAAATTTAATAATTTTGCGAATTTTAAAAAACTTGACTTTTTAATGCCTTACTTTTAATATTTGGTGACATTAGCCAATGTTGTAAAAATGATATTACTATTACAACATTCAGGGATATCTATCGACATTCGTAAAAAACAACATCATTTTTCGGACATTTCAAGATATCTGTCGACATTCAGCATATCTGATGAAGAAGTTTGTAATCTTGACCGAAGTGATCGGAAAGTTCTAAAGGACCGCCCATTTGTGTGGTGTAGTTTTCGTTAATGTGCATTTGATGGAGGCGTTGGGCGTGAAATTTGCACAGAAAGAAAAAGCCTATATAAAAATTTCTGTAGGAATCTATAGTTATTTTTATATATAAAAAAGCATGTGAAAATTTGTGTTTTATAAAAAACTAAAGATGATTTTATACTATCTTTATACTATGTATTTTATACTAATTTAAAAAATGTTTTTACAAGAAAAAAAAATTAATTTATATAATTTTTAAATGGATGCGTGTTTATCTTTTTAAAATGCTTTCGGATTTCCGACTTTTATAAGAATTTTATTTTTTATTATTGAAACAATACAAGTTTAGTTTCAAAATTAGGTCACTGAACTTTTAATTAAGCACTATACTGCCTAATTAAAAGTTCAGTCATTAATTCAGATCAGTTCAGATTAATATATTAATAATATATATTTTATACAGTTCATCTAAGTAATTATTATTATTATATAATAGTAAGCTTTTGGGCGTGTTAACTTTTGTGTAGTGCATCAATTTTTGAAAAAATGTACACATATTTCTGACTTAAAAATAATAAAAAATATATATATATTTAATTTCTTACAAAGCAAAATTCAAAGTATTGGGGTTGTTAAAACGTTCTTTATAGTTTGGTGCAAGGTGGGGGGGGGGGGGGGGACACATGATTTTTAACACAGAAAGCATTAAAATTTCTTACCTAATTTAAAATATTTTGTTACAAAATTTCCAACAAACTCAGCAATAAAAAGTGATATTTAAATAAATCTTTGCTAAAAGAACGTAAAAAAAAATATGTCGATTGTGATTGAAAAATACGAGATAATTAAATGATAGTTTTATTATTTGTCAGACATTTTTTATTCCAGTAACAAAAAAATCTACTACCACCAGCTTTTGTTAACAGCTCTTTATAACAAGTTTTTCCCTGTGATTCTATTGATTCTATTTATTAGTACTTGGGTTTGCCTTTGTCTTGTTACATAATAACAAGACTAGACTTTCCTAAGGCAGAGATCGCTCGTTTTACAATGAGGGATTTCTGTCCACCACATCTGGGGTGCGAAAAAGATATTGTTATTCAGTAATAAAAAAATAAGTCATTTAATATCCAAAAATGTTATTCAGGAATGTTAGAAAAATATATCGCTCATTATCAAATCATGATATTCAGCAATGACAGAAAAAATATCACTTAATGTCAAAAAATGATATTCAGAGATGTTGGAAAATATTGGTCAATATTCACACATGTCAAAAACTAATATTCACAAATATTATTTTAGGGGGGGGGGGGGGTCATTTAACGTTGGCCAATATCAAATTTTGATATTGGCCGATATTACATTTTGATATTGGCCAATATCTTTGTGCTACCTGGGCACTACGAAATGATTATCAAACACTTTTCTGGCACTGCTTGAAAATTCTGCTTATCAGCCTCTGTGATGTCGAGTGAGAGAAAAATATCTTCGGCTTTGTCACCGATAATATATATAAGAGCATCCACCTGTTCCTCTCCTGACTTCGTATTTAATCCTGAAGCAGCTCTGAAACGTAAAAATCTTTGTTATTATTTCGGCCATTCGGTTGGCGTTGAAAAGGAAAAGAAATTTTGGTGGTGAAATATGATAATCTGATGCCGCTGCAGTTGTCGGTATTTCGGGCACAGAGTATGCATAGAAAGTGAAACTAGGTATTCGATTTTAAATAGTTAGCAACCATGTGTTGTTACGTATCTTAAAAGATACTGTCGAGGTTAAATACACTGGTTTCCAAAAATTAAGGAAAAATCACAAAAATAGCGATAACTCGTTTAAAGAGAAACCAATCCGTATGAAATTTGCATATATTCTTAAATAAAAGATGCTGAATAAAAATACCGAATCCAAATTAGTGGCGCGGCAATCGCATTGCGCCATCTGTGAGGAACATAAAAATGTACGTTAGAGTGTAAGGCTGCAGTTGTCGCTGTGATAGTGATATTATAAATCTGAAATAGTCAATTCATTACAATGACCTCGAGGCATCATTTGCCCACAGAACTACGATTTAAGATTTATTGGAAGATTGAAGGCATGATAAAGTCAGCCAGAGATGGCTAGATGGCTAAATGTGAGACCGTCTGTGGTTCATAGGCTTTTGCAACAATTTTAAACCATTGGTTTCGGCTCAAAAAGGTTCAGCCAAGGACGGCCAAGGGTTTCGACAAGCGCCGATGACCGATATTTGCGATTATGTGTACGAAGGAATAGAACCACAACCCCATCTCATCTTAGATCCCCCTTGCTGCAGCCACTGGAAGGTTGGTGTCAATGTCCACTGTGCGTAGAAGGCTTCACGAAGGTGGACTTTAAGCGAGGCAACCAGCAATTTGTGTGCCGGTCGACTCACGTCACCAAGGGGAACGTTTGATGTGGGCACATCAAAATGTCCACTGGACGGCTGATAAATGCACGCGTGTTCTCTTCACGGATGAGTCCGGGTTTAGCCTCCAAAGCGATAGTAAGCGTTGTTTGATTTGGAGAGAACAGGGAACACGTTATCATCCATCAAACATTCGTTAAAGTGATTGATACGGATGAGGCAGTGTCTGCGCTTAGGGTAGTATCTCTTTGGATGGACGCACAGACCTCCATGTCTTTCCACGTGGAACCGTGAATGCTTACGTCTATAGAGATGACATCCTTGATGCTTATTTGCGTCCTTGTGCCGGTGCAATTGGCAATGATTTCCTGCTACAGCATGACAACGCTTGACCGCACAGGGCTCGCATCGTGGAAGATTATCTTCAGCACCAGACAATTCAGCGCATGGAATGGCGAGATTGATCCGCGGACTTGAATCCCACCGAGAATGTTTGGGATGCTTTAGAAAGACGTGTTGCTGCTCTGAATTCCCCTCCTCTGACCCTTACCACGCTTACAACTGCTTTGCCAGAGCAATGCCAGAGCTCGCACTTCCCAGCGAACTCATCGACCGCATAAGTGACAGTATGACATATCGCTGTATGTACTTTATTGCTACTAGGGGTGATTATACGGCATATTAAAGGTACTTTTCCTATACCAAACGGACAAATTGATTTTACTAATTTTATAATTATGCTATATTTTGAAACACCATAATTGTCTGGTAATTTCTTTTCATGTTATTTTATACCTTACTATGCATTGTATATTGTGGCTGAGTTTCATTAAAATCTACATGTAATATTTTGAGTTATCGCTATTTTTGTGATTTTTCCTTAATTTTTGGAAACCAGTGTATAAAGATTTACCATCATAGCGATGTGCACATTACTGTATAGTATGAAATAATCAAGTTTAAAACATCACAACATTTAATAACAAACTAACAAGAGCACTCAATCTACAACAACTATAGTTACAGTTAACATAGATTTTAGAGGTAATAAATATCTATAGAAGATTAGGACTTGTAACTAGTGTTCATGGTTCATGGATAATGCCACATCCAGCACTGCCTCCATTAAGGGACCGCTTCACCGAAACGTGAAATCCCATGTTAATCTATGGGAAAACTTAGAAGCGTGATTACTCATTACACATAATATAATTATTAAAATGCGGTTTTCACCATCAGAAAGTAGGCGTCAGGTGCCGATGTTGTGCGTTTTTAAAAATTGTCTTCTTCAATTTTAAGTATTTAAAAACTCCCTGTAAACACTGAAATTTCCACTTCATAAAATTTTATTATCTTCTTAGAAATACTTAAAATTTAAGGAGACAATTTTTGGTAATGAGTAATCGCGCTTCTAAGTTTTCCCATAGGTTAACATGTAATTTCGATATCGGGGAGTTTCAGTGAAGCGGCCCTTTAAACAGCACATGCGTCAATTGATGCTTGGGTTGCTTCCCGCCTATCAGTTGTCGTGAATCCTATGTGTGAGGAGTGTTGGCGCATAATCATCCGACAAACGGAGCGGCTGACCAGGGCCCCGCTCCAGTTGTGTTCTTGTTAGGGGCTCCGAGCCTCTCTATAGAAATCGAAATAATGTGGCCTGTATGTAAAATATTGATATTTTTGCTCTAAATTTGTTTAACATGTGTTTTTGTGAAAAAAAAAAAAGAAGTATTAACTTCATTTCTTGCAGCCGAAGATGATATAATTGTCGGGGAATGCATAGATTTGAGGATACTGAAAGTAACCGTGAACGCAACAAAGACTTTTTTAAAAATAAAAAATAAGTATGCACATTACATGTGAAAGAAATTGCATTGTATTTTTCTTACATTTTCTAATCTAAATTATAAATTAATCTATGATATATACAGTTTAAATATGATTTTTTTTTGTTTAGTATTGCAGTCAGAGACGTTGGGTTGCGCTAGTCGATTTGCCAGGGCCGCGTGCGACGTTGCGCCCACCCTGTGTGTGAATGATCTAGTTCAGCGATTAAAGCACTAGATAGTAGTCCTAAGTTTTCAGGTTGTGTCCTATGTGTAACAATAAACTGAATTATAATCAGGGCCTGATAACCAACGGAGCAAACTTCCACCAGTAAAAATTTACAGAAATTTTTCTCTTAATCATGACAGTGATTTTTCATGAACGCGGCGTTTAAATAAAACGAAACTTTCTATTAAAATTTACTGGTGGAAGTTTGCCCCGTTGGTAATCAGGCCCCGATTATAATTAGTTAAATAAAAGAAAACAAGCAGAAAAAATTATACCTTACGGCAGAATATAGATTGGCCACCCACGGCTTTTATCGTTGAGATTTTTTCAACCAAGTCTAACTCGTCAAAAAAAAAAAAAAAAGATTGTTTGTTAGAATAAGCCAGCTTCTCGTGGTTCACGGGATCTTTTTGAACGAGTTCACACTTCTTTTCTTTGGTAAACATTTTTTTATTTTCGAATTCCTCCCTCGTCAAAATGTGATTGTCGCATTGCGGCATACACACGTTTCTTCTCGTTTTCCCACTGAGCAGGTGCATTTTTTATGTTTTTGAGGAATTTGTAGCCGTCGTCGTGCTGAATGAGGTCGTTCACAAAACTTTCATCGAGCAAATTTTCGTTCGTGAGTCTTCCATCCAGTGATTTCTTTTTCCGAACGGAAATGTCGATAGCATTCTTAAGACGAAAGTGATTAAATTTACTGTACGCGTACAGCAAATGATTGGGTCGGACTGCCTGCCGATCCGATCTTCGTATTTCTGAATTGGCGATTTTGGTGTAGATGTACTCCTTTTTAAGGTGCCTCACTTTCCCACAGTAAGTAGTCGGAAAGGACAGTTCTTCGGCATTTTCATCAAAGATTAGCGACTTAAGTACTTGATTTTCACCGGGTGCTAAGCAGATACAGCGGTCGTCGATGAGCAACGTGTGTGTCGCACTCAGGTCTACTTCTGACTCGTCGACCTCCACTTCTTCTTCTTCTTTCTTTTCTTTTATCATGGATTAAATATGCACGATCGCAAAATTCTCTTATATCCTGGAATATTTTGAAAGAAAAATCCTTTGAATTGTACTAATGTTTTTGGCGAGTCAAGTTTCGTTGCTAGCAATGGCTGGCTACAACGATTTAATTCAAGGCATAACCTATGTTTCAAAAAATTGTGCGGAGAAGCTGCTGATTTTGACAGGAGTTCCTTAAAAGAATGGAAAGATGTAGTATTGCGGGACATTCTCGAAAGACTACCTGCCAACATCTTCAACGCTGATGAATGCGGACTTTTTTTTTAATAGGATCTTGCCAGACAGAACTCTTTGTTTTAAAGGTGAAAAATGTGTAAGGGGGGAAAAAGTAAAGAACGCTTAACCGTGTTGTTAGCTGCAAATATGGATGGATCGGATAAAATTATTTATTTCGTGATTGGAAAATTTCTTAAGCCTCGGTGTATGAAAAATTGCAATTCTTTGCCTCTATTCTACGATGCTAATTCAAAGGCATGGATGACAGTGGACATCTGGGAAAAAACGTTTAGGAGGTGGGATCAAAATTTTTCAAAACAGAACAGGAAAGTTGCATTAATTGGTGACAATTGCACTTCACTCTTGATGGCTTGAAATCAATTGAACTCGTTTTCTTGCCTCCAAAAAGCACGTGTGTATCGCAGCCTTTAGATCAAGGCATAATCCACAACTTCAAGGCTACCTATACAAAGCTTCTTCTGCGAGATATGATTTCTGCTGTTGGCCGAAAAGAACAATTCCAAGTGTCCGTGTTAAATGCAATTCTTTATATCGACCAAAGTTGGAATATGGTGATGGTGTCACAGAAAACTATTGAAAATTGCTTCCGAAATGCTGGATTTCCCAGTTCACTAAAGTCTGCAGAATTATCGGAAGACGCGGATGAAGATCTCCCCTTAACTGAACTAGCAGTAAAACTGCGGAATCGAGGTTATTCAATTCCGGACGAAAATCTGTATGCAAAGATTGATGAAGATCTCACTACTAACAGTGAAGCTTCAACACAAAATATTGTTTCTAATGTGTTAAATTTGAATGCCGAAGGAAGCGATGATGAAGATGACAGTGAATGTGAAAAGAAATCAGTATCAACATCAGATGCGCTTAAAGCCATAGATGACTTCAGATGTTTTTCTATTAATTTCGAAGCAGCAGATGAACATTTAAGAGCTATTAGGGACTTAGAAAGAGTTGTTATTAACAACCAAGAGAAGGAGGTAATCTTGCATACCTGAATATTTTAAATAAGTGCATTGAATATGGGTGCAGTGCACGTATGTATGCACTGAAAAAAAAATGGGTACTCCAAATTGAGTAAAAAGTACTCAGTTTTGAATGCGAATACGTCACATACTCAAAATAGCTCCGATCCAAATGTACTCAAAATTGAGAAACACATGTACTCATTTTTGATCCGATGGATGTATTCAAATATGAACTGCTATGAACTCATTTTTGATCCCATGGATGTATTCCAATTTAGAAATTTTTATGTCGTTAAAATAAAATTTATAGGATAAAAAAAAAAAAGTTATTTCGCGAGGACAACCTTATAAGGGATACATACATTTCTGCTCATTTTTTTCATTCCTGCGTGAGTTTATAGTAATTAACCAACCCTTGCCATGAGAGGAATCGAACCCGTGATCTCTTGTATATTAACCTGACGACTCATACCAACGCGCCATGAGTGGCCACGCCTCCTTCTCAAATGTTTTTAGTTATTTTATGATGCAAAAATTTGAGGTTTTATCTGTAGATGGATTTTTTTCAGTTCCAATGTTTTTAGTATTTTCTTTTCATAATTTTCAATATTTTGCTGTATTATTTGGTGCCTTATAACAGATAAATTTCAATTTATTATGTATTATATGCGTAAAACATTGTATTAAGAATACTGATTGCTTCTTTTTGCAACAGTACCAACATTTTCTTTAATCGAACATATACTTTTTTAAATTATTTGCCTGATTATCTATTTATCAATTCCAATAAAAACAACAATTATCTTAATCAGACGTGTTTATTACATGCTCTTAAAATATATTTTTTAATGTCTTATTTTTAAAAAAATTATGTAAATTAAAATTTTTTTAATAAATTAAATTATTATATTTCAGCTATGCTGAGAGCTTTTGCGTACGGTTCAGTTAAACTAAATAGTTTAAAAAAATGATTTTTAGAGACAAATTTGAAATTAATTACCTTGGGATAGGTAGGTTTAAATCTGGACTTATTGATTTAATTTAAATTAAATTAGTTTAATTTATAAAAATATAAGCTAAAGAAATAAATTAAAAATGTTATAAAGTTAAAAACTTTATTTTCATAAAAGCAAAGAAAAAATATTAACTAATTTTATAAATTAAAGGAAAAAATTATAAACTTAGTAAAATTATAATTTATAAAATAATAAATTTTAGCGTAATTCATAAATTTGTAAGTCAAATCAGTTTAGTTTTATACCAATTTGCATAGCTATAATTTGCAAAGATATTATGTTATGAAACTTTTAAATAACACAATATTGTCTCACATTAAAAAAGTTAAAATAAATTTAAAAAAAAATAGTGGAAAAAAAATTATAATTTTGAAGTACTATCAAGAAAAAAAAAAAATAGATGTGTAAAAAAAAAAAAAAAAAAAAAAAAAAAAAAAAAAAAAAAAAAGAGTAGTAAATGTGTTGTAGTGGATCCACTTTGATGAAAATCCCGAACAACCAGATCCACTTTTCATTTCTCTTATTCTTCGTTTTTCCTTCAAATAATAGATTTTTAGGCTCCGAAATTTCGTCATTACACATTCTGAAATATACAAGTATGTTGGGTTTGATCATATGTTCATTTTTGATCCAAAAATACTCATTTCGAAATGAGTACATGAACTTACTCATTTTTTGAGAATACATATGTTCATTTTTGTTCCAAAAATACTCATTTCGGTATGAGTACATGAACTTATTCATTTTTGAGAATGCACATGTTCATTTTTGATCCAAAAATACTCATTTCGAAATGAGTACATGGACTTACTCATTTTTGAGTATTTCATTTTTTTCAGTGTGCGTACTGTACTTAGTTTGATAAGGTAGCTAATAAATTCTCCTAAAAATATTGCATATTTGTTACTGTAGTTTTTACTTTGCAAATTAATTTTTTTAAATGTTCTTAAAAGTTTAATTATTTGTTTGTGAGCATTATATTCTGATAGGTGAATATAATCCTGCCATAATTCAGGGTTTATACACTTCAAGAACTTTCAAGCACCTTTTACCAGAATTTTCGTAAAGTAGTATTTGGCTTATTTAATGAAAAATAATTCTATCGTCAGATATAGCGACCAGTACTCTACGAAATTTCCGGTACTAAAACACTTAAAATCTGCTGAATCTCCTGTTGCGTATGAACCCTGTAATTAAATAGTGTAATAATTCTAGTATTGCTCCGCATATATGGTCATCCCTCTTATATGGTCTAATTTTTCTGGACCGCTGAGCTGACCATATAACCGATACTGACTGTATATCTTTATTACTAATTATATCATTGGAGATTTGGTTAGAATGTTGCGAGAACTTGATTAATGTTTTTTGAAATTCAAAGATATTATAATTATATATATATATATATATATTTATATATCAACATTTGAACGGAGGGTGGTTTGGGTGTCTGGGGATCATGATCGGTGAAAATAAACCAAAATTTTTGGAATTGCTTTTCTCCGAACGGCTGCAATAGAGCTTTTTGTAATGAAAGCTACCTAAAACTCTCATATGCTAACATGCAGAAAAAAAGGAAGAAATTAGAATGAAAAGTTTTACAGTCAATAATTCTTAGTATCAACGAGAGCAGATTTCAAATGTTTTTCCAGAAAATAGGATTTTGAAGAAGTAACTTTCTTTAAGCTCTCTTCGAATATATTATTCTAAGATTGCTATCAAAGATTACTTGATGTGAATTACAAAGATTGGAAACATACCTATTTCAAACCATTTGAGAAAACACCAGAGGCTATTGGAAAATGTAAAAACATCTTTAAAAGAGCTTTTAGGTGAAAATTAAAAAATATTTTGTAAAATTTTGCTTCGAAAATATTTTTATTTAACAAGTCTTAAAGCATAAATGAAAAATTCCGAGGAAATTCTTGCCCCACCAGTGGCTGAGAGGTTCTGCTCTCGAAGCTGGTAGACGGGAGGTGCTGGGTTCTATCCCAATCGCGCCCGTCGGCCTAATCGTTCGGAGTTTTCGTGGTTTTCTTCGAGCCGTGGATTTATCCATGCGTAAATACGGGTTAGAAATGCCCTTAGAAAGACCCCCACGAAGGGCACTCCCCCCGGGACTATATGCCAAGTGCAGATAATTGGTAGTCAATAATCAACCCGAGGAAATTCTTAGTTATTTGTCTGCATTTACATTTCTAAAAATAAAATGCGCCAAAACATAAAATAACGTTTTTGCTTAATACAGATGTAAAAATAATATAAAAAAATATTGTTACTTTCAAATATTTATCTTATGAAATAATGCTTCGCGAATTCAAGCAAAGCATGGCTTTTGCTAGTTTATATGTATATAATTTGTTTTGGCTGCATTTTTTATTAAGTTACTGACAAAAGTGTAATATGCATCATACAAACATAAAAAATGGAAAATATTTTTTTTATTTCTTGACATTGAGTAAGTATATTTGTTGTTTTTGTTAACTTAAAAGTAAAAAATGTTATGCAGGTGCGAATTAAAATAATACTTACTAGTCAGAAAATAGTGAGGATTTATTTTCAGTAACAACTCTTACATTTTAAATTTGTTTTTTCTTTAACTTACGAATATCACAAGCTGCATAATTTTTAATTTTACGAATATTTAACAATTTCAGTCCAGGATTTTTTTTTGTGGTGGGGGGAGGGGGGGGCTAATGCATTTTAGAGGTCTGCACGGGCCCGGGTTTGGCCCGTACCCGGCAAAACGGGCTGGGCCGCCAGAATTAGAAGATTTTTGATAGGCCGTGCTAGGTCGATTGACAAAATAAACCGGCTAACAAAAAAAAAAATTTAATGGGCCCGCGGGCCGGGTACGGACCTCGGACCCGTGATGACTTGTAGATTCTTACTTGTTGAAACTTCAGTTGTTTTCATGCATCGTCAGAATCAGAATATTCGAAAGATATACGTTTAACACTCTTTTTTTCGTTTTGAATGAAAATCAGTTCATCACTGTCACTATCACTACCAATTAAAAAATTAATTTTACGTTTAACCGGCTCGATATAAAAATTTAAACGAAACTGGTAAAATGTGATGATAACGTTCACGAGAATAAGTATAAATCTGCTTCATGAAGTGACGCTAGTTTGGCAACATCATCAATAGAGTAGTATGGAATGTCAAGCGAAGAGATCGGCATCGGATGTTTACATCGTGTCTGAGTCCAAGTTTTATTGTTTTAGCAGACTCGGGCCGAGCCGAGATCAGGCTTAAATTCTTTTATATTCAGTCGAGCCGGGTCGGAACTGGACCTAATTGTGCCCAAGCAGTTTGTTTTGTCAAAATAGTAATAGAAATAATAAGTTGATGTTAACGGATTCAGAGAAAATATACCTTAAGTGATTCTCAAATTCCCAGTTTAACAACATGAAATTCTCCGAAACAATTTTTGACTTATTTTTAACTGTAAAGGCATAAAATTGACATCCCTGACTTTTGAAGCGATTTAGAATCGAGTACTGTTTTCCATTTTTTGATAAATAAATAACTTACCGAGATATAAGTATTTCTTTCTCGTGACGATAGGTTTTTCTCCTTCACCGTGCTATCACGTCCGGAAATTTAATTCAAAACGCCAATTCTGATAGTATTTTCTGAAAGATTTTTTGCATTTATCAGAAAAAGGAAAACGCTATTCGATTACATAGTTTCTGAATAAGGACACCTGTCAATTTTATGCATTCCTAAAGAAAATTGAATTCATAAATGTGTCAGAAAGTAGCGCCATTCGATTTGAGAAGAGCCTTAATAAATTACGAAGAAATATTTTCAAAAATCTACTTTTTTATACAGCTGAAAAGTTATGATTTTTTAACCCTCTTTTCCTCTTTTCTTCTAAACTGCATTAATTCTTTGATTGAATCTTTATTTGAAGGCTGAAAAATCTAAGTAATCATTAATGTTGCTATTCTGTTTTTTCTGTCTTGTAAATATATAATAAGTAAAATATATTGTAAAATTTCTTCAAAAATATGTGTGCAATATTCTTTAAAAGAATCTTAATTTTATGTTGAGTAAAATCGGAATTTTTTTAATACAAATTGAGCGGTCCGGACAGGCCATGATTTAACGGATTTTTGACGGGTCGGGTTGGGCCTGTTTTCTTTGATTTTTGTACTTTCCGGGCCAAACTTTTAACTTTTGCAACGGGCTGGGCAAGATAGATTTAGTTCGGGCCTGGCCTCGAAATTCTGACCTGTGCAGACCTCTAGTGCATTTGCATGACATGACACTCACGAGTCGGTGATCAAGTGACCAGCTGCATTTGCGCACTGTAACAGTCGCTGAAATTTACTATAATCACTTCTGATATCCATCAGTGATACAAAATTTGTTAATTATTTATGGATATGTGCAGATTCTTTCCTTTTTTCCTTTATACTTTACGATTACTGAAAAATGTTACAAAAATGCTTTATTTTACGATATAAAGCTTACATATTCTGTAATACAATATTTTATGTAATGTAATAGTACGGTATTCGTTGTAGTGCAGCAACGTAAAGAAATTACGATGACTGCTCTTGTGCGTCTCTGCTTTATCATCAATAATTCGATATTGTTTGAATTTGAATATATGCTAAAACGTATATTATTTATCATAAATGAACAACAGAATGAAATATTTTGTGAGGAAAACAGAGAAATATAATTTTATAATAAAATAGTTAGCCTGTTACTATAAATAGAACTTTGATATGAATGACAGAAAGTGTTACCTACTTATTTATTTTTCAGTATCAGCGGTTTTTTGCCGCTGTGTATTTACAGGGGGAAAACTATTCTTATACAAATTAATTAATATTATGAACATTCAATCTATTTTTAAAACCTTTTTGTTAATAAAAGAAAAGAAAAGTGCCCTGTTAAATTGATGGCATTGACCTCACAGGGCTATTCACACTGATTGTGTATATTATACTCTTATTTCAAAGAATAATTCTGCATTAAATTTCCATTTAGCTAAATCAAGGGGGGGGGGGGATTATCTCCCTCATTCCCACCCTTTATACTTAACCAATGAACCTCCAAATCTAATTAGGGAAGCTCCTTATCAGAATAAACCTATATACAAAATTTGAAGCAAATTGGATATTTCTATCAAGAGTTATCGCGTTAAGTACATACATACTTAACCTGTACATACAGAACCTGTGGGCACATTAGATCTCAGGCTTTGATCGCTTGTGAACAAATAAATAAAGAGAAAGCTGCCCAGTTAAACTGAGGGCATTGAGCTCACAGGCTATTTATTCACACTAATTGTATATTATACTCTTATTTCAAAGAATTTGAAATAAACCCTCCAAAAATAAAGAAATTGACAATATATTAACAGGGGGATCATCCCCCGTATCCCCTTATAATTAACTAATGAACCCCCAAAACTAACCAGGGAAGCGCCTTATTACAATGAACATATATACAAAATTTGAAGCAAATAGGATAATTCTGCATAAAAAACCCATTTATCTAAATTAAGGGGGGATTAGACCCCGTTACCTCCTTCATACTTAATCAATGAACTCCTAAAACTAATCAGGAAAGCGCCTTATCACAATGGACCTATCTACAAAATTGGAAGAAAATGGGATAATTCTGCATGGAAAACCCACTTACGTAAATTAAGGGCGGGATTAGCCCCCCTTTACACTTAACCAATGAACCCCCAAAACTAATCAAGGAAGCGCCTTATCACAATGAACCTATATACAAAATTTGAAGAAAATCGGATAATTCTGCATGAAAAACCCATTTATCTAAATTAAGGGGGGATTAGCCCCCCTTTATACTTAATCAATGAACCCCCAAAACTAATCAGGGAAGCGACTTATCACAATGAACCTATAAACAATATTAACAGCAAAACCAGTGTTGAATCCAGGGGGTGGCCCGGGGGGGGAATGTCCCCCCCGGAGTATTTGAAATTTTATGCTTTCAGAGGTCAAAAAGTGGAATTTCCCCCCCGGAACTCTATAATGTCCCCCCCCGGAGCTACAGAAATCCCTCCCGGAGAAAAGTGTCTGAATTCAACACTGAGCAAAACGGTTAGTTCTATCAAGGGTATGTACATACAGAACCGGCGGCCATTAGCTCTCAGGCTTTTATAGCCTGTGAACTAAAAGCTGTTAACATGACAGTTTACATCTATTGTGAATAGGAAAACAAGTCAATTTTATAATATGGAGTCTTTTTTGGCTTGGATACAATGGATACAAAAACAGTAAAAAATGCTAAGACGGAATTGCAATAAATTGGTGAGAAATTCTGCTTTATACAGGTTTTCGTCTTAGCTGGCAAACTTTAAAGGTGTTTCTTATGATGGGACCATGAAATGTTTGCGATTAAGATAATTTTCCGTTATAGGCAGGTTTTATTTACACTGGTTAAACTGTATACGTAAAACTTGTGTAAATAACCCCATACTCTTTAACTTGTGTAAATGAAACTTGTCTATAACGTAATATTGTCTTGATCGCAAACATTCCATGGCCTCAACAAAAGAAACACCTTGAAAGTTTACCTGCGAAAGCAAAAACCTGTATAAAACGGAATTCTTCAAAGATTCATTGCAATTTTGTCTTAGCATTTTTTATTGTTGTTTGTGTCCACGATTCAGTAAATTAGTACCTTGTTCAGCACAGGAGGGAGGGACAGACCGCCGGATATGGCCTGTCTTAGCTATTAATAAATTTGAAACTTTACGCTTACGAATAGACTAGTGCAATTATCATTAGAAATAAATTAATATGCATGCTTAACATTTTAGTAATGAAGTGCTCGTGAATTATTCTAATCTTTGATGATTTTCTCGAGCTTTGATGATATAAATTCTCCAAATATAAAATTTAAAACTATGGTTGTTTTTTTACGCGTTGAGTTAAATGTTTTAACACGAATGATGCTAAAAAAAACAGTGTATAACCAGAAGTACTAAAAAAATTGGTAAGAAAAGCAGACTCCCAAACACCGTAGAAGTAGGAACTAATATTAGTTCCTACTTCTATGCCAAGCACACGTGCCTTATTAGAAATGTGGGATAGATTTAGAAAAAAAGGAGTGTTTTCTGAAATTTTTGTTGACCTTGAAGGGTTGAAAATTTTCTAAAGACCTAAAAAAAAAAACTTTTTATAATTTTACAGAAAACTTTATATAGTTACTTCATTATTCAGTTTCAGGGTATAGGGGGGGGGGGGGTTCAGCCTCCTTAGCCCCCCCCCCCCCCCCCCCCGTGGGTGCGCCAATGAACAGTTTATAAACTCAATGCAATAATTATTTCCATCAGTCTTCAATCACAAATTATATAAAAGAATATTTCAGCAATTTTAATATTATTATTTTACTAGATATAGAAAACGTTTTCTACTACAGACAATAGATGGCGGTTTGATTTGCCGTCGCATGACACAACCACAACATTATTCAGGCTCTCTCGGTCTCGGAAGGTTCGATGCAGGCGCTCTCAAAACTCCATGAATGATAAAATATAGCCTCGTTCCGAGACAAATACAGTCATTTTATCGATGACGAAACTTTTTTATATCGATAATCAAATGAACCGGACTCCGGGACTGACTCCGGTGTAAACAGTGCTTTCTGCTTTGTTTGGTAAAAGGGTTTGTTTTAGATCGAAGTGCTTCTGACAAAACAGTTCAATTGACGTTTTTTACTGTTGTACGTTGAATTGTATTTTCGTGTTAATGTATTTATCGTTTTTGTCTATTACTTATTTATGCAAGAATATTATTTTTCTTTAAATCAATTTTTCTTTTCAGAATTTGTTTATGTCATATTGGGATTAATGTAATTATTGAAATGTTTGCTTTGTTTAAATTTCTTGTAATTCATAGTGTAGAATTTCTTGTACTCTGATGAAAGACAAAAAAAGCCCCATATTGGGCTGTCCTCTAAAAAAAGAACCCAGAGTGAAACATTTCCTTAAAAAAAAAAAAAAAAAACAATATTTCACCGAAGTCAGTTTTTTGTTTCATTCTGTTTCTATTCACCATTTACAATAAGAAAAATATTTAAAAATATCCAATGAGTGTTTATTTAGTGTTTAAAAAATATAATCTAATACCGAATTCTGGCAAAACACAAGCATCATTTTCACAGCTTTCCTTGTTACAATAGATATTAGATTCACATAAATTTTTAAATGTTTTTATGTTAAACAATTAATATGTGACTGAAATGCCTCATTTTCAGCTGTTTATGTCATGTGTGACTGTGACCTTTAAAAACCGTGGTAAAAAATCTCATGGTGGAATAATAAAAATAAACGATAAAATATACAAAATTTATTTTAATAATATTAATTTTTACGGAACATAATTCAATTATGAGTACTTCTTTGTTATAGTGAGCCCCATGTATGAATTACTAAGTGACAAAGATATGTCACCAATGCAAAATCTCATCAAATGGTTTGCAGTTCTTAAAAAAACAGCTATAATGTTTATGCTATCATCATATTGCTTTTTCATTGATGTCCCAAAACATTTTTTATATATATTTTTATAATTGCATGATCTATTGTTTTTTCTGTAATTACCTGTATTTATTTTGGAACAGATGTCACAGACTTGCGGGTTAGTGCAATTTTTATTTTTTCATGATTTTAGCGAGAAAACACAGTTTTCTAATACATATTAGACCTAGCCTGAGAAACAGCATGTTAGTTTTATTTTATTATGAAACACAATTTTATTATAAAACCCATGATTTCCCAATAAACACACACATTTAATTTATCAAACCCAAACAAATTTTATTATGAACACACACACAAATTATTTTATTATAAAACACACACAAATTATTTTATTATAAAACACACACAAATTATTTTATTATAAAACACACACAAATTATCTTATTATAAAACACACACAATGTGTAATTTATTATAAAACACATTGTCAAGAATACAAATGACTCGGCTATTAATACCAGAGGGCTTTGATTAATATGCACTATTTAGTTTACCAGCCAAAATCACCAGGTTGCTACCCAAATCAAAAAAAATGCCATTTTGGTGTCAAAAAGAAACCCTGGTGTGTCTGCAACATCTCCACCTTTATTTTTATATGGAAATAATTTATTTACTTGCTACTACTAAAATCAGGGGTGATTCTGGTCCGAATTTTCCGAAAAATTAAGGTAATGATTTCCTAAAATTAAAAAAATATATCGGTCATAAATCCAAAAATTCGGACATAAAATGTATCAGTATTTCGGCAAACGATCGCCGAAAAAAATCAATCTCGTCATTCATTCGAAGAAAAGTCGCCAATTTCGTCAAAGGTCGCGGGAAAAACGTGACTTTCGTCAGAAAACCGCGAGAAATGGCAAATTTCGTCAAAAGATCACGAAAAAAAAGGCAAATTTTGTCAAAAACATTGCGAAAAATGACGAACTTCGTCAAAAGATTGCGAAAAACGACAAATTTTGTCAAATACATTGCGAAAGACGACAAATTTCGTCAAAAAATTGCGAAAAAACTGCAAATTTCGTCAAAAACATTTAAAAAAACGGCAAATTTTGTCGAAAAATCACGAAAAAATGGCAAATTTTGTCAAAAACATTGCGAAAAACGGCAAATGTCGTCAAAAACATTGCGAAAGACGGCAAATGTCGTCAAAAACATTGTGAAAAACGGCAAATTTCGTTGAAAAAAACGCAAATTTTGTTAAAGGGACGCAAAAGAAAGTGGCGGGAGTAGACCCCCCCCACCCCCTCTGTTGTAACTTTTCAGAAAATTTGCTTGTGAATTTCAGAATTTTTTTTTTTTACTGAGAATCACCCCTGACTAAAATGGATGCAATCTCATTACAAGCAAACGGCTTTACCCAACTTATGTGGATAAGTGTAAATGTTGTAAGGGGTAAGGACTCTGAGAATATTTGCACTAAAAACTATTAAAAAGTATAGTTTGAAAAAAATCACACAACTCCTGAGAAATGCGAATATTTAACTTCTGAAGATTGTCCAAAACTCCTGAAATTTAACTAGTTTATTCCTGATATTATCTTACAATGTTCACATCTCTGTGTTATTATTATATTATATCACATTTACTTATTTTTTAGATATGAAACACAGGAAAAATGAAGGGTTCTATGATAGCGCATTTAATAGAGACTGGCGAAATGGAAAAGTATGAATATTTAAAATTTCTTTGCTTCAGTTTTCAGTTCTAGTCTATGTTTAAATAAAAGGTTACATATAAGAATTGCAAGTTGTTTTTTTATTTTAAATTGATATGTTTAATTCTTTCAGAAAAGAATGAATCAGTGCTAAAGTATTTTCTATGGATTGACAAAAAGACTAAAGATTTTTAAACTTTTCTTCTTAAAAATCTAACTACAAAGTCAATTGCTTACATATGTATGTCAACAAAAATGTGCCATTAAAAGTGTGTTCCCAGTGTCAAAAATATCATTTAAAAAGCCTATTTATATAGTTATCAATAAGTGTTTATGACTACAAATAAATTTGTCCGCTTCTCTATCTACACTCTAGTTTTTGCAAACATAATTGAATTGCCATGAAATTTAAGTATGAGTATGTTGTGTCACATCAGGCGGTTACAGTGTTGGCCAGTCCAAAAGGGAAAAAGAGCAGGGCAGAGAGATGAAAAAAAAGGGATGACTGTTTTTCAATCAGAACATACAAATGAAACACAGTTTTCATACACCACATTAAATAACTCCTAAATGATATATTATGAAGTTAGGAAACATATAGCTATTCTTGAGTAATCGTCAAATATTTTTATGCTATTAGATTTTAGGTCATTCCATGTCAATTCAACCAATTTTTTTATGGTTTGTAAACCTGACCGACAGGGATTTTGGGGGTACATTGTGTAAATACCACCCTTATCTTGATATGAACAAATGAAAATTTTTTCCTTTATGGACCTGATAGTTTTTGAGATATGGGGGTCAAAATTTTGAATTTTTCTTAAATCGTACATTTTTGGATCTGTATTTTTTCGACTGCAGTCAATCTTCAAAAAATTGTTTCCCTGGATCTAAAATCCGAATGAGCTTAAAAATATCACTGTAAGTATGTCCAAGTATGCAGATTCTAATAAAAAGTTAATTGGCAATTTTTAGGGTCTAAAATTTAAAGTTGTGCTTATTTTTCTCATTTTTTTTTAGTTTTACAGAAAAGGCTCACCACAAAAAGGCAAATGAAAATTCCATATAGGGTTATTCCATGTAAAATCAACGTCGGGTCTGGACCTTGACGTCTCAGATTTCTATAATTTTTTGTTTATAGTTTGTATCCATTGAGTATATGAAAAATCTAATTTTTTTATTTTTTTTTTCTTAGCGTTTTTTTAACGGAATTTTGAAAATGGCAAAAAAAAACAAATTTAACCAAACTTTCAATCACATGATCCTCTACCAAGGTTGGGTTTTTGACATGACAGTGGTAAAAACAGTGTTTTTACCGGTTTATTCTGTCAAAAACCTATCATTTTCGATTTTCCTCCGATTTATAGTGTAAGTGTAGCATACAATACATTTCTAGATTGATTTTACTCTATTCTTTTTTTTTATTATTATTTACTGTTACATTTGTTAAATTTATTTAAAAGAAGAGCATTTCCTAAATGGGAAAGATTTAAAAATACAAGAGTAAAAGGAAAGAACAAAATTTGTCATAATCTCCACTAATATAGATTCTGCTAATACGCAATGGACATTAATATTAAATGATAATAAAGGTTATTATAATTATTAAATAACATTCAATATACATTTTTAATAAAGTACATTAAAATTATTTTAGAGTTGCATAAATCTGTTATATGGTATGACAATAGATGTTAAGCATGAACTGGCAATGAATAAATTTGAATATTCTTAGATACAATATTTTAAAATGCATATCTTATGTATTTCATGAATACAGTTATGGTGATTTTCATTTGCGCTTCAATAAGCAGAATCTTAAAGTTTTATTTTAAACAGTGTAATAAATTCTACTGAAATTTTTTAATCTAATACTTATGGACAGGATTTCTTCAAAAAAATCTAATTTTTTTAGACTATGCCAAATAGCTTAAGATTATTGTAGCGATTTTCTAACACAGATGTACACGTATTGAATATACTTTAGAGGCTTTTTGATACTGAATATTTCATGTAAAACACCTTAATGTTAAAGATAGAATGAAAAAAAAAATGTAAAAATAAACTACTAAAAAATGGGTTTTTGACATGACGGTAAAACCAGTCTTGCGTCAAAAACTTACCAAACCTGTCCTCTGCAATTCTGTAACAAATTGGGCTAGAGAGCTCAGTTATCTTATTTTAATGCTCTTTTAATGGGCTTTAATATGATATGCAACACTAACTATTTTGAGTAAAATCAAATTTTTGACAAATTTTCAAAATTTTTGAATTTAAATTTTTCAAAAACACCATTTTTAATTTTTTTTTCAAAAAAATATATGTTAATCTTTGATTTTTTGGCTACAAGTATGCAAAATTTCAAGATGGAGAAGTGATGGGATTTTCAGCTATTAATTTTTGAATAAGAATGATTTATTGAAATTTTTCAGGTAACTGGTTTCTTATAACTTAAAAATTAACAGTTCAAAATCCTATCATTTCACCCTCTTGAAATTTTGCATACTTGTAGCCAAAAAATCAAATAAGATACATTTTTTTGAAAAAAAGTAAAAATGGTGTTTTTGAAAATTTGTCAAAATTATTTTATTCAAAATAGATAGTGTTGCATATCATATTAAAGTCCATAAAAAGAGCTTTCAAATAGAATATAACTGAGCTCGCTAGCCCAATATTTTACAGAATTGCAGAGAATCTTGTGATTGAAAACTTGATTAAATTTCGTACTTTTGGCCAAAATTCGAAAAAAAAAAAAAAACCGCTAAGAAAAAGAAAATTTAAAAATAGATTTTTCATATACTACATGGATTCAAACTATAATTAAAAAGTTATAGAAATCTGAGATGTCAAGGTCCAAAATTTGCATTTATTTTATTTGTTATTTAAATAAATTTGCATATATTTGCAACGTTTAGTCTGAACCTCAACATCTAAGATTTCCATAATTTTTGGTTTATAGTTTGTATCCATAGTGTATATGAAAAATTTTATTATTATTATTATTTTTTACATTTTCTTACGGAATTTAAAAAATTGCCAAATTTAACCATGTTTTCAATCAAGATCCTTTACAATTCTGTAACAGATTGGGCTAGAGAGCTCCGTTATATCTCATTTGAAAGATCTTTTTATGGGCTTTAACAATATAATATGCAACACTTAACTATTTCGAGAATAATAATTTTTTTTGACAAATTTTGAAAATTTTTGAATTTAAATTTTTTAAAAATGCTATTTAAAAATTTTTTTTTAAAACACCAATTTTAATTATTGTTTCAAAAAATTATATGTTAATCTTTGAATTTTTGGGTACAAGTATGCAAAATTTTAAGATGGGGAAAAATGGAATTTTGAGCTATTAATTTTTGAATAAGAATGGTTTATTGAAACTTTTTTTGTAACTGGTTATCTTATTACCTTAATATTTAACAGTTCAAAATCCCATCATTTCACCATCTTGAAATTTTGCATACTTGTAGCCAAAAAATCAAAGATAAATATAATTTTTTAGAAAAAAAAAATTAAAATTGGTGTTTTTGAAAAAATAAAATAAAAATAGTGCTTTTAAAAAATTTTGCAAATTTGTCAAAAAAAAAAATATTTTACCCAAAATAGTGTTGTATATCATATTTAAGCCCGTAAAAAGAGCTTCCAAATAAGATATAACGGAGCTCTCTATCCCAATTTGTTACAGAATTGTAGAGGATCTTGTAATTGGTTAACATGGTTAAAATATGGTTAAATTTGGTACTTTTGACAATTTTTTAAATTCTGTTAAAAAAAAAAAAAAAAAAATTATACACTATGGATACAAACTATAAACCAAAAATTTTGGACCTTGACATCTAAGATTTCTATAACTTTTTAGTTATAGTTTAAATCCATGTAGTTATATGAAAAATCTATTTAAAAATTTTTTTTTCTTAGCGTTTTTTGTTTTTTTTACGGAATTTTGGCCAAAAATACGAAATTTAATAAAGTTTTCAATCGCAAGATTCTGCACAATTCTGTAAAAAAGAAGGCTAGAGAGCTATGTTGTATCCCATTTTAAAGCTCTTTTTATGGGCTTTAATATGATATGCAACACTAATGATATGCAACATAATTTTTTTGACACATTTTCAAAAACACCATTTTTACTTTTTTTTCAAAACAATATTTGATTTTTTGACTACAAGTAGTATGCAAAATTTCAAGAGGGTGAAATGATGGGATTTTGAACTATTTATTTTTAAAGTATAAGGAACCAGTTACCTGAAAAGTTTCAATAAACCATTCTTATTCAAAAATTAATAGCTGAAAATCCCATCATTTCTCTATCTTGAAATTTTGCATATTGTAACCAAAAAATCAAAGATTAACATATATTTTTTTGAAACAAAATTAAAAATAGTGTGTTTGAAAATTTAAATTAAAATTTTTTGAAAATTTGTCAAAAATTTTATTTTAATCAAAATAGTTAGTGTTGCATATCATATTAAAGCCCGTTAAAAGAGCTTTAAAATAAGATATAACTGAGCCCCCTAGCCCAATTTGTTACAGAATTGTAGAGGATCATGTGATTGAAAATTTGGTACTGTTGGCCATTTTTAAAATTCTGTAAAAAAAAAACGCTAAGAAAGAAAATAGATTTTTCATATACTCTATGGATACAAACTATAAGCAAAAAATGATAGAAATCAGAGACGTCAAGGTCCAAAGATTGCATTTTTTTCGTTGATTTGACATGGAATGACCCTATATACAGTGGAACCTCGATTTTACACTACCCGTTTTGTACGTTTTTCCGCTTAGTATGTCATTTTTCACTGGTCCGAACAAATAACCTATACTGATAATATTAAAAAATCCCGGATACTGCGTCATCCATTTTGAAGATTTCCCGCATCGTACATTTTTCTACCAAGAGGCGGAAAATATTTTTTTTGCTCGAACAAGCACGCCACGTTTCACTCCAGAGCTCAATACAGGATGAATCAACATCGCCATTTAAAGAGCCTTCGACCAAAAACAAAGTTAAAACCAGTTATAGTTAACCAATGGCAAACAGAGAAAGCGTTTCATAGCTAAAAGATTAAGAGATGACGTCACATCATCTCTTTTAGGGAAAAATAGTTTTTCACATTTCCCTTTTAATCCCCTGACAAACCGTGGAGAGCAAATACGTTTCACAGCTAAAAGATTAAGAGATGACGTTTCACTACATCATATCTTTTAGGAAAAAGTAGATTTTCACATTTATCTTTTTTTCCCCTGACAGAAAGCGAGACAAATTTCAGATCAGTTTTTGTCGCGTGGGCGCCAGTCTTATTCTGTTGCTGTTAATGTTGTTAATGTAACAATGTCTAACAAAAAGTGTTTTTCTGTCGCCGAAAAGGCGAAAATTATCGAAAAAGCAAAACATTTTCACGGCACTAAAGTAGATCGGGCAAAATCGTTGAATATTTCTTATTCCACATTACAAACAATTTTAAAACAAGAAGTGACATTGGAATTACATTCCGAAAAACTGGGAAAGTTTGCTAAGAAAAGAAAAACTCTCAACACATCTCCATACGTTGAACTTGAAAAAATTTTACTTGAATGGTTCAATGGCGTGCGCGCGGCTAACATTCCAATAAATGAATCCATTTTAGAGGAAAAAGCCCTATAAATTTCAGATTGACTTCAACTGAAAGATTTCACAGCATCAAACTGTTGGATAGATAGATTAAAAAAGTAAATAACTTTCAAATCTATCTGTGGAGAGTCGAATAGCGTAGAGCATGCTACCGTTCAAAAGTGGATTTAGAAAACATTGCCTTCTCTGGTGGATGGTTATTCAAAACCGAACATTTTTAACTCTGATGAAAATGGGCTATTTTTTAATTTGTTTACAAGACATACACGATTAAAGGGAAAAATTGCCATGGTGGAAAATTGTCAAAAATGCGTTTGACCGTTTTTCTGCGTGCAAAGTCAGATGGAAGCGAAAAGGTGACGCATTTGTAATCGGGAAAGCCAGGAAACTTCGCTGTTTCAAAAAGTTAAAAAGTTTACCAACTGATTACGACGCCAAAACAAAATCATGGATGACCCAATATTTTTTGAAGATTTTCTTCAAAAATTGGATAAAAAGATGCGCATGCAAAATTGAAAAAATATTTTATTTCTTGACCAATGTACCGCTCATGTTGATTTCAAATTAAAGAATGTGCATGTGGAATTTTCCCCTCCAAATTGTACAAGCAAACTTCAACCGTGAGATTTAGGAATAATCCGAGCATTCAAAGTGCATTACAGAAAGGCACTTCTTGCACCAGACTCTGGTGATCTCTAAGACGCCTGAAAGCAAAAGATTAAAGAGTTAGAAAGCCTTCATTTGATCTGTTCAGCGTGGGATAATATTTGAAAAAAGTGCATTACCAATACTTTTGTAAAAGCGGGATTTCCGAAATCAACCGATAAAGGATCCAGTGAATCACATCCAGACGAGACAAAAGAGGAAGGTTTTATTGTAAATATTGAATTTGATCATCCAGAAATCGATGGTCATGAAAATGTTGAATGTGATAAAGATGTTGCCACTTCATGAATTCAGACCATATCTGATTTCATTCCATGTTATGACAGTGGAGATGATGAAGAAGACGAACCAACAGATAATGTGCTTTCATCGAAAAAAGTTCTTGAGAGTTTGAAAATTATAAAAAAAACTTTTCATCTGCTAATGTGAACCAAGAACTGAAAACTTTTTCGAAAACATTTACGAAAACTTGCAAGTATTGAAAATGCTGTAAATAACAATGGGTCTAAAAAAAAAAAAAGAGGTAAAATAACAAATTATTTTTAGTGTAACAAGGTGAGAGTATGTTTCATTTATATTTTCTTTTGAATGTGTTAGTTTTTCTGAAACCCTGATTTTACGATATTTCCCGCTTAGTACGTTATTTTCCGTCGGTCCGGTGAAAAACGTAAAACTGGGGTTTCACTGTATATATATAATTGTGTATTTAATAATAATAATTTATACAATATTACTATTGTGTCTTGGTATCATTCGCTCATCTATTGAATTTTCAAATGCACCTTTATAACATCTTATTCAGGTTTTTTTGTATTTTGCCAAAATTAACTTTGTGGTATTCTGTCTACACTTTATTACTAATTATCTCTTTGGAGATTTAGTTAGAATGTTACAAGAACTTGATTAATGTTTTTTGAAAGTCAAAGATATATATATATATATTATAATAGTTTACACTTTTGGCATTTTAGATATGAAAAAAAAAATTGTCTTTCATTGCTTATAATTATATTTTCTTTTTTCAAAAGTTAATCTTGGTCCACTCATTATTTCCAATTAATTACACCCTGAAAAGAAAGAAAAAACAAAGTTATGACTCGTTAAACAGTGTATCCATTTTTTTTGGGACACACTGTAGACATGGAGACTTAAAAAATATTTTTAAATTTTAATGCAGATTTTTTAATTTTAATTTTTATTTAAAGCCTTTAAAGACCTTTTTCATTTTAACTTCTCTATCTTTCTTAACTAGCTTCAGTTTAACTGCTTCACTTCATTTTAACTTTTTCACTTATAGATAAGGAAGTAATTTATAAGTATAAGGATGTATAAGGAAAGCTGTAAATCATGAATTATTAGATTTTTTTTTTCTGCTCTTTATACCAACAATGAATTAACTTTGCCACTGCTATATACATGGAATTATAGATTCTTATAATAGTTAAAATTGAAATGCATTTCACCTTTCTTGTGTGAATCAAGATTATTTCTTGCATTCACTTTTCTTTCTTGAATCTACTAATTGAAAAGATAGCATTGTAGTCCATATTATCTCTAGCATTATTGGAAACACAGGATCTTTCTTTGAGGAAGAATGTAATTCTTGAAAACATTTTACCTTTTTCTATTTGTAAAATGTTTATAACGTTTTCATTTAATTTGTTGAACCTTCTACTTACAGCTGCAAGGTTCACAGTAAAAAGGGAAAAAAAAGTAGGATTTTTAAAACTATCGTACAAATTGTATGATTCCTCGCTCTAGTGCAAAGCAAAGGTTTTGTGTCTTACTTTCAAATCCAAAAAGTTCTTTGGAATTTTTTATGTCTAGCATTTATTTGTACATTAATTAAATGAGAATCTTGTGAGTTTTCCCAGAATTTGACAGATTCTTGAATCTTGCAAAGATGTATTATTTTAATGACTTGCACTTATAAAGACTTGTAAAAGTGTAGCTCAATACTTCATTTCATACACTTTCATGCAATATTGAAGTAATGCAACTTAATAATGCAAGTTTTGTTATGCATGTTCAAAAATTAAAAAATTGTTGATCACAAATGCTAAATTTTGATCAGAGGGATGTTTGTACAATTTTTTTAAACATTTCATAATATTCTAGTATCTTATATTTTACATTGTTATAATTTCATTCTTCGTAGTATCTGTTGATCTTTTAAGTAGGAATTATGGTTAAAAAAAATATAACTAACTTTAATTCATATACTTTTATGTAATATTAGAATGTAAATTTTATAATAATGCATATTTAAATTTAAAAAGTCTAAAAGTTTTTTATCCCTTATTTTATAGGTTGAAAAACTTGTTAAGACTGAGATTGATTGAAAGTGGCTGGAGAGATGAAATGAAAGCTGAATGCAAAAGTAATACTATTAATGACTAATAATAATAAAAAAATTATTGCTTTTATGTATTGAATCATGACATTTGTTATATTACTGTATTTTCTTTGAATGTGAGCCAGCTAATATTATCTCAATTCTAAAACTTTAAAATGAGTACTGCTATTTAATTTTTTATGCTTAAAATTACAAAAAACTTAACAACTTATGCAAATTTTCCATGAACTTATAAAAATTATATATGTGATAACAGGTACACAGTGTCCACATTCTTTTATAGTAACAAAGTTTTACCCAACTGCATAAAACAAATTTCTAAATATCCAAAATATATTTTGCAGTTATTTTTTACTTGTTTTCATATCAAACTCTACCCTTCCCCTCTCTGTCCCTCTTATAATGATGCTTTGATTTGATCAAAATTTAGAATAGATGAAGTCATCAGGAAAAAAAAAAATCTTAAATTATTTCAGAGAGAAATAAAATGTAATTGATTGAGTAGTGTGCCTTCTATACTTTATAAATAAAGTACGCATAGGAGGCCATCTACATATTGAGATATCCATGAAATAAAAAAAAATATATATATGTATATATATATAGCAATATCTAACTTTAACAATGTGTTTCAAATCTGGAATAATACTAAGTATTGGACAGCAAATTTCAAATCAGTTTGAGTTAGGTTAAAATAAAAATAAAACTCCAAAAAACTAGTAGTTAGCTAAGCCAGGGTTTGTATGTCCTTAAAAGTTCTTAAAAGTCTTATTTTTATGCAACCTTGCTAAAAGTCTTTGAAAGTCCTTAATTTAATTCTCTGATTATTTCTCAGTCTATGGTTCCAAAATGGTCCTTTATTTCTCTTAAAGTCTGTTTCTATAGTCAAGTCCATCTTTTGGTTTTGGTTCATTTAGTTCCTTTTCAATGACTTAGAAATTAATTTTAAAAAGTTGCTTTGATGACAACAATATTTCGACAAAAATGTCTGTCTCATTGTTTATAAATGCTATCAATATCTAATATATCAGAAGTGAGAATCTTCTATGGTTCGGCAGATACACTTTTTCTTTTAATTTCATCTAAACCTCTTCATTATCCCAACAAATTTCTGTTCCCCCCCCCCCCCCTTCCATCACAAAACATTTAAAATATTATTTTTTTAAATGGGGGGAGGGGGGAATCTTTCAAGTTTTGGTGGATTTCCACTTTTTTCTTATAACTTCATTGAAATCACTATCACTGCCTTTTCCCTACGAAATTTCACATCTTTGACCCTCCCACCCCAGCATACAAAATTAAAAATCTTTAAAACAACAATTTTATGCCCTTTTCTTGCTTTGTACTAAGAAGTATTCACAGGAGTGGTATTTGGCAGCAAAATTTTAAACTATGATATGAGTATGAAGTTAGAAGGCACTGTCACAATCATTACTGGTGGATATTAAAACATTTAAACAATAAATTAGGTAATTCTATAGATCATCATGATTGTGATGGCTGGGGCTTTAAGGGATATGGAAAAATTGCGCATAGAACAGCAAAAATAAATGAATTTTTCAAATGATGCTTCTATTTTCACTAATTGGTATTATTGATAACATTCTGCATATGAATTTTCATTTTTAATGAGAGATTATATTTTTTGAGTTGATGTTTTCATGTGGGAAATGCAATGTTTTCATGAAGATGAAAAAATAAGAAGGGAACACCATAATATTTCAGTAATGAATTTTCAAATTTTCCAATTTTTCCAAGTGGAAGTAAATTCCTCTCCCCTCTCAACCCCCCCTCCCCTAAAATTTCAGTTTTTTTTTAAAAGTATTATCATTTCTTAATAAAAATAATAATTTCTTTCTAAAAATAAACCAGCGGTTCTGTGCGATGATTTCACACTGCAGTTTAATAATTCATCTGTTTATTTGACATGTAGATCCTTATTTTTTGTTTTTGATCCTTGAAAGCCCTTAAAAGTCTTTGATTTTTTTTCTAAAGAAATGTGCACAGACTGAAAAAATGAACGCTGCCAAGACTAATAGATTCAAGGATTGAAATTCAGAACAGGAGGATTAATTTCAGGATTCACACCCAAAATTTAAAAATCTGCTAGCAAAATTGTCTTTGGAATCTTCTTGTTCAAGAAATTTCTGTAATTTTGCAATAACTGAGTGGTAGACAGCGTGTCTGTTAGTCATAAATTTCAACAACTAGATAAAATATGCTGAGGCTTGCACAAATTAAATCTTTTTTCTATCTACATCATAAGTGTCAGCACAGCATATATGTTATTTCATTAAAATCTAAAACCCAGTGACATCTGGTAAACAAAATAAAAGAGAAGTCTGAGATAGACAATACCCCCTTCACACACTACCACCACCCTTCCATCCTGAATCTCGATTAAGTTTTTGAAACCAGCCATTGTAATTTAAAGGCATGTGTTACTGAAATAAGATGTTATTATTTGTATATAGTACACATAATTTATTTGTTAAACATGTCCAATGAATAATTAAAAAACAAAGCCTGCTTCTGGATATGAAAACTGATTTCATATTTGTATTGTTATTTTTAATAAAACACATAAAAATGCTTAAAACTGAAAATATTTAAAAAAATGCTACAAATTAATGTACTTGTACAATAAATCTACTTGCCTTAAAACTTTTAAATATGAAATCTAATAACTGATTAAAGTTTATAACAATTCTTCATCTCAGCTTATCAAAATATACAAATTGTGTAAGTTATGATATATCAAAGCTCAATATAATTAAAAAAAGGGGGAGGGAATATAAAATTTAGTAAGAACAATTTATAAAGATTCTCTCACAAAAGTATGTTATTGATAAATGAATGAAGTTAAATTCTTTAATTAAATATTACAGAGGTGCAACTCTCTCATTTTTTAGCACAATCTCCCGTTATGTTTAAGTATGGATTTCTCCTGTTTTTTACTGGGATTTTTAAATTTGTAGAAACATACTTCTGAAAATAAGAAAATTATTCTTTTCAATCTCAATAAAGGGTGCCATAGCAATGCTGGGAACACTTTTACATTTCTCAAAAACATGCTATCTATTGAACATAAAAAAAAATTGCGTATTTTGCCAATCGTTGACAGGAAAAAAAATTGAAATTTCGTTAATAGCTAATGTGAAAAAAATCTCAAATTTCATATACATATTTCGGGAAAGAATGTGAATTTGAAAAGTTCGCGAATCGTCTATAGCTCTCAGGAAAAAACAAAAATTTCATTAATCTGTTACTGGAAAAAAACTGGAGTTACCATCAATTGGTAGGGGAAAATAATTGCATATTTCGTCAACTGTTCAAAAAAAAAAAATTCGCGAATTCCATAAATCGCTGACAAAAAAAATTGCAGATTTGATCAATACGTCCCAGAGAAAAAATTCGCGAATTTTGTGAATTGATTCTTAAAAATAGCACAAAATTTGTCAGTCTTTGATTATAATCCCAAATTTCATCAATCACGCAAGGGGAAAAATAGCAAATTTCGTCAATTGCTCACGAAAAAAATGGCAAATAACGTGTGTATGTTTCAGCAAAATATGCAAATTCCGTCTATCAGCTGTTTAAAAATACGAAATTTGCGAATTTCATCAATCTGTTGCGAAAAAAAAACTGCAGATTTCGTCAATTGTATGTGGAAAATAATCACGTATTTAGTCAACTGCTCACAGAAAAAATATTGAAAATTTCATCAATCGTTAATGGGAAAAGTATCATGAATTTTGTCAAATTATCTGAGGGAAAAAAATCACGAAATTCATCAATCGATCCTTGTAAAATATCACTCGCAAAAAAAATGGTGAATATTGTTTATATATTTCAGCAAAAAATCCGAATTTTGTCTATCGCCCATTTAAAAATGCGAAATTTGGTAATCTCATCAATCTATTGTGAGAAAAAAAATTGCAGATTTCGTCAATTATATGCGTAAAATAATCGCATGTTTAGTCAACTGCTCACAGAAAAAATATCGCAAATTTCATCAATGTTAATGGGAAAAGTATTGTGAATTTCGTCAAATTATCTGAGGAAAAAAAATCACGAAATTCATCGATTGATCCTCGTAAAATATCGCTCGCAAAAAAAATGGTGAATATCGTTTATATATTTCAGCAAAAACACTAATTTTGTCTATATCTCTCGGGAAAAAATGCGAATTTCCTCAATCTGTCGCAAGAAAAAAAACAGCAGACTTCGTCAATTGTATGCATAAAATAATCGCGTATTTAGTCAACTGCTTATTGAAAAAATATTGCGAATTTCATCAGTCACTAACAGGAAAAATTTTGTGAATTTCGTCAATTGATCGTTGAAAAAAATCGCGAAATTTGTCAATCGACCCTTGATAAAAATGCGAATTTGATTAATCAGTCGTGTATTCTTACGCAAGCTCATTTAAAATCTCCCTTTTTCTCCCTTTAAACTACGAATAACCTCCTGTTGTTTTCTTTTGCTAAGGTTGACAGCTCTGATATTATAGTTAGGAAAAGCAATTTCATGTAAATAGCAATAATATAAGCTTTTTTACAAACCGATCCAAGTACCATAGATCTGTTTCTAGATCCTCTGTCAGCACTATTTTTGTTGCTGTTGTTGCAGGTCGTATTAACTCTGCTTTTGATTCGAGTCTCTTTCAGGCTGAGTGTAGATTCCTGCAAATTGGGTTCAGTTAACCCAATTTTTCAAAAGTTAGTTCAGTATATTGTTTCAGATTAAAAACTATGCCTATATTAACAAGCATAGAACTTTGTGCGTCTGCTGTTTTCTAAAGGAATGCTGCATCTTTTCCATGAATATTTCACAAAATTCATGTTTTTTTTCCTGAACCTATGACGAAATTTACGGGTTTTTTTCTGCGATCCTTCGACAAAATTTGCACTTTTTCTGTGATCTTTCGACGAAATTAGCAGTTTTTTCTACAATCTTTTGACAAAATTGGTATTTTTTCTGCAGCCATTTGACGAAATTCGCATTTTTCCTTTGATCCTTCAATGAAACTCATGTTTTTCTTATGGTCTTTTGACAAAATTCATGTTTTTCTGCACCTTTTGACAAAATTTGCATTTTTTCGCGATCTGTCAACGGAATTAGCCATTTTCTGAGATCCTTTGACGAAATTTGTCGTTTTTTTCCTTAGCCTTTGGACGAAATTCGCATTTTTTCTGCGATCCTTTGACGAAATTTGCCGTTTTTTCGAGATCCTTCGATGAAATTTGCTGTTTTTTCGTGATTCTTCAATGAAATTTGTCATTTCTTGGACAAAATTGCCCATTTTTCCCATTAACCTTTGACGAAATTAGCAGTTTTTTACACGATTATTTGATGAATTTGGCATTTCATCCATGGCCCTCCGGCAAAATTTGCATTCTTCTGTGATCCTTTAACGAAACTCATTTTTTGACGGCCTTTTGATGAAATTCGCCATTTTTTCACGATCCTTCGACAAAATTTACTGTTTTTTCCCGATCCTTCGACAAAGTTTGCAGTTTTTCACGATCTTACGATGAAATTTGCCATTTTCTCAGATCCTTCGACAAAATTCGTCATATTTTCTGCGGCCCTTTGACAAAGTTTGCATTCTTTTTCGCGATCTTTCAAAGAAATTCGTGTTTTTTTCCACGTTTCTTTGATGAAATTTGTCTTCTTTCTGCGATTCTTATACGAAATTTGCCTTTTTTTGCAATTCATCGACAAAATTTTCCTTTTTGCAGCGACCCTTCCATGAAATTCGTCCTTTTTTCTCAGTTCTTGGATGGAATTTGCGATTCTTCGAAGAATTTATGTGTGTAAAAGCTACGCGTCCCATGGGATGCGTGAGAACTGTTTTTGCGTACTTTATGTGCTATAGTGCATCCGCGGCATCGCTGATCTATTGCAAGCATTATAGAAACAAGTTTTTGACAAAAAAAAAAAAAAATCTCATTTGAGGATTATGTTGCTATTGATGACAATTAATTAATTTTGCAAAATGATGAAAAAAATTTGATTTAATTTTACAAAATGTTTAAATTAATTAATTATAAAATTATTTCATAATTTTTACTCATTTGTAATTCTAAAAAATGAGAAAATAAATTACTACAAATACTTTTTTTTAAGTTGTATAAATCAATAGTTTTTTATTACATTAGAATGTTAGGTTTTTTTTTTTTAACTGCATTAAAAACAACAAATTTTTATTTAACAACATTTGATTTAATATCCTACTTTTCAAGGCCCATGAAGGTCATTAAATCACAAGTCTACTGTATTATATGCATTTATATTTAAAATACATGTCTTTCACTCACTTTAATTAAAATACAGAAAAATATAAAAATAGGAAATAAGAAATAATACCATAAAGCAAAAAAAAAAAAAGAAAATTATTTTTCATCACCAATGTATTGTTTCTGATTTTCACACATGTGAAATAAAAGCTGTTATTGACAAGAAAAAATGTTGTTGGTGAGACTTGTGCCCGACTAAAATAACAGTATCGAAAAAATGTATATTGTTAAAGTTTTTTGTGAATAATCAGATATGACAATGTATTATATAGTATGATATATATAGTGTATATATATATAGTACAATATATAGTATGATTAAAAATGAGTATTTTTTATATTCTGATAGAAATCATCAAAGACAAGGGTGTAGACAAAATAACTGTTGATGAGCTAGTAAAAGATATAACTTCAAAAGGGAGAGGTAAAAATTCTTCAATTATATATTTTCTGTTTCATTTATTTTATTTCAAAATATCTCTGCTTATTATATTTCTGATTATTTCTTCATTTTTTTTCAATAAGGGAAAATAAAAAAAGTAAATCTGAAATTGTTTTGAGACTTTTAAAAATTGAGGGTCTTAAGCAATATTGACAAAATTGATGAGAATGATTTTTTTAGAAAGTTGGTTGTAAAATTTTTACTTAAGAAAGATATACTGAGCATTATAAAATGATTTTATAATTTAATAAATTTTACTTTCCACAGTCCCAATATTTTGAAAAAATAACAATATTTAATATTTTTTGAACTTTTTAAACTATGCGACCTTTAAACTTTTTCATTAATTTATTTTTATCAGTCTGACTCTAAAACCCTGAATATAAAATTTGCTGTCTGCAACTAACTATTTATAATACATATTTTTTAATTACTTGAATTTTATTTTACTTTTCATACATTATTTAATTATTAAATCATGGATATCAAGGTAATTTCCTATAGAGTTCCTGTATGAATATTTTTCCTTCTTTCTGTTTTCTCTCCTTTTATTTTTCTTTTTACAAAAAATAATCACATACTTTTCTTAATATATACAGTGAAACCTCCATGTGCGACCACCTCCATTGAGCGACCACCTCTTTAAACGACCATTTTTTCATGGAACGAAATTTAATCTGATAGGTTCAATACTAATTTTGCCTCCATTGAGAGACCATTCTCCGTGGAACTCCCTCCATGCGTGACTAATTTGTTTGAAGAAACTGAAATAAATTTAATCTTTTCTAGGTCAATTTACCTTAATTAAAATAAAAAATTAAAATTCCTGTAACCTGTAAGTGTTTAAAACACTTTTGTGCCTTTTCAGGCAATGAATCCAATTCTGATGACGAATCAGGAGTGCCGGACAGTAAACTCTCTGCCCTTCCATCTCAGGAAATTTTCAAAAAAGTAGAAAGATTAATGGAATCTTCATTATTTGTTCAAGATGAAAAAAATTTGCATTCATTCACTGAACTTCAAAAGTGTTTAGAAATACAAGTTGTAAACAATAAAATTATAAAGTAAAAGATAAAATTTTAAAGTAAAAGATAAAATTGTAAAATCAAAATAAGCATTAATTCATACGTTTTTTTTTTTTTTAATTTTTTTTTTTTTTTTTTTTAAATCCTAGTAATAATTAACTTATGAATTTAAGTTAAAGTTTTCTTTTGGTATTTAAATTTTTTAATTTCTTTCCTAATGCGAAAGATAAATTTAACTCCACTTGTCACCAATCAAGAACTAGATGTAAACGTGACCTCCATTAAGAGACTATCTCTCGGAGCAACCAATTTTTAATGTAACGGAGCGTGGTCGCTTTAGGGAGATTTTACTGTAAATTATATCTTAGTATATGTATCCTTGATAATAGTCTATGAAATATAGAAAAAATTGTAGATCAATATTAAATTTATTTAATTGATAATAATTACATGCACAATCTTGTAATTTAAATATTTTTAATAGAAAATTGATGATTTTAAAAAATATTGTTTTGTTTTAAATGTTACTTAATTTTAAAGCATTCAAATTAAAAAAAAAATTCAAATTAGATAACTTCCTAATCCTGAAGTAACATTTGAATATGACATTATTGAAATGAATTATCTTATGGCAATAAATAACAGAAATCATTCTGTCTGGAGTGGATATAGAATAGACGATCTCACAGCTTAAATGTCTTAGATCACTCAGCCACCGTGACCTCGTTCTGGTTTTCTCTAAAACTGAATAAGTTCTAGTTTTAATTTCATGCATGCGCAAGTTGGCCTATTTTATTGTGAATCTTACAGATATCCCTTTTCATTTTAACATATAGGATGGCACGACCACATAAATTCTACAAATCTGATCAGATAGATCTAGAAAAACGGTTCTATACTGTACTACAGATAATGCAAATTATAGCTTCAAAGTTTATAATTACAAATTCTGACATTTGCAAATTCAGCATTACCATATCATATAATGGAAATTGTAATTTTTCAGACACATTAATAAATATGGATTTGCATTGTAGAATTATTATTTTGTCCAAATCTGAAACATTCTTTCTGTTCATATCTGAAAATTGATCGATAAATATTTCATATTCTTTAAGAAGTAAAACATTGATCGTTAAGAGTTTCAAGAAAGAGACAATGAAAAAAAGATACAAATAATCAAATCATGCTTTTTCAAATGTCTTTTCCCCTCATTGCTATATTAAGGAAGTGCTGTATTTAATTTTACTTAAATTTTTGTTCAAAATTCAAATACAAATTTTTCTTGATTGGTGTGGTTAATATAATTTATTCCACTTTGCTAATCAAAACAAACATTTAATGGTAAAAAACTAAAAAAGATCCACAGACATCTTTCTTAAAAATCCAGTGCACATTAATATGCAATATAATAATGTATAAAATTATTTTTGATTGTGTTATTGTATTTTTTACATTAAATGTATCTAATATACATGAACAGTGCACAAACAAGAAACATAAGAAAATAAAAATAAATTTTAAGTTTTATTCTTCATTATTACATTTTAAAAGGTTAATTATTTTAGTTCGCACTATTATTTATTTTAGTATACACTTTTAGTATAGTGTATTTTAGTATACACTTTTACTAAAAGCCACTCTTTTCTATAGTCGCTAAAATTAACTATTTCTAGTAAGTTATTTTTAAAAGTTTCTTTTTTCATAAAGATGTTTTTTTGTCACGTCTAAATGGTCATATACACATTCCTGGATGTGAAAATGAAACTGGAGGTTACATGAGTGAGTCAAAGAATTTGAACTTATTTTAAACTAGCTGTTACCGTGACTTCGTTCACGTAACATTCACGTACTTTCTATTGGGCTATTTATTAAAAATTTACACAATTTGATTTTAAACTTAGTGTAATACAATTTGATTGCTGCAAACTTACATACTACTAACTTATTTAATTCTCAATTACACAATTTTTTTTTTTTCCATTTTCGAATATATTTTGCATTAATACAAAATTTGATTTTAACACCTTGTAGTATTTTTTTTTTCTTTTCGGTTTTCGACAAATTTGATGCCATTTGGCTGAAGGGCTTAAAAAAGGGGATATTTCATTCTGTGCTTTGCACTCTAACCAAAATTTTCCCTGGTTTATTTGAAGGATCATCTGAAAAAATTTTACTGCATTAACCTAACATCACATTTATTAAAACCGCATATAGCTTAGAATGTACTTTATTATGTAGATTTTATAATTATTATGTATCTATTTAATTATGTGTCTCTTTAATTTAATCTATTAATATGATTAATCTATTTTATTTAATATAACTTATATTCATATCCCAATTTAGAAAAAGTGAGACCTGAGGTGAAGCTAGAACTTCTTCAGAAAATCCGAACTGTTCTCAAGTCTGCAAATGATGTCATATAAACTAATGACTATGAAGATACTTCATTTGATAATGCATTTGCATATATTTTATTACTAAATGAACATCATTCATCCTGTAATTTAAAAGTTGTTATGGTTTTCAATATTAAGCAATTTTTATGGTCAAAATTAACATGCACTTATACATTGTGAAAAGAAATATGTGCAAAGAACATTTTATCTAAGAACTGATAGTAACTGTATTTGTGACTTTATTTTAGAAAATTGCTCTTGTAAAAGTTAAAATCTATTGTTTGTAAAGCTTGCATTTGCTTAAAATGTAAAAAAAAAAAAATCTTTTTTCAATTCATAAATTGTATTACTGTTAATTTATATAAATTACTGTGATTCAAAGTTTGATATGTACTTTATTATTGTGTCACGCTGCTTACTCAATACTAAGTCTCTTAACATTTTTAAACACTAAGTTGCTATAACTTATCAATATTTTTTTGGTAAGTAAAACATTTGAAATTAAATTTAAGTTATAGGATTTTTAATTTTCTCCATGAATTTTTTTTCTGAAGAAAAAGAAAGAAAAAACTGCAGGGTTCTCATCAAATCACCCTTTTACTAAAACCCACTCTTTTCTATAGTCGCTAAAATTAACTATTTTTAGTGAGTGATTTTTAAAAGTTTCTTTTTTCATAAAGATGCTTTTTTGTCACGTCTAAATGGTCATATACACATTCCTGGATGTGAAAATGAAACTGGAGGTTACATGAGTGAGTCAAAAAATTTTAACTTATTTTAAACTAGCTGTTACCCATGATTTCGTTCACGTAACATTAAAAGAAGAATAAATGCATTAATCAAGCAAAATATTTCACCCCCGATAATTACAAACGTAAATAATTAACTAACTCTTTATCATATTTCATAGGAGAAAATACGGTATTTCTTTGTTGTAGGGCCTTGACATAACTCAGTTTTAAAAAAAGTACAATTTGTCAAAAAACAAATGTCAGTTTTACCTGATAAGCCATTTTACCTTTAACGACTTTGAAAAACGTTTTAACAGCCATCATTTAAAAATAATTCATTGGAAATAGTATATGCTTTGTCTTTAAATTCAATTCTTGTGAATATGGAGGAATAATTCTACACCTAAATGCAAGGAGCTTCAATGCCAAAATTACATGCAAACGTAACATTTACATGTGTTACGTTTGCATGTAGCAGTAACAGTTACATGCAAACGTAACACTTGCAATTGCAAAGCTTTTTGCAACCCAAAATTATATGTAAACATTACTTTTGCATGTAATTTTCAGTGCAAATTAACATTTATTAGGGTTAAAATTAAAATTAATTTGGGTGCAAATTACATGTAAATGTTACGTTTGCATGTAATTTGGTGTTGCAAAAAGCTTTGCAATTGCAAGTGTTACGTTTGCATGTAACAGCAAATTTGCCTCCTTGGTTTAATCTATAGCTGAAACAACTCTTGATTTCTTGACAATATGCTGACAGACGATTTTTGTTCTACAGAATAAATTAATTCATAAAGTTTGAATATGTGGAAATATGTTTTTAATTTTCGGAAATTCTACTGTAATCAAGATTTTTTTTTCACCAACTATTCAAATTGAAAATAAATTCTTTTTTCAGTTTTAATGAGAAAATGGCGTAAAAATGTATTAATCCGTTTTATTTCTTCTTTTTTTTTTTATCCACAAAAATGGAGTAATTTAATTACCGTTTTTAGAAAAATTTCGTTAAATTTACAAAAAAAAAAAAAAAAAATATCTCTGAATTTAATTCAAAATTTTAAATTCTCAGAGCTTACATGACCAATTTAGATCAATGATGGTGTTAAGTAAATTGCATTGCATTAAGAGTAGTAGTTGCGGAATACAAACAGACAGTCAGATTTTAAAATAATAGATTTGTGTTCAATTTTCTTTTCCTAATGATCTTACTGATGCTTGTATTATTAATCACAGAGTTCAGAGAATAAATAGATATGAAATGTTTATGTTTAGCGTGATGCTGAAAATGCAACACTACAGTTGGCCCAAACAACTGACGGCTTGCTTTGAAAACCTCTCCCCGTCCAATGAAGTCAGCCCTTGGGCCTAATGATTTGAGCGATAACCGGCTTCATATCGCAAGCCGATTTGACGGTTCATTATTTTTTCACCGATTTGACAGCCTCTCTATTCTTTCACTGTACTCTGTAATTATTAATGTATGAAATTGATTCACACTCCATTTTAACATATTTGAAAAATCCCGTTTTATTTGAAATATGACTTTACCTTGATCCCAGAGAAATCTCTTTTCAATGATATAATTCTTGTTAATTTTCTTTTCCTGGCAATCATAACGGGAATTTTATCAGAAAACTCACATCTGTATGTAACTGATATTCAAGCTTAATATTAATCAGTATATAAAAAAAAATATTTCAGTTATTCATCTTACATCTAATGTCCATTATGTATATACTTTTATTATACACTGATATTCATACTCCTTGTAATATTACGAATATTTGAAAATACATGTTTTATTTATGACGTCATATTTGTTCAAGCCAAGGAGGATCCTTTTCATAGTTCTATGGTCCAAGCGAAATATTTTCTTAATAATATAATTATTGTGCATTTTTCCTTTTAATTATTATGCAGTTTTTGACAGAAAATATCTTCTGAACACAACCAATATTCATACTTCATGTATAATAATAAATACTCCATATTTTTGTTTAAAATATCACGGAAATTTATCTTCTTTTGAATTCTTTTTCATTTTTGTTTTTCACGTGAAAATATTTCAATTGAAAATTAATTATTGAGAAAAAAATATTTTTCCACGTTTTTTTTATTGGCAACGATTAAAGCCCTAGCAATGATAAAGTAAAATGGTTAAATTTTATGAAAAAAATGTCCATTTATTCTCTATGAAAATAACGAAATTTTGAATTATTAAGAAAAATATTTGAATAAAATAAACAAAAACCAGCCTATGTTCAACTGAGGGTTATAATCAGCCTACAACAAAGTTACAGGATCATTAAATGTTCCATTTTGACGCTGGCTTCAGCCTAACATTTGCACACAATCAGATTTATAATATTATTAGGATATTTTGCATGTGAAAAATTAAAGTCTATATATATATATATATATAAAACAGTGAAGTATGTAGCAGCAAAAAAGCGATTATTTTTCTTTTGCTGATGGCAACAAGTGGTTTGTTTTCACTAATTTATGAATATTAAGAAAAGTATTTGAGGTTAATTTAAAACTCACCATATGTAGAAAAAATTTCTGTATCCAAAAATGCAATTTTTCTAAAATTAGCCAATATTTTTTTTTTCTTCAAAAACTAGCCATTTTCTAAAAAGGAAAGAAAATAAAGTGCAAAGTTAAACCAAAAAACGTGCCATTTTGTTATTAATTAAAAATTAGCTCCATTGTTGTACCTTTTGCAGTTTAACCTCATTGTTGCCCATCGTTATGACATCAATGTTGCTGATACACATATTTGTGATTTATTATATAGATTGAATAATAATAAATAAATAATAAATGATTAAAATAATCTTATTGAGTAGAGATTTCCATCAAGTCCTACCTGTCATTTTTAGAGATTCAAGATCACTAACAGTTTCAAGTTGCATAAAGAAGCATAGACTTGTGAATTGTACATTATGAAACTTACAGAAAATATGCATGCCTTTCAAACAGAGAGAGAGAGTTAGCAAGTTGGCTGTTACAGGTTGGCGAATGTCAAAGTGGGGAAACTATTAAGTTGCCCCCAAATTGCTGTCCAGATATACAAGATCCAGGGCAGCAGCTTCTCAGTGACATTGATTTTAAGACAGTGACACCTCAAAAGCTTAAAGGACGAGCCATACTAACAGTGACAAACAATTTTGTCAATTGAAATTAATAATAGTGTTTTACAATGTATGTCAGGAACTGAAAGGGTTTATAAAAGCATTGACACCATAAGTGACGATCCACAAGATCAACTTGCATATACTGAAGAACTTTTAAACGGTTTAACACCGACTGGAATGCCACCTCATAAACTGAAATTAAAGGCCGGTGCTATCATAATGTTACTAAGAATTTTAGTACCTTCTAAAGGTCTGTGCAATGGTACAAGACTCATAGTTAGTAACTTGCAGAATAATGTTATTGAAGAAAAAAAAAAAAAAAACCCAATATAAATGAAATTTTTCTCATGCCTCGAATACCACTTATTCCATCAGACAATAGTATGCCTTTTACATTTAAACTTATACAATTTTCTATCCTATTAGTTTTTTCTATGACTATAAATAAAGCACAGGGTCAAACTTTTGAAAAAAATTGCTTAGACTTGTCAAAACCAGTTTTTAGCTATGGTCAGTTGTATGTGGGTCTTTCAAGAGTCAGATCTTTTGATTCAGTTACTGTAGTATCTCCGAACTCTGAAATTTACAATTGTGTACATAAAGAAGATTTCGATGCTGAAAATTAAAAATATATATAGTTTGATAATTGTGAATGGTGTAGATGTTTTCAATATAATATGTATATACTTTCTGAATTTTAAAGAGTATCCAGTAATTATTGTGTGCATGATGCTGAAAAAATACCACTGTTTTCATATTTCTAAATGGCGTCCATATCTTATGATGTGTATATAAATTTTCTCACCAGATACATAGCAAAACCTTGTTGCTGAGTGATTTTCTTGCAATGTTGCCAGCAGGCTGACGAGGCTCAAACCATCTATCTTTCCTCTAGTACTGTTGTAATATACATCCATTTTTCATCACGAAAACCATCTGATAGAAAAATGGTTGATTACAATACATCTGCAGTAATTTCTGACAAGTCAGCTGCCGTACTTCCTTGTTATGCTGTGTCAATTCATGAGGCACCAAACTCGATTAAACATGCAAGTCAGATTTATGCATGAAGAATTGTACGATAAATTTTGAACTGTGCATCCAGCTCTCAACTTGTAATACTGTTATCATCTTGAAGTGCTTGGCGCGATCATGGCCATTACAATAGTGGGTCTACCACAGCAAGGAGCATCTTCAAACGTCAAATCTCCATCCCTGAATTTGCAATGCCATTCTTCTACAGTATGCAAGGAAATGACAATATGTGATAAACGATCACATAATCTTCGATGGCATTCAGCAGTACAGATATTACCTTTTTGCTCATAGATAATAATGCCATGAAGTTATTCACGTGATAACTCCATTTCAGGCACCGGTTACATACAAAAGTTCATACAACGCCATATAACGCTTACTGCATATAATGCTTGCTGCAACATGCAGTCAAACTATTTTATTTATCTAATTAACGTGATGCCATTTGCATTTACATTCAGCAACTCCTGTGCATGCCTTTTGCATCTGGCAAACACTTTTTCATCAACCTGATATTTCAAACACTAATGCATTTTGCAAGAGTGAATCCAACTTAGTGCTGAAAAAATATATATTCTAGCACCAAAAACAGTAAATTAATGCATGTATGATTTACAATTTTTTGTACTAAAACTTTTTTTTAGTTTATTTTATAATAAGGCTATTTATAAGTCAAAATCAATGAAGAGAAAATTTGTTTGCAATCATTTTGATCTTTCATTGAGTTGATCATAAAATGTAAGTTTAAGTTTTCAGTCTAGTAAAATGTGTTAAAACGTGTAATTTTTTGTGTAAGTGAAATCTTTGACAAAATACTATGATCAGCCCTGTGTGAGTGAACTTGGCTGACATATAATTGCACATTCAAAGTTAGGAAAGGTATGTAAGAGAGAAAAGGGGATGGGATGTAAAATTGTCATTTTGTTGAATCTGAGTAGGTTTCAAGGGAAAGACTTCAGATTTTTATTTATGATAAAGGTCAATTTCATTATTATCAGACTACATTTGAAAAAGCAAAGTGTATTTTTGGACCAACAGTATCATTCAATTTAGAAAGAATGGCGGTAGAATTAGTAATAGGTGCAAAAATGTTGGAGAACTAAAATTCCGGAAATTTTCAAATGCCCACAATTTTCTATTTTGGTGAAACAAAGTACGTGATACTTTAAAGCTCAGTTTACACTGATTACAATACATACCGCAGTATGAGTTTTCTGTGCAAGCATTTAGTATTAATAAAGTGTATGGGCAACCCAAGAAAAAACTTTCAGCTCAAATGCAACCTGAATAAAGAAGACTTCTCTGCGTTATAACATTTCTTCTAATTTTTAGTGTTCTGTATCTCAAAAGGAAAAAATGGAACACTTATAGTATCACTTTGTTGTCTGTCTGTAAAAACACTTTTCCTCAGGAATAGCTGAGGGTATTAAGTTGAAATTAATATAAAATAATAAGGCCAATGTTCTTATTGTTGTGTAAAAATTTCTAGCTTCTAACTTAATTCAGTATTGCCTAACAACATTTATGGAAATCCCGATTTTAGAAAATTCCTGTAATAAACAGACATAAAATTATAAATTAATGATTTTTGGATTTTTTGCTTTACATGTACACTATAAGACCTTACTTTGTGCTAAATTTCAAGGTTCTAGGTTAATGAGAAGTACTTTATAGGTTTTGAGAATGAAAACTATAGGATATTTCCTGTTGACCTAGAATCTTGAAATTTGGCAAAGGAATGTTTTATAGTATACATGTTAAGGAAAAAATCAAAAAATGATTAATTTATAATTCTATGTCGATTTATCACATGACAAACTGATGAATTACCATAATCGGGACTAATGCCAAATTCGTCCATAAACAGATTTATTTGAATTTTATTGAACATGGTTTCTTGCAAATTTTCTTTCATTGTTGTAATCATTGTTCCAACTGTCATATGCTTAAAACTACATAGTAATATCCACAAGCATCAAACTTGGCGATATTTGGCCAAGTTTTATCAAATTTGGCAAAAAAAAAAAAAAAATAGGTTGCTATAAATTACCGCTATTTGGCAATAGCTGAGAAATTTTTTAAAATTCCCATTCAAATTTGATATTGACGAAAACTAGGAATCTTCTATAACCAAGTTCCATGCACTTTAGCTTCATGTGTTTGAGTAAAATTAGCTGAAATCTTAAAAACAAGGAATAGAGAAGCTACCTTTTCCTCCTTGTACAGGCTGGAAGGACTTTTTATAATTCTAGCCTATCAAGAAATGAGTGAAAAAATTATTAAAAAATTTTATCTTTACATAGAAAAAACAAGTTAAATAAAAGAGTGCAATTAAATAACTTGCAGCTTTACAATACAATAAGTATCAAGATATATGTAGACAGTTTTTTTTTTTGTATATTTGTCAAGAAACTGGGTGCTTACTAAGCTTTATGGTAATATGACATAACGGTACCCTGAGGGTGTGGGTCTTACACATACTAGTCCTGTTTTTTTTTTTATTAAAGAATTTTAATTTTACCTTTTGATCTGTTGCCAAAAGCCTTTCTATGTTTAATCCTTTTCCATCCACTGCCAGCGGCGAATGCAAGAGTGTGTGTTATAGGGATCTGAACAACCTCCCATTTAATGTTTCATCATAGTGAAAAAATTTATTACATAAGAGCAAATTGTGTTTTCTAATTCATTGACTCTAAAGTTTAGAAATAGAGTAAAATCTGTCAAAAGGAAACCTGTCTTAAACAACAACAACAACAAAAAAATCTTGTTGCTATTGAAAAGAATACCATAAAATTATACCTGCTAAGAGAAAGACTTGTCTAAAATGGATTTCATCCCAGGCCCTAGCAATTCTGTTTTTACATATTTTACTACACTTAGTTCTTTTGTTTTGTATACAGTAAAAACTACTAAAAGAAATCTCTAGAAGCTGGGTTTTTTTTTTTTTAGCATGTATAATTGTATGGCACTCTTTCTGTTGGGACCGTAGAATTTTTCTGTTTAGGACAGGATTTCATTATAGGTAAGATGAGTTTTACTATATTTGTTTATATTTTCCTGCCTCAGAAGTGCTTTTTGGAACTAACTTGAAAAGCAATTAGCTCTACAAAATTTGTCAATAAGATTTAAAAGTAACAAAGTGTAGAAACTCAAAATAACTAAAAAGTAAAACAAATTCATGGCCTAGCATTTTATGCAGTACAATGGTTTTTTGAACATTTTTTTACTTCGGCTCCTCAGGCAAAAATAATAAAAAAGAATTGTGGAAAGCTGTAAATTTTTATTGACGTGTTTACCTTTCTATTATCATAGTGAAACATGTGAAAACGGACCTTGCTGATAACAAAACCCTGTCATAAACTGGAAACTTTCATGGTCCGTAGAAAGGAATAACCAAACAAGGAAGGATATTATATAAACCTGCTAAGGTGCAAACATTCTAAAGCAGAATTTTTTTCCCTGTCCAGGTTTTACCATACTTGAACTTTAAAACCATAAGATGAACTTTAAAACTTAAATTTTTCACATTTTAAACAAAATTAAGTCATTAAAATCCTACTAAGGTCACAAGCGACTGGAAAAGTATTTCCATTTTAGACTGATTTCTATATTAGTAGGTATATTTAAATAGTATTATTTTCAACAGGATCATGAAAATTTTCCATTTAAAACATTATTCTATTATAGACAGGGTCATTTTGACAGGTGTTACTGTATTTTAAACATACTTACATTTGCTTAAATTTTTCGAATGCCGCTTAGATTGGTTTTCAATGAACAATAACTACAACCTATCGTGATTTTTTTTGTTGTTGTTGTTCAATCTTTTGACGATTTCGCGATATTTTTCCGCAATAGTAATACTAAATTCGCGATTTTTTTCAGCGACCGATTGATGAAAATCTCTATTTGTTTCAGTGATCTTTCGCGGAATTCGCAATATTTTTCCACGGTCGTTTGAAAAAATTAACGATTTTTTCCGCGACCAAATTTGCCAAATTAACTATTTTTTTCTTATTCAAATTCGTAAAACTCGCGATGTTAACCGCGATCGGTTGCCAAATTGCTTTTGCGTAAAAAAAACAGAAGAAAAATTTGCGGACTACCACTAAAATTAAAAATATGTTCGCTAAAGAATCACATGTTTGTAAAAGAAGTTAAGACAAGAAGGCAAAATCTAACACTACATTTTTTATTGTGGGGGCTTATTTCTATTTTGTGCACGATTTGGGCAATCCTACACGATATTTCAACCCCTGTCTAAAAAACAACTTTGTCCCTCCCCCTCCCCAAGAAACTCATGAAAGGGTGCCCATGCAGTAAAACCTGCAAAGAAGTTGAAAAGAACTGTAAAAAAGCTCCATTTTAGACAGGTCTCCATCTTAGCAAGTATAATTGTATGATGTTTGTTTTGCCCGTTTGAGAAAGAATTATGTTATAGACAGGTTTCGCTTAGACACGTTTCACTGTAATACACCTATACTCTTCAGAAGTACTTTATAGAAAGGAGGTTTTAACAGTCTTAAAGAATACCTGAAAAAATGGCTAAAAAAACCTCTCTATATAACTGAAAACTTTCATAATATTTTAAAATTCTACTTGCTAAGACGAAAACCTGTATAAAACGGAATTCTCAGAGGTCACTTGAGATTCCGTATTAGAAGTATTGCTGTCTATGTATATATGATTCAGTAAACGTATGCCACTACCTTAAAAAAAAACTTTGCCCCCCCCCCAAGAAAGTTCTGAAATGGCGCCCCTGTAATAGTGTCTCTATATTTCCCTCCCTTCCCAGATTGCATCGAAAGTGGAGAGCTGCCATATGGTTCTCATACAAATTACTGGTGTGGTCATATATATCCAGTCAAGAACTTCAACTGACATTACAGGAGTAATAAATTCCCATAAAAATCTTTGTATGGCACTATACAGGATGATGACACTATAGTATAACTTTAAGATACTTATGAACACTTGAAGCCTCTCGAAAAACTACTTAGATCTCCTGTTCCATATATACGATGGCCAGGAGGCTAGAAATGGGACTTGCTTTTGCATACTGACCGAGATGAGCTGAGTTCCAATAACTCTGCTAATATGCAGTGTTGGATACGGCAGGCAAATCTTGCCAGACAGTCATTACAGAGAAAACTTAGTTCAGTCTCAACTGACCCGCTAAGGAATTCTGGTCCAGGGTATGTGGCCGAAAACCCATGGGTAGAGAAAGTTTGGTGATCTTGAAAACTATTAAACAGAACTCTATGAATGCTCTTTAAGTGTAGTGTGTTTTACTCTGTGTAAAATTGTAACATGAACATAAATAAATTGGTGTATTTGCCACTCTAATTTAAAGTTGCATCATACTTCAAAGGTCTACAAAGGCAACACAGAATGTTAATAAACATACTAACATTCTTATCTTTGACTAGAAATGACAAATATATTGAATACTTCACTTTTCAAGGAAAGTAAATTGATTTTTCAGCTTCTGACTCTTAGCAGAAAATACTTAAAACATCTTAATATAGCCAGGATTTCTGTTCGGCTTTAAGAGATGTTTTAAAAAGGGTCAGATTCTGCAATAAGTTCTAAGCAATATCATAGAATTTCCAATTTTTGGGAAGGGGGATATTTTATTTCTATGTGACAATAAATGGTTAATAACAATTAGTGCTTTTTAAAGAACATTATTCTGTTATTTACCTTTTTTTTTCTGTGATAGTTAAAGCTTATCATTTCTACACTTAAAAATTTGCTGTATTCTCAAAATGAAAAAAAAAAAAAAAACTAAAAACTTTAGTTGCTGTTCCAAACTCAATCAATTTTTGCTGGCCATGTTTAAATCTGGCATTAGCTATACACATGTACATTAAAATCTGTGAAAATCTGTGCTGGCTAGAATATTGTCCAGCTAGCTTAATTGGTACAGATTAGCAATTAAAGCCAAAGGTTCTGGGTTCGAGTCCCAGCCTGGACACATTTTCACTCAGTTGGAAGAAAAATTATTACTCATATGATTTCTTTACCTATTAGTATGATTGTGTTAAAGTAATAAAGTATTTTGTTTTTATTAACATTTCTGTTATGTATATTCAGAACAAATTTAGTTTATCAATGTATAGATTTAAAATTAAGAGTAAAATAGTGAGTAATTTAAGTAGTTTAGTGTTAAAATATGTCAAATAAAAACATTCCTTTTTTGTCTGTACCTAGTTGGCATTATTTATTTGTACCAATAATATAAACTATGTGTAGTTATCCGTTTATTATGATCTCTGTACAGACATTGAACTGAACCTTAATTTTACAATTGCTCAGGAGTATTTTTTACTACTAATATTCAATGAAACCACCAGAACATGAAATAGATTGATGTTCTGTGTACATTATAATATTGTTAGGGCCTGAAAATACATGCATGACTTGCTCTAATTTATAAAATTTCATTGTATACAGCAGGCATGTCAAACACGTAGCCCGCAGGCCATATCTGGATCGCCGCCTACTAATATGTGGCCCACCAAGCCTTTCGCATTTTACCTGTTTCGATTTAGATGTTTGGACACAAATGCACTTTGCACGAGCACACATGCATTGACTGATATAAGCATATTGTGGAGACTAGTAGAATATAGTACCCATAGTAGAGACTAGTATATATATATATATATATATATATTTGTTATATAAATGTATAGGCTCAATAGCAACTCAATTTTAATTTCAGCTTCATAAGATATTAGATGCAAAGGTAGTCAATTGGAATGCAAAAAAGCACGGATATTGTATGTGGAAATGTACAGATTTTTCAAATATTTATAGTTTTTCTTATAAATTGTTATGTGTTTTATGCTGAAATTAATATTTTAATTTACTACTTTTTTCTATTTTACATCATGTTAATAAGTAATATTCAGTATTTATTAAATACTAAGAAAAGAGTCAAAGTTACAGTAAATATGATGCTAATTTAGGACAAGTAAACTTTTTAAAAAATGGAAAATTCAAAAAATAAAATTAATAGCTTTTAATAGGTATCTTTTAAGTAGCTTTGAAAGTGACGTGAGTTCTTATTTCTGTGCCAGAAAAAAGAAAACCCACGAAAATATTTCCGAAAATGAGGATGTTGGATTTGAGCTCTTTTATTTCTTTTTTTCATAATTTAGATCAGTAAACATATGATTATTAATTTAACCTGTGTGATCTTTCTTCCTTTTATTTTATTTTTACTGGTATATAATAGTACTGATATACATTTTGTTAAAGCTCTCTATGAATAAATATGATTAATTGAAGATACACATAGCAGATTACAAAGAAAAAGCAATTTACAACAATGTTGCATTCAAAGGAAAAATGAAATTTTATGTTTGGTTTTGTAGAAATTCTGTTGGAGTTAACAAAGGATGTTAAATTGAAAGGCATTATGGTGCAAAGAATAAAAAAACCTCTCAAATAGATGGCCTAACTTTGGAAAGATAAATTGTCCTACTAGATATATAGATACTTCATAAACACCAAATTCCAATCCAATTGAAGATAATAAAGCTGCTTTATTACATTCAATTACAAGCAAGTTCAAATCATTCTGACATGAATTCACGATTTTGTTATTAAAACAATGAAAATGATATCCAGGATAATTAATGAAATTAAAAAAAATATATTATAAGTTTAAGTACTATTGTTAGAAAGATGGATGAAAGATGGTTGTGAATATGAGGAATGAACCAAAACATATTATCTCAAAGTTTTATGTCTATTACATTGTAATGCATAAATTACAGATACACAGAATATCCCATGATATTCCGTGTATGTGTACTTTATAGATTACAGCTGACTGTTTTTATTCCAAATGTGATGTGAACTTAAAAATGATTCAGGAGCTTCTGGAAATTATTCCTGCACTCGGTATAATCACCGTAACTGACATTTTTTACACATACATATAAACATTTTGACTGAATACAGATTTTAATTTAAAACAATTCGTTTACATTGCAAATAATACAGCTTCTGCAATGACTAGTGCTATATACAAGGCAGTTTCAAAATTAAAAAAAAAAAAAAAAAAAAAAAATACAAAGAATTGGGTTAAGCATTTGTGTCTTATTTTCATTGTCTATTCACCAGAAAATGTTATGATGTTGAAAATTCTTGTGAGAAATTTTAACTGCCAAATATGTGCTTCAGAATTTAACTAAAATTGTCAATTATAATTGAAATCACAGGATTAATCAATGCCAATCCAGTAGATATTTTGGAGATGACAAATCTATTTTCTTACACAGAAATTCAATGACTTTCCACTCCTAAAGTTTTAAATGTTAACTTTGAATTATATTACACGAAATAACTAGAAATTATATATGTGTTTAGATCACCAATGAGTAAAGTGCTTGATGTTTTCGGTTGATATTACAAATCACCTTACTGAAACTTGAAATTTAGCACAAATTTCATAAAGTTAGCAAATTATTTTTTAGTATTACATAGTAATATATAGTTACATAGTAATATATATAAATTTAGTAAACATATTGCTTTGGCAAAAGACTTCTTTTCCTCTTCAGTTGTTGCCATGCATTATTACAAAAATCATCGAAGTTGAAAATTTCAGAATATATTAATTACTAGCATGCTACGCCCGCTGCGCTGGGCCATTTTTCTAAATGTACCTTAAATCAAATGAAATGGCTTTGTATTTTAAAGGAATATGGATCTTCACCTACAGATGCTACCTTACTAAATATTTTCAAACGAAACTTGAATCAAACGAATTATATCAATGGATTTGAGCATGTATTTTAAAGCAATAGGGACGTTCACCTGGTTTTTCATTCAATATTGCTGTAAACGATGCGAACGACATTGCTTTATATTATATTATACATCGGACAAAATTTGGGCTAATAAGAAGCAATTCATTTAGTTGATTATTTATAGTAGAGTTTGGTAGGGAAATGAGGCCATTATGAGATTATGACAACAGGAACTAACATGTTCTCTAGTCAACATACTACTAAAAGAGAAAGCATTACAAAGATTGCATAGATTGACCATTGAACTTAAATAATGTTCGGGTGATTCATTTTCGTTTGTAAATTCTTGAACTCCATCCCTCTTTCTTGTCTCCATGTGAGATTCTGGTAACGTAAGTACAATCTCACTCTATGTTACGTTATATTTCGCAATATACGTCCTCTTCTGGCAAGTCTACTATGGTTTTTCATCTTTCGATTCCAGCAGAGTAAATACAGTGAAAATTGTAATAAATTGTTTGCACATAAAGAACATTGTTTAACTTTCATATTTAAAAAAAATAGTGAAACATAAAAAAGTGAATTTTTAAAGCTGAATATGATTAAAATTAAAATGACGCCATTTTCACTGTCATTCCATTTATTAGGCCAGTTGAATTCGTGTAACCGTTAATCTGAAAAAAAAAACCCAATGATTAACTCTGGTCGAAGAATAAACCTCTAGTTTGTATCCAATAAAATCTTCCTAATCTTCCATAATCTTGCCGATATCCAAGTTTGGCTTCAAACATTAAAAGTTAAAATATATAAACTATTATTAACATTTGAATGACATAAAATTATAATTTAAAGTTTTTCTTCTTTAAGCAAGCATAAAACGGAAATATCTCTATTCAAATTAAAAATGAAACTATTCGGTATAATTTTGCGTTGGAAATTCGGTATTTGGCAAAAATCCACATCCGGTGCATCCCTAGTAACAAACAGTCGGCAATCTATCAAATGTTTCAGAGTAGAGTGTCACAGAATAAAGTGCATTTTGATTATTTTTATACCTGTCAGTTGCATTCTTCTTGTTTATATTCTGTATATGTTTAGCTAGATTTAATTATGATGATTAATAAAAGGCTGAATAAATAAACAAGTCATTTAAATAAAAAATCAATAAAATATAATTTCTTTCAAGAACAACTTTTATTTACAAAATAATTATAAGAAGCAATAATTTTGATTAGCGTTTATTATCTGCAGTTTCATCATCATCATCAATAAAATCATCAATGCCATCTGTAGAATTAAATTCTCTTACTTCAATTTCATCAACTTCATAACACGGAGGATCACCAGATTTATCTTTATATTTTTCTTTAAGCATTTTCCTTGCAATATGGAATTTTTTCAAAATAGCATCTCTAGATTCTACTTCATTGGATGACCCTGCTTGGAAGCAAACACCAGGAATTTTACTGAATAAATCATCTGCATTTATCACGGTTTCAGGAGAAATTACATTTGTATGCTGTAATGGATCTTTTGTCTTCTTTTTCAATGCAATTACTTTATCCATTAATAGTGCATGATCAAGTCCAGATACATCACTCTTCATATCTATTGGTTTGTATGGTGTTGTACATACATCTTTTTTTATTTGTTTTTCTTCAGCCAGTTTCGGAATTTTTTCCATATCAACCTAAAATAGAAGATCACTGTATATTATTCGACATACAAATGTTAAATAAATCACAATAGTTTTCAGACATTTATTCTTTCTGCATATTTAACTCATTGTGTTTCTTAAGGGCTATGCCACTTTGGAATCATGTTTTCCCATATTTCATACAATAATTAATTAAAACTCTGAAGTTTTTGTGAAGATTATTACATCATTATATTATTAAATATATATATATATATATATATATATAAATATATTATATTATATACTTCATAGATTATTACTACATATTATATAGGTGAAGGTTTATATATCCTTAGATATAATCAGAATTAGACAATTAAAACAGATTGCAATTACATAATTCTGCTATACTGAACCCATGATACCATGAAATAATCAATTTAACTACAAATAACTGACCATGAATAGGCATTAAGTTAATTAGAAAAGTGACTTGCTTTGAACTAACTCAATTTATTTTTAAGTTGTAGTATGTAACTGCTTGTCACAGTCAGATCAATTAACAGGAAAAGAACCCTAACCTAATTTAATAACTCACATTTATTTGACTTCACTATTTGGCTTTATTTATTTACCCATGTTTCTGTTTACATAAGATTTAAAAACAAAATTACAACAAAATTATTCAAAATGTTATCTCTTGCAAATTAAACATGTATAACCTACATTTTGACAACAATTTTTTTTTTTTGCAGACAACGTTTTTATGTTTTCATTTGACATCGCAAAGAGTAAAAAAGATTATACATATTGTAACAATGTAATCAAATGTCCTTGAAACAATCAATTGTTAAAATATTATCAATTTAACAATTATCTATAATGAAACAATTTTTGTAAACTAAGCCATTTCCTTTGGTTGAAAATCTACATTTTTAAAGGTCACAATAAACAAACGCTGTAAAAAGGTAAAAAGAGAAAACTCCAATTTATTAAGTTATTGACTTTTCATATCATAAATTATTGGTACGACCGATGATCGAAAGTAGCATGCTACAAGTAGCAAAACTACTGTTAGCATTACAAAAAAATGCCCATGGGGTTGATTAAAAATAGCAGAGCTGTATTAACAGATAAAAATGTTTATTGGGACTCCAAAAGAAAAAAATAAGAACTTAATAAGCTATTATGCAATTGTACTAATATATTTGTACATAATTAAACTACTTGAAGTAATCAAGTATTTAAAAACAAAATAACTACATATGTGGTGGAAATAAAGATAACTGGTTTAAAATAAAAGCTAACATTTATTTAGCCATTAAACATAAATCAATAATAATAAAAACAAATAAATATAAAAGCTTTAACATCTAGTACTTATTGAAACAATATATTATAATAAAATAAAGACTTATCTGTATTACTTTTATCTCAAAGAAAATGTCATGACAATTTAATCTACATTGCTATCAATTTAATATCTATAAACAGCATCTTGAAAAATAAAGCTTTGGTTGAATTACTTCCGAATGTTCCAGAGCTCAGCCATGAAATAAACTTGGTTGTCGTATACAAGGCCACATAAACTTTCATGATACTATAATATTTTTAAAATTTTGTGAAGTCGGGAAAACTTGAAACAGGAAAACGTGCAGATTAAAGAAAAATTTCCAGCCACGATGCATATTTTCCCACTAGTTGAAAAATACACTAACTTGCTAGATCCAAAAGTTCTTTCATCTAAAAAAGAAAAATGTTGACGGAAGAAAAACACCTGTTGAGAAACCATAGTCAAAGTTCACCATTGATATATTCAACGTACGTCCTTCCAGGAATACTTTTAAGCAACCCAAGAACACAATGAAATGGTAAACTACATGTTTTCACAAAAGGTTCTATCATCTTAAATAAAGAAAACTAGATGAATTCTTACGAAATTAAACTTTTCCCCCTCCATATTCAGCAGCAGAAAAAGCTTTAAAAAGCAAAGACAAACATGGCTAAAATTTCTTTAAAAAGTAGAAGCAGTCACATTTAAAAACTTTGTGACCAGCACTTAAATAAAAGTAAAAACTTTCCCAAATAAGACTTGCTTTAAAACCATTTTCGAACTATGAAGGGCATCCACCACCTCCTCCTTCCTGGGAAGTACAAAGACTAAAACATCGCACTGAAGTATGGAAATCCAAGCTATTTATTCAGAATCAGTAACAAGATATGGTCTTACACACATCTCAAACTACATTCACTGAAACGATATTATAGAAATTCAAAACAACAATGTCACTCACCAAGGAGGAGCGTATTCTGATTGGGGCAGTCAGTGTCAGGTAGTGACAACTGGAAATACTGCTTGGCCAGATGCTGGCAGATATATAAAAGAGTTGCATGGAATAGGAAAGTATTGAATACCTTAAGCAAAACAAATGCATATGATAAATGGAAAAGGAATTTAATAAAATAAACACTAAACCATAAGGAAAATAAAAGGATATTGCTAATAATAAATAAAAACTATCTGAGATGATGGAAGTTACTAAAACAATATAACAAAGCTATGTTAAACAGAAACACACGTGTACAGTGACAAGACTGGGGGACGTGCATACCTACTTTTTCTGCTAGTTTGTAATGTAGCGTAAATACTTTTTGAAAAATGTAATGTAATGAGTAGCGCAATACAAAAAATCAGTATTTTGTAGTGAACAGTAATGCTACTTCAGAGGGAAAAATGTGCCACTCTTCTAGTCACGTGATAGTAACTTGTCTTTTTTGAGCAAAATGTGTTCTGTACACCAATTTGCGAATGTCAGCAACTCAGCTGCAGCGTTTAGCAATGCATCATATGACATCATGGATTTTTCCACAGACACTTACTGGTAAATCCAAGTGCCAAAATCCAAATCAAATAAATTAATTTTCTTGCTGAAAACACATGTCTACTTACTCATTATTAGATATTCATTTTTTAATGCTGCATTTCATCTTTTGGAATTGCTTAATTAACAGATTTATTATTTTTTGATATGATGACAGAAAATTTATATTGAATTGCGCTGGTCGGCATATAATGAATATGTGCTTAAAGCAATACAAAACACTTGTATGTTATCTTTCTTAATTTTTTTATTGTCCTCGGTTTTATAGCATTTATTTGATTGTTTCCTGGCAAATGTGATATAACGAGGGACCATTGTATTATACTTTCATATCTTCAATTTCAAGTATAGATTGTATCCTTTGACAAAATATGAAAGTAACGAGTAGAAACTACTTTTGAAAAGTAGTTTGTAATTGCCACTTAAACAAGTAGTTGTAGTTAACTACATTTATGATAAAGTAGTTGTAGTTCCCTACAAAAATAAAGTAGTTTTTCCAACCAATGGGTATGACAATAAAAATTAAGTGGCAAAAGGGCAGTAACATGTGAAACATGCAATCACATTGTCTTAAACTATTCATTTACTTTCTATTATAGTAAGCACTGGATAAAAATTGACAAACATTTCGTTATTTTGTAGTAATCATACCAAGTTTTCAATTCATGTTTTATGCATTTAACACACATTTCTTAGGGCTGGTAATCTAGGGAATGATAATCAGAGAAAAGTAGCAATTGTAGTAAACTAGATCAATTTTATGAAGGAAAAGTACCTGTTTTCTTTAAAAGATAAGGTAATTTTTACCAGTGTTCCTGCTATTTAATGATTTAACCTCTTACTCATTATATCATTTTCAAATGTGGGAATGATTTATATTGAATCTGATTAAGGTCTTTGGTGTTTAAAGTATTTGCATTCCACCGGCATTCAGTTTGGCAAGCAATCTAGGGGGCCATAATCTCAGAAGACAGAACTGTTCTTCCAGTGAAAATAGCATTAAATAATAATAATAATAATAATAATATGTATATATATATATATATATATAAAATAAACTTGAAATAATTCAGAATGCATATAAAATACATTTTACTTGAAGAGACAATATAGAGAATGCTAAATTTATAGCAGTGATGTTATTTTACCTTTCAGTAATTACACTGTCATAAACTTTACGACAAACATAATATTTTTTACATTTTATTATTCTTACATGAGATACCTAAACTAGAATTTAATTTACTACTGATAGGTATAAATGTTTTTCTAACTAGGCTCTTATTACCATTACAAAATATCTTGCACTTGCACTAGTGTAACTACTGTGCATAAAAAGCCCAACATAATGTCTAATTATGCAAAAAATTACAGCACACCAGCTGAAAGATTAATTAAAGACATTGTACTGGGTATACCAATGTATAAAACAATTGAAGCATATAAACAAAAATTTCAAAGTATTGAAAATGATTTTGCATTTCATTTTGAAAGAGATTTTTATATTCTTCTGAACAGAAGAGGAGAAATATTTTATATTTGATAGTTCTGAAGTCATTGTTCATGTTAATTTCAAAATATACTGCACCAATTTTACTGAATTTTTTCTCTTTTTAACTTATTCAGAACTTTATTTTTATTTATGTTGATAGGGTAAAAAGCAGAGTTAAAACAATATAAACAAATCATTTTAATAAATTTATACATAACTCACTTTCTAATTAGGACGTCAAAATAACCAATAAAACCTTCCTTCGAGTGGAGTATAGTATCATATTATTTCATGAAAATAAACCAATTATTTTCTTAGATATGAGAGGATAAACATACGAAAACCTACAAATACGAAAATCGAAGGAAAAATACTTTTTAGGATGTTGAGGTGCACTAAGAAAAGAATTTCTAAAACTCCACCCCTAGGGGGAGAGGGGGGGGGGGGTAAAAAGGGTTAAAAAAAATTCCTTAAATATTGGGTATTATAGTTATGTGACAAATGATAACATATTTTAATGTATTTTTGTATGCTGAATCGAATGGTAGTACATTTTTCTAAGTCCAATAGTGCGAGAGATATGGCATATTTTTGTAACAATGATTGTATAATTGTTCTACATTGCTTACTTATAGAATTAGGGGATAAAGTTCTATATACTGTTGAATGAACCCATGAAACAATAGCCTTTTAAAAAAGTCAGCAAAAGAGATTTCGATGGAATGTGCACTATTAATTTTCCAGGGATAGTTTTAGTATATTGTATATTGTTATATCGTTCTTTAGCAAATCCTACTATAAGTGATGAAATAAATGAGTTGGTTTATAATAGCCCAAATTTTGTGCAAAGATTAGAAAATATAACAGCGTAATGGCGTTTGTTTCGTTTTACAGCATTGCGGAAGGACAATCAAGGTAAAGGTTCATATTGCTTTAAAACACAAGATCAAATTCATGGGTATATTTCTTTTGGAGAAACCGACCAGCATAGTGGTCAAAGGCTGCTAGTTAATATATAAAACGAAATTGGAAGTAAATGAGAATTAAAGAATGATAGTATCTGCTCAATAGGTTTTATGAAAAAATGAAGATAAAAAGAACATTGTATCAAAATGTTAAGCACACAGCAAATAAAGTAATCAGTTAGGAATTGAAAAAATTAGCAAAACATCTTTTAAAATTCGAAGCACTGATTACTAATAATGTCCACTAAATGATAATAATGTTGATATTTAATTTTTTTTAAAGTTAACATGGATTTCAGAAATAACTGGTGATTCTTATGATTTATACTTACTATGTGTGTGATTTAATGGATGTAAAGATTTTTTTTTTTTTTTTTTAAATCATACATATGCATATGTTTAGATTCATTTGGTTATAGTCATTTTATAAAGTTTGTATTGTTTCGTTTTACAGCATTGCGGAAGGACAATCAAGGTAAAGGTTCATATTGCTTTAAAACACAAGATCAAATTCATGGGTATATTTCTTTTGGAGAAACCGACCAGCATAGTGGTCAAAGGCTGCTAGTTAATATATAAAACGAAATTGGAAGTAAATGAGAATTAAAGAATGATAGTATCTGCTCAATAGGTTTTATGAAAAAATGAAGATAAAAAGAACATTGTATCAAAATGTTAAGCACACAGCAAATAAAGTAATCAGTTAGGAATTGAAAAAATTAGCAAAACATCTTTTAAAATTCGAAGCACTGATTACTAATAATGTCCACTAAATGATAATAATGTTGATATTTAATTTTTTTTAAAGTTAACATGGATTTCAGAAATAACTGGTGATTCTTATGATTTATACTTACTATGTGTGTGATTTAATGGATGTAAAGATTTTTTTTTTTTTTTTTTTTTTTAAATCATACATATGCATATGTTTAGATTCATTTGGTTATAGTCATTTTATAAAGTACAGTTGGAAAAGATAGCCATATAGTTGCTATGATATTTGATTTGTTATTTATTTATGCTGCTAATTAATTAAACTGCTTATTTGTAATTTTACTATTTCTAGAACTACTAAACATAATTTTATTAATAAAAGGGCAAACATATAGTTTATACTTCTTAATATCATCTAATTAGAAGTTTAACTTACAATTCTTGATAATCATTCAATACCTTAACACAGGAAATAAATACTAAAAATCAAAGAAAATATATGTCTGATTTTATTATTTTTTTTTAAATCATGATTTTCTTTTACACCTTATCTATGAGTGCAAAATAAGTAGTTACATGTATAAATTTATAAAAGCTGTTTCAGTGCAAGAAAGAAACAAATATGTGTGAGGCCATTTGGTTGAAGAAACCTGCCTTAGACACTTCATTTAAGCAGTGTTATTAAAAACATCATGGTACATACTATAAATTCAAAAAATAAAATCAATAAACATTAAATTATCATACAATAATTGGACAATGCTTAAATTGAAAATTTCAACTAACCTTTGATTTTTTATTATCACTGAATTTATACATATCTTCAATAAAGGAATCATCAGCAACAACTCCTGTATCAAAAATTGGCTCTGCTTCCAATTTTTTTACTGCCGATTCATATTCTGAAATTCTTTCATTTGTAGCATCTCTGAGAAAAAAAATGTGTGGAACCCGGCCAAGGACATTTCTGCTAATAAGTTCAGCTCTAAAATAAAATGATAAAATACAATATATTAACTATACTAGCTGTTATCCATGACTTCATTTACATAATGTTTAAAAAAGAAATGTATTAATTAAAAATTTCCCTTTTGATAATTGAAAACACTTCGACACACCTATGTCCAATGAGAGTGTTTTGGAGCTTTATTGCCTAAAATGAGGTAATGACTAAGGGCCCTCAAGTCTGATTAAGAATGCCTCGCTGATTTGTAATTAAGCATTCCTATTATCTTTGTGGTGATTCTTCTTAACAGAATGAACTTTTCTACTCTTCAAAATTGTTTTTATAAACTACGCTCAGGAGTAATTATTGAAAGACAGCATTTAAATTGAAGTAACTTTCTGTAAGTTAGACCTCTTGGGTCCATTTACTTTATAATTGTGTACTCATATGACCAAGTAGTATAGATTTTCTTGGATGACAGTCAATACCCCACCTATGCGAGACATCCAGGTAACTTAAATTTAAATATCAGTTCTGTGCAAATTGAAATTACATATTTATATCAATGTTGAATGGGGAATATACCAAATGTGAGATGGATGATTACTATCAATTAATTGATTATTTGTCAAATATTAAATGTCTGTATTTTATCCAATTAAAAATAGTATTAATTAAAAACATAAAAACATTTAAAATGAATCATAATTTATTACTAAAATAGGCGTAAAATGAAAAATAAATGTTTTAAAACATTAAAACCCTTCTATAGATGTTAAAAAGTTTCATCGGAGTCCTGAACGCTTTTGACCAGAACCTGGCCATCATCAAGAGGGTGAAAATGAGAAAAAAAATCTGTAACTTCCAAAATGTACGCTGGTTAAATACCAGAAGGCGAAACCAAATATGAAAAAATGGGAGAGGGAGTGATGAGTGTATTGAGTGAGGTGGATTATTCCAAACCAAAATGCACCATTGACACCAAGTAGATTAAACCAAATTTTTGGTATATTGCATAACATATCATTAAAGGATTTCCTTCCCCTTGTCAGTATTTCCACAGACTCTCCCAGTATACATGTACTGTAATCGTTCATTTGTGCTATAATCTTTACTTTGATGAAAATATATCAATTTCTGTTTTTAAATTTAAATGAGATAATACTGTAGATGATTTTCCTCTTGTTATGTCTGTCATATGTTCTTTTATTCTGTCTTGTAATTTCCTGGTTGTCAATCCTATATATGTAAATATTTCATTTTTATTTTTAAATGGAATGATATATATTCCTGCTTTTTCATGCACATTTATGGGGTCCCTTTTCTTGTGGACCAGATTTTGTATTTTAGTTGGAGGTTTAGCAATTAATGTTATATCATATTTCTTTAATGCATATCGAATTCTTTCATAGAGTTAGAGGATATAGTCCATACTACAAAATTTTAAAAGCTGTGTTTTATTCATGGCCATCTTTATTATTGTAGTATAGAGTATGTCCCCCAACTCTATGAAAGAATCTAAAATGCATTAAAGAAAAATTATATAAATTAATTGCTAAACCTCCAACTAAATTTCAAAATCTGGTCCACAGAAAAAATAGATCCCATAGATATGCATGAAAAAGCAGGAATATATATCATCCTATTTAAAAATAAAAATGAAATATTTACATATATAGGAATGACAACCAGGAAATTACAAGACAGAATAAAAGAACATATGACAGACATAGCAAGAGGAAAATCATCTACAGCATTATCTCATTTAAATTTAAAAACAGAAATCAATATATTTTTCAGCAAAGTAAAAATTATAGCACAAATGAATGATTACAGTACGTGTATACTGAGAGAATCTGTGGAAATATTGACAAGGGACTGTAATGATATGTTATCATGCAATATACCAAAAATTTGGTTTAATGTGAGACAGTTTTTAAGTGATTTTTAGCAGAGTGTACGAATTGAATCCAAATGAATATATTAATTTATGCAAACTTCTAAACTTTATATTGAACCTGCCATTTTGCACAGCTGAATGTGAAAAGGGATTTAGTCAGTTTAATTTAATAAAAAATTATACACATAACCGTTTATCCACTGATACTGTTAATGATTTATTAATGTGTATAAAAAAATATAAACTGTATAGACCCAATTTAGCAGATTTTTGTCCAAATAAAGCTATAAATCCCTGTGAAATGTTGTAGCTGAAGGAAGGTTAGACGTCCTCTTTTTCCCATCTTGCTTTTTATTAGCTGCAAAAGAAGAAACATGGCTAATAGAGAAAAACATCTGTTCATTTCAATGTGATTTTCATCAAAAAATAGGGTAGAATTAGGAAAGAAATCCTTTTCTTATCAAACACTGTTCTCTCTCAGTGATAATATTTGTATTTCTTCATTACAACTGTCTGTCAAAATGTAGTAGCATATGTCTTATCAGACAAAATTTCAACCTTCTATGAGACCCCTAACACACAAAAAAATGCAAAGGAATGTCCTGAGGTTTTGAAAGAATAAAAGAAAGAAGGGAGAGATAAAGGCGTTTTAAATATGGTTGTAATATCCTTTGTAAGATTTATAACTTAGACATGGAAAGGAAGGAGCTGAGACAAAAACTTTTATTTCTTTCTTTCTTTTAATCCAGACTCTTGGTGATATTAACTAGCCTTATATTGCACTGCTGAAATGAAAAGGATGTATGAAATCAATAGCTTGAAAATTGCAGTACCCTATTGCAATGTTCACAGAGTTTTTTCAGGGAAAAAGGGAAAAGATCAGTTGCATCACTGTACGTCATTCATGTCCTTAGAAATTACCAGTTTTTTAGACGATTTGACTTCAGTACTGTGATTTTGTTTAAAGAAAATGACACTTACAAAGGTAAGACTGAATATTTTATATTAACCTGATCACTTTTAATATTGAGATAATTAGAACAATTAATAGTAATAATTGATTTAATTATGTGTGTGTTCAATATTTTTATTATCTTCACGGGTATTATGATTATAAATAATGGTTAATATGAGAACTTTTATATTTCCCTTATCAAGTTTGACTGCATATGGAGTAAATATTAATCGAGAAAAAATTGGAGAAGTGAAACAATTTGTACAACTGCATGGTGACATTAAACCTACCATCATAATTTTGCACCTTTCTCGGAAACACAACTTACCAATACTGAAATATATATACATATATCTAATATAGGTGGCAAAATTATGTTGTTAGGTTTAATATCACCATGTAATTCTACAAATTGTATCCCATCTCCCATTTTTTCTTGATTAATATTTATTCCATTTAGTTTACTAAACAATGATAAAAGTTTAATTTGGGGTTTTTAAAAATACTTCAGGTAATAATGCACCTTCAACCATGCATCAACTCTAACAGTCTGCCAGATTTTTTCAGATTTTGAACTTTATAAAAACATGACAAAATTAATATGATGTACTGAACAGTGTTTAACTGTGTCAAAGATTATCAATCCATTTAAATTAAACATTTAAGCAATTTTTCTGATAGATGTATTCCTGTCTATATGCAAATCAAGAACTATATTTAGAAAAATCCAACATAATGCCTTTTCCAGAACATCCATAACATCAAAATATAAAATATTCCATAATTTAACTAAAATTATTTTAACTAGTAAATCTACAGATCAGGAGCCTCAACGTCAGCTCTGAAAGTCAATGTTTTTTAAACTCACTTTTCATAATATTTAACATGTTACAATCCGCAAATTAAATTATTTAAATTACTACATATATATTTATATGCATATAAAATAATTCGAAGGTTTCAGAACTTAGAAACGTTAAATTAAACACGGTTTATGCAATAATATTCTGACATTCTTATGAACTTCTTATTCATGTAAATTCTTAGATAAAAAGTACATATCTTCAGAGAGGCTCTGCCCCTTTGAACCCCCGTAATCTTATTAAATTTATGTTCGCGATTTCCTATTATTTGTGTGAATGATTCTAGTATATCTTCCATTTCGTTCTGCACAGTGGTTTTATTACGATAAGCAAAAATTTCGAAAATAATTTCATGTTATCCTAATACCTAAATAGCAATATTTACTTACCTGCCAACCACGAAACACTCATATCTGATTGATAAGTTTAATAAATATCTCGTGTACAAAAGTAACTTATGGAAATGTAAACTGAATCTACTATATATTTCACTTATCTATTTCAGAAATCTAGTATTATTACAATTTTTGTTTCGGAAAAACTGTTTTGATGGTCATTGTACAATATTTATTTGACCTAAGTACATCCTGATCTAATTCGATGGCAATAGCATACTAAAATCTCCCCAAAATAGGCTTATTTGGAAACTTTTAAACCTATTGTGTAATCATTCATAATCGTGCCCACTGCCAATTCACTAAATAGCAACCTTGATTTGGCACTATAAAGTATTTTTTGTGATAACTTTTTATGATCTGAGTTTCCAGTAATTGTGCTATTTCAGGCTGTATGGATGTGTTTTACAACGCTAATTTATTTAGATTAACTATCTCGTTGTACGAGATAATATAATCTATTTTTAAAATAATACTAATTTTCAACCACGAAAAATCCACATCTCTTCCAGAAAATTAATAATATCTCATATAAAAATGTTTCGACTATCATTCTATAGTAGTTAAAAGGTAATTTGTACCAAAATAAAGTCTCATTTAGTCTCCACAGTAAGCCTCCACTGACGTTTTGGCAATTAAACAAGCAGACGATTGTCAAAGGATGATTGTTGCCAGTTTCTTTTAATACCAAATAATATAATACATTTCAGTTTTGTAGTCATAGCACATAGTTTTGTTTAAAGTCTCCAAGTGTCCGATCACTTTTGTGACATAATTTTTTACCTTTTTCATAAAAATTAATGATATTAAGGAGCACGTTTCTTTTTTATTCTGAAAAAATACATAACATATAGAGAGAGATATGAATGATTTATTACAACAGCAGAAATCATTTTAAATTCTTTTAATACTTTTTAATTATTTGAAAATTCTGAATTTTTTAAGTGTCCTATCATTTTTGTGAGTTACTGTACCTTTTCTAAGTTGGCACATGCAATTAGTTTTTGGATGCATAGGATTTGTTAAAATGCTTTGTCTGATCAGTTTAACATAAGAAATGTAAGGAATGCATTATTTTAACAATAAATTTATACTCACGTAATCTTGTAGCAATATTTTCAATAAATGTTATTTTGAATCCACAAATTTTAAAAATTTACTTTAAATCTCAATATTTAAAGGAAAAATCTTATAAAATAAAGGGATTTTTTGATTATCAACCATGCTGCATGCAGCCTGGTTGCTCAGTCCTGTGTTAGATGATAATTTGAAATATTTTGTGATTTTAGATTATTTGGCAGAACACTTTTATTTAAGAAGAGCTTTTAAAGTCTGTTCAACTAATCATTTACAAATGGAACTTAATACTATAAGAAATATCGCCACAGGAAATGGCTTCCCACTTTATCTTATTAATAGGTTAATTAACTCTTTTCGAAATAATAAACAATCCACCAAGAATAACTTAACAAGGAATAAATACTACAGGCTGAATTACATACCTTTTTAAAAACCTTTTTGAAAAATTGCAACACACTCTTTTTCCATTTGAAATAAATTTGATTGCTGCATCCCCAATTAAGTTAAAGAATTTACTGTCTGCAAAGAATGATCCTGTCCCACATGATGAAATGTCCGGAGTATACATCATTCCATTTGACACTGAAAATGATGGGCAGCTCGAATATATCAGGATGACAATTAGAAAGTTGAAAGATCATATAAAAGAACATGAAAGTGACCTAAAATTCAATATACCATCTACCGCTCTGTCGAGACTTTCCCAAACGGAGAACATTAAAATAGATCTTAATAATGCCAGAATTATATGCCCTCTAAAGAATTATTATAAACTAACATTCCATGAATCCATAGAAATAATAAACAAGAATGAAAAAGCATGCAATGACGTAATATCTTATAATATTCCAAATATATGGCTTGGTTTAATCAGAAAGCAATAAAGTGTAATAAATTTCCCCTTCTTCTGCCTGCAACTCTTTCCTGTTTAATGGTATCGACCATTGGAACCTGGATGAATGTTTTTCGACTCTCCCTGATGTTCTCAGTTTTGAAGTGCGCAATTTTAAGAGTGAGATCTAGACAAGCAACATTAACATCGTTTTGAATCCTGAATCCTGATGAAGGCTGGGTACATAGCCGAAAGTACTTGATGATTTTAATGTAAATTTTTAACATCTATTAAAGTATTTTAGTCATCTTTTAGGCAATTGATTACATTATTTGTGTATTTTTTATACTGTTTTACAAAGATGAATTTTAGCATTCCAAGATAGTTTATTTTATATGGACACTTTTTTACTTTCTAACTTGATATGTCTAACTAATGAAGGATAATTCTCTCATGCTCATTCTTATTAATTGATCTCTCTGTTGACTCACTAATATTAGAAGAATGACAAATACAAAATATACTTTCTCCAATTCCCTAGCCTATCTAAAATTTTTATTGCTGCAGAAAGGTATTTTTTTGTATTGCTTGTTAGAGGAGGCATAGCAAAACTTTAAAAATAGAAGTTTGTTAATTGAATAAAGTAATGAACATAAATAAAGTATATATTTCATTGTATGGTAACTTCCAGCGTATTTTATTTTGAAATCACAATAATGTACTTGTGGGTAAGTTGTGCTAAACATGGATTTGTGATGAAAATTTGTGATGTGCCTTTGAGAACTTTTTTTCTATATTATATTTTTTGGATAAAAATATCGTTATCACCATTTCGAATACCTCAGCTACAAAAAATAATCTATTGCTAGCAGATTTCACTACTGAACTGCCACTAGTGCCCGAAAATATCTACTTTTTTTTTCTGACTTAACAAATTGATGGATAAATGATTTACACAGTGAAGAAAAAAAAAATCATTAACTATTAAACATTTTGAAAGAGAAATTGAATGAAAAATATTGAGAATAATCAAGATGAATGTTAGATTTTTTGCATTTTTTTTTTTTTGCTTTACTAGTGAATAATCAAAAAGGTAAAACTGCAAATGTTAAGGGATTAATTAATGTACTGTATCAAAAAGGTTAACCAACCAGCAAGATTGAATTGGTTCTGACAGCATTCACAACAAAGATGAGGAAAAAAATGATTCTATCTTTAAACATGGAAATGGAGGTATGGAAAAAGCACAAGCAAGTTAAACATAGGAAAAATCTGTTACTTCACAGAATAACAATAATTTATGATACATAAAAATTTAAACTTAGTTATTTAGATGAAAATAAAAATTAGAACAATTATAATATTATGATATACATGAACATAAATACATAGCAAGAATAATACCTGATTTTTGGAGCGGCAATAGCTAGCATTTTTCCTATATCATCACAAGAATCATAATTACTTGGTGGAACTTGCCAAAACACATTTAAGATTTTCATGCATTGAGAGACAGATACCTATAAAAAGAACATATTAAGAAAAGCTTAAATAATATAACTTATTAAGTAAATATATATGCTAAAATATACAGGACAGCATTTGATTTTAAAGTACCCTTTTAAATGTAAGAGAAATATACATTAATATTTGCAAAGATATGATTAAATTATTTGAAATCATTATGCCAGTTTTTGGAGCATGTTCTCAAATACATGATTTGAATTGTAGAAGAACTATAAGAAGAAAATGTCAGCTTGAACAATCTTGACATATTTACAGTATGGAACCATTTATCCAGAAAACCAGCTATCTGGAATGATATTTCCAACATAAAAATGGAAATGGAATTTCCTGTGGATTTGAAATGGAAGCATATTTAGTTAGATATTCAGCATTTGGAGTTTTATGCAGCATTATTGTTTACAAGGTATTGCCAGAAATTGCCTTCTTTCAAACTGATTAATCTTTGGTCTTGATAGGATCTGAGCCTTAATCAGAGTAATCTAATAATTTGAGATCAGTAAGAATGTTACAGCCACATGTATTCCATAAATCTCATCAAATGGATGTTGCTTTAATGTCCAACCAGTTATCTAGAAAAAACAGTTATCCGGAATACATCTGGCCCGACCATTCTGGATAAATGGTTCTATACTGTACATATAAATTCCTAGGTATATGAAAATTAGCTTTGAAAGAAAAATCAATACAATTCTTAACTACTCTTTAGAATAGTTAAAATCATACAAAATATATATTTGTAAAACAAGAATGGAAGATAACTTTTTAATGCAGAGAAGCCATTAATATATACATATATTTCAGTGTCACAAAGTTACAAGTGTAGCACCCAATTATCCCATACAAAATTAAACACACATATTAAACACACACATAAACACACAACTTTAATCTAATAAATCTAAACTTAGACACATATGTATACTAATAAAAATATACCGGGAGATTAAAAAATTAAAAATACTGTATTTACTCATATGATTTGTGGGCTCACATAATAATTAAAAAAAAAATCCTAGTTAAAAACAAATGAATAATAATTCAATTTTTTTTAATTAAAACCTTTTTTTTTTTTTTTTTTTTTTCAATCATATTTTTATATTAGCTTCTTTTTAAAATAAGGACAAGTTTTTAAAATATGATGAAAATATTGAAACCTACAGTCTTAAAATGAGTAGGTAAAAATATTTTAGAATTTAATAAAGGAGAAGTAAGTCTAAACAAGACATTTTTTAAACAGCTTCAAAAATCCCCCAAAACCCCTCTTAACCTACACAATACTAAAACATCCCATTGCAGTCAATCTTTAATTAAACAAACACTTCATTTTTAAAAATCCATTTTGTCATATTATTAGTTACTTAAAAACTGCTTGTGTCGAAATTAAATTAAAATAATAATAATAATAAATCTGAAATACAAAGAATGTGAATTATCAATTTACTAAACAGCATACAACCATTAGAGTGAAAAATTGTCCAGACCGGGGTTCGATCCCAGATCCCTTGGTATAGCGCACCAAGCATCTCAACCCGGATTCCAAGGGATAAGGGATCGAACCCTGGTCTGGACATTTTTTCACTCTAATGGTTGTACGCTGTTTAGTAAATTGATAATTCACATTCTTTGTATTTTATTAATTAATTTACAGCGTAATTTCAGCTCTGCTGAAAAATTAATTAGTGTATAATAAATCTTGTTTAGGAAGTCAGAGAGATACAGGAGTCCTAGAGATTTGAATTACATAAGGGTTTTAACCAGGCTTGATCCAACAATGCTGGAACCCTTTTGGTACTCAGTCTTATATGGGAAAAAAAAAATGTCAATGTAAACTGAGCAAAAATTTATGCTCAAAAAGAACAACTCAGATATAGATGAATGTGACAATTTGTGAATAAAATTATGTCAGTTGCAAATCGGAAGATTAAAAGAAAATATATGAAACATTTATTTAGAAGAACAGTATCTAACAAAAATCTAATGAATAGAAATTAATATTACTTACTCCAGTAATTTCAATCCCATATTCCACTAATTCTGGTGCAACATCTCCAGTTGATATTACATCTGTGATATTGGATATAAATAAAGAATTTAGCACAGCTCTTCTTCTGAATGGTTTATGTATCTTATCAAATACTCTAACTTTTGGCTTCTAAAATAAATAATTATTTTTAAATAACACATCAAATAAATATGAGATTTTAATAGTACTGCTCTAATAGTAAGCAGTAATCTTCTAAGAATAGAATTAAATAAGTTACTGTTTTGAAAAAACACAAAATCAAACTAAAATACTTTTTTCAGCCCATTCTTATCCAATTTCCAAACTCAGAATTTTGAAATCTGGACACAATTTCTTAGAATTAGTACACTGTAATGACACAATGAGAATATTCATTTTACTATTTAGATACAAGGGTGTAAAAAAAAAAAAAAAAATCCTAGTTAAAAACAAATGAATAATAATTCAATTTTTTTTAAATTAAAACCTTTTTTTTTAAAATTTCAATCAAATTTTTATTTATTTTTTCTAGCATTAAGATATTGAATGGCAATAAAGAGTTGAGGTTTTAAAAATACTTAAGAGTCTAGTTAGATTATATTACAAAGCATAATCCATATTTTTATGCTTTAATTAATAAAAATATAATTATTAATAATAGAAATGTTACAAATTGCACATGAAAAATTTCATTAGTGCCACAAGAATAAAAGAAATATCTAAACAGCTTTTTTTTTGCAATTGTAACATCTAACTTTAATCTAATAAATCTAAACTTAGACACATATGTATACTAATAAAAATATACCGGGAGATTAAAAAATTAAAAATACTGTATTTACTCATATGATTTGTGGGCTCACATAATTTATGCACTCCCTACTTTTGAAAGAAAATTTTGACAAAAAAGATGGGGAAGACCAGTGCACGTTGAATCTAAGGAGGAAATAGACCACCCCTAATATTTTATTTATTAAAAAAAATTTTAAGTTTTTTTTTTATCCTAATGGACAAAAGCACTGGATTAATTATTTACAGCCTTCAGAGCACATGTTTAGCCCAGAATGAACCATTTTATCCTGACTGGTTGTTTTGAGCTTCTAAAAGTAAAATTTTTCATCCTCAAATTTTCTTTTTTAGGGTTTCGTTCATCTCACGAAACCCTATTCATCCCGCTACATTGTCTGTCCATCACAGAGCAGGTTCTCAGAAACTATATAACTTATAGACTTGAAATTTTGTGTATTTATACAATATATGAATACCTACTATGAAACTGAAAATCATAAAAAAAAAAAAAAAAATCGTATTATTTTAATATAGAGAGATAAAAAACCAAAAATCTAACAGCCTTTTCCTATTAAGTTTAAACATTTTTTGTTATAGCAGTTGCCAACAATTAAAAATCCACAATAAAATTCTTTCTACAATAATTAATTTTCTATTGAAAGATTTTCATGTGAAAAAGGAAATAAAAAGTTTCACCAATTGAAAAAAGATTAATATAACGTCATATTGATAATAAAACAGAAATTTTCAAACATTTCTCAATAATACAAGGAGTATGAGTATGTGTAAGTACAGAAAGCAGATTAATATGATGTTGTTGTTATATGATGTCATTAGAGAATTAAAAAGAAAATTAATCTGACATCACATTCGAAGTTTAACAGACTTTTTCAAATGTTTGAGAACAATACAAAGTATCAATATGAGTAATAGAGAAAGCAAGTAGATATGACGTCAGCAAGTGATTATAATGTCATATGAGTTTGAGGAGCGTATTAAATCATGATAAAAACCTGAGTATGGAAATATTGGAATATTTTAACATTTTGAAGGTATGCTCTATATACAACATGTTTAATTTTGAAATTGATTTTTTTAAATATCACATTTAGTCCACATGACAGATATTATTATGACAGAGTATAATAGCAGGCTTCATCCGCTATCGAACTGGTTCAGATTTTCAGAAAAACGAGAAAAATAGACCAGTAAATTTTTACTTCATAAAAAGCATGACTTTTTTTTTTTGGAAAATGAAATTTATTTAGATTTATTCATTTAAAAGGAATATTAAACGAAACCCTTTGTGCGATTTTCGATTACACTTACCCACTTGTTTAATAATTAAAGGTTATAGATAAATAAGATAAAACAGCAAAAAACAAATTTTTGCTAAACTTTTTTGCAAAGGTAAGATACATGTTTTATTGAATTTTAAAGTTAATACATTTAAAATAAAGCTATAAACAATATTAATATGATTATTTATTGAGCTTCAACATGTGGCACAGTGGACCACTCACTCCTGGGGCACAGTGGTCCACAATCAACTCTGCTTCTGTAATTCAGAATTTTCAAAATATTTAATAATTGCTTATTTTCTATAAAGAAATATTGTTTTAAAGTTGTTATTTAACTGCAAAATAAAGTAAACAAATAACAATTTATTTAACATAGTAAGAAATATTTTGTTTAGTATTTACCTGCCTTTGAAAAATATAACTGTAGCCTAATTGATGATGATTCTACTTAAGTAAGATTCCCGAGATGCAAATTGGATAGAAATCAGTTTATTTTTCCAGAAACTGTAGATGAATTTGTTGTTGAGTCAGTAATTTCGTAATGTTGCTTCCAGACCCAACAGTATCCCTGGAAAATTTCAGGCTCAATCTTACTCATAAATATTTTGGAATTACATTTGCAAAGTTTAAAGTGCGCTGATTTTTTTGTACTTAATTAATAATTTTAACTTATTTGCTATCATTCCTGTATCTTAATCTGTTATTATTTTCAAAATATAATAAATTTTTTTGTTGTTTTTTAAGTTTTTTGTTTGAAAATGTTACTTGCATATTTGTCTTATTATGTTATTTTGGAGGCAAAGGGGAAATAAAGAAGAATTATATTAATGAAAAATAGATTTATATCGTATTTCCGCGAATATATAATAGTGGTCCATTGTGCCCCGCTTCAAGGGAACATTGTTCCACTTTATGTTTGTATAATATTTTTATTTTGAAAAATGTATTGGAACACTATGTTCTGGGAAAATTCTGAGGAATGTAAAAAGGTTTAAAGAATATTCAAAAATATTTTCAGGCATATCAGTCTTTCCATTAAAGAGAGACAGAAAAAAAAAAAAAAAACTGAAAAAGTGGTCCACTGTGTACCAGTCTCTCCCTACGCATAATTTCCACACCCTCTATTTTAAAAAGAAAATTTCAGAAAAAAAAAAATATATATATATAATTTTCAGATGAAGCATTTTGAAGTTATTATTTACCATGTGGCAGAATCATAGCGACATGGTGACAATAGAAAAGATTTCTTGCAGAAAAAAATTTAATTTGGGGGAAAAAAATGGGAGGGAGAGAAGATCTATGCAACAGCAAAAAGATCTTCAGTATATGTTTCAATTCTGCCGAACAATATTGATAAGAGGTGACATTCTCTGCGTTTTGGCAGATTTTTGCCCCTTAATCACCCTGAAATTTTTGTTTGCTTCTTCCATTCCCAAAACTTTAAAGTTGAAAATCTTTATAATTGTTAAGCTCTAAGTTTTGCCCAGTTTTCTAATATTGTTTTGCTGTAGTTGTTTCATTTGTTACTTAGAAATACTAATACATAAATAACAAATCCTCTATATTTCCTTACTTTCTGAAATTTCTGATCATAACCCTTTCCACTTACATTGTTTGAAATCTTTAAAACTCTAAAAAAACTGCCCTATTTGCTACTTTGAAATAACAATAAATGAATGATCAATCATCTACCTCCCCTCGAAAATTTTAGCTTCCCTCTCTTCCCCCCTCCCTTCACCTTTCTTTCTCTCAAGCATTAACCCTTAACTGCAGTGAGAAAAGCTGTTGCATCTAAACAGTGAGCAGTTTCTGAGACCATTTGATCAAAAGTGGATAAGGGTTCGATTTACTCATGAAATACTGTTTCTGTACTAAACTTTATGTACAGGACTATTATAATAAAAATGTACCTATTCAGAATTCTGTAGCAATAGTACTAGGGTTCCAAATGAAATAAAAATACACTATAGTTAAATCATTATAGTATCTATAGTTAAACTGTGAAAATTGGAAAAAAAAAAAAAGGTCTGTGAGGCAGCTAACAACAGTTAAGGGTTAATATTGTTCATCTTGAAAATTCTCAAGTTTTATATTTTAAAAAATTGCGTCCCTTTTTTAAATGTTCTTTATCCTTAGTTCTTTTATTTGTTACTTTAAAATACTAATGCCTAAATATACATCTAGATTCACCCCCTCCCCCTACACACACACACAGCATACAAAGTTTAAAGTATTTTTACCAACAAAAAATAAAGTTTGTTGAAGAAAGCATTGTAATTTTCTGCCACAGGGGTCTGAAATAATGAAACAGGATTTCATATTTCTTTAATTGGATATATTCTAGAAATTTTGATTTCATAATAAGATCTGATGTTGACTTTCAGTTTAGTTCTGCGTATCCAAAGAAGTTAATTTGGTACTTTATTTCCAGTAACTTTTTATTTTCTCCTGCTCCAAGAATGCATGTGATCTTATGATTAATAATAATGCTGCATCAGCAAACATATAGATTAGTGCTTCCAGTTGAAAATTAATCTAACAAGGAGACCACCAAACATGATGCGTACAGATTTTGATGATTTTAAAGTATGTTGTAGGGATCATACCCCTAACTATTCAGGTCAAAAGGTTTCCTTCAAATGGGCTTTAATTTTCGAGAAATTTCAGGTTAAAGTTCAGCATGCATTTCAAATGCCATTACTTCGCGATCCTGGACATGGTCTCCATGGTGCCGTGGTAGCGTTCGCGATTTGAGAGCCGCAGATGGGTGTTCTGTCCTCTCCTGTGACTTTTACCTTTTTTTAACAAATTTTATATATTTGTTGCGTTATAAGTTGTATGCAGAATTATGAATTCTGCATCATTGAACTTTTTGATATTTTCCTAATAAATTCCATTTACATTTTCGAATTTTGCGCAATTTTTATTCGAATATTTCTGCTGACGAAAATCCAGACTAATTTATGTCTTGATATCTCGTCTTTTTAAAATGATTATTGTTTACATTTATGTATATTTACTTATTTATTTATTGTATTTATGAAATAATACATTTTTTTTAATTTACATTTTCTATTTAAAAAAATTTTAAATGATTAAGAAAAAATTAACAAAATAATATATCCTTTTAATATTTGATTTGTTCTAAATATATTGAAATATGTTAACTGCTGAAATACTAAAATATTTATCATCACCGACATTGACATTTTTAGTTTATTAAATATGGAACTAATTGTGTTATACCTATCGCAAAAATATTCTAAACAAATTTCGCATTAAAAATCGCCTTTAAATAATTGTTTTAACAATATTGGAAGAATGTATAAATTAGCATATTATATATTCTTTAAATACTTAAATTGTGATAAATATATTTAAAAATGCATTAAATTTGAAAAAGAAATTATTTCAAACGTGGTATTTGTCTGCAAAGGAAGCGAAACGAAATTGATAAAAAGAAAATTTTATTTATTCTGATATTACCGTAAAAGTCGTTGCAGAAGATTTTTTTTATATGTATTGTAATTTACAAATGATTTTTCATATCTAGTTGAATTTTTCTGTATGGCATCGACTTGTTAGACTGAAAAAAAAATTAATTGTAATACATTATTTTTTATTTGTGCAAATCAAAAATGACGGCAAGTTTGAACTTTACAGTTAAATGTATTTAAATAACATTTAAAAAATATATATATATATAACTGGCTAAAACTTGGATATAATCGTTATTGCTTTAATATTTTATTACTCCTTTCAAGATATGTTTTTGGAATTAGTTAGTTTGGAATTTCGTCAATAGAAATATTAATTTCAAAACTGCACAAGAAAAAAAAAAAAAAAGATGTAAATTTTTACGAAATATTCGAAAATGTAAATGGAATTTATTAGGAAAATATCAAAAAGTTCAAAGATGCAGAATTCATAATTCTGCATACAACTTATAACGTGACAAATATATAAAATTTGTTTAAAAAGGTAAAAGTCACATGAGAGGACAGAACACCCATCTGCGGCTCTCAAATCGTGAACGCTACCACTGAACCACTGAGACCTTGTCCAGGATCGCAAAGTAATGGCATTTGAAATGCATACTTAACTTTAAAACGAAATTTCTCGAAAACTAAAGCCCATTTGAAGGAAACCTTTGACCTGAATAGTTAGGGGTATGATCCCTACAACATACTTTAAAATCATCAAAAACTGTGCGCATCATGTTTGGCGGTCTCCTTGTAAGTTAAAACATTTTATTAGATTGCATGTGCTGTGAAATAAATAACAACACTGGGAAAGGATAACACAAATTTAACTGAATAAAATATATAACAGTTTTACTGCAGACTTTAAATTTAGAATGGTCTGTTTTGTGGAAAAATATAGCTACAGATATAGTGGAAGAGGATTTTTTATACATGAATCCCTTGTTTGATATTGGCATAAATAAAAAAAAAAAGAACTTAACAAAGCAGAATCTGTCTCGATTTTTTTTGCAAAAATTATCCATGGTACAAGAAAAAGATGGATGGACAAGACATTAATGAAAGACTGGATTGAAAATGTGTGGCAGAAGAGGTTTGGTGCCCTTCTTCGTCCTAACTTATTGCTTGTGTTAGACAGTTTTCGAGCACATTTCAATGAAGAAATAAAGGAAAGATTCTGTTATGACTGTCATTCCTGTAGGTTTTAAATTAATTTGACACCAAAGAAATGATAAAAAAAAGTGTGCAAGATACGCAAGTAAATGCGACAGCTGTTAAGACGATTATCTCTTAAACCATTGACAGAAACATACTTCCAATTACAAAAGTATATCAAGTATAGCTTTGAGATATGGCATAAGGATACTATAAGTTACAGTCAAACTCGGTTATAATGAGCATGAAAGGACCAGCTGAGGCTCGCTGTAACAAAGTTCTTACAATAAGTGAGTTCATTCTTTAGTATGAAGGAAATAGAGAATAAATTAAAATTAAATTAAATAAGTAAAAATATAACACTTGTATTGACATGTTCTTAAATTAAAAACATGCAATAAAACTATTAACTATAATGCAATTTTTTATTTTATCTTCATATTATTGTTACATGCTTACAAATATCAGACTGACTTTAAATCATTTCAGTGATGCCTTATCCAAATGCACTTTTGTACACTTTAATTTTTGTTAATTGTTTTTCCAATATTATATATACTATACAGGGCTTGAAATTCAATTTTTCCAAGGAGAGAAGTCTTCCTCCCAACATTTTTAAATGGAGGGGAGTTGTAATGTTTGGGAGGGAGAATAAAAAATCTTTAAGCCCCACTATTATTTTACGTGCTATTTTAAGAATTACATTAATGCAGACATAACAAAATAGCATCGAAAAAATTAAGTCAACGCAGAATGATTACGTAAAATGTTTATTTTTATTATTAAAAAAAGGAAGACAGTTAAATTTTATATATCCAGTGTATTTTTCAAATTCCACCAAATGTTAGGACCCTTAACAATTAGGTTGTTAAATGAATTTCTGAATTTAGATTTTATTTGATTTAGGTTGCTGAAGCCTCTTTCACAAGGTACACTTTTACTCCTTCCTTCACAAGGATTAAAAAGGTTTACTCCTTTACCTCAAGGAGTAAAAGTAATAAGATCTTTGCAGCTCTTCTAATCTCATTTTTGTTTAGTGCTGACTCTAGGCCAATTTGACAGAGTGCAGCGACCGGTGGCTTTTACTGCCCTTTTTTGTTCTTTTCCTTCTTTTTGGTCACAGGAAAAAAAAAATCTTTAAATACTTTATTGGTCGTTGGAAAAAATTGTGAATTTAGTCAATTGGTTGAGGGAATAAAATAATGAAATTTGTCTTACGCATGAACAGAAATAGATATGGACTTCTAACGAAATAGTGATAATATCGATTTGAAACTTTGGAACTACATGGCAGCCAGTGTACAACCGTGCTAAGGTAACATCACCTACAATCAACAATACGGATAAATACCATAGAATAAATCTATTATACCTACCAGACGATGGCTGTTAAGCAGATGATTTGAAGAAGTTTGTGAGCTAATACAACTGTCCTACACAGACATTGTATTTGAAACATTTTTCGAGAGACGATTTTCTTCTTTGAAAGGCTATTTTATTAGACGTCCTTATCTATGTCTATGTTTATAGTAAAAAAATCGCTAAATTTGTCGATAAGTGGCGGGAAAAAACGGCGAAGTTTGGCAATCGATCGCAAGAAAATAACGCGAAATTCATCCATCAGTTGTGAAAAAAAATCTTGAAATTTTTCAGTGAAGTGCAAGAGAAAAAAATAGTGAATTTTATCAATTTGTCGGCAGAAGAAACCAAATAATTCGGCAATCGGTTATGGAAAAATTTGCAAAGTTCGTCAGTCGGTCAAGGAAAAAAACGTGAAGTTTGTTGATTGCTCGCCAGAAAATATCGCAAAATTCGTCAATCAGTTGCGGGAAAATATTGTGAAATTCATCAGTCGGCCGCAGGGAAAAACTGTGAAATTCATCAGTCGAATGCAGGGAAGAAAACCTAAATTTGTTAGTCGGACATAGGAATAAAAAAATCATGAACTTCGTCCATCTGTCGAAAGAAAAAAAACGAGAAAGAAAACGCAAAGTTCGGCGATCAGTCGCTTAAAAAACACAAAGTTCGTCGATCAGTTACGGAAAAAACGCAAGGTTCATTGATCAGTTGCGAAAAAAACGCAAAGTTCGTCGACCAGTCACTTAAAAACACAAAGTTCGTCGATCGGTTGTGGGAAAAAATCACGAAACTTATCGTTCGGTTGCAGGTAAATTAAATAACGCAAATTTCTCCGGAAAATGATGAAATTTTTTGGGCAGGAGACTCAAGCTCAAGTTATTTTTTCGGGCGGGATTTCAAAATTTTCGCCGAGAATCCCACCCTGAAATTCAAGCCCTGCTATATATATATGAAACTATTAATAGTCCTATTCTTTAAATGCACACACACATAAAAAGTAAATATAATAAGAAGACACTATCTATATCTGCAATGTGCATTAACTTCACAAAATATTTAATATCAGCATTATTATTAGTCAGTGACCATTATTTGCATTCAATATTTTTTTAAAAAGGTTTTCTGCTTTTCCAAAATTCGCATTTCTATTTTTTGAATTCATCAGTTATTTATCCACCATTCTACGATACAACTTTAATATAAGTAATCAGACTACTATGAAATTTAAATATGTTATTCAAAAATAGCAAGTAAGATTCATTTTGAAAATGGTCACCATCTATAAATGTTATATTGTTTAAGAGGGATACATTAAATAATGATATTGAATATGTTACTTATTACAGTTATTTTAGGCTAGACATGTTTTATGAGTTATGCTAAGCTATTGATGACTGTCACAACTGACTCACAGTTTTTCAGTTTAGTGAAAATTCTATAAATAATGGTGCGTGATGTTAACATTTACATAACAGCAAACATTTAGAGTATCTAATCTAATTTTAAGAATAGAAAAGGATTTTACTGATAACTATCTTTCAGAAGTAGATTCACATCTCTATGATTTTATGCCATAAACTTGAAATATTACTTATGTTATAATTTAAAAAATGAGGAAAAGTCAAGATTTTTTTTTTTTTTTTTTTTTTTTTTTTTTTTGTGAAAATGTTTTTTTTTTAATTTTTAAAATGATTTTCTCAATCTCTTATTTACATATTTACATAACAGTACAATTTTCTTAGCATCTCAAGGTGCATGATTAAAAAACTAACTTTCATACATTTATTTTTTGGTACTTTCATATTAGCCAGATGCATCAATAGCATTCCTTTTCTCGCCAGTAGCAGCTTATTTTAATTTTTCATGTGAGTAAATTAGAGACATTACCTTGCTGCTAAAATAAAATGTTTTGGATTATGGTATTAATTTGTTTTGTATTTTAAATGAAATAAGTTAAAAACATGTATTTTAAATGTATGTAATATATGTATTTTAAATGAAATGAGTGAAAAGTTTATAATTTAAATGAAATGAATGCAATACGAATGATGACAATAGAAACAATATCTGGCAATTTATCTCCTGTGTCCAGCTAACATAAAAATACTAGAATTTTTTTATTTAAATATCATATGTCTAGTAATTTTACATATCTTTGAGCTACTATCTATCTATTCTAAACTGTGATAAGAAAAAAATTATCAATTAAATAATGAGTTACAATTAATAACATATAGTAATTTCTCAACTAAGATATAAAACACAAATTTAAATTTAATATAAACTAGATGGAACCCGTCAAAACTTGACGCAAAAAAAATACTATAACAGTATCAGTAAAATAAGCTTCTTTATTATTTATGAAGGGTTGCGTATAAAACAGTCTTTCAAATATTTTTTTTTTCCCCCAGTCAAATACAGTACTACTTCCGATGCAAACTCCAAACAAAAAATCCGTAAATAAGTGTGTAATGCAAATCAGTTTGACATTACCACCCCCACGGCAAGAAAAAAAATTCATGGACCTATGAAGTATATACAAATAGTATATTCCTACGTTCATATCATATTCAGTAAATAAAGCACACATCTCCCCTCCCCCCCTGTGATAATGCAACCGAATGAGCTCCTATGCGCATGTGCATTGCATCTGCCCAAAAGCACCGTCAAAATTCGACGTTAAAAAAGTTTTAAAATGTCCTCTTTAATCATTGTTCGTTTCAAATCCATATCTTCTAAAACGTATCCATTGTTTTAAGCTAATCAATTTTTATGCAAAGATTAAGAAGTTTTTTACAGTAATAAATCTATCTGCAGATGGAGATTTTTAATGTTTTCAAGTGTAATTTATTTGTATGGTTTCTTCGGTTCCTTGACATAATCAGGATGATTATCCCTTTTCCATCATAGTCGGGGATATTTTTCCTCTTATACAGTTGGCAAATGTAAAAAAATAAAAAAATACAATTCCTAGCATATCCTGATATCTGATGGAAAATATTCATCAACGAATTCAACATATCAATTTTATGTTCAACATAAACTAAAAATAGTCTTTTTTTTTTTTTTTTTTTTTTCCTGACAGATTTTTGTTTAGCGCCAAAATGTTCTATCTTATGGATAATCTGATCTTATAATTTATCACTTTTTTTAAAAATTATTATTCACTTTTTATGATGGTTAGGGAAATCTATTTTCAATTGTGGCAACTTTCTCAGGGGCTATTTTACATTATTGAAGGAAACTGGTGGTCATTGATAAGATAGAATTGAAAAAAATTTCATGCTTGAAAAATATTAAAAAAAATCGTTAAATTAAGCGGCAGTTTTCAAATAAATTTCAATCGAAAGCTAATTTTTTTCCCTAACTGATGATGTAAGAATTAAAATTGTAAAATGTAGTAAAAAATAGAAATTTGTAGTATTTCGAATTGATGTAAGCGCGATGATAACTAAAGCGATAGCGCCTTTGTTGTCACAACTGTTGTACATTTCTAAAAATTGCCACTGTATTTTGGCTGGCGTCCAAAAGTAGAAAAACATTTTTTGACATCGAAAGAGAAATTCATAGTGAAAGAAATAGGACTTTGCGCTAATAAGGAACTGTTAAATGAACTTATACCAAACCTACCAAAATAATCATCATATATATATTATTTCTCCTGTCAACATCCCTTTTTCGCAGAAAATACGAAACGCAGAACGACGAATGAGATAGCATATGAAAGGATTTTGAACAGGCTTCTGACATAGCGCACTTAACATTTCGTTAAAACATGTTTCTGATTAAAATTTACTGAAAATTAAAAATTAAATCGGCATTGTTTTCTTAAAAGAAATTAAAGGTTTTCCTCAAATTATTGTTGCAAAAAAAAAAAAAAAAAATACCACATTATATGATGCTCAGCAATTATTATAAAAAACACTGCACGGGTTTATTTTATATTTATGATTAAAAAGCGACATTGAAATTGAAATGTTTAGATTTATATTTCTATGTCCCATGTTTTTCCCGAAGCGGATGACGTCATCCTCTAATGCAGTCAAAATATGATTGTTAATTTTTTTTTCTCTCTAGCGTGCCTTTTGCAATCTTGGATCAGTTTTTACTCTAACTTTGATGGAATAAATTAGATAATATTTTGGATTGACTAAAAACTAAATGTTGTTTGCAGATATTTTTATCCTTGCTTTTTCTTTAGAAGTTTAAACTTGCATCTAATAAATATTACATATTGATAAAAAATGGTACTTCTTTATTATCCCGTCGACCACTTTTCATAACAAAAAACTATCGCCAAATAAACGAGAACGTTGCCATTGGAATATCAAAATAAATAAATAAATAAAATATAAGAATTTAAGGACACATTTCTTATTTTAATTAATAAAGTAACTAATAAATCAGTAAAACATAATGAAAAATACACGCAAATATCGAATTAAAAACCACTTGACGTAACAAACACGTATAATGCTTCTGACATCAAGTAAATGGGACTGCATTTTTGGCGTTTAATCTTACAGTTTGGCGATAGTTTTTTAATATGAAAAGTGGTTGACGGGATAATATAGAAGTACCTAAAAATATTAGATTTCAGTGCGAAATCCTCGCACGGGCCCTCTGGTTCCTATGAAATATTAGTCTTACATTGTTTTTTCTAGCTAAAAATACAATCATTATTTCAAGATTTTTTTCTGCCATAACACTATTTTTAATAACTTTAAATTTCCTGAAATCCTTTACTTTTGTGATTTTTTTTATTAAAAAATGAAATCTTCTATCCTATAATTAAAAAAAAAAAAAAAAGCAATTGGTAACATGTAATGAAGGTATGCAATCAAGATGAAGAAATCAATGACGGCTCCAATTCTAATCTTTATAATTATGAATGCAAAAACCAGTAAAATTATGTCATGTTAACACAATCATATACATTTTTCTCTTTAGTTTTATCAATGTTAAAATGCACTTCAAGCTAAGCATAACGTCATTTTCACCGGCGCAAACTTTTCACACGTACTTCATATACCTTACATTAATGCTTAAACACCATGCACACAAATAAATATATTTTGTATTTAATTTTAATGAAAAAATGGCATCAGCAAAGTTATAATGCATAATGATAAAATAAACTCAATGGACAATATTCCTGTGACGTCACAATAAATATGAATTTTTATTCGCTTATAAAACACGCGGATAAGTATTTTTACCGAAATTTAACTTGCAAATTAACAAATTCGGCTTTAAAACCACGTGCTTTTAATATTTATTATTTCTCTTTTATTCAACCACAGAGTTTAGAGAATAAACTCTGTGCTTCACAACAGTAGGCGTTATCCGATTATGACGTCATTAGCAGCAGTAAAAGTTTAATTGAAAATTATGGTTAATTAATTAAATTTTTGAACAAACGAATGCATGATAACAAATCTGTGCCCAAATATCTTTCATTTAAAAAAAGAATGATGTTATTTGATGCAGTAGTTTGTTCTCACGGATTGTCGAAAGAAATCGCTTAGCGTTTTAAATATATAGATATTAATGTACTGAAAAGATTGACGATTGAAAATTATAATAATAAAATATACTTACTGTAGAAATGATATTTAAATGCCAATGTTTCCTGTAAAAGACATATTTAATCAATATAAAAAGATATACACATCAATTATCGCTATAAGCATGAACAAATTCAAATATACTAGATGACTTACCCATCAAAATTTGATGGCAAACAACTTGATAGTACCATAAAAATAAAATTCATAGCTGCTTTAAAATGTTTAAAACGTTTGCAGAATAATTCAAATAAATAAAAAACCCACCTTGAATTAAAGCTAGGTTGGAGAACAGCAATTGGCTAAATTTCACTGGCACATGCACTCACAGAATTTCTTTCATCTGACACATTTAGCGCTGTTGTGCCAGTAAATGGAAAACCATGGCACAACAGTGATAAATCATTCACAATTGTCATTATACGATGTCAGTTAATGCAAAATGCATTTACATACAGTACACACTTTTCCATCTACTGATCCAATAACCATTTTGTCATTATAGAGCATCTAATTACAGTTTGTGATATAGTAAAAAATTAGCATTCGCCACTCAGCGAGTAATACTGAAAATTTGGCCATTGACTTTATTGCCAAACTTAATAGTCACACTCGCCAATTGCAATGATTGAATGGAGAGATATTTTTTTCTGCTGTCGCTTGATGAATTTCATAGTGGAGGGATGGACACGGGAGATGCATAATATGATTAAGTGGTCACAGACCGTTTCCATCGATATATCACATGAGGGGTGTGTGCAAAATTTAGAAAAGTACCCCCCTTGGGGGCAAAGGGGGGGATGGACATCGAAGATGCATAATATGGTTAAGCGGTCACAGACCTTTCCAACGATATATGACATGAGGGGTGTCAACAAAATTTAGAAAAGTGCACGTCTTGGGGGGGGGGGGGGGGGGCAAGTGGCGGTATGAACCCCGGAGATGCATAACATGAATAAGCGGTCAAAGACCCTTCCAACGATATGTAACATGAGGGGTGTGTGCAAAATTTAGAAAAGTACACCTAGGGGGGGGGGGCAAAGTGGGGAGATGAACATCGGAGATGCATAATATGATTAAGCAGTCACAGACCTTTCTAGCGATATATAACATGAGTGGTGTGTGCAAAATTTAGAAAAGTACCCCCTTGGGGGGGCAAAGAGGGGGTACGGACACCGGAGATGCATAATATGATTCAGCGGTCACAGACTTTTCCAATGATGTATCACATGAGGGATGTATGCAAAATTTAGAAAAGTACCCCCCCCCCCCACCCAATGGAGGGGGAAAAGACAACGGAGATGCATAATAGGATTAAGCAGTCAAAGATCTTTCCAACAATATATAACATGAGGGGTGTGTGCAAAATTTAGAAAAATACCACCTGGGGGGGTCAGTGCAGGCAAAGTGGGGGGAGGGACACTGGAGATGCATAATATGATTAAGTGGTCATAGACCTTTCCAATGATACATAACATAAGGGGTGTGTGAAAATTTAGAAAAGTGCCCCACTTGGGGGGTGGGGGGAACCCCAGAGATGCATAACATGAAAAAGCGGTCACAGGACTTTCGAACGATATATCATATGAGTGGTGTCGGCAAAATTTAGAAAAGTCCTTGCTCCGTGTGTGCAAAACGTGCTCCCCATAATTTTTGAAGTGGCCTCATTTTTACATATTGTTCATGCCCGTCCCTCTCCCGCAAAAATATTAGAAATATACAATTGTTTCTTAATTACATCAACTGTCTTGATCCGATAAGTTACATGTTTAAAAGAATGTACGAAAGCGATGGAATTAATTAAAAATTGTTTCTCAACTAATCATCCTAGCTTAAAAAAAATCAAGCACGTAAATATCACAATTTTATGTAAAACAGGCACATAAAAATCACGAATTTGTCAAGCGGGCACGTAAAAATCACCAATTCGTCAAGTGGGCGTGTAAAAATCCTGAATTCGTCAAATGGCCATATAAAAATCCTGAATTTCATTAAATGGATGCATAAAAATCATTAATTTAGTCGATTGGTCGCAGAAAAAACAAATTTCGAAAAAACAGGGGCTCTGGGGAGATAGAAAATATTTCACCTGAAGTTCTTCTAAGTAAAGAAGAAGAATTCTGTTAATCTCATTATCAAAAAACACACAAAAGGGATGATACCGGAAGGTTTATTGTCGAAATGCCGATTAAAACTGAACAATTAAATTTGTTGCAAGATTAAAGAACTTTAGCAGAAAAGCTTTAACAACAAACTGTAAAAAGGCTGGAAAATAATAGTGCTATGAAAATCTTTATTACAAATTTTTAAATGAATATATGGAAAATTAAATCACATGGGGAGAATTTCAGTAGAAGACTCTCATTAAGTAGTTTATTACATGCCTCTGCCCCTATGACAACCGGAAAAAGTTTGAATGATATTTTGTTTTTCGGTGAAGTAACGGTAGATCTTTTTGATATTTTGTTAAGCTTTTGAAAATATAAAGTCACTTTAACTGCCGATATTACAAAAATGTTTTGTCAGATAATAATAAATCCTTCACAAAGGGACCTTTTACGTATTCTCTGGAAAGATTATGAAAAGAATTCCATAATTGCTTTTAAAATGAATACCATTACCTATGGAACCAAATGTGCTCCTTTTTTAACCATAAAATGTATAAAACAATTGACCTTAGATGAAATGCATAGATTTTTATTAGCGGCAAAAGCTATTTTATCAGACAGTTATATGGATGATATTGTTATTGTTACAATTGTGTTTTAAATAGTTAATTTTGTACAGTCCACAACTTTAATACCTAACAATCGGTGCGTGAGTGTAACACATCTGGGGAAGAGTTCTGTATCCTGTGCCCTTTTTTTTGCCGATAAATGTTTGATGTGGTTTTTGCAATCAGCCTTTTGGGTTGCTTTTTGAACTACTGGAATGGACTTCTACGTGATGTCACACATTTTTGGTGCCATTTTGGATGTTTTTGCTAATCGCGCCAATCAGTGCAGGATATGGAACTCTTCCCCACATCTGTTCCCAAAGTAATAGCATTCATTAATGAATTTAACAGCATCATCTAAATCTAAACAAATCTAAATCAATATTTGAAATGCATTTTGATTCTCAATTCTGTTCAAAACTTATACAGCAATGAAAGCTGTACAACAACAAAGAGATATAGTTAAGGCTGTTCTCAAATCCAAACTGGCTAATTTATGACACACTTTTTTAAAATTCAATTTCTTTTTGCAAACACATTAAATTGGCAGGTATTCTTATTCAGAAAGTATGTAGTAATCGAAATACGTTTTCAATTTTTTGGTAAAGATAGACGATCTTTCAAAAATACTGTCAAAGTCGATGTTTTAAACCAAATTCCGGATGCGACAGCACGAGAATGGAGAAAGACCATGACACGACTTGCTTATAACGTGACAAGTAATCAGGGGTCTGTAAAGACTCTTTTCCCAGGGTCCTGTTTTTGTGAAATTGTGAACAGCTTTTTATATTTGTGAAAAATCTAGTCACAATTTTGTGAATTTGAAACGATCGTTATATTCAGGTTCTTGTTTATACATTTTAAAGAAGATATATGGATGTAAAATGCATATATTTGCTTTATATGTGTAAAAGTGACAGGCCAGATATTACTTTTAAATGATTAATTTGTGAAATGTTCAGTTTAAAGATGGAAAAATTTTGTGAAAAACCTATTTTTAAGATAAAGAATTTTGTGAAGGGTCTTGTTTTAGGAAAAATAGTTTTGTGAAGGGTCTTGTTTTAGGGAAAATAGTTTTGTGAAGGGTCCTTTAAAGGACCCAATTTTTTCCTAAACAGATCCCTGGTAATTTATTTGTCAAAAAATGGAAAACTCATTTCGATTCCAAATCGCTTCAATAGTCAGGCCTGCCAATTTTATTAAAACGCACTTTGCGTTTAAAAATGTATCAGAAAATTTCGCGTTGTTTAGCAGGTCATTTGAGAACCACCTTAACAGCAAGCTAAAATCAAAAGAATTATACAAGGAACTAAAAAAAACCTTTTATCTCTGTTAGTAATCATTTCTAAAAGCATGGATCCTCTTTTCGCAACAGTGTTTATTTTTCCATGATAATGGCATACATACTGAGAGCAAAATAAAGATTTATTTATTTTTACCGCTAAACGTGTTATGTTGAAGAGCATGGTTCTAACATAAAAATTCACGAAATTGAATTAAGAATAAAACCAAAAAATAGTTATTCCTATAAATTTTGTAGCATTTAAGTTATAATTAAATGATATTTTCTGTTTTCCCTATTCTGATGTTGTTTACTAATAATAACAGATGATGCCATTCAGAAGAGAAATATAGTTAAAGTTTCATTTTAATACACGGTTACGAGTTTAACCGCCGAAACCACGGAGGAAGATAGATGGAGGGGAAATTAACGTTGAAATTTTACAATACAGTTTTTCTCCTTATAGATGGCGCCACGGTAAACTGAAGGCTATCCTAACCTGCTTCTGCAATGCTTTTCAATGCGAAAAGCATTCATTTTTTAAATGTTTTTGATTGAAAATTTGAACATTAAAAAAGTCAAACAAGTAGAAATTTCATTAAATAAAGTTTTCTTCACACCATGCATATATTTTAATAGATATTTGGCGTTCCGATTGTTTTTTATAACTCTTTAAATAAGAGTTCATCCTGACAGAAGCATCTGAATAGTCATTTAAAAATAAATATCACTGATATTGTACTGCGAAGAAATACGGAATGGACGTATAATTTTTAGAGATTAAAAGTATTATTCAAATAAGAACAGCTTCAGATTACAGCCAAACAAATAGCACTCTATAAGACAATTTAAATGGCCATGTCAATTAGCCACAGACATTAGCATTCATTAAGTATAACATTTTAAAAACATACACTAAGATCCATATACTAGAATAAAAATTTCTTAGTTTAAAAATGATTACATGCATATAACTTTAAATTACAGTATAATAAAAAGCACTCACCTTTGGAGCTATAAACATACTTAAAAAAAAAAAAAAATTCTTCGATTTTTCTTTTGTTTATCTCATCATCATAGCCCGATCTACATCCCGGAATAAAACATTTATATCCCATCTTAAATTTATGACATATAATTGCTATAATTAAAAATAATCGAGTAAAATACTTTCGGAATTTAACATGTAATATGACATTCTGTTTAAAGGCAGCCGCCAAATTTTACAGCGCCCTCTTTCGTTAAAAAAATATGACTTGCATTTTCGATATCCTCGCCTATTCTAGTTTCCCCTCCAGGTTCTTTCTCCGTGGCCGAAACGAATAAACTAAACACAGCATAATTTCGGAAATTTTCGAATGCAGTTGGCAACATTATATGCTCTACTTTAGCAGAACACAGTTTTGTGGTTTATAGATCACTGGTTTCACTTTGTGAAAGCACCAGTTGTTTATTTACGAGATGTTTGCAAAATTGGGACAATAGCTATTAGAATAAGATTTTTTGTTGCCCACCATAAAAAAAATGGCAAGTGCAAGCAGCTCATCGAGATCGGAATTTATTGTTGGTGGTAAATATCGTTTAATAAGAAAAATAGGAAGTGGATCTTTTGGTGATATTTACCTGGGTATTAACATTACAAACGGTGAAGAAGTCGCAGCTAAATTAGAATCAATCAGTGCTCGACATCCACAGTTATTATACGAAAGCAAGTTATATAGAATTCTCCTGGGAGGTGGTGGAATACCTCACATAAGATGGTTTGGCCAAGAAAGAGATTACAACGTTCTTGTTATGGACTTGTTAGGACCAAGTCTTGAAGATTTATTTAATTTCTGTTCCAGAAGGCTCACTATGAAAACTGTGTTGATGATAGCTGATCAGATGATTAGTCGTATTGAATTTGTGCACAATAAGAATTTTATTCATCGTGATATCAAACCAGATAATTTTTTGATGGGTATAGGTCGCCACTGCAACAAATTGTTCATGATTGATTTTGGTTTAGCAAAGAAATATTGGGATAATCGAACTCGGCAACATATTCCCTACAGAGAAGAAAAAAATTTAACTGGTACTGCACGATATGCTAGTATAAATGCTCATTTAGGAATTGAACAAAGCAGAAGAGATGATATGGAATCATTAGGCTATGTTCTCATGTATTTTAATAGGGGCAGTTTGCCATGGCAAGGACTTAAGGCTGCTAATAAAAAACAAAAGTATGAAAAAATCAGTGAGAAAAAAATGGCCACAAGTGTTGAGGTTTTGTGCAAAGGTTTTCCTGCAGAATTTGCTATGTATCTAAACTATTGCCGAGGACTTCGTTTTGAAGAAAAACCTGATTATAAATATCTACGGCAATTATTTAGAATCTTGTTCCGTACTTTGAATCATGAGTATGACTATGTTTTTGACTGGACAATGTTAAAACAAAAAGCAGCTGCTAATGCTGTGGCATCATCTACTCAAGGTGTAACTACCACTACTACAACTGCACGTTGAAAGTAATTTATCTTTTAAAGCTTGCATATTCTATCAACTAATGATTGTGTTATTCAAAATTTTATGGCTGTAATTTACATTTCCATCTGTTAGTGTACTGTTAAAATGTTATAGAAATTTATTTTAAGCAACTTATGGAAATCGTTCTTTAATTTCAAGCATATTTGTACAGAGATAATTATATTAATGTTTATGGCATTCAAATTGTATTACTGTTTTAATTTAATAAGTTTTTTATGTGTAATAGTTCCTTTCAGTGGCATACCATAAATTTTTAGCATCTGGGGCAATTCAAAATATTAACCAATTCCTTACTGGCTACAATAGTTTTTTATGCTATAGTTGTATTCGCCCGCAATCAGCCATCTTGTTTTTTTAAATCAAAAAATTTTAACTTTTATTATTAAATATAACTAAATTAGTCAATAAAATTAAATAACATGTTTATAATAAATAAATATGGATGAAAATTATTTTGGAAATGAGAAACAAAACACATATGTTTTGATTTAAAAAAAAAAAAGGCGGCGGACCATGGGCGAATACCAAAGCTGTTCCTAGTTTATTACACAACAATTTTCTGGCACCCCTAAAAAATGAATGCCCAGGCCAATCACTCCCCCCCTCCCACATGCCACTGATTCATTTGTTCAAAAATCACATGGTATTTTGCATGAATACCAACACCAAGATGGATAAATTGCTGTGATATGTTTTTTAGGCACTTCTATGTTAGCCAGGTGCAAATCTCACTAATAGCAATTTTTTTCTCGCTAATAGTTGCTCTTATTTTTGCATGGTAAATTAAATACCTTTTGCGTTGAAATAAAATGTTTTGGTTTATGGTATTATTTCTTATTAAAAAAAAAATGTTTTTTGGTATTTTTAAATGAAATGAGTGAAAGGTTTATATTTTAAATGAAATATGAGTATGGTATGGAAGCAATATTTGGCAATTAATCATTTGTGCCTGGGTAACATAAAAATACCGCTTTTTACTATGTATATATTTTAAATATACAATAGGTGCTACATGTACGAATCACTGATTAACAAGTTCGATTTTCTTGAAGAAGGTTTTTTTTTACAAATTTTTTAGTTTAAATAGTTAAAGCTGTCAAAAAAATGAAAATCAAATGGTGCAGAAATCTCATTAGAATCAGCCTTTTTTATGAATTAATTAAAAACCAAAATGAAAATCATAAAGATATTTTTGTGTATATTACAGTCAGCTGCTTAATTGAATAAAACTATAGTACAAATGTGATTCTATCAAACAATCCTGTTGTATTTTTTTCTTTTAAGCATATAACGCACAAATCTATAAACACATTAATATATATATTTTATTTTTCTCAATTAGGCAAGTCATGAATCTAAGAGATCTGTATGTAGTATTATGATTCTCTATTAAGGAATTCCTTAATTTCTGGAATTATAGTTTAAAAAATCGATTTATGTATACATTTTTATTTATCTTTTTATATGTTTTACAATATTTATCTTTTTATATATTTTCTCATTTTGAGAGATTTTTTGTACTTGCATTTCTTTACAGCAAATGATAATGTAATTTAAACTTTGTTAATTTGAAAATTTTCTTACTTAGTGAATTCTAGCTAGTTTTAATGTTATTATTTTTCAAAGCCATTGCACTGGATAACAGGTTTTAACCTGGTAAACAATTTTCTTTCACATTTTAATGCCTAAAAACTATTTGTTTTTTTCTTTTCTGACTTTCACAGTACTTTGAAAAAACTGATATCTTAAATTACAAATTGATTGTAATTCTTGAGGAGTTATGAAGAGGTAATTACTACCCTCCGAGCATTTGCATAAAAAAATTGGAATACTTTAACTTTTGTATTTTTTTTTCTCTTCTTGTTTTATAATGAAAATCTTCTGACATATTTCGCAAAATGGGAAATTAACTAATGCAGTTTAAACTTTGCTGGACAGACTACCTAGCAATTTTAACTAGCTACCAGTTAGGATTTCATCATTAAATTGACAAACTATACTGTTCATATATTTTAAATACCAGAAAAAAATGTTCATGCCAAGTTTGGATGGTAAATATAAGCCTGCTAATTTCTCCTTAGTTTTGCATATTTTATTGGAACTCTATGTGTACTTAAATCATTGCAAATGTTACTTAATATTATTATAGCAAACAAAATGTTGTGTTATACATCCACAGAATAAAAAATTCCCTGTTTGAAAATTATTGTTAAAAATCATTTTAATAATTTAAGTTACAGTTCATCAGTATCATCATCATCAATATTTTAAGTTAGTTTTGAAAGTAAATTTTTGTACTATTTGATGAAGTAAATATTGAATCTAATGCAATATTTTAAAAAGCTACCAGCTACGATTTCATCATTAAATTGATTGAAATTATATGATATTTAGAAGCAAAGATATATGCAATCAAAATGACTGCATTTATCTTTGCCTAATTTCTTTAAAAATTATTTGTATATAGATTAAATTGAAAATACTAGAAAATGCTTGTACTAAATTTATTTATTTTTTGCTATTATAATTACCTGAATTTTTTGCAATGCTATACTCTTAAGCTTCTACAGAGATGTTTTCTCTACTGCTTGGCTGTAAAAATACAGTGGACTCCCTTAAATCTGCATAGTTTAAAATCAGAGGTTGTGCAAATTTTAGAATTTTACGGATTTCTGGTCACTGTTTTGTTTAAATTTTTAAACAGTAATTTGAATTTAATAATGCAGGGCTTGAAATTCAATTTTTCCAAGGAGGGGAGTCTCCCTACCAACATTTTTAATTGGAGGGGAGTTGTAATGTTTGGGAGAGAGAAAAAAAATCTTTAAACCCCACTATTATTTTACGTAATATTTAAAGAATTACATTAATGCAGACATGACAAAATACCATTGAAAAAATTAAGTCAACTGAGAATGATTATGTAAAATGTTTATTTTTATTATAAAAAAGGGAAGAAAGTTAAGTTTTATATATGCAGTGTATTTTTCAAGTTCCATTAAATGTGTTAGGGACCTTAACAACTAGGTTGTTAAATAAATTTCTGAATTTAGATTTTATTTGATTGAGGGGTGCTGAAGCCTCTTTCACAAGGTACACTTTTACTCTTTCACAAGGGTTAAAAAGGTTTACTCCTTTACCTCAAGGAGTAAAAGTAATAAAGCTTTGCAGCTCTTCTAATCTTATTTTTGTTTAGGGCTGACTGTAGGCCAATTTAACAGGGTGGAGTGACCTGTGGCTCTTACTGCCCTTTTTTGTTCTTTTCCATCTTTTCGGTCGCAGGGAATTTTTTTAAAAAATACGTCTATTTGTAGTTCGAAAACATTGTGAATTTAGTCAATTGGTTGAGGGAATAAGACAATGAAATTCGTCTTACGCATTGAACAGAAATAGAGAAGGATTTCTAACGAAATATTGTTAATATCGATTTGGGACTTCATGGCAGCCAGTGTACAACTGTGCTAAGGTAACGCCACCTACAAACAACAATGCGGATAAATACCACAGAATAAATCTATTATACTTACCAGACAATTTGAAGAGGTAGATGAACTAATACAACTGTTCTACACATTGTATTTGAAACATTTTTCGAGAAACGATTTTCTTATTCAAAAGGCTATTTTATTAGAAGTCCTCATCTATGTCTATGTTCAAAATCGCTAAATTCATCGATCAGTCGCGGGAAAAATGGCAAAGTTTGTTAATCGGTTACAAGATAATACCACGAAATTCGTCAGTCATTTGCGGAAAAAAACTTGAAATTTTTCAGTGAGGTGCGAGAAAAAAAAGTAGTAAATTTCATCAATCTGTCACCAGAAGAAACCGAATAATTCACCTATCGGTTACAAAAAAATTCGCAAAGTGCGTCATTCAGTCAAGAAAAAAAAGTGGAGTTCGTTGATTGCTCATCAGAAAATATTGCGAAATTCGTCAATCAGTCGCAAGAAAATATTGTGAAATTCATCAGTCGGTCGCGGGGATAAATCGTGAAATTCATCAGTCGGTCGCGGGGATAAATCGTGAAATTCATCAGTCGAACACAGAGAAGAAAATCTAAATTTATCAGTCAGACACAGGTAAAAAAAAAATTATGAACTTTGTCAATCTGTCGAAAGAAAAAAAAGGAGAAATTATGCAAATTTCGTCGATCAATCGCGAAAAAAACGCAAATTTCGTCGATCGATCGCGGAAAAAATGCAAAGTTCGTTGGTCAATCGCGGGAAAAACACGAATTTTGTTGATAGACTGCAAAAAAAACGCAAATTTTGCCGATCGATCGCGGAAAAAACGCAAAGTTCGTCGATCGATCGCGGAAAAAAATGCAAAGTTCGTCGATCGATCGCGGAAAAAATGCAAAGTTCGTCGATCTGTCCCCAAAAAAAGCAAAGTTCGTCAATCAGTCGCTTAAAAAACGCAATGTTCGTCGATATCGCGGAAAAAACGCTAAGTTCGTCGACCAGTCGCTTAAAATCGGAAAGTTCGTCGACCAGTCGCTTAAAAAACGGAAAGTTCGTTGACCAGTCGTGAAAAAAATCGCAAAGTTCGTCAATCTGTCACGGAAAAAATCGCAAAGTTCGTCGATCAGTCGCAGAAAAAATGCAAAGTTCGTCGATCTGTCGTTGAAACAGCGCAACGTTCGTTGATCAGTCGCTTAAAAAATGCAAAGTTCGTCGATCTGTCCCGGAAAAAATCGCAAAGTTTGTCGATCAGTCGCAGAAAAAACGCAAAGTTCGTCGATTTGTCGTTGAAACAACGCAACATTCGTTGATCAGTCGCTTAAAAAATGCAAAGTTCGTCGATCTGTCGCAGAAAACACGCAAAGTTCGTCCATCTGTCGCGGAAAACACGCAAAGTTTGTTGCTCTGTTGCGAAAAAAAACTGCAAAGATCGTCGATCAGTCGCGGAAAAAATGCAAAGTTCGTCGATCGGTTGCGGAAAAAAAAATCACGAAATTTATCGTTCGGTTGCAGGTAAATTAAATAACGCAAAATTCTCCGAAAATGGTGAAATTTTTTGGGCGGGATGCTCCCGCCCATGATCATTTTTTGGGCGAGATTTCAAAATTTTCGGCGCGAATCCCGCCCTGAAATTCAAGCCCTGTAATGCACTCGAAATTCTAATGAATGCTTACAATAAAGTAAAATAATAAAAAGTAAGAATTTTTTTTTTTTATTATTAAAAGTAAAGGTCAAGTAAATAATTTATAATGCATAATGATGAGATAACTTTTTCTTGAATTATTCAGGGAAACTCTCCTTATAAATATACACTAATAATTCACATCAAAATCTTAAAATCACAAAGTTTTATTTCATGTTTAGCCATATTTAATAATCAAAAAGCTTGATTAATACATAAATGTATTTGATAACAATATCGTGATCGTTACTGATATCAACGCTATCTTGAAATTTTTCCGATATAAATTTATGCTTCCTTCATGAGAAAACATGAGTTCAATCATATTAACCAAAGTTACCTATTAAAATGTGTACAGAATGATATAAAAATTGAAAACTTTTCACCTACACTTCTTGCCTTCGGATTTTATTATAAGTAAGATATATAGGTATAGACACATTTATACACATATATATGTGTATATATACATATGTATATTTATACCACTGGCGTCCGGCTAACATAAAGCTGTAGATTTAACATCTTCAAACTTTGACTCTTTCCAAGCCTACGGAGATTTAAGAAAAATGTGCCTATACTATATACATTTACTGGCTGATTTATTTCATGGAACTCAAAGTGTCAAAAGTGGGTGTTACCATTTGAAAAATGAAAGTTAATGGTGCAATTTTTAATACACAACATAGACAACCCCTGATGGCAAAATAAACCGCATGCAATTTAAAGTAACTGTATACAAATTAAAATGGTACTTTTTAAAATTGTTTCATTAATTAGAATTAAAGTTATACTCATCGTTTAGATATTTAATTTTTCTTTTTAATGTACTGTATATTCATTTAGTATTTTATTAAACCTTCTGTTTTCCCTGAATTGTATGTTTCATGAAATAATCATAATAAAAAAATATTTGTATTTTTATGCTGTATCTAGGTAATGTTTAATCACATTTATTTATAATTTCTGCATTTATTATTATTTAAAGTTATTTTTTCCAGCTTCTCTCTCTACCCTGTTAAAAATTGAGGCATTATTTACATTACAAAATATTTTTAAAGCATTTTGTTAATTTCCTTGTTTTTTGTATATTTTTTTATTTATTTATGTTTTTATTTATATACTGTTTTTTTCTGTATTTTTAATAACATTTCTTTTGCTTTCTACATATGTTCTCCCAAAATTTATTTATTTATTTATGTTTACACCTACACATTTTTTAAATGTATTATTAAATCTGGCTTTAGGCATTTGGACCATGACTGGATAATGGTTTCATAAACTAGTTAGTATTTTCATGATTTTAGGGCCCTCCGTGGTCGAGTGGTTAAGGCACCACTCCGCTAATCGCTTGAGAGCGTAGGAGTCAGGGCGATGGGTTCAACTCCCGTCACCTCCATTGCACACTCATTGTGGAGGTCTGGGCTGTAATTTCCTTGTGTCTATCCTGTCCTCATCAAGAAGATTTATGTAATTGAAGTCATGTATGTGTTTCTGCGAATAAAAATATATGGATCATTCGAGACAACAGCCTGTGTAGCTATAGGTCTCAAAGCAACACTCCTTCAAATGTTTGACTTTTAATTTTTCTTTCTTTCTTTAAATCGTGCAGCTTTTGTGCATGGAGCAGTAGCGGTCAAGGTAGTACCAACTATAGCATATATATCTCATTACCAATTTAAACTTTTAAAAAAACCTAATTTTTTAAATATCAGTTCTTTTACTTTTTGCTTATTTTTCTATAAAATTTTATTTATAAATGTTGGTTATGTGCTTTCTTGCTATAAGCTTAATTTGGCTCCATGAAGCAATGCTTTCCTCCCCACCTACTCGAGAAGATGTCACATTTGTTTCAGATATTTAAACAAACTGTAATAATGACTATCTTAAAAGTGATTATTTTTTTATTTCAAATTTATTTTTAGATGTAATACAGTTCATTTACTTTTTCTTTTCATACTAGGGGCTCTTGCCCCCTATGAGCTACGCTTGCCAACTCCTGTCAATGTGAAAACTCACTAATTTGCTTTGTTTTAAAAAGAAGAAAAAATGGTTGCAAACTGTAGAAACTCAATATAGCTGTTTGAAGATAAATGTTATTTTAGGAAATGGACTCAGTAAGTGAAATAAGCATTAAAAGGGTTTTTAATTTAATAAAATATCATTGTCTGCCATTCCTCCCCCCCCCCCCCCCTCCTCCACAAAAAAAAAAAAAAAAAAAGGAAAGAAAAATCTGGAGAAAAAGAATATGAATGGGGAAAATTTGTAAAATTTAACGTCATTTTGTATAATTGTAATGTAATTACATCAAATGCATTTATTCTTGCTGAGTTTCTTATAAAAATATGGCAATAGGAAATAATATTTATATTGAAAATAAATAAATGCTTCCAATAATCTTTAAAATCAAAAGCAGATAAAGTAATTGTCTTTTGTTAACCTCTCTCTAACAATGTTGTAATTTCTGACTTAAAACTTTCCTTTACATACTGTTATCTGTGTTCCATGTATTATTAAAGAATACTTCAATGCATGAAAATGAACAATTCGCTTTAAATGTGATGTAATTTTCATCAGTAAATGCTTTTCACGCGTAATAATTGATTATTTTAATGTTTTTTTTTTCCATTTTCAATATTCATGTGTAAATATATATTTCAACTGAAAATACTATGTTTGGAAAGATTATTCTGCTTTTAAAATTTTGGCAACGGTAAATAAAAATTGGCTATTTCAAAATATGAGTGAGTTCTGTATTCAGCTAATGAAACTTTGGGTATTTTGCCGTTATACCAATACCATGCCAATATGTATGCTAATGCGCCATTTAATTCAACCCTGACTGTGCAAAGGATTTTTATTGCAAACCGTGCCAAACATTGTGACTCGCTATTTATTGAACATGTATAATTTTTTTTATTTAATCATAACCATGTAAAACATATCAACACCTTGGGGACAAGTGACACATATACGTGCCGCATAAGATGCTCATAATCCTCGATTATTCCCACCAGTTACTTTTTATTGTAAGCTTTGCCTTATTTATTGATAGCATTTCTGCGATTCAATTAGGCAAAAATTTCTGTTTCGAAAAACTGGTGGTAAGATTAAAAATTCTGCAAAGAACGCTTGTCGCTAAGGGGTTAATATGCTATTTTTTGAATCAAAAATACTATTTATTAAAACTACATTTTTCACTGTACTGAGATAGATTTTACCATTTGACCTGATGATGTGGAATCTGCAAAAAAAAATTTTCTTGGCTCACAAATTATGTATAAATAAAAAAGTTTTTTTGTGAGATACTGGCTACAAACATTTTACAGTAAATCAAGACTATATTTTTGTTGATACTAACACTGGATGTCATACCCAATCTGTTGGGAGATTACAGTTATGAATAAAATGACACGATAAAAGACAGTTCTACACTGTTCGGCATTATTTACAATTATATCTCATACAATTTATGTGGCGACATTTTTATTCCAAAAAAGAAATGTTTGCTGCAATGCTAACTGGCATTTACAGTTTCATGCCTGCATTTTAAATTTAGTTTTCTTTTATTGTATAATATTTATTTGTTCTATTATTTTAAATATGTATTTGTATTGCTATAATAAAATAGTTTGTGAAAGTCTGTAATTTTGAAATGTTATATTGTTTAAATGAATACATTTGCACTAACTACTATGTTTTGGCAACAAAGATGTTGATATAACAAAAAATACCAAACTTTTAATAAAAAATAAAAGTTTCATTTTAAAAACATTGTAGACCACAATCTAGTCAAGTATGATGTATATGCATGCAAAAGATGATTAATTTGCTGCTATGCATAGTTTTAGATCCTATAAAACTAATGTAACTGAACTATCTCGACCGATTTCAACATTAAATAGTGCTTAAAATAATTCTTAGATTTAAAAACTATCTGTTTCAGCATGTTTAGTATACATTTCTCTACAAAATTACATGTCTTCATGTTTTTATATGCAATAGTTTTTTGCAGGATTAGCCAAGAAAGTGTAAAGGATACAATAGATTTAATACTGGCAGCAGTGTCAGCACTAGTAAATTTTTTTAGAATACAGACCATAAGTATTTTAGGTAAAAATATTTTTATTTTTTAGACTTTGTTCATTACAGATTTTATAAATTTTGAAGTCATAAATCACATTACACAAATTATTCAAAAATTTAAAGAAAAATTACTTCTAAATATCATAAGATAAATAGTGCATTTTTTAAATGTGAAGAAATTTGAATTAGTGATATAACTTCAATTTTAGTTTTTAAATTGTTTCTGTAAATTTGCCTTATGTTTTTATCTCTAAATTATTTTTCTAACATAAAGCAAAGTTATAGCATTGAGTTACACATTCAAAATCTGAAGAAATTATTTTGTGTTGTCAAAACAGTGAATTGGGAAATGAAATAAATATTAAATTAGAATTGATTATGTGTTTGATATTAGAGTTGTGTATTTTTACTTGATTCCTCTGTAAAAAATCTATTTGGATTTGTTCCCTTATGTATTACCAAACTAAGAATAAATGCTAAACCTTTTAATTATTTTGTCTCTATTTCAGAAAAAAAAAAAATTCTTACTATTTTATGTAGTTATTCCATTTGTTTAGACTAAAAAATTGGTCTATTTTCTTTTTTTCAGATTTTTGTTCTGAAGGGGTCCCTCTTTGAATATATACATACAGGGTGTCTATAAAACGTCTGACATAGTTTGATGTTTACTAATTCATAAAATAATGAAGATGGATTTAAATTAATAACATTAATGGTTAGATAGATTCAAAAAGTTTTATGGCCCTTGTGAATGAATTTCCACATGTGCACCCTTCATCTTAATTAACATTTAAATGTCTCTCTGAAATCAAAGAAAAATATTCCTATCCTGGTGCACCCTGGGATTCCTGTACAAGTTTCATTGAAGTAATTCTTCATACATATGTTTGCATTAACCCTACCTTTATAAGTCAAAATTGTCCACTTAAAGCTATCCCATTTTTCTCCATTCAACGATGCAAACTTTCTGACACATTCAGAAATGAACTTGTATGTAGGTAAAAAGCATAAAATTTGTCAGCATGACTTCTGAAGTGATTTGCAATTGAATAGCGTTTCTCATAAAAAAAAAAAATTATTACATCTTCAGTTATAATCAATTGCTGTCTCATGACGACCGTTCCTGAGATGATGCATGTTGAAAAGTCTTAAAACGTTTTCGCAGCATTTTCTGAAAGATCCTGTAACCCCCAAAATGCTCTGAATAATAACTACAAATTTGGTACATTTAGGAAGAAAAATTAATTTGCAAATATGAAGAAAATTTCTCTTTTGGAAGAAAATTGATTGTATGTCTTTTAGGATGAGGGTGGATGGTGCAATTTGTGTTTTAAGCTCCCACGTGTCTGTTACTGCTATTCTTACCGTATATTCAAACAAATTAATTTTGTGAATGTAAACGGAAGAATTCTTTTCAGTGACTGAAAAATAAATAAACACGAAAGTAGTATAATAATGAAAATTGGGTGAGCTGGAAGAGCAAATTATTGGGTGGGCTTGAGCCCCATGGGCCCATTTAAGTTGGTGCCACTGTATACCACACCCTCATGTATTGCCTGCATCTTAATTTTGAATATATCATGTTAGAATAAAATCTCTGGTAAAAAATAGGAGAAAAATATTTGAAAGGAATTTTATTCTATTAAAATTTTACATTTATTAAAACTGCACAGTATTCACTATTTATTGCTTAATGGTTTCATAAACTTAAATAACAAAATTGAAGCCTAACAATTTTATGCAGTGACCAACAGTGTTGAGGTTGTAAAATAACCAGAAACTATAAGCAGGTGGCATATGCTAGAGATACGCTGTATAGCTTTACTTGAGAAATAGAAGGAAAGCTGAGGTTCTTAAAAAAAAAAAAAAAAAAATACAAAAGGTACATGGTGTATACCTTCGTATATCCTCCACTACCTTTCTGGTGGCATATGGTCAAATATATAAAGGCCAGTCAAATCGCAAATAGGGTATAATGTCAATTGTTTGTAGCCCAGATTTTATCAAGTCTGGTACAAATTGATCTAATAGGTCTCCTATGAGCAGTGTTAATACATATACCTTATACAAAATTGGCCACTAATGGAGTTTCCTTCAGTTTAGTGTCCCGGTACACGTGTCCCCCCCCCCCCCTTGTTTGTAGTCATCAATTTTAACGTGTTGTGCTGCTCCCTTTTCAGAATCAATAGACTTTAGTATTTCATTGCTAAAAAGTAAGTTAAAACATTTGTACTGGTAAACATTTAAACTGGTACACAGTGGACCACTTTTTCAGATAATTTTTTTTTTCTCTTAACGAACAGACCGATCTGCCTGAAAATATTTTTTTGAATATTCCTTAAACATTTTTACATTCATCAGAATTTTCTTAGAATATAGTTTTTCAATACATTGAAAGAAAAAATTATATACACTCGTAAAGTGGATCAGTGTGCCCCAGAAGTGGGGCATACTGGTTCACCTACCAGGGCACAGTGGACCACTATTAGGTATTATCTGGAATACAATATAAATCTATTTTTCATTAATCTAATTTTTCTTTATTTCTAGCTTTACCTCCCAAATAACATAGTAATATAAATTTAAATTTGCAAGTAACATTTTAAAACAAAACAAAAAAAATTATAAAAAAAATGTCTTATATTTTGGAAATAATAACTGATTAAGATACAGGAACGATATCAAATAAGTTAAAGTTATTAATTAAGTACAAAAAAAAAACAAAAAAAAACAGCACACTTTAAAATTTGCAAATGAAATTCCAAAATATTTATGAGTAAGATTGAGCCTGGAATTTTCCTGGTATACTTTTGGGTCTGGAAGCAACATTACAAAATCACTGACATCAACAACAAATTCATTTACAGTTTCTGGAAAAATAAACTGATTTCCATCAAATTTGTGTCTCGGGAATCTGACTTGTATAGAATCATCATCAGTTAGGCTACAGTTATATTTTTGAAAGGCGGTATAAATACAAAACATTTCTTATTATGTTAAATAGTTATTTTTCTTTGTTTACTTTACTTTACAGTTAAATAACTACTTTAAAACAATATTTCTTTATAGAAAATAAGCAATTATTAAATATTTTGAACATTCTGCATTACCAGAGCAGAATGGATTGTGAACAATTGTGCGCCATGTTGAAGTTCAATAAATAATCATATTAATATTGTTTATTATAGCTCTCTTTTAAACATATTAACTTTAAAGTTAAATAGAAACAAATATCTTACCTTTGCAAAATAGCTGTTTTATGTTATTTATCTACAACCTTTAATTACTAAAAAAATAATAATATGATGATGAAAAATTTTACTTTTAGAAGCTCAAAACAACCAATCAGGATAAAATGGTTCACTCTGAGTTTAACATGTTCTCTGAAGGCTATAAAAAATCAATCCAGTTTTGTTGTCTATTAGAATAGAAGAGAAGCTTAATTTTTTTTTTAAGTAAATAAAATATTAGGCGGTGGTCCAGTGTGTACCGGTCTCCCCTACTCATGTATTACATTCACCTTGATTTTAAAAATAAATGTTGAGAAAAAAAAAATGTGATGTGCATGAAAAAATACTGTATTGTATTGAAAAGTTGTGTATAATGTGAATTGTTTGTAGCCTAGATTTTATCAAGTCTGGTACAAATTGCTCTAATAGGTCTCCTATGAGCAGTGTTAATACATCCATATATTTAAAGCTGTTTGGTAATTCTGTCAAATCAAATATTCCATCGAAATTCGACCGAATACGCATGCGTCAAAAAATCACCGGCCAATGACGTGAGGGTCTATGACTGTCTCTACAAACGTGTTTGGGATCGTATCATCTGTTGTTTTTTTTCTGTTGTCACGTTGCGTTAAACCTAGGAAGATATTTATCTAGAACTCACTGTGGAGTGTTTAGAAGGTATTTATTTTATTTATTTATTTTATTTATTGTAATTTGTATGAATACTTAGGTGTCCATTTCGGATTTACTGTTTAAAAATGAATTTAGGCTCATACGTTGGCGAAATCCCGATGGAAATTTTTTTTTTAGATCTCTATCATTTTGTTTATATAGTACAGAAAATAATTATTCAAACGTGTAGAACACGTAATACAAAATTAGACCACTTATGGTCTGTTTATTATCGGGAATGAATCTTATGGTGTTCCGATTGATAATGAAAACGATTATGTAAATATAATGTCAAAAGACAGTACGCACGGTAGTAATATTTTTATTATTATGTGTTCGAAAAAAGCAGAATCTGAGCATCTGAATATAAGTTATAAAATAAACAGAAATATATTATCTCTATTCGATTTAAAAGTTTTGTCATTACATAAGTGGGCTATTTTATTTGTAAAGAGTATGTATGCATTATATTGTTTGTATGTATACAAATCTTTATAATGTTTTGATTTGCAAACTCTTAATATTTGAATAATGTTTACATTATATTTGTTTGTATGTATACAAACAATATATGTATACAAAGAAGTATATATGCAAACAATGTATATAATGTATCATGTAACAATATTAATATTTACATTGTATTGTTTGTATATATACAAATCTTGAATGTTTTAAATGGGCAAATTTGTAATGTTTTTTATGTTATTTTTTTTAAATGTCAAAAAAAGATAAATTTTCAAACTTTGTATAAAAAACTTGAGTACTTCTCTATTATCCCATCGACCACTTTTCATAACAAAATACTATCGCCAAACTGTATGATTAAATGCCAAAAATGCAGTCCCATTTACTTGATGTCGAAAACATTATACGTGTTTTTTATGTCATCAAGTGGTTTTTAATTCAACATTTGCGTGTATTTTTCATTATGTTTATTTGATTTATTAGTTATTTCATTAATTAAAATAACAATTGTATCCTTAAATTCTTATATTTTATTTATTTATTTTGATATTCCAATGACAACGTTCTCCCATTTATTTGGCGATAGTTTTTTTTTATGAAAAGTGGTCGATGAGATAATAGAGAAGTACCAAAACTTAATTACGTATATGAGTATATTCTTTGACAAAATTAATCATTACTCGATATTTTAAAACTGCATCATATTTGTAGAATTATATTAATTTAAACAATGCTTCTATTGAAGTGTGAAGAACCATATACCTCTATGAAGAACCATATATTTACATAATTGTCTTCATTAGCAATCGGAACACCATAAGATTCATCCCCGATAATAAACGGACTATAAGTGGTCCAATTTTGTATTACGTGTTCTACGATATTTTTACATACATTTGAATAATCATTTTCTGTACTATATAAACAAAATGATAGAGATCTAAAAAGACAATTTCCATCGGGATTGATTTCACGAACGTTAAAAGAGCCTAAATTCATTTTTAAACAGTAAATCCGAAATGGACACCTAAGTATTCATACAAATTATAATAAATGAAATAAATAAATACCTTCTAAACGCTCCACAGTGAGTTCTATATAAATACCTTCCTAGGTTTAATGCAAAGTGCAAGAAAAAAAACAACAGGAGATGATCCCAAACACGTTTCTAGAGACCGTAATAGACCTTCACCTCATTGGCCGGTCCTACCGGAAGATTTTTTTTACGCATGCGTATTGGGTCGAATATTGTTGAAACATTTGACAAAATAAGCAAACTGCTTCCACCTAGGTATTTATACACAATACAACAAATAAAATAAATGCCTTCAAAACCCTTTTGATCATCACATCAGCGTGCAAGACAATTTTTTTACCGGAAACCGTTTGATGAATTTCATTATTTTTCCGTTATCGATTGACAAATTTTACGATTTTACCGCTAACGATTGCTGAATTTCACAATTTATCGACTATTGATTAACGAATTTCATGATTTTTTCCATGAACATTTGTCGAATTGCACAAAAAAAATTAAGAATATCGTCAAATTGTCTCGGGTAAAAAAATTTTGAATATTGTCAAATGCCATTGAGAAAAAAGTCTCTTTGTCAAATGATTTTGAAGAAAAAATCGGGAAATTCACAAAATGGTTTCGGAAAAAACTTCACCAAATGGTTTCAAAATTCTTTGAGTGACAGCGGGAAAAAAAATTTCATTTTACATTCAATCATCGCAATTGGCGAGTGTGACTAAGTTTAGCCAGTGGTCGCAATAACATCAATCACCAATTTCCAGTATTACTCGCCGATTGGTGAATGTTAATTTTGTCTTATATCACAAACTGTATTTACATATACTACTAGATATAATGATTATGAACCATGATTTTTCTGTTATTGGGCGAGATTCATGTTTTTTCAGCAATTCTTTGACAAAATTAAGTGTTTTTTCAGCGATCCTTTGAAGAATATCGCATTTTTCTCATGATCCTTAATGAAATTCGCATTTTCCAGCAATTCTTTGATAAAATACATTTTATTCCGCAATTTTTAGACGAAATTTAGTAAAAAAGCGTGATCTTTTGGTGAAATTTCCTTTTTTGCGATTCTTTGACAAAATTTGCTTATCTTTCGCGATCCTTTTGCATAATTACGTTTTTTCTGTGGTCTTTTAACAAAAGTCATGTTTTCCCATGATCCTTTGATAAAGTAGTGTTTTTTCCTCAATCATTTGACAAAATCTGTTATTTTCCCCCCGCGAAGATTGGTTAGATGTTTTTAGTCTGCAGGTGCCCTAAAAAGTCTGTGACGCCCGTTGCTGCATCGCACACATTCTTCCATGGGGCATCGAACGAAGTAAATTCAACCTAAAGAATCATTGTTTCATTCCTGACATTTCTCGAAAGAAACAACGTTCAACTCATTGACTGAATTGTAAAGGGCAAAATGTGTCAATTAGCAGAAAGTGCGCAATTTGTTCGTTCATGGAAAAAATCGTGAAATTCGTTAACCGATAGTCGATAAAATTCGAAATTCGTCAATCGATAGCGGAAGAAGTGCAAAATTCATTAATCGACACAGTGGAAAAATCGCAAAATTCATCAACTGGTTTCGGGAGAAAAAATTTTCGAATATCGTCGAATGGCTTCGAGAAAAAAATTCACAATCTGCCAATTTCGGGGATGAAATTTGCCAAATGGTTTCAAAATTTGTCGCGCGACAGCAGAGAAAAAAATCTTTTTCCATTCAATCACCGCAATTGGTGAGTGTGACTATTATGTTTGACCAGTGGTGGCAATAAAGTCCATTGCCAAATTTTCAGTATTACTCGCTGTTTGGCAAGTGCTAATTTTGTCCTATACTTCAAAACCCTTTTGATCATCACATCAGTGTGCAGGACAATTTTTTTTACGGGAGACCATTTGATGAATTTCGTGATTTTTCCGTTATCGATTGACCAATTTTACTGCTATTGATTGTTGAATTTTATAATTTATCAACTATTGATTGGCGAATTTCATGATTTTTTCCATGAACGTTTGACGAATTACGCAAAAAAAAATTTAATATTGTCAAATGTCTTCGAGAAAAAAGTTGCAAGTTGAAATGGCTGTGACCTCTTTTTCATGTTATGCATTTCCAGTATCCATCCCCCCACTCCCCCCCCCCAAGTGGGACACTTTTCTAAATTTTGCACACACCCCTCATGTGATATATCGGTGGAAAAGTCTTTGACCACTTATTCATGTTATGCATCTCTGGGGTCCGTCCCGCCCCCCCCCCTAAGGGGGGCACTTTTCAAAATTTTGTTGACACTCCTCATGTCATACATTGTTGGAAAGGTCTGTGACTGCTTAATCATATTATGCATCTCCGGTGTCCATCTCCTCACTTTGCCCCCCCCCAAAGGGTACTTTCTAAATTTTGCACATTACCCTCATGTTATATATCATTGGAAAAGTCTGTGACCACTTAATCATATTATGCATCTCCAATGTCCATCTCCCCACTTTGCCCCCCCCCCCACCCCCCTAAGGGATACTTTTCTAAATTTTGTTGACACCCCTCATGTCATATATCATTGGAAAGGTCTGTGACCACTTAATCATATTATGCATCTCCGATGCCCATCTCCCCACTTTCCCCCTCCCACCCCCTCAAGGGATACTTTTCTAAATTTTGTTGACACCCCTCATGTCATATATTGTTGGAAAGGTCTGTAACTGCTTAATCATATTATGCATCTCCGATGTCCATCTCCCCACTTTGCCCCCCCCCCAAAGGGTACTTTCTAAATTTTGCACATTACCCTCCTGTTATATATCATTGGAAAGGTCTGTGACCACTTAATCATTTTATGCATCTCCAATGTCCATCTCCCCACTTTGCCCCCCCCACCCCCCAAGGGATACTTTTCTAAATTTTGTTGACACCCCTCATGTCATATATTGTTGGAAAGGTCTGTAACTGCTTAATCATATTATGCATCTCCGATGTCCATCTTCCCACTTTGCCCCCCCCCCCCCCCCCCAAAGGGTACTTTCTAAATTTTGCACATTACCCTCATGTTATATATCATTGGAAAAGTCTGTCACCACTTAATCATATTATGCATCTCCAATGTCCATCTCCCCACTTTGCCCCCCACCCCCCTAAGGGATACTTTTCTAAATTTTGTTGACACCCCTCATGTCATATATCATTGGAAAGGTCTGTGACCACTTAATCATATTATGCATCTCCGATGCCCATCTCCCCACTTCCCCCCCCCTGAAGGGGTACTTTCTAAATTTTGCACATTACCCTCATGTTATATATCATTGGAAAGGTCTGTGACCACTTAATCATTTTATGCATCTCCAATGTCCATCTCCCCACTTTGCCCCCCACCCCCCAAGGGATACTTTTCTAAATTTTGTTGACACCCCTCATGTCATATATTGTTGGAAAGGTCTGTAACTGCTTAATCATATTATGCATCTCCGATGTCCATCTCCCCACTTTGCCCCCCCCCAAAGGGTACTTTCTAAATTTTGCACATTACCCTCCTGTTATATATCATTGGAAAGGTCTGTAACTGCTTTATCATATTATGCATCTCCGATGTCCATCTCCCCACTTTGCCCCCACCAAAGGGTACTTTCTAAATTTTGCACATTACCCTCATGTTATATATCATTAGAAAGGTCTGTGACCACTTAATCATATTATGCATCTCCGATGTCCATCTCCCCACTTTGCCCCCCCACCCCGTACTTTCTAAATTTTGCACACAACCCTCATGTTATATATCATTGGAAAGGTCTGTGACCACTTAATCATATTATGCATCTCCAATGTCCATCTCCCCACTTTGCCCCCTAAGGAATACTTTTCTAAATTTTGTTGACACCCCTCATGTCATATATCATTGGAAAGGTCTGTGACCACTTAATCATATTATGCATCTCCGATGCCCATCTCCCCACTCCCCCCCCCCAAGGGGTACTTTCTAAATTTTGCACACAACCTCATGTTATATATCATTGGAAAGGTCTGTCACCACTTAATCATATTATGCATCTCCCATGTCCATCCCCCCACTTTGACCCCCCAAGGGTGTACTTTTCTAAATTTTGCACACACCCCTCATGTGATATATCGATGGAAAAGTCTGTGACCACTTAATCATATTATGCTCCCCACTATGAAATTTGTCAAGTTAAAGCAACTATAAATTTTACTTTTATGGTATTATCAAGTTGTTTGCCGTCAAATTTTGACGGGTTCCATCTAGTATACCTTATACAAAATTGGCCACTAATGGAGTTTCCTTCAGTTAAGTGCTCCCCTTTGTTTGTAGTCATCAATTTTAATGTCTGTGCCTCTCCCTTTTCAGAATCAATGTAGACTTTTGTATTTCATTGCTAAAAAGTAAGTTAAAACATTTGTACCCACAAAATTATATTAATTAATAAATTATACATTAAAAATTATCAAACTAAAATTATTTAATACTCTTTCATATGCTCAATTTTAATTAAATAATTTTTAACAATTCAGTTTATTACAACTTTATTTCAATTTAAAATTTGCTTTATTAAATTAGTAATAAATTTAGAGTAACATTATGATTATTTCTTATATTAATTAAGAAATCGTCAAAATTGTTTTATCCCATGATGGATGACTTATCCAAGTAAATTCATGTTATTGTATTTGAGATAATTAAATGTTAGAAACAATGGTTAATGTGTATTACTAATTACTTGTGAAATAATTTTTATTCTAACTCTTCATAACAATTAATTCTATCCTATTTATTTCTGAATGAATTGTTATTTTGCCTTATTTTTAAAAGTATTGAAGTATTAAATTATTTTGAAAATTAATCTGAACATCTTTTCCTTTCTGAATCTTCAAACACAAATTTACACTAAGGTTATTTTGAGAATTTAGAATTCATTTGAATCTTCAATGTCTGAGGATATTTTAGAAAATTCTGATAAGCATATTTTATGCACAATAATTTATAAAAGAGAGAACTTTTAATTTCTTTAAATATTTTTCAATGTAAAATTAATTTTAGCAAACTGATATTTAGATATTTGAAGAAAAGATACACAAAAAGGAAAAATTGCAACTATGGGGTATTAAAATTACATTTTAATTCGTTTAGCAGCAGGTTCATTACAAAGTTCCTTACAATCAAATAAAACAGAAATAGGAATTTTATAAGTTAGTCGCATCATTCTCTTATTAGGAGCAACAAGTCTTACAGATGTGATTTCAGCACTTTTTGAAAATTCTTCATCAAAGTACTTTTTAATTATTTCTGAAGCTACTTCATCTTTCTTTAAAAAGAAATAGCAGTATACAGTTGGCATACTTACATTTTGAAATTCAAAATCCTTTAACAGACCTTGAAAAGCATCAACAAATTCTAAAGCACAAGCTGGAAGATTCATCAGTATATGAATTGAACTTTTATTGCCTTCATTCCAGTGCTTAATAATATTATCTTTAACAACTGTCTCTATAAATTTACGTCCATCTAAGTTATAAGCAGTTAAGAATTCAGAAACTTTATTTAATTTAGCATTATGACATAACCAGCGATAGGAATCTGGATTTAAATCATTTGCATGAACAATACATTTTTTCTTCGCTAAAGGAACAGCAAAAGGACCAACTCCGGCAAACACATCAAATATTAAATCTGAACGATCAGCTTTTTTGACAATTTCATTATGTTCATGAACTAATCTCGGATTCCAAAACACCTTTGAAAAATCAAATGCATACTGAAATCCATTTTCTTTTACTGTTACTTCATAACTAGGTTCCCCAGCTAGTAATTCTAACTGAAAATTTCTATAATTAGAGTCAATAATATTAACTTTATTAACAACCGCCTTAATGTTTGGATTTTTGTCCAAAAGAACTTCTCCTATGAGGTGTTTATAATCTAATAATTCAGTTTTCAGATTAAGATGAATAATGTGACCAATGATACTAAACCCAGATACATTTCCAGCAGTATCTGAAGGTAACACAGATTTAAAAATGTTTTCACTGGTAAAGTTTTCATATGAGAGTGTTACTTTTGTCCAACACACTCTGTTTAAATCGGTTTCCTTTAATTTTTCATCATATAATGTAGGATTGAGTAAAATTTTTTTGACTTCTTCATTACCTTGAATTGGATTCAACTTGGGAATTTTCAACAAGTACGGCTTCAATTTTTTTAAAGAAACTTTAATTTTTTCAACAGGTACATCAATAGTAGGCACTTCAATTTCTTTTATAAAGGCATCTCGATTAAGTACTTTCATGCCATATACAGAAGATGGTGGCATTAGAACACTGTTTACTGAAGAAGATGCAGTATCTGGACACATGGCTGAAGAAAACTTAAGTAGTGATTTGTTTAATTTCAACACACTCCTTAAATAGAAAAAATTTGCCTTGAAATATACTTTGATAATCTAAAAAAGAAAAAAAAATCTTACAAAATTTCGGTTTGTACATAAAAAAAAAAAAAGTGAGGTTTATTGAATAGATTGTTTAAAATTACAGTAATGAGAATAATAGTCAACTCTGTGAAACCTGCTTGGTTTGGGATCAAAGGTTTTTATGATGATCACTGTTTTGTTTACATATTTTTCCCTTTAGTCTGAAATTAGGAACATTTGCACAAAAACTAAAATGTACAAGAGTAATTAATATTTGTAATTCAAAACAAAATTGTATATAAATTCCAAGTTTACTGGTTTATTTAATTTGGTACTTAGACTTACCATGCCAGGAAGATAGATCACCAAAAATGGTTATCAACTGCAAATCATGTTTACGGCTTCAGTTTCTGATTCAAAATCACTTTAATATGGCTCTAGAATTATTAAGCCTGTTAAAAGATGTAACTAATATTGCTGTAAGACTATTTCATTATATATTGTGCTGTCCTCTAAAAAAAAAAAAAAACCCACTGAAATATTTCCTAAAAAAAAAAAAAAAAACCCACCATAGTACTACACTAAATATTTTACTAAAGTCAATTTTTTTTGTTTTGTTCTGTTTTTATGCACCATTTAGAATAATAAAAATAGTTAAAAATACCTCAGGAGTGCTTATTTGGTTTTAAAATAATTTAAATTAACAATAGCAGAATTCTGGAAAAACACGAGCTTCATTTTTACCGATTTTCTTTTTATAACAGAATTTTTAAATTATCTACATAATTTTATAATTTTTTTTATTTTAAACCATTAATATGTAATAAAATGCTTCATTTTCAGCTGATTATGTCAGGTGGGGATTGTTTTCAAATAACATGGGTCATTTTTTTGGAAAAGTGGTTTTTTTTTTTTTTTTCAAATTTTTGCATAAATGGCTGCCATTTTGTAACAAGGTGATAAAATGAAAAATGCTTAGTCTCTCTTAGTCAGAACAAGCTGTAATTATTTAGCCATGTTCAATTTTTATAAATTCTTTATTAGACTTTATATAGAGAAAATGTCAAAAAAGGGGTTTTTTTAGAGGACAGCACAATAAATCTTGACAAAAATACACAAACATCATCGAACATTGTATTTTCTTATGTAAAAATGTTTGTAAATTGATGTACAGTAGAATCTCATTACAACGAATGCCACTTTAACGAATTTTTCAGTTTAACGAATATTTATTGGATTGTTGAAAAACGTCCTATGCTTTCACATTATAAAAATATTCACTTTTACGAATTTCATATTAACGAATTTATTAACAACTTGAAAAGAATAGTTATTTCAGTTTTACGAATGCTCAGTTGACAAGAAAAAAACTATCTCTGTTGAAAAACTAAAATTTGGTAGAAAACGTTCTTTGGAAACTCAATGTAGGAGAGGCAGACGACAGTGAAAATGAAGCTGATGTTGATTGTCCATCAAGTACCGAAGATTGTGTTGTACGATCAAGGGGGCACTACAGGACATTGAAACTCTTAGAAAATAATTATCCCATCAAAATAAATAATGTTCCGAAAACATTTTATACAATTTGTTTTGAAAATTACATTGTCAATTTCAGTATTAAAAAAACTTCCAATTTTTTCCCAAAGAAATAAAGTTACATTAACGGCAGATGTCAGCGGGTTTTTTTAAACTCCATCAGGTATCTAAGATAAAATATAATTCCTTTATAATACTTACTCTTAAAATCTTGAAATTTAATTATCTTATTTCTAACTAGTAAGTTCACAATTCATTAATACTGTATATTTATAATTTACTGACATGTTTGGATGTTACCCTAAATTTAATATAAGTGTAGTACTAATATACATTTTTATTCAATGTGCATGCAAGTTTCCTTTTTTAGAAACCACCGTATTATAATTTCACGTTAACAAATTTTTCAGTATAACAAATTTTATCAATGGTCTCCAGAAATTCGTTATAACGAGATTTTACTGTACACTGTTTACTTATTAATCAAACAACAAGAATTCTTAAATAGTACTGATAAAAAAGTCTAAAATGCAACTAAAAATTAAACATCTCAAGTAGTGTTGCACCGAATATTCAGCATGTATTTGGTAATATGGCCAAATACGGAATATTTGGTTATGGTTAGGCTGGATATAAAATATTCAGTTTGGTGAACATTTGGTTTGGCTGAATGTCAAAATATTTGGCCAAATTGAATATATAAAATAAACAAATATTTTAAAATCTGGAACAGATGTGGAATCCCTGGTCACAGAATTTTGGCGTGCCTCTCAGAATCGCACCAACAACCTACAAAAAACCACCCAACTAAATACAGCAATTTACTACTGCCGTGTTACCACAGCAGAAATCATAGTCCCCAAAATTTGGCGACTTTTTTCCTTTCTTTAAACGATTAAAAAAATAAAAAATCCCTGACCAGGGATTCCACATCATAGCCTAAAATCTTACACAACTTCTTTTTTTTAACTGTCAGTAAATGAAGATATAAAATCATATTCAAATAAAGGAGTGCATTAACATTATTTATTTGTTGTTTGACACTTAAGAAAATTAACTATTAATGATAATATTCATAGGAATTTATAATATATATATAAATACAAGTTCCTGGCACCTATCTGTTTCTTGATTTTTCACAAACAGTGCGTTTATAAACTAAATTAAGTAAGCTTTTAGGAGTGATAATAGGCAACAAGACAAACAGTTTTTGTATAGGAAACCAGGATCACAATCCACTTATTTAATATTTTGTCAAAAATACAATGCATCTCATTTCACAATCAAACAACACTGTAATACTGTATCACCGACCAAAATTCAGTGCACTTCCAATGATGTCCTCAATTGCATTTCATACAAAACAACATTTGATTTTTAAAGACACTTTAAATATTAAAAAGTCAGATGCAGGGTTGGCAAGTTTTTGACAGTGTGACGGTTTTATCCGGTTTTAACCGTCATGTCAAAAACCCTTTTTTGACATAGTTTTTGACAATGACTGTCAAAAACCTCAAACAGAGTCCAAAAACTGTTTAAAGTTATTTTTACAACATTAAATTTACAATTTTTCATAATTTTTAGTGTTAGACCCATGGGCAAACTTTTTAACAGTTTTAGACAATAAAAACCACATATCCTGTATAAAAACAGGGTCGATCCAGGAAAAAGTTGTGACATATCTAGGATCCCCTTAACAAAAATCGATTTAATAAAAGCAGGCCCCTTCACAAAATCCCTCTTAATAAGACAGGTGCCTTCACAAAATTCCTCTTAATAATACAGGTGCCTTCACAAAACTCCATTCCATAAAAAATAGTCTCCATGGATTATTTTTATTTTGTTAGGTTTTAAAATGTATAATTTAGAAAATAAAACAAGTTTACAAGAAAGGAAAACTTTAGCAGAAGGATTTAAAGAAGTTATTATTATTAAATGTTTGATTTGAATTTGAGCAGCTTTTATCTTTCATTACAAAATGTTAATTTTAACAAAAATATAATAAATTTCCCCAAAATAATTTTTATTTTTCACAAAATGGGCCCCAAGAAAAAAAAAAAATCTTCATCGACCCTTGAAAACTCAAAACAGGATTTTTGTTTAACAAGTTGCTTAGAAAATAGAAAATAATTGTAAGCTATAAATAAATAAAAAATAATTAAAAATAGTGTTACATTAAAAATGTAAACTAATCAAACTATTAAATACTTGTATAATTTAATGTATAAAATTTCATATAATTTTTATATTGTTTTAATTTTTGTCCCAGGTAAATAGAATCCAAACAAAGAAAAAATGTTACACCTGTTCTTTGCTTGTAAATGCACATTGCACAAACAAATGATTAAGGATGGACTTACAGCTACAAACTTGAAATAATATGCTCCAATAAATAAATAAAAAGGCACTATTTTATAATGTATAAAAATTAAATTTAACATAAACAAATTGTTCTAAATAATTAAGTTGAAACTAACATAATAAAATGAAGATATATTATATATGTGTAAATATTGAAATAACAAACCATCTTCTTTTAAGTTATTGATTTCATAATACAGAGTTTCCCCCAGGTTTAAAAAAGGGCAGGGTGCTGCTGATGAGGAAAGGGCACTTTTACATTCTTCAGGGCACTTTTTTTAATTTTTAAGGGCACCTTTAATATTTAAAGGACAACACTCTTTCAACTATATAAGTACATTTAAAAAATATATATATTTGTCTAGAATTAAGGTCTTACAATAATAAAATAGGTATGTTTATGCACTAAATAACCCACAACATGATATGCATTACACATGCACAATCTGTGGCGAGCGGGTCAAGATCTCTAGAAATTCAGGAACTGCTTATTTTGCCAATTAGTTTTGGAAAAAAATGAAAATTTCGTCAATCGGACGCGTAAAAATTATGAATATTGTCGATCGGGTGCATAAAAATCATGAATATCGTCGATCGGGTGCGTAAAAATCATGAATATTGCCGATCGGGTGCGTAAAAATCATGAATATCGTCATTTGGAAGCGCAAAAATCATGAATTTCGTCGATAGAGCGCGTAAAAATCATGAATTTTGCCGATCAAGCGCGTAAAAATCATGAATTTCGCCGATCAGGTGCGTAAAAATCATGAATTTCGCCGATCAGGCGCGAAAAAATCATGAATTTCGTCATTCGGGAGCACAAAAATCATAAATTTTGTAGATCAGGCGCGTAAAAATCACGAATTTCGTCGATCGGGCGCATAAAAATCATGAATTTCGTCGATCGGGCGCTTAAAAATCATGAATTTTGAGATTAGGTTAGTAAAAATCATGAATTTCGTCGATCGGGTTCATAAAAATCATGTATTTCGTTGATCGGGCGCATAAAAATCATGAATTTCGTCGATCGGGCGCATAAAAATCATGAATTTTGAGATTAGGGTGCATAAAAATGATGAATTTCGTCATTCAGGAGCACAAAAATCATTAATTTCGTCGATCGGGTTCATAAAAATCATGAATTTTGTCGATCGGACGCGTAAAAATCGTGAATTTTGTCGAATGGGAGCGATAAAATCATTAATTTTTTCAAACGGGCACGTAAAAATCATGAATTTTGTCGATCGGGCGCGTAAAAATCACGATTGTCGTCGAACAGGCACGTAAAAATAATTTATGAAATTCGCGATTTTTTAATGGATCTCTTGACGAAATTTCGTTTTCTTTCTCTGCAATCGTTTAACGATTTTTTTCCCCCATGAATTGATCTTGCGGAATTCCGCCATAAATTAATAATTCATGGACGAATTACATGTCCATAATCCCATGTCTCCCTCTAAGAATATCTCTCAATATTTCACGACCTACAAATTTAACCTTTAACTTGGGTATGACGGAATATTTCGCCATACACGAACTACTACTGCAATATTTTGAACGTATTACTTCAACCAGTAAAATAAAATAGTCTTATTAAAACAGCTTATTTATGCATCATGACAAAATTTTCAGATATAGAAAAAAAAAAAAAAAAAAAAATATGTGAAAGAACGAAAAATTGGGAGACTTGGCAAGTCTGATTTTACCATTCTATTTTGATTTAATAGAATAAAAAACGAAAGTCACGCGCACACACACACACAAAAAATCTATTGGAAAATGAAAAAAAAAAAAATTAAAAAGCAGAAAATATTTAAAAAGAAATAAAAGGGAAATGACAAGAAGTCGGAAAATCGCGGATCAGCGGAAGAATCTCACGCCTGCCTGAAACTCATGATTTTTTTTGTTCTATGAGAGATAGACGAAATACATCATTTTCCCCGCAACCGATTAGCAAAATTCACCATGTTTATCGTACTCAATTGACTAAATTCGCATTTTTTTCTTTCTTTTTTTAATGATAAACAGATATGATTTAGTATTTGGCTAGTAAATTGTTTCCTTTGCATCAATTAATTGCATTCACGATCATTTTACTACCAGTATAATTATCAGTACAAAAACCCTTAACGGGTTAAAAGTGTTGACGCAGCACTTTCTTTTGGCTCTATGAATTTTAAATATGGTCTTAAAAGCAATGATATCAAATTTAAGTGACGCTATGTTAATAATTTTTTTTTAAATCATAATTTTCTTTTTAGTTTTATTTATGTTCACAGGTGCAATTATTATCTTAATATGAAAAAATATATAAAATTTATTCGCTGATGCTTTTTCATTCACATCTCTCATGAATTCAAAATATGGGTTTTAAAAGAAATGATATCAAAATTTGAGTGACACCTTGACGTTAATTTAATAGGACTCTTTTAAAATTCAATTTAAATTATTTTTGGTTTGTCTTCTAAAGTATATTTACACATACAAACAATACTTTTAATTTTTCAATACACTTTTAAATATATTACTTTCACTGAGCCTATATTATGTATTGAAATGTATTTATTTCAATAAATTGATTTATCTTCTGTGCCACGCTATCCAAAATCATAAGTAAAATTTATGTAAATGATTATTTTGCGTCATATTATCCACTTGCATACATTTCCCTTTGTTTGGATACTATGATGCAAAATAATCATTTACATAAATTTTACTTATGATTTTGGATAGCGTGGCACAGAAGATAAATCAATTTATTGAAATAAATACGTTTCAATACATAATATAGGCTCAGTGAAAGTAATATATTTAAAAGTGTATTGAAAAATTAAAAGTATTGTTTGTATGTGTAAATATACTTTAGAAGACAAACCAAAAATAATTTAAATTGAATTTTAAAAGAGTCCTATTAAATTAACGTCAAGGTGTCACTCAAATTTTGATATCATTTCTTTTAAAACCCATATTTTGAATTCATGAGAGATGTGAATGAAAAAGCATCAGCGAATAAATTTTATATATTTTTTCATATTAAGATAATAATTGCACCTGTGAACATAAATAAAACTAAAAAGAAAATTATGATTTAAAAAAAAATTATTAACATAGCGTCACTTAAATTTGATATCATTGCTTTTAAGACCCATATTTAAAATTCATAGAGCCAAAAGAAAGTGCTGCGTCAACACTTTTAACCCGTTAAGGGTTTTTGTACTGATATCATTACTTTTTTAAGGTTATTGATGAAAATGTCAATTAGTCAAAATTAAGTATAGGGTATAAATTAATCATTAGAATAAAATTTTAAAGAAATGCTAAAAAAGACCCCTTGGACCCCAATAAAATATGAGGGTGGTGGCCCAGGGAGAGGAATCCAAGACTCAACTTTTAAATTATACAGCGAGAGAGTAACACAATTAGAAGGATGAAAATGCATGGCAAAACCCATTTGTTCCATCTTCCTCCGCCAAAGGGCACAATCTTTTCTATACAAACATAGCTGAAAATTTTCAGGCTGTCGATTCCGAGTCAAATGAGCCATACATCGTCGTGATCGGTCCCATAGAACCCGATAGGGAAGCGCCCCTGGTGGTGAAACTTGTAACTAAAATCTATATATCCTGTTGATGTCGAGTCGAATGAATCAAACTGCATTGTGATGGGACCCATAGAACTCGAGTTAGCAGCAAAATCCGTTAGTTCCATCTTCCACCACCAGGGGGCGCACTCTGTTCTATACAAACATAGCTGAAATCTTTCAGGCTGTCGATTTCAAGTCGAATGAGCCATACCTCGTTGTGATCAGGCCCATAGAACACAAGATAGGAAAGCACCCCTGGTGGTGAAACTTGTAACTAAAACCTATATATCCTGTTGATGTCGAGTCGAATGAATCAAACTGCATTGTGATGGGACCCATAGAACTCGAGTTAGCAGCAAAATCCGTTAGTTCCATCTTCCACCACCAGGGGGCGCACTCTGTTCTATACAAACATAGCTGAAATCTTTCAGGCTGTCGATTTCAAGTCGAATGAGCAATACCTCGTCGTGATCAGGCCCATAGAACACAAGATAGGAAAGCGCCCCCTGGTGGTGAAACTTGTAACTAAAATCTATATATCCTGTCGATGTCCAGTTGAATAAATCAAACTGCATTGTGATGGGATCCATAGAACTCGAGTTAGCTGCAAAATCCGTTAGTTCCATCTTCCACCACCAGGGGGCGCACTCTGTTCTATACAAACATAGCTGAAATCTTTCAGGCTGTCGATTTCGAGTCGAATGAGCCATACCTCATCGTAATCGGGACCATAGAACACGAGATAGGATAGCGTGCCCTAGTGGTGAAACTTTGTACTAAAATCGATATATCCTGTCGATGTCGAGTCAAATGAATCAAACTGCATTGTGATGGGACCCATAGAACTCAAGTTAGCTGCAAAATCTGTTAGTTCCATGTTCCACCACCAGGGGGCGCACTCTGTTCTGTACAAACAGCTGAAATTGTTGAGGCTGTCGATTTCGAGTTGAGTGAGCCATACCTTGTCATGATCAGGGCCATAGAACCTGAGATAGGAATGCACCCCCTGGTGGTCAAACTTGAAACTAAAATTGATATATCCTGTCAATGTCAAATTGAATGAATCAAACCATGTTGTGATGGGACCCATAGAACTCGAGTTAGTTCCAAAATCCATTAATTTCCCCTTCCACTGCCAGGGGCGCACTCTGTTCTATATGAACATAACTGCCCCTGGTGGTGAAACTAAAATCAGTAAGTTCTATCGAGGTCGAGTCGAATGAGCTAAACTGCATCACGATTAGGAATGCACAACCTGTGACCCGTGATGGGTAACTGGTGGCCCGCAGAGACCATGCCAACCTATCCAAAAATTTCGAATTTCCTTAATAATTCGTGAGAAAAATGCGCAAATTTTGTCCATAGATCGTAGGAAAATACGAATTTCATCGATCAGGTGCATAAAATTATGAATTGCATCGACTGGATGCAAATTTTGTTGAATGGGCATGGAAAAATCACAAATTTCGCCATTTTGTCGCTAGAAAAAGAAACGCAAATTTCAATAATCGGTCAACAGAAACCAGAGATGCCAAAATCGGTAATTCTGGAGTTGTAAATTTCGTCAATCACTCAAAATCTTGAATTTTGTAAATCAGTTGAAAAAACCTGCAAATTTTGTCGATAAGGCACTTAAAATCGCAAATTTCATGGATCGAGCAATGAATTTCATCGAATGGCATGGAAAGATCGCGAATTTCAACGAACAGTCGCGGAAAAAAATTTGCAAATTGTCCATAGATTGTGGGAAAACATTATGAATTTTGTCTATCGGTTCTGCAAAATTATGAATTTTGTCGATAGGCATGGAAAATCGCAAATTTCATATATTGGGCGTGGAAAAATCAAGAATTCCATTGAATGTTTGTGAAAAAATTGTAAATTTCAACAAACGGTAAAAAAAAAAAAAAAATGAAAATTTTGCCATTGTCTAGAGAAGAAAAATTGTGAATTTCATTAAATGGCCGACGGAAAGCATATCAGTTGAAAATCACGAATTTTGTCAATCAGGCACAGTAAAAACATGAATTTTGTGGATCGGGAGAAGGAAAATCATAAATTTTGTTGAACGCATGCATAAAAATCATGAATTTTGTTTATCGGGCATATGAAAATCATTAATTTCGTCAAACGGATCCATAAAAATCAAGAAAGTCATCAATCGGGTGCGTAAAAATCTTGAATTTCATCGATCAGGCGTGTAAAAATATAGGACAAAATTGCCATTCGCCAATCGGCGAGTAATACTGAAAATTTGGCGACTGACTTTACTGCCACCACTGGTCAAAGTTAATAGTCCCAATTGCAATGATTGAATGGAAAAAGATTTTTTCCCCGCTGTCGCTCGACAAATTTCGAAACCATTTGGCGAATTTCACGATTTTTTCCCTGAAATTATTTGACGGATTGTGACTTTTTTTCTTCTCGAAGCCATTCGACGATATTCGAAAAAATTTTCCCCTGAAACCAGTTGATGAATTTTGTAATTTTTCCACTATCAATGAATTTTGTGATTTTTCTGCTATCGATTGATGAATTTCGTGATTTATCGACTATCGATTAATGAATTTCACGACTTTTTCCATGAACGAACAAATTGTCCACTTTTTTTCCACTGCTATTCGACGAATTTTGCAATTCTGTTCCGCGATTGTTAGACAAATTTCACTATTTTTCTCCCGAGATCATTTGATGAATTTTGTGATTTTTTTCCCCCGAAAGTATTTGACGAATTTCTCTAATTTTTTCACGACAGTTAGACATAATTAATTTTTTTCCTGCAATGCCTGATTTCTTTCCCGAGACCATTTGACGAATGTCGCGATTTCTTTCCCAACACTATTTGACAAATTTTGCGTTTATTCCACAATCGTTTGACAAATTTCTTAAATTTTTTATCAAGTATTTGTAAATTTGTTATTGGTCATTGCTGAAAAACAGGAGTAAAAAAATCCATGTACTGGCCAGTGGTCACTGAGTAAAAAAGTTGAAACCTATACATAAAAATCATGAATTTTTTAGAACGGGCACATAAAAATCACAATTTTGTCAAGTAGCCGCATAAAAATCACAAATCCATCTAGTGGGTGCATTCTTCCAAATTTGCAACCGAACAGTGCTGTATGCATGGATAATGCTAATTATCCCCCCCCCCCCCCTACCCAACATCTCCTCGAAACAAAATTCTCTCTGTGCTACTGATGGTGGTCCTCGACAACCGAACAATTTTTTAAGTGGCCCTTCGCCTAAAAAGATTGGGCACCTCTACTATCAATTAACAATAAGTTAACCTATCGCTTGTGTCATGTATTCATGAGCGGTGATTGCAATGCAAATTCTTGTTTACAAGAATAAGACTCATATTAGGTATTTTATTATTCATTTATTGTTTGTTTACTTATTTTGATTTGATTTTCTTGTCCTTTTAGAAATTGACTTTAGATTGTTACTTAAATGGTGAGATGATTGTCAATTACCTGTTTTATCGATAAAAATGATACAAGGTAAGGAAATTGCATCGTGTCGAGTGAATATTTAGGAAGTATTTTAAAACGCGCAGACTAAAGAAGATTTGTGTTTTACTTGTTAGCTATATTTTGCAACTCTCCAAATTACTGCAATGTAAATATAGTATGAAGTTAACTTTCCTCTGTTGTATAGCTAATTTTATTGGAAAAAAACCCTGAAAATGCATTGTTGTAGTAATCAATTATTTTTGCAGTTGTGTAAATTCTGTCATAACAATTTTCAACTAAGGGAAATCTTACATTGGACATTTAATCACAGTATTTTAAATAAGAAAACTTAAAATATTTGCAAATTAAAGAAATGAAAAGAAATTTTGTTTAAAATTACATCTAAAGATTTTTTTTTTTTACAAAAAATGCAAAATTCGCCAGTCATTCGGGAAATTATTACAAAGTTCTACTAATAAAATGGGACTGTAAACAAACCGGTTCAAAATGTGTCCTTTTTAAAAATTAAATTCCATCCCAGCAGCCCTGTTGTTATGTTAGTCAAGCACTAGCTGATCGACAAAATTTTTTAATCTCGCCAACCTTTTTTTTCTGACCAATCTTTAACATAAGCTAATAAAGTATAGCCAACATTTTAACATTGCTATATAGTATCTTAAAAAACTTACTTAAAAATAGCTGAAATATAATCTTGATAAAATACGTAAACACAAACATATCAATACAAATAACAAAATCTCATGTAATCGGGTAGGGGAGACCGGTACACAGTGGACCACTTTTTCAGTTAAATTTTTTTTTCTCTTTAACAGACTGACCAATCTGTATGAAAATATTTTTGAATATTTCTTAAACCTTCTTACATCCATCATAATTTTCTCACAACATAGTTTTCAATACATTAAAAAAATATATATATATACACTGGTCACCACCAGGGTACAGTGGACCACTATTAGGTATTATCTAAAATATAATATAAATCTATTTTTCATTAATCTAATTCTTTTTTGTTGCCTCTTCATTCGCAAAATAACATAGTAATATAAATTTTGAAACAAAAACAAAAAATTAATTATATTTTGAAAATAATAACAGATTAATACAGGAACAATTGCAATTTAGTTGAAGTTATTACTTAAGTACAAAAAAAATCAGCTCACAATAAAATTTGCAAATGAAATTCCAAAATACTTATCAGTAAGATTGAGCCTGGAATTTTCAAGAAATAATTTTGGGTCTGCGAGCAACATTATGAAATCATTGACATCAACAGCAGATTCATCTACAGTTTCGGGAGAAATAAACTGATTTCCATTCAATTTGCATCTCATGAATCTTACTTGAATAGAATCATCAACAATTAGACTACAGTTATATTTATCAAAGGCAGTAAATACAAAACAAAATATTTCTTACTATGTTAAAAAAAATTGTTATTTTTATTTGTTTACTTTATTTTACAGTTAATTCTACTTTAAAACAATCTTTCTTTATAGAAAACAATTATTACATATTTTGAACATTCTGCATTAGAGGAGCAGAGTGGATTGTGGACCACTGTGCCCCAGGAGTGGGTGGTCCACTGTACCCCATGTTGAAGTTCAATAAATAATCATATTAATATTGTTTATAGCTTTCTTTTAAACATAATAACTTTAAAGTAAAATAAAAACAAGTATCTTAGCTTTTCAAAAAAGCTGTTTTATTTTATTTATCTACAACCTTTAATTACTAAAAAAATAAAAATATGATGATGAAAAATTTTACTTTTAGAAGCTCAAAACAACAAAGCAGGATAAAATAGTTCAATCTGAGCTAAACATACTTTCTGAAGGCTATAAATAATCATTGCAGTGCTGTTGTCTATTAGGATAGAAGAGAAGCTTAAAAAAAATTTAAATAAATAAAATATTAGGGGGTGGTCCATTGTGTCCATAGGTTCACTGTGTACCGGTCTCCCCTATATTAATGATAGGCTTAGTCAATAAAAAAAATGTTAAAGTAAGCCATAACATAAATTAGAAACATTGTATTTCATAATGAAAACATCGTATCTAATTTTATATACATAAAAGTGAAAACTTACGTTATATAAATTCCCTATATAATATACCAAAGTTTCATCACAATTAAACGTATTTCAATCACACTGAAATAAAAAGTTTTAGTTATTAAATTTGTGTGAGGTGAATGATGGGAAAGTTTGATTTGGAGAGTTGGAAAATATAGCTAACAAGTAAAAAACCAATCTTCTATCGTCATCTGATTTTTAAAAGACTTCTTTAAAAGATTCACTGGCCACAATGCAATTTCCTTATATTATTTTTAACGATAAAACAGGTAATACTATTGACAATTATCTCACCATTTACGCCACTAAATCAAAAGACAATTTCTAAAAGGACAATCTAATCAAAATAAGTAAACAAACAATAAATAAATAGTAAAATACCTCATATGAGTGTTATTCCTAAACAACATTCGCGACTCAAAACAAACAGATGATTGATTCGTTGATTAGAGTCTGTTTCAAATTAACTGATAAAAAAAAATCTGAATATTTTTTTCCTTTAAAAAATGACAAATTAAATATATAAATAATAATTAAATTGTATATATATAATTATAAAATATTTCAATATTTTAATCAAGGAATCTAAATATTTTTCGACTTAATGAAGATTTTGAAATAAGAAATTCTTTATTATAACAAAAAAGAAAAATATACAAACAATAATTTAATTTAATACATATATATTACATATTAAAAATTGCATTAAAAACTGTTTTCGTATTAAAAAAAAAAAAGAATCTAAATAGTTTTTCAGCGATATGGATATGCTTTAACGTTTAACTGTAATCGTAATAGGCAAGAGCTTCCTTATTGCGCAGTAATAAAAAGCAGTGAAAAGGCTGAAGATCTGTAATGTTAGTCTACCAGAAAAAGCAGAAGAAAATAGTCCGATTTTAAAAGTGGATTATATCAGGGATCTGTTTAGGAAAAAATTGGGTCCTTTAAAGGACCCTTCACAATTTTTTTTATTTCAAAACAGGACCCTTCACAAAACTATTTTCCCTAAAACAGGACCCTTCACAAAACTCTTTATCTTAAAAATAGGTTTTTCACAAAATTTTTCCATCTTTAAACTGAACATTTCATAAATTAATCATTTAAAAGTAAAATCTGACCTGTCACTTTTACACATATAAAGAAAATGTATGTATTTACATCCATATATCTTCTTAATAATGTATAAACAAGAACCTGAATATAACGATCATTTCAAATTCACAAAATTATGACTAGATTTTTCACAAATATAAAAAGCTGTTCACAATTTCACAAAAACAGGACCCTGGGAAAAAAGTCTGGACAGACCCCTGATTATATTGAAAACAAGAGTTTTCCTACGTCAGCGCAATATCTTAAACGCTTCATCTAAAACTGATTAATATAATATATTAATTTTAAAAAAATCGTTCGATCCATTTTCGAGATAACAACTCTGTGCCCATTACACCATTACATCTTCCATTTTCGCTTAAAAATTGGTTTCCAGATCTCAAAATCTACTGCATGTAGAAATCTATAAATTTCAGGATAGAGTTAGGCCATAGATATAAGACTAATGTGAAAAAATCGAAACGGTATGCCTCATATTTACTGAGATATTAAATGTCGGCGTTTCGATTTTCCTTTGATGTCCTGCTAGCTGTATATATGAGAGTGACGGAATCTTCGGTTTTGGGCTTACGGTTTTCGGTTTTTCGCTGCGTCACTCAAGAGACTACCGTCTCTTATGATATACCGTAATTTCGCGCATATGCGCTGCGCCTTAGTTAAGCCTTTTTCAAACCGGGAATTTTATTGAAAATAAGAAGTCAAATAAGTGTTAAGCAGAAGTAAGTCACATTTTATTTAAAATAAATTCTGGTAGGAAATCAGATTGTCTGAGGTGCGGCGTATACGCGCGAAATTACGGTACTACATTTGGCTTTATTTAATCTTTGAACGGTATGAATTAAAGGCGGCCAAATATAGTACATAAAAATACTGGTAGTAAAGTGATCCTGCCCCCCTTGACGCTACGCCTCTGATTATAGTACCTTCAACAGTTCTTTATACATTCATGCTATCGTCAGGGAATTTCTAAATCTACCGCGATCGCGGACTTTGAACAGATGGGAGACTAACGTGCGATCCTATGTGTGTAAATGAGAAAACAACTTGCAGGCGCGCGCTCAGGGCAGGCACAACAAAAGCAGTACGGGTGTCATTTTTTAAAACGAGGGGCAGAAGGGCGCTATTTTTTGGATGCGGGGCAAGAAGGGCGCTATTTGTTTAACCAAAGGGCAGGCAGGGCGCAGCGCCCTCCTGAAACTGTCTGGGGGAAACTCTGCATAATATAATTAATTTCAGGGGCCGCGCTTGTCATTCGCTTATGCGCCAAATACGAATACATCATGAAATTGGCGAACAAAAAATTATTATAGCGAAAAGACTGGCGAATGATTTATTGAGAGGTTTTCGTTATTATAATCATGTTTTGAAACAAGGATTTTTTTTTTTTTTTTTTTTTTTTTTTAAAAGTTTGTAGTGAAAAATACGTATTCTATGGGCCCACAAAAGTAACAATAATAAAACGGTACTGAGTTCAAAGTTAATCAGTAGTTTTTTTTGGTTTTTTTTAGTTGACGACAGTTTAATTTTACATTTTAAGGCACAGCTACCAACTCTTCGAATTTTTGGATACCACTAAAATTTAATAGAAATTTTTGCGTTATTTAACCACAGCATTTCGACGATTAAATACGGCAAAAATTTCTATTCAATTTTAGTGGTATGCAAAAATTGGAACACTTAGCAGCCATGCTTTAATGTAACACTTTTATTTTTGGATGGAGTATAACTAAAAAAATTAAAAAAGAAAAAAAATGGGCACAATTTTTGGACACGCAGCAAATGTAATACAGTGAGAAAAGGCTTTTTTACCCATTCAATAAAGTCAGGGCTGAAAGAGTTAAAGATAAAAATATATTATATACTTTTGGGTAATTATAGATAAATTTGGCTAAAAATATTTTAATTTGGCTAATTTACTGGCTAGCATTTAAAAAAATCTTAGCACGTCCCTTGCATTTAAAAACTCTGAGAATATTTGTGTTGCAATTGTGGTTTATATCTAATGCTTATGTACAAAAAAAAAAAAAACCATTTAGAATCATTAAAAGTCTGGGTAAGTTATGATCAGTCACTGAATAGTGGCCACTTTAGCTTTACATAAGATTTTTAAGCATAAATTAGATTGCTAAAATTATTTTATAATAAACTGAACACTTAATAGTAATACAGATATAAATAGTACTTTGAAAAATGCACTTAATAGTAGTTTGAATATTTTAGCTATTTTTACTACCAAGACAATTGAGAAATAATTTGAATTGTGATATATAATTTTATTACAACTTAATTACAGCATAACTAAATAAAAATTACTTATAATATGCCATATAAATTATTATTTAATCAGTTTTTAGCTTTATTTAATATAAAATATCACTAATAAAATATGTGCTAAAAAAAATGTGTAAAAAGGGTTTTGACACTTTTCGACAGTTCTTGACACTTTTTGACATGTCATGTCAAAAACCCAACCCTGAGTCAGAGCCTTTTCCAGATATATACCACTGAGTCAGTTTTTTCACTATGCAACCAATTTTTTAATCGAACGATCAAGGACAATGCCGTTTTTTTTAAACCGAAGGCAAGAAGGGTACTATTTTTTTAAATACAGAGCAGGCTGGGTGCAGCACCCTTTTGAAACTACCTGAGGGAAACTCTCGCTGCAGGATATCAGAAAGTCAATTGTATGGCCTTTTAGAAATATACAACAATGAAGATATGGGTAAAAAACTTATTCAAAAGTAATTTTTTAAAAGAGTAATTTTACTCCTTTTCAAAAATAACGTTTCAGGATAAACTTATATTTATGTACTTGTTATTTTTTGGGGATCAGACATTTAGCAACTTTCATAAGCATTTAGATTAGGGGTGCACAACCTTTTTAAGCAAAGGGCCACTTAAAAAAATGATTGGGTTGTCGAGGGCCACCATCAGTAGAATTTTGTTACAAGGGGGGGGGGGGGGAAATGCTAATTTTAAAAGGAGGGTTAGCTCCCTATACTCAACCACTTCCTTAGTCGGCATAACCCAATTCAGTTGGCAAGGATAAAAGAAACGCATTTTTTTTCCATGCTTGATTGACAATATTCGTAGTTTTTTCCTAGTGATTGACGAAATTCACGATATTTACGCGCCCGTTCGGCAAAATTTGCGATGTTTACGAACCCGATCGTCAAAATTCGCGATTTTTACGTACCTGACCGGCAAAATTTGCGATTTTTATGTACCTGACTGGCAAAATTTGCGATTTTTACGTACCTGACTGGCAAAATTTGTGATATTTACGCGCCCGATCGGCGAATTTTGTGATATTTTCACACCCGATCAGCGAAATTAGCAACTTTTTTGCAACCGATCGGCAAAATTCGCAATTTTTACGTGTCCGAATGGCAAAATTCATGATTTTACAAGCCTGATTGGCGAAATTCGTGATTTTTAGGCGCCTAATCGACGAAATTTGCAATTTTTACATGCTCGATCGGCAAAGCTCGCGATTTTTACGCAGACGATCGGTGAAATTTACAATTTACATGCACCCGATCTGCAAATTTCGCGAATTATACGCACCCGATCGGCAAATTTCACGATTTTTACGAGCCCGATCGGTGAAATTCGTGATTTTTACGCGCCTAATCGGCGAAATTTGCGATTTGTAGGAACCCGATCGGCAAAGTTCGCGAGATTTACGCAGACAATCGGCGAAATTTACAATTTACATGCACCCGATCGGCAAAATTTGCGATTTATATACACCCGATCGGCAAAATTCGCGATTTTTACGGGTCCCATCGGCAAAATTCGCGCTTTTTACGCACCTGATCGGATAAATTCGCAATTTATATGCACCCGATCGGATAAATTTGTGATTTTTACGCACCCGTTGGGCGAAATTCGCGATTATTACGCGTCCGATCAGCAAAATTTTGAAAAATTCGTGAATTTTACGCAGACGATCGGCGAAATTTACAATTTACACGCACCCGATTGGCAAAATTCGCGATTTTTACGGGTCCCATCGACAAAATTCGCGATTTTTATGCACCTGATCGGATAAATTCGCAATTTATATGCACCCGATCGGATAAATTTGTGATTTTTACGCACCCGTTGGGCGAAATTCGTGATTATTACGCGTCCGATCAGCAAAATTTTGAAAAATTCGTGAATTTTACGCAGACGATCGGCGAAATTTACAATTTACACGCACCCGATTGGCAAAATTCGCGATTTATACACACCCGATCGGCAAAATTCGCGATTTTTACGGGTCCCATCGACAAAATTCGCGATTTTTACGCACCTGATCGGATAAATTCGCAATTTATATGCACCCGATCGGATAAATTTGCAATTTTTAAGCACCCATTGGGCGAAGTTCGTGATTATTACGCGTCCGATCAGCAAAATTTTGAAAAATTCGCGATTTCTACGCACCCGATCGGCGAAATTCATGATTTTTTCGTGTCCGATTGGTGAAATTGATCCGCGGGCCACAGGTTGTGCACCCCTAATTTAGATTGTACTTTACAACATATAGTATCAATTATTTGTAAAATACATTACTTCATATTGTGTTTTACAAATAATTTAATGTTTATCTGAAAATAATAAATTCAGATCATGCAACCAAAAGTTAAAAAAAAATTTAAAAAAATAACTGATAAAAAGAAATGTCACAATTTGATAAGAAACAATTGAATTAACATAAAACCATCATTAAAGTAGATATAAATAAAACATTTTTAATTACTTAAAGAGAAATAATAACTTTATTTTTTAATTATCAAAGGCAGCTTTTCCGAAACTTTTCAAGTGGAAACCACTTTTATAAGTCTGAATGTTCTGCAGATTGCCATGTGTAATTTCAGATTTCATATATGGGTCATTCCATGTCAAATCACCCAGAGCATGGCACCCATCACCAAATTTGATAAAAATTTGGTATATTTGTAGAACTTTTAATGCTGATTCCAAAAATATCAATCATATTGAAATTGATCAAACGGTTTAAGAGTTATGTGCTTTTAAATATATTTCAAGATGGCCGATTTTCCGCCATTTTAAATAGCACATGTGACAAAATAAAAGTCTATAACTCCTTACAGGTTTAATCTGGAACCTTTAAATTTTTTTTTGTTTTGTTCAGAATAGAATAAAGTAAACTTTCAGTGAAACAGATTTCTGTGCCGTTTATTTCATTAAAATGCTTTTGGAAAATGATGTTTTTGGCATTTTTTTAATTAAAAAAAGGTCTAACTCAGTGTTGAATTCAGACACTTTTCTCCGGGAGGGATTTATGTGGCTCCGGGGGGGGGGGACATTATAGAGTTCCGGGTGAGGAAATTACTTATTTTGACCATTAAAAGCATAAAATTTCAAATCTTCCGTGGGGGGGGAGGGGGACATTTCAATGCTCCGGGAGGGACATTCCCCCCCCCGGGCCACCCCCTGGATTCAACACTGGTCTAACTTCAACAGAAGATTTCCCCCATTGCCTCACCCTCCTTCAATTGTCATCTAATTGTATGCACAAACAACACAAAGTGTGTCCTGAAGCCTGATACAAAAAATTTAATGGGCAGTTCACAGGCATTTTGTTTAAAGAATTTCAATTTTACTGACCTTCCAAAAATAACGGAAAACACAAGATGTTTGATATTTCTTTTATTATCAGAAATATCATACATCTTTACATCTAAAGTTTGAAAAGCTATCTTACATAAAGATAATATTTTTTATAATCTATACCAATGGTTACCTGGACCGCAGGCATGTTTTTGTACAGACCGTCACGAGGTTGTGAATAATGGAAAATAATAATGTTTCAGCATACAACATGTATGATGCAGGCAGTAATCGTGGATGTGGCCCAATGCAGATAACTTCTTCCCCTAACACTACCTGCCCCATATACAGCTTTGACCTTGAGGTATGAACAACACCTGCTCCCTTGCCTCTTCTATCTCTTTTAGTCTGTTCTAGCTCTTGTATCGTGCACGCATTGTGTTTATTCATTTCATTCTTATTCAGACTTCTTGTTAACGTTAGGTTTGTTGTGGCGATTGTGTTTGATTTCTATTACGATGGAAAAGAAGAAAAGAAAAGTTGAATCGGAAAACAGACAGTTTCTATCAGAATGGACTGACTTATGTTGCCAAACCGAGTTCGAGAAGTACCTGTTTGTATTATATGTCAGAAAACTGTAGCTATAATTAAAAGTTCCAATATTAAATGCTTATTCAAATTACATAACATTGGCACAAATCATGAACCGATCTATGACTATCTATACTAGAATACTGTCTGATTATCTCTTTAAGGAACAAGGAAGTTTTCGATTAATCAACATGTAACCAAAACAAAAGTTTTCAGAATCGAGAAATAGAACAGAGGGAGGTGGGGTGGTATTTTCCAGAATAATTATGTAGTTAGAAGGTACTGTCACAATCCTACTAGTGGGTATGTAGTTCTCCATTTAGAATAGGGAGGGGGGGGGGGGGTCATGTCTATTTTTTTGTGGGGGGTGAGGGGGAGGATGAGCAAAGTCACATGTCTTCATTAGCAATTTTTATATCTTAGATCAAAATTGGCTATTTTCTGACTGGAAGATATATCAATATAGATTTTCATTCATAAATGCATAAAATTTGCAGGCATATTCATAAATGTATAAAATTTGAAGGTTTCAGTCAGATTCTATAGAAGTCCGAGTTTCCCATTTTCTTATAAAAGCAAAGAATGTTACAGAAAATGTTCCTAAAGTTCACATTTTAAACCAATTTTTGAGTTTGGCAGTCATGGAAATGTTGTCTTGAGGGAGCAATTTGATATAATTAAAAATAGGGATGCACCGAATATTTGGTATGTATTTGGTATTTGGCCATACTACCGAATATTTGGTTAACCTAATTTTTTTTAACATATAAATAAATCGGTATCAAGATTCAAGAAGAAGTTGCTTGGAAGCATTAACATAATTAAAAGGAAATACAGTAAAACCTCTTAATACTAGAAAAAATTAGTCTATTATTCAGAGGTAAAAGCATACAAATGTATAGGTATTTGGGATTAAAAAAGTGTTTGCTGAATAGATAGTCTGCCATTCAGAAATGTCCGTTATGGAGGTTTTAGTATACTGTGTAGACTGGATGTGAAATACAGTTAAAATTTTCTTTCAGACTATAGTGATAGCAGATGAAAGTTATAAGTTTTTTATCCCCTTTAGTTTTTTATTGTAATTTAAACTAGAAAATGCAACCGAGATGATTATGTTAATAATTGAATCATATATTAGGATCATTCCATGTCAAATCAACCAGTGACTCAACCTGACCATTTTAGATTTTGATGAAACTTTCAGGAATCATTCTCCCTGATGATATAAATGAGAATATACTTTTATTATTTTTTTATCTCAGTAAATTTTCATACAATTAATTTTTTTAATTAAAAAAAATCATAATTTTTTGGCTTGTATAAATGTTTTCAATTTCGAATTTTTCAAGTTCTATCAGGCGTAGAGAGCTGTTTGACCCCTCATTTTAAAGAGAATTTTATGAGGTTTAATTTGATATGCAAGTTGACTATGCTTGGTTTTTTAAAAGTTAATTTAATTTAATTTAAAAAAATGTAATTAAAAAAAAAATTAAATAGTGTTTTTTAAAAAATTTGAAAAAATTAGGTTTTTTGTAATTATTATTAAACTTTAAATTCTGAAAGTTTTAGAGTGGGATCTCAATGGGATCAGCAGTTATGTTAAAAAAACTAATGTTAAACACCAATTGGGGTTGGTATTTAAAGTTGGCACCTTGCCAACTTTATGAATGTGCTAAAAATAGTATTATTTTATTCATTTTAAACATAATTTTTTTTATAACTGCTGATCCCATTGAGATCCCACTCTAAAACTTTCAAAATTTAAAGATTATAAAATTACAAAAAACATATTTTTTTCAAAATAACTATTTTTAAAAATTTTAAATTTTTAAATTAAGACTTTTAAGGTTTTTAAGACTTTTAAGGAGTTTAAGACTTTTTTAAAACCACAGATAGTCAACTTGCATATCAAATTAAACCTTATGAAATTCTCTTTAAAATGATGTGTCAAACAACTCTCTACGCCTGACAGAACTTGAGAAATTCAAAATTGAAAACATTTATACAAGCCAAAAAATGATGATTTTTCGAAATTAAAAAAAATAATTGTATGAAAATTTACTGAGATAAAAAAATTATAAAAGTATATTCTCATTTGTATCATCAGGGAGAATGATTCCTGAAGGTTTCATTAAAATCTGAAATGGTCAGGTTGAATATTGAAAATTTTTGGTTGATTTGACGTGGAATGACAAAAAAGATTCTAAATTAAACAAGAAAAACTTCTGTGGTAACTCTGAGATTGAAAGACTAAATTTTTAACAGTAAAAATCAGTTATTTTATTTTTAACATAGGGTAGATGTGCCAGTAATGGACACCCTTAAGGAATTTCTTTAAAAATTATTTTTTAATTAATAGTTATAATTGTTATATTCCACATTTTTTAATATTATATTAATCTACCAACAATATTTAAAAATGCTCATTGTCACATCTCCCAATGTGAATCGAAATTTAATTGTAAATAACAGAAATAAATCAAAACACCCTAAATTCCAGTAATGGACATCCCACAAAAAGTAATAGATAATTGATATTATGATTGTATTTAAAACTAGAATTTAAAGAAAGCATATTAATGAAATAAAAAAGGCTGAATTTTTATTGGTTATTTTTTTATAAACCAAAAATGTTGAAGGTGGCCCATTACTGGAAGGCAGTCCATTACTGGCACATCTACCCTATATTCATATCAATTGAAAACAATTTTTTTGTGAGTATAAGCCTAAAAAACATTTATTTTATGTTTTCTAAGAAAAATAATTGCAAGAAAGCTTTTATTCGTAAAAAAAAAAAAAAAAAAATCTAAAATTTCCAATTTTTCCAGAAAAAAATTGGTCTTTTTTTTAACCATTTCAAAATTTTCAGAAATTTTACATCTCTGGTCTGAACATCTTAAAATGCCTCCATACACTTTATGATTCCTTCTTTTAGTTAGACTTCTCACCAGTGCCGAGTGTACTAGATTCATAATATACAGCACTATCGATAAATTCAATGTGTAAAAGCAAAAGACACTTTTTTGTATTTTGCTATTAGTCTGGAAAAGTTTTACTGTAATAGTTTTAAATTTCAAGAATTAAGAAGATTCAAACATTATTTAAACCAAGACTACATAATAGTCTAAGTTAAACACTTCACACTCATCACTAGATAAAATAACCCTTTTTGACCATGAGACTGTAAATAGACTAGATTGTTCACTCTAGGTCATTTTTTAAGGGTGCAGCACCTTGCTCTTTTTAAAAGTAGAGATTTCTAGAACAAATTTTCTCCATACCACAGTGTGCCCAAGAACTTGCAAATTTATAGAATTCTTTCATTTCTTTAGGAAAAACACAGGAAATTATTCAGTCATGTCGTAATTTCATTGTATACCTTTTATTTCATAAAATCATTCAAAATTAATCTTACTTTATTCATCAAACCTAAAAATTGCGCTATTTCCTGCTTTTTTAAAAAACCGTAACTAAAGGCAATTATATGTTTTCTCTTGCAATAATGCCCTTTTTTTTTAATTCAGTAGTGCCTTTTTTTTTTTTTTTTAGTAGTACCCTTTTTAGTGATTAGTACCCTGCTCTTTTTCTTTCTAGAGTGAACACTAACACACTCAAAATGTTTTTTATGAAGTTATAATAATAAAATTATTGTGAGGTATTCAAATTTAGCGATTTATTTTTAATGAAAAAAAACCCCAAATGTCAATCTACCATGAGAAATCAGGCAGCAATTAATGTCTTCATATTAAAAGAAGCAGAAAAATATAAGGATCAAATATTAGTTAAACACCTTACTTACAGACATCTGTTATTAAATAGTAATTTTAAGTAAAAATTACTAGCGAAGAGCACTGTATTAAAGCCAGATACGAAAGCAATTTTTACTTTACTCATATTATAACCTGCAGCGATTTTTTAATAAATTAAACATATATATATCAATCATGTGTTATTTGTTTTCTTTTCTCAAACACGTTGTTTGTTGGAAAGTTAAAGTTGGCTGCTAATAACAGTTACATAAAAAATAATCATGTAACCGTAACCTGGATTCAGCCAAAAAGTTGGAATCTGCAAATGGAAGTAAAATTATGCATTTCGCTTCGCAGTCCCTCAGTTTGGAATAGATCATTCCAGTATGACGTCAAAAACATGGAACCCAGAATCTTCAATCTGCGCAATCTACTACGCATATAATCGGATGCTACATAGTAGAACTTCGTAGCACTGGATTCTGGAACCTCATTCGTCGAATTTGTCACGTGATCAATGCTAACAACCCTAAACTGCACCCCGTATTTTCGCCAACAGCCAAGGGATTACGTTGTGGATTTGGATTATTATTCGCTATTCTGATTCTCTTTACGGTCGTTCGTCCACCAGATAATTTCAAATTGAAACGGAGTGCAGTAATGTTCATTATTTTTTTCGATTGAAAATACATGATGTCATAGAAGAGTTGTCATGGATTATAGGCAACCAGGGTAGGCAACTAACGTGTATTCTGAATTTGGGAAACCTTTGGTTCGGCTGTGTAATATAAGAGCCTTCCTTAGTGATTTCAATTTCGGACAAAAACACGTTTATCAGTCAGTGTTATTAAGTCCATATAATTTATCAGAATGTAGGACATTGTTTAAATATTTCTTTATGTCTAAGATTTTATCATTCCAGAGCTAGATCAAATAACTACAGTGTCTCACAAAAGTGATGGGACACTTGTGCTTTATAAAAAGAAACTGCAATAAAATAAATAAACAAACATGTGCAAAAATTTTTTGGGTGTGTTTCATATTTAAAGTTAGTAACAATTATTACATAACATACATTTTGTCAAAATATTAAAATATTAATTTAGTAAAAATACAATTGTTCAGAACGGAGCAAAAAATGGCTCACATAAGTGATGGGACACTTACTTTTCCATCAAATATTTATCCACAAATTTTACTTTTTAAAAGGTTTTAATATTTTGTTGGATTTCCTTTTACTTTTAAAACATGATTTAATCTTTTTGGGATGGATTCGACTATTTTTTTTGTGATTTCTGGAGTGATTTTACCCCATTCTTCTTGAAGCACCGATTTTAGTTGTTGTTTTGAAGAAATGGTGTGTTTGCGAATTCTTGATTCCAATTCTTGCCAAATATTCTCTATGGGATTTAAGTCTGGAGATTGTGGTGGTGTTTTTATTATTTCAGGACAGTTATATAGCAGCCAGAGTCTAACGTTCAGAGCAGTGTGCTTGGGGTCATTGTCCTGGTAGAATTTAAAATCGTTATGAAGGTTCAATTTTCGTGCTGAAGATTTCAAATTTTGCTTTAAAATATCAATATACTTGTACTGATCCATTATACTGTCAATAAAAACAAAATTACCAACTCCAGCGGACGACATACACCCCCATACCATAACTCCTCCTCCACCATGTTTTACTGTTGGTACCAAGTTCTGTTTGCGAAGTTCTTCCCTGGGTTTTCTCCACACCAAGATTCTACCGTCAGAACCAAATATATTAAATTTACTCTCATCAGCAAATATAACTTTATTCCAGTAATCAGAATTCTTATTTATGTTGGATTTTGCGAAAGCTAGTCTGAGTTTTCTATTCTTTTCACTTACGAAGAATTTTTTCCTGGCTACTCTACCGTGATATCCAGCAGATCGAATTACCCTTCTAATAGTTTCAGGATTAACAATTATTCCATATAATGCTTGTAAATCAGCAGCAACTTTTGAAGCACTAATTCTTGGATTTTTTTTAATATTTCGAACGATAATTCGCTTTATTCCATTGGATAGCTTTGATGGTCAGCCAGGTCTTCTTTTATCCTGAATCATATGATTCTTTTTATATCGTTTAATGATATTGAAAACTGTTGAACGACTCAAGTTAACTGTTTCAGCAGTTTTTCTAATAGATTTTCCACGTTCAATATGCAAATTAATAACTAATTTTCGAATTTCAGGCGAAGTTTCTTTTCGTTTAGCATTCATGACTACACAGAGCTAAAAAACACAAAAATTCCAAAACAAACTGGAGAGAAATACTGCAGACGATTTTATAAATTATTGCCAATTGCTTTTAAGTAAAAATAAAACCCCAAAAAATATTTTTATTGCTTATTTCAGGCGATTTTTGTTGCATATATAATGGTGTCCCATCACTTATGTGAGCTATTTTTTGCTCCGTTCTAAACATTTGTATTTTTATTAAATTAATATTTTAATATTTTGACAAAATGTATGTTATGTAATAATCTTTACTAAATTTAAGTATGAAACACACCCACAAAAAAAATGTGTACATGTTTTTTTAATTTATTTGATTAGTTTCCTTTTGTAAAGCACAAGTGTCCCATCACTTATGTGAGACACTGTATATAACATAGTGTTTATATTTTAATAATTATATTATAGATAGGGAATAAGCACGTTATTGTTTGATGTAAACATTTACTGTTGCATCTTTAACTATCTTTTCTGTAACTGCATAGCATCTAAAAAACTTCTTTTTCTCATTAATTGTTGTACCTGTACACGGTTGTAAATTCAGAAATTTTTTCTAGTTCCAACATCTGATCTGCATACACTACAAGACATTAATTTTAAAGGCATTAATAATTTCATAATTCTATGTGCGTTACAGTAAAAAAAAAAAAAAAAAAAAAAGTATTTTATTTAAATAAATATCAATGTGCCAGTACTGGTCACCCTCCAAAGATTTTATTTTAGTTTATAAAATAAATAACCTATAAAAATTATCCTTGTATTATTTTTTGTCATAACTCTCCCTTTCATGTTTTATTATCTGTGTTGACAACTTTAATCAAACCAATTAGGAAGCAGAAAATAATGTTTTACCTTTCCACTGTTTTTCAGTGAAAATAAAAAAAAAAAAAAAAAAAAAAAAGCTAATAGCTGGTTTTATTTACTTAATTTATATATTTTTTATTTTCTTGCAAAAATTTGCATGGAGTATTGATAGTAATAGGAAACTTTGAATTTTATATAATAATGTTCATTTACAAAATTTATTTTTAAGGTTTTAGGACCATTGTCCATTCAGGGCCTGACAAGTTTTCCGGAAAATTGGAAAACGGTTCCGGAAATAAAAATAAAATATTTCTTCCATCATTTATAGAAATGTGCTTTTAACCATAGATTCAGATATATTTTTGTCATTTCATTGTATTAATATATCAAATAAGGCGATTCCACCGTTACGTGTGTGACTTTTAGAGAGTGTTTTTTTGCAAATTGAGACAAATTTGGAAGTGAAATTATTTAGATAACGTTTTACTTTTTTATTGCTATTACAGGACACATGCAGAATCATTTTTGTAGTGACACCTTTAGTCTAAAGTAACAACAATAAAAAAAAAAAATAGTAAAGTCGTTATGTGTGTGACTAAAAAAAATCACACACGTAACGACGACTTTACTACTTTAAAAAAAAATTGTTATTACTTTAGATTAAAGGTGTCACTACAAAAATGATTCCGTGTGTGTCCTGTAATAGCAACAAAAAAGGTAAAATGTTATCTAAATAATTTCCCTTCCAAATTTGTCCCAATTTGCAAAAAAACACTCTCTAAAATTCATACACGTAACGGTAGAATCGCCCAATATCACATTTTTTCAGTTTTGTCACTTTTTGAATAAATATGCAATATGATAAAATTGAATGACTTGACAAATACAATACATCAATGACTTGAAAATAATGATAAAAAGGTCTACTTATTAATGATGTTACTGATTTTAAATGATAAAATCAAACTGATACTGAGTGCAAACAAAAGTCCTAAAAGTATTAAAACAACTTCTATTTTAAACATAATTATGAACTTTTTGTTTTCTTCTGAAACTACAGACAAATAATAAAAAAAATCTTTTTTTAGAACGCATTTAATTTTTAGTGTTAAAAATAACTTAATCAATTTGGATGTTTAATCAAAGCTAGAAATTTTGAAAATACAAAATTTTACTTCCATACTTTAATCCCCTGCAAGCACATTGCATTACATGTATTTTTAATTTGTTCATAATAATCAGTTTTTTGTACAATTTCAGATTTCAAGTAAGATGAGCCTGAAATGAGAAAAATTTAAATAAAAAAGAAAACTGCCCAGTTAAAGTGAGGGCATTGAGCTCACAGGCTATTCACACTAATTGTATATTATACTCTTATTTCAAAGACTTTGAAATAAGCCCCTTGAAAAATAAAGAAATTGACAATATATTAAGGGGTGGGCATCCTCCCGTTTCCCTCTTATAATTAACTAATGAACCCCCAAAACTAATCAGGGAAGTGCCTTATTACAATGAACCTATATACATAATTTGAAGCAAATCGGTAATTCTGCATGAAAAACTCATAAATTAAGGGGGTTACCCCCCCCCCCCCCCCCCCCCCCGTATCGCCCTTTATACTTAACCAATGAACCCCCAAACTAATCAGGGAAGCACCTTATCACAGTGAACTTATATAGAAAATTTGAAAAAAATCTGATAATTCTGCATAAAAAAACCATTCATCTCGATTAAGGGGGGGTTAGCCCCCCATTCCCCTCCCTTTATACTTAACCAATGAACCTCCAAAACTAATCAGGTAAGCGCCTTATCACAATGAAACTATAAACAAAATTTGAAGCAAAACGGTTATTTCTGTTAAGACTTATCGCGTTACACACATACAGAACCGGCAGGCACATTAGCTCTCAGGCTTTGATAGCCTGTGAGCTAAAAAGTGTAGTCTCAAAACAACCGTTAGATTTATTATGCTTAATTTTTCCAAAATAAAAACGTTGGCACAATTATGATTTTTTTTTTAATAGAAATTTAGATGAAATTATGAAAAAATTTGTGCCTAGGGCACGGACCCCGGGTGTCGTGTGATAGTCAGGGCCTGTGTCCATTACTAGAATGCTGAATTAGTCAATTTCCAGGAGTGGTCATTTTATTGAAAGTGCCATTTCATCAATTTTCATAGTGCATAAAATATTTTGATTTAACTCAAAAGTTAAATAACCAAATTTAATTTTTTAAATTGCACTTTCCATAATGTAATAAATACATTTTTATAAGCAGCAGCTTTTAATTAATTTCATGTAGTTAAATAAATTTTTAATACTAAATGGGATTATTTTTTTTTACTGCAACTCTGCTTTTCATATTTTATAATTAGGGAAATCAATCAAACCAATTAGGAAGCAGAGAATAATGTTTAAAGATATAGGAAAAGTCACATTTGTTAAAAATCTTTTACTTTGTCTTCAATGTTTGATTATGCATCTCTGACAAAACAATTTTGTACATTAAAAAATAGGCACCTCTTTGTTAGACAGACCCTTACAATTATGATTATGACAAAATTGATTTTTTTTCATCCATTTGTCGAAATTAGCAATATATATTTTACCGCGACCGATTGATGAAATTTGCTATTTGTTTCAGATGTCTTTTGACAAAATTAGTCATTCTTTTCCAGGATCGTTTATCGAAATTTGTGATTTTCTTTTCACGATTTATTGATAAAATTCTTCGTTTCTTGCACACTCTATTGGATTAAATTATCAATTTTTTTCAGCGATTGTTTGACTAAATTCGTGGTCTTTCTGTCGTGAAAGTTTGGTGAAATTCACATTTTTTTTTTCCTTGCGATAGATTATTGAAATGTGCAATTTTTTCTGCAGCCAATTGACAAAATTATCAATATTTTTTTGCCGATCGATTCATAAATTCATATTGCAAGTTCCTCAAAAAAGAAAAAGAAAGAAATCGAGGTTTTCATGAAAATTACAAAACATTTGCAGACGAATGCCTGTGAAAAAAACTAAAGGTGGATGATACCACAAAATTTTTTTATTATGCTGTATTTTTCTATTTTGTGTGGGATTTATGACATTGTACATTATTTCTCGAATTCTTCGATTATTTTCCCTGCCCTTGAAGAAAATTTTACTCTCCCAAGAAACTCTTGAAATGGAAGGCCTAATGAAAAGTTGTGTTGGGGAGGATTTGTAAGGAATTTTTACTCCTATGATTCCTGTACCTGATAATTTTCATCTTAGAAGAACCAAGCTTACTTATTTCATAACTGAAGTCTTATTTTCAGGATAAATTGCTTTCTGATTTGAAGAAACCACCATACTTGCACCCCTGAGCTAAAAAAGCTGTTACAAAAGCTAAAAGTTCAACCCAGACCCTTACAAAAGCTTTATCGACCATAGTTGGACTGTTATAAAAGCTAAAAAATTACCTGGGCCATTTATTTTTGTGTATCTTATGAGACTGGCCAGACCCAATTTCTAAAAAAAAAAAAAAAGCCAATATTTCTTTACCAACATCATCCTATAATTAAAAGTTTCAAAAAGAATATTCCATACATATTTATGAAAAATTTTTAATGTACAGCAGATTATATGTCCATAATTTATGGAATACGGAATAACAGTATTAATGGTTAATTATATGAACACTCATTCAAAAATATGCGTAGTTTACCATGCAGAATTTTTTTTTTAAAGATATTCATAATTTTATGGCTCTATAAAGAAAAAGTATATATTTGAAAAATGTCTTTAATTTATTAAACCAAATTAATTTTTTAAAGATTTAACAAAACAAATGTACAAGTGTTATTTTTTTTAAAAAAAGTGCCATACACTGATTTAGGATTGGGTTGACTATTTTCAATAGACTCCGGCCAATGATGAAATCCTGCCAAGAATGAGGTTTAATCCTCTGCCTGAGTCGGCAGAAAAAAGTAATAACTAGTCTCAGTCTAAATGTGCCTGGGCCCTGCCAGCCCAAGTTTAATGAAATTTTTTTCTTCTAGATTTACACCTATAATAACGGTTTACAATTTATTTAATTATACAGTAAATCTTTCAAAATGGAATCATTGGGGACAAGAAAAATTCCATTTTAAATAAATTTCTATCTTAGAAAGTGTAATAGTATTATTTCCTTCTGCAAAGAGCATAAAATATTTTGGTTGAAGACAGGATTCCATTATAGGCAAGTTCCATTTTCACAGGTTTATTGTATTTAGCTTTATTCCAATTTTAACAAGTTAAACAGTAAAAATAAAATTTTTGTAGGCTATGATTAATATTGTCCACTGTCAGAAAAAGCGGGACAATGACTTCTATACCAGAACATACAAATGAATAAAATCCTATGAAAACTCTATAACACAACCATGTCTTAAACATGAAAATTCCACGGTCCTGACAGAAAGAGTACCATACAAATCTACCTTTTAAGAACCTCTCTAAAACGGAATTTGTCTGGTCACTTGAGATTCTGTCTTAGTAGGTTTTACTGTATTAAATAACACAATAATCTTAGTGAGTAAAATTTGTGAAAGCAGAATCACTAGTGAATGAAACAAAATTCTGTTTGGAAAAGTTTTTGATTGAGCAATTGTAATTACCCAACTAATGTGATTAACCAATGATTCACATAAGTGGCAGTAATTGTAACTGTTGCATTGTTTTTGTGTCCGTGCATTTATTTTCCATTCAGCACGTATGCACTGCGATCGGCACAGTGGTTACTCCCGGCGTTAATTTGTATTTGCTAACCCTACCTCAGCGATGCATTTTGATGTTGTTCTTGCTTTGGCAAAGTAACTTGTCCTTTTGCATAATGTGCCATTTGGAAAGCCTCTTTATATTGATGTATTCACTGCTGACGGTGCTCCTAAGAGGCATGCTTTGATCGCACTTATGCAATCTTTTTTCAGTTTGGTTCTCAATTGTGTTCTTAAATTCTGTATTTGTTTTTTTAACTAATCACTTCAAATTTATCATTTAGGTATTTTTGGTGTCCCTGTTTTACAAGTATATAGCCTGCTGTCCGCTATGAGGAGATCATAGATTAACATACAAGGTAGGACAGTTACAGCAAAATCGGTAATGGCAACAATAACAGCGTCACTAGTGAAAGGGGGGAAAACTAACAAGCTTCCAAAATTTACCAATTTATATGAAATCTGTTTATGCTCTATGTTTTTGATATCTATTCTTTTCGCTTCGAGGCAGACGATTCTCTTCAAATTGGCCACTCGCTGGTGTGTTAAGTTTCTTTTTGAAGGACATTATTTTATTTTTTATTATTGAAACAACAGCTCATTTCAGAACTTTTTTTTAGTATGGTTAAATGTTAAAATATGTCATGTAGAATCATGCCTGCATACAAATCAGAATTTAAAAATTTTTGCTTTTCCTACAAAGTTGAAAATGTAAACATGTAGCATTTTAAAAAGGTCATAATAAGATAGACATTCAAAAGGAGAAATATTCCGTCTATGAGACGTTTCTTCCCCCTTGTCACTACAGGCGCTGCGTTCATCATTGCATTACCATTATGCCCTATGATAGTGTCCTATCTGGTGTATTAATCTATAGAGGAGATTAGGCAAATTTTGTCCCCCGTCTAGGTACACAACTTGTTAAGGGGCTACTTCACTCAGTCAAAAACGCCCGCTCGCTAATGTTAGTCCTATGGGAAAATTTATGATATCTCGTTCACATTTCAATATTTTAAAATGATTTTTTTTTGCATTGGATAGCTGAGGTCAATCTTTATCCAGGCGCTGTTGCATTTTTTTTATTTTGATCACAAGTTTTTATTATTATGATACTTTCACTTTTGGAACCGGTTTTGAAAGTGAAAGTATTCTCAATAAAAAAAACTGCAACCAAAATCGAAAAACTAAAAAAGAGCCTTCATAGAGATCGACCTCAGCTATCCAATGAAAAAAAATCATTTTAAAATATTGAAATGCGAACAAGATATTGTAAAATATTTCCCTCAAAGGTTAACATTACCGAACAGGTGTTTTAGACTGAGTGAAGTAGCCTTTTAAACTAGGCATAATGCCTGGCAGGTAGGGGCCTGGTTTGCAGTTTAATAATAGTAATGCCTGCTGTCACTCAAAATTAAATTCAGAAATGAATTTTATGACACTGAATTCAGCTAATGGGTTGGCACTGAAATAAGTTGTGTCCTGGCGCAAGGTTTCTAGCATGGAGCCAGCTTGGATATGCCATTGCAGATTTTTTTTTTTTTTTTTTCATGGTTTCTTTAAAGATTCCATTCTTTTGGGGTGATGTGTTGCCTAGCCATGAAGTGTTGCTGTAATTTTAATTAGCTAAGATTTTTGAAGAGCCTGCCATTATTTTTAAATTTAATATTTTAAAAATTGTTCGAAATAAAGTCCTATTGTCAAGTTAATCTTTTTCAAATTTAAGATGATTTCCAGTGGAGCAGGAATTTTTACAACAGTGACCAAGATGTAACGGTTGATTCTTTTCCTTTTTGAGTTTTTAAATAAACAGATTCACCTATTATTGTAGTCCATCTCAAAAGTTTAAGCACTCTGCAAATCTAGTTAAAAAATTGAAGACGAAAATATATGAAGCCAATTTATAATAAATAACTCCACATTTATTCAAAATCAAACAAAATAAACAACTTTTTTTTGGTTAAAATAAAAATTAGATTAATTTTTATTTAATTTACTTTTTTTTGAAGAAAGACTGTCTCAAAAGTTTAAGCACTTTATGTAATTCTTTTTTAGAAACACTTGATTGGACGGGTGTAATGATGTATGACATTGAATTCCAGTTTTATAAAAGTAATGGCATGAACTACGAAAGGAACCAAGGGCATTCTGCAGCAAGCCTGTTATGGTTTGGGGGGCACTCGACTTCAACAGCCAAACCTCTCTGGCTTTTCAAAAATTAAGACAAAATTTCCCAGAGACACCGAACCAACATTTGCTTTCAATCGGTGACATTTTTTGGAAGGGGGGGGCCTCAAAATGGATCTTTCAACAACATAATGCCTCAATCCACATATAACATTCTACAAAACTGGGACTTTCATAGAAAAATGTTAAAATTCTTGACTGGTCAGCTTTAAGTCCAGACATAAACTCATCTGGGAATGTCTGGGCATTTTATCCTGTCATTTTTACAGCAATGGAAAGCAGTATGACTCACTTGAAGAACTCCAAGAACCCTCTTGGAGTTCTGTCATACTGCATTGAGAAAGCATGGTACTCCTTGCCACCAGAAACCCTACAAAAACTAATAATTTTGATGGTTGCATGTTTATTTGAACTAATCCGAAATTAAGGAAAAATAATTTGTAATAGCTTTGTAAAAATGATAAATGTAGTTGTTTTTGCTATTGTGCATAAACTTTTGAGACAGTTTTGTTTGAAGATATTTTAAATTATATTTTTTACAATTACGTAATTTATTTTTTCTACTTTTGATATCATTTACTTAAATGAAGTTGCGAAATCTGCAAATTAAAAAATGCTATTTATTTATTGTAACTTTTTATTATTCTTTAAAAATCAACATTTTATTCTGGTGCTTAAACTTTTGAGATAGACCTTATAAGTTTCTTTCTTCCTACCTTCTGCTTCAATGACTTCATAGTTCCTTAAGTAAGATAAATTTAATTCATTCTATTTTCTCTTCAGTTTTTATGATCTTAAAGAATCATGCATTTCATGCTAGGATTATTGCTTTGAAATATGCATTAAACGTACGTATTTGAAATATGCCTATAACGTACCCTACCCACCGACAATCTATTTTAAATATCATACCTCCCCCCCCACATCAGAAGTGGGGAATTAAATCTATTCACCACACGGGAGTGAATTTTTATGCAGTCTATAAAAGATATACCAAAAACTTTCTTATATTTTTATCCATTGACCATTTTTCGTGTTTTTTTCCTAATTTCTGTATTGTAAACACAACACTTAGCTTTCTTCAGTTGCATATATTTTTTTAATTTTATACAAAAGTTAATATGGCAATATAGAATTATAGTCTTCTATAAATGCTACTCATTAATTTGTAATGTTACATGTTTATATAAAAACTAGCTGGCTTCGCCCGCCAGCGGGCCCCTAATTTACATCAGTGCCTCGAAACTTTTGTATTCTCCAGCTCGCATCCCCCTCGAACCGAACAAACCTCCGACCTGGGTCCCCGCTGCCTTAGGCACCAGATAATCCCTTAAATTGCACATAGAATAGTATAAACCTGTCACTGAACGAACCTCCGGCTCGGGTCCCCGCTGCCTGCGGCACCGTATAGCAGTCGTTCTGACCCTGGTCCCCGCTGCCTTCGGCACCGTATACCGGCCGTGCTACGCATGCACCGGATAATTCCTTAAATTGCACATAGAATAGTATAAACCTCTAACTGAACAAACCTCCGGCTCGGGTCCCCGCTGCCTTTCGAAAATATTTTATATTTAACTTTCAATTTGCAAAAAATTGTTATTTTTTACCTTTTATATTTTATTATTGTTATGTAATTATATTCATTGTTTCAAATCTAATAAACAGGCGCCTCCTGCGGTGGGGGTTGGAACGGATGGGTGCTATCGGTGTCGGGTAGCGTTTATTTTTCCCCTCGTGAACTTATTGTTCCTATACCTCACGGGTGGCTGTCCACGAGTGGGTGGGGGAGGACACTGCTTTTCCTTAAACAACTGAATTAGACTGCCGGAAAAAAAAAATCTGATGTCAAACAACTTATTTAGACTACCGGACTTCTTGTTCAAAGACAGAGACCTGTAGGAAAACTTAAAACTGAAAAAAAAAAAAAAAAAAAAATTAACGGGCGAAGCCCGCTTTTCCCTATCATAATATCTGGTTGCCACTCTAAAACAAAAACTTAAGATACTCGTTATGGCAGTTTTTGGACGCGGCCTACTTCTTAAAATCGTAATATCTAGCTGTCACTGTCATAGAAATCTTTTTTTTGCTTTAATTATACAAATAACGATGATTAATTATACAATAAAATAATATATCGGCTCCTAATGAAGATATGAGAATAATTTTTAGATATTCTGAAAGCAGAATCAATTTTGAGTCGCCCTGTCAAAGTTTGGAATTAATGTGCCACTTAGATTCGGAGATGGGCCCCCCCCCTCTGAAAAAACGCAGTTGAAAGTCACGTGACTATTTTATCTCTTTCAGAAATGACTTATCCACAGACGATTTGTCTCCGTTGAATGTTGAAATAAAAAAGAAGCTGTCTCTTCGGAATAGAAATAAATTCATTTGCCGTGTCATTAATGAGTTTTAATTGATATCTTCAAAAATTACTGGTCGATTTTTACGAATTTTTTTTGTTGAATTCGCGATTTTTTTATACACGTGTTAGCAAATTTTCGCGAATGTAGAGTCATTATTTCCACTTGTTTCAAAAAGGAATGGGGCGTTTCGATCTTGGATCTGTCGACCCTGCATTCTTTACGGCAACCTTTTTTTACGTCTGGGGTCGATGTTGGATGTGTGGTCAGTTTTTGGCCGAAATAAAGAAAAGTTAGTCTGAATTTCAAAATATTTGACATTTTGGAACGACAAAAATCGGCCGCGTGTGTACCCTGATTTTCAGATCAATACCTCCGGTACATTTTTAAAAATTCGATGATGCGTTAAAAAGCGACGATTTGGATGTCTGCGATTATCAAAACGGAAATTTTTTATCGATTCTTTTTCCAGTTCGGTTTCGGTCGGTAATTAAAACACTTTCGTTCATTAATAACTCCCCGGGTCCGGGTCGGAATCCCGACCCGATCGAAACTTGAGCGTCGCGCCTTTTTTAGTCTGCCGTCCGTGCGTCGCCTGGTCCCGGAGCCTTTGCGTGTACAAAGGTGGAGTGCACAGACAGACAGAAAGAAAGAAACACACACAGACGTTTACCGTTCTTAATATTAGGGATAATTAGTACTTTGTTATAAAATTAATACGTTAAAGTGAAACAGATTCACAAATAAGGAAAACTTTAGCAGACTGAGTTATAAATGTTATTAATAAATGCTTGATTTGAATTTGAGTAATTGGCTTTCATCTTTCATAAAAAATATAATTTTCACAAAATAAGCCCCAAGAGAAAAAACATGCACCAACCCCTGATTTTATTAACATATTCATTCCTACTTTATTTTTAACACTTTTTTCAAATTTACTGCCAACAAATATCAAAACAGGCAAAAAAACTTGTTTCAATTTTTCTGGGACACCCTGTATATATGAATTATTAAAAATAGAAAATATTAGCAAAAAATTTTTTGTATGCATGTACATATAAATAAGAAGTAATTTACTAGACAGAAAATATTGGTGAAAAAAAGTAAAAATAATTTAATTGTATACAGACTACAATGATATATATTTTAAGATAATTAAGGCTGTTCTCAAATCCAAACTGGTTATTTTCTGATACATTTTTTGTCATTTTTGTTCTCAAATATATCAAAATTGACAAATGTTTTTCAAAAAAGGCAGATTTTTTAGAAAATATTGTCAAGGTAGGCATTTTGAACTAATTTCCAGATGCATCAGTGCAGGAAAGGGAAAAAAATCTGCTATCCTGGGACAATAACTGCTTAACTCAAGATCACATTCATTTATCAAAAAATGGAAAAAACTGCTTAATTACAAATCGTTTCAAGAATCATCATTTTACTTTTAAAATGTGCTAGAAAACCTGTCAGAAAGTTTTACGTTCAGCATGAAAAATCTTTTTTTAGAATCACATTAATGGTGAATGTAAAAAGAAATTCTAAAATATTTTTTGTACAAGTTATTTTCATTTATGCAAATTATTTGTTTTCATATATAGATATTGTTTATATATATTTTTTTAGAAATAAGATACATTTTAATCACAAAATTGTCACAAGAAAAAAAAATGAAATAAGCATTCAACCATTTGAAAATTGATATATTTTTTTAATTAAAAATTTATATATACATTGCAACCTATAAATTTAACAGAAATTGATTACTAGAAGCTACAAATATGCAAAACCAAAATTAAAACCTGCTTAATTCTTAAACTATATAACGAACATAATAACTCGATCGAATGACTTCCTGTTTGATACCCTAAGTAAAAATTTACCAAAAATAGAACTCTCATATGTTCAGTTACAAAAAGAGTATTGCTACAATATCGAATTATACCTGGAAATTTCTATGTAAAGTCAACCCAAAGAAAAGACAACAAAAACAGTTTTATCAACCCGAAATTTAAGAAAATTAGTCCATATTTTAATAAAATTATGGAAAAATTGCCTATATACCTAATATTTTTTTAAATACATATACTCTCATTAATATTAAAATATATTGTTTTTTAATTTGAAAAATATTCAGAACTTTCACTTGAAAAATCAAATCATAACCCAAAATATTTAAAGCCAAGCCAACCCACAATGAAAAAAAATTAGTATTAATTTTACCTGATCAGAATTATAGATTGGGTAAAATCAGTTTACCCAACCATGCTCTATAATATCAAATTTGCCAATTCAATTGTATTGTAACAGCCAGAGTTATTCTGTATTGAAAGTGTGCAACGAAATATAAATTGCTGTCAAAATATGAATGCAAAGAGTATTAAATTTTCCCTTACATGATAAGTTTTCGATGAGCAGAGAATGTTTTGCATGGTTCTTTACTGATTTGATCATGTTTTTGTACTATTCTGTTTTAAACATAATATGAATAATACATATTTTATTTATTCTATACTCTGGCATTCAATTAAAGTCTTAAAGAAATCAGAAAATTTTTCCTGAATTTTTCTCAGGAGTTTCAAATTTCTCCAACTTTTCCCAGCTTATAAAAATTCCCTGATTTTCCCAAGTGGCTAGATACCCTGATGATAGAAGATCATTTTCCTGGTAGAATTAAATCATTAAACAACACAAGTTTCATTTTACCACATTAAAATTTATTGGATAAAGTTACATAAACAGGCAAATAATCTGATATATAAATAGAAAAGAAATTTGCTATATGCAAGAAAGATGACACTATCGAGGCACTAGGAACGAATTTTCCATCATTGGAAAATTTGTAATAATCCTTTCCATGCTCAAGGAGATCTATTTTTATGCAGTGTAATGCTGATGCCGGATCATGGCTTTGATGAAACAGTGATAGCAGTTTTCTTTCGTTTCTAAACTCACATCACGATATTGAAGTGTAGCAGGAACATTGAGTGGGTGGTCATGAAAATCTTTCAGTCTATTGGTTGTTGGCCCCTCTCCTTGTTTCTTTACTCTGAAAAATAAATGATAAAATATAGAAATGAATGTAGCATTAAAATAAAATATAAGGATGTAATGAATATTCGGTAACAATTTGGTATTTGACCTCTACTGATTATTCAATTGCCCAAATACTGAACATTAGTCGACTAAATACTTCAGTCAAATGAAAACGAGACAGACTAAATAACGATCATGGTGCGGAAGTTTGTAAAGCAGGTAGGTGTGTCTATAGTAGTGCCCTCTTTAGGGAATCAGGAAGGAACTGCGTGAGCAGTGACCACTCGCACTGTTCCCTCCCCCTCCCAAAAACAAAAAATTATCACTGATGTATAACAGCATATTACTCATGCAAAAATGTGGAAAGATTGCATTAAAAAATTGTGATGAACTCTTATGAAACATAATTTTCTTTTTTGGAAGGAGTATTTTTTTTTTTTTAGAACTAATAAGGGTACATGTTGAAATTGTTACATTACTATAAAGAGAAACTACTAATGGTAAAAAGAAAAGATTTTTTGGAATTACCCAGGACAAAGTTTAAAAAATTATAAATTTTAAAAAATACAGCACTCAGCAAAGCATTTCAGTCACCAGTAAATTTTTTTTACCTTCCACCCCCCCCCCCCCTTTTTCTTAGTTGTTTTAAATTTAAACAAAAAGTTTTTATAAATGAACTGAGAAAGAATAATAAAGAATAATTACAAGCATTGTTTAAAATTATTAGTAACTCGAATAGTATATAATTTAAAAAAATTATATAACTATAATTATATACTGCTACTTATGTCCATATAGTTGAACGTTACAAAATATTAAAAAAAAAAATGATGGAATTTCATAGACAACATATACTGGAAAAATACTACACCACCAGAAAGCAGTATCTATATAATAAAAGCCTAAGTCATGTGACTGTCATCAACAGTTCTGGGATGTTCGCTTCACTTTTCCATTTGCCAGGTAGACATTTTTATTCAAAATCATTTTTTCGAATAAAACTGCATAAAAGTTACATTTTTAGAACTATCGAGCAAAATAAATTAATATTTGAGCGATGACTTACGTTCAATTATGCATATATTCTGCAACTTCTGTTGAATTTGGATTGACAGTCCAATATCTCATTCCATCAAAATAAACGAACACATCGTGAACGTGGCAAGATCACTATATTCCTGGAGTCACTTCTAGAAAAGAAATATTCTTTTAACAGCAAATGAAAGATTTAAACTTAATAAAATGTGATTATAACGGATTATAATCTAAATAATTGGTAACTTTCTTATTTATCAATCAAATATAATGAAATATTTATTAACAATTAATATTTTGCATTGTTATAACAAAAAAATATTATAATGCAGGATAAAAGTTTAATTTTAGGCGTATCATATCAAAACAGGTAAATTTACTATTTTTTTAAAAATCATCTTAGAATATTTTCAAATGCAACTAGTCTAATTAATTTAAGTGTTATTCTAACACAAGCTGATTAAAAATAAATGTAATTTAATAAATTATGATATTGTAGATTTAACCTATAGTATAGTAATAAAAATAATTTATACACATGGCGAGTTTATATTACTGTAAACAAACAACTTTAAATTTATGAATGAAACAGTTTGTTTATGGAAGGTAAGCTGTAAATAAATGTCAACTTTCTTATTTGTCAATCAAATAGAATGAAATATTTATTAAAAATGAATATTTTGCATTTTTAAAACAAAATAATAATAAAAAATGCAGGATAAAAGTTTAATTTTAGGCTTATTGTATAAAAACAGGTACATTTTTTATCCTTTTTTTAAATCATCTTAGAATATTTTCAAATGCAACTAGTCTAATTAATTTATGTGTTATTCTAACACTACTTTTTTCACACAAGCTGATTAAAAATAAATGTAATTTAATAAATTAGGATATTGTAGATTTAACTTATGGTATAGTGATAAAAATAATTAATACACATGGCAAGTTTATATTACTGTAAACAGACAACTTTAAATTTATGAATGAAACAGTTTGTTTATGGAAGGTAAGAAAATGTTTACTGTAAATAAATGTCAACTTTCTTATTTATCAATCAAATATGATGAAATATTTAATAATTAATATTTTGCATTGTTATAACAAAGAAATAATAATATAATGCAGGATAAAAGTTTAATTTTAGGCTTATCATATAAAAACAGGTAAATTTACTATCTTTTTTTAAAATCATCTTAGAATATATTTTCAAATGCAACTAGTCTAATTAATTTAAGTGTTATTTTAATACTACTTTCTTAACACAAGCTGATTAAAAATAAATGTAATTTAATAAATTGGGGTATTCAAGATTTAACTTATGGTACAGTGATAAAAATAATTAATACACATGGCAAGTTTACATTACTGTAAACAAACAACTTTAAATTCATGAATGAAACAGTTTGTTTATGGAAGGTAAGATGTAAATAAATGTCAACTTTCTTATTTATCAATCAAATAGAATGAAATATTTATTAACAATTAATATTTTGCATTGTTATAACAAAAAAATAATAATAATATAATGCAGTATAAAAGTTCAATTTAGGCTTATCATATCAAAACAGGTAAATTTACTATTTTTTTTAAAAATCATCTTAGAATATTTTCAAATGCAACTAGTCTAATTAAAGTGTTATTCTAACACAAGCTGATTAAAAATAAATGTAATTTAATAAGTTATGATATTGTAGATTTAACTTATAGTATAGTGATACAAATAATTTATACACATGGCGAGTTTATATTACTGTAAACAAACAACTTTAAATTTATGAATGAAACAGTTTGTTTATGGAAGGTAAGCTGTAAATAAATGTCAACTTTCTTATTTATCAATCAAATAGAATGAAATATTTATTAAAAATGAATATTTTGCATTTTTAAAACAAAATAATAATAATAAAATGCAGGATAAAAGTTTAATTTTAGGCTTATTGTATAAAAACAGGTACATTTTTTATCCTTTTTTTAAATCATCTTAGAATATTTTCAAATGCAACTAGTCTAATTAATTGTTATTCACTACACTTCTTTTCTCACACAAACTGATTAAAAATAAATGTAATTTAATAAATTAGGATATTGTAGATTTAACTTATGGTATAGTGATAAAAATAATTTATACACATGGCGAGTTTATATTACTGTAAACAAACAACTTTAAATTTTTGAATGAAACAGTTTGTTTATGGAAGGTAAGAAAATGTTTACTGTAAATAAATGTCAGCTTTCTTATTTATCAATCAAATATGATGAAATATTTAATAACAATTAATATTTTGCATTGTTATAACAAAAAAATAATATAATGCAGGATAAAAGTTTAATTTTAGGCTTATATAAAAACAGGTAAATTTACTATCTTTTTTTTAAATCATCTTAGAATATTTTCAAATGCAACAAGTCTAATTAATTTATGTGTTATTCTAATATTACTTTCTTAACACAAGCTGATTTTAAAAAAATGTAATGTAATAAATTAGGATATTGTAGATTTAACTTATGGTAGGATTGATAAAAATCATTCATACACATGATCAGTTTATATTACTGTAAACTGATCAATTACCCTAATTTATATTACTGTAAATCTTTAAATTTATTAATGAAATTGTTTGTTTGTGATGGTAAGAAATTAACTTTACTGTAAATAAATGGTAACTTTTTTGTCATTTATCAAATAGAATGAAACATTTATTAATAATTTGCTTTTTTATAACAAATTTAACTTTTTAGATTAAAAAAAAAATGCAGGATAAAACCATAGAAGTAATAAAATAGCTGCAAGTTTAGGCTTATCACATAAAAAGCGTCACATTTCTTAACATTTTTAAAATAATCTTTGAGAGTATTCCAATATAATTTGTGTGATCTTTAATTTATTCATTACTCTAAAACTACTCCCTTCATATAAGCTGATAATAAATTAGGATATTGTATATTTAAATTATGGTATAATGATAAAAATCATTCATACACATGGCCAGTTTATATTACTGTAAACAAACATCTTAAAATTTATGAATGAGCTTGTTGCTGAAAGTAGGGAAAACTGTACTGTAAATAACTGGTAACTTTATTCTAATTTAGCAATTAAATAGAATGAAACATTTTTTTAAAGTTAATATTTTTTATTTTTATTACAAAATTAAGAATTTCCTTTTCAAACAAAAAGAAAATAATAATCATAAACTGTAGGATAAAACAGTTGCAATTTTAGGCTAATCCCATAAAAACAGTTAAATTTCTTATCCTTTTCGAAATCATGTTAGAATATTTTTAAATGCATCTAGTCTAATATTTAATTTATATGTTACTATCAAAAAATATTACAATTACTCTTTAAAAATAAAAATATTATGAAGTAAACAACTTTATATTAATTATGAAACGGTAAGATAGAAAAAAAAACTGAACAATAAATATTTAGTAAAAATTCATTCAATATGCACATTACTTCTTGATATATAGTTTATGGGTGAATTAATAATAGGGGCGGGGGGGGGGGGGGGGGGGGTTGTATTATAATGACCAAATTTTTATATTAGTTAAAAGCGTGAAATACAAACTTAAAAAAGAAATACTAAAAGAAAAAAAGGAGAAAAAAAATAGAGAGACAAGATTAGCAATGTTTTTCGATTGAATAAGAAATTTCAGAATTGCAATTAAAAATCATAATTTTTTTATGCATTTGATGGAGTTAGATTCATAAAAAGCTGAAAGTTATCTTTATTCTCATCTTTTTGCAGTAATGCAATATATAATAATGCAACTGATATTGAAAAAAAAAAAAAAAAACTGATTTATTTTGTTAAATTCGATAAACTTTACAGCAAAGTTTTCCAAAAAATTAATTACTAATTTTAATTATACCATTTTACTATTATATAATATTAACTTAATCGTTAGTACCTATATATATATATATATATATATATATATATATATATTAATGTTATTTACTGCTATTACTAATTTAAATTTACTTACTTTGTCGATTAATTAGATTATGATTAAAAAGCAATCGTCCTTTTTAATTAAATGATTCATCTTTATTTTGTTAACAAGGAGAAAAAAATAATACAATTAATTTTTTACATCGCAGCTGAATTTTCATCTTTCTGTCCACTAAAACCGAAGAACTTAAATTATTAAAAATAACCAAATGATTATCTAAGTTCTTCCTATTTCACTATATTCTTCAATACTTAATAGCTAAATAAATATACTGAATATTTAATATATATTTATTTATACACAATTATCCGATTTAAATATTATCAAACTTGTCTTACTTTTGTTGAAAGCTCATTTGTCACTTCTTTTATAAAAAGCAAATAAGTCCCATCAGACTGTAATTCGTCTTTATATGTATAATTTTTCGGTAATGTATCCATTTCTTCTATTATTATAACATCACACTAATGTGAACTAGGTTATACTTTTCTAGCGAAAACACGTGCAATCTCTGAGCTCAGACACATACAAGACATTGCAGCTACAAACCTAATCTGTGAATCTATTATTAAGCACATCATCGCCAAATTGCCAAGCAAGCAATTATGCGCCAAAAGTTATAATATCTACGCAAGGACTTTCGACGAATAGGAATGGAGAATACAGTGCTACGAGTTTCTACTATGTAGCATCCGATTATATGCATACTCTGACGCGCTTAGGCGCGGCGCACATTGAGACGCAGCTGCCACGCGCAGGTGAAGCGACGCTGCTCGTAAAAAAACTGCGCGCGGCAGGGTGTGCGCATATTGCGACTCAGTTTTCCGTCAACCGTCACGTTTGTTTACATTGCTGACGTATGCCACGCGTGTAAAACGGCTCGTTTTTCGTAGAATAAGAAACAATTAGTTCCTTTTTGGGGATTTTCAGATATTTTTTGCCATGGCTCACAGGGCCGTAGTGAAAGAAAATTTTTGGGGGGGCAAAAGGCAAGATTGGCCGACTCAAAAATGTTTCAAATCCGACTAATGTAAAATAGTCAATCTGTTGCATTATTTCTTAATTAATAGTTTTTACAATTAATTTTAACTGATTAATTATAATTGATAGTTAACCCATTAAAACCTAGTGGTACCATATGGTACCGGGATATTTGCCCTCCATTTTGTTGCTTGTACACCAGTATGTTTTAAGAGAAATATTCTCTTTATCTGATGTCAGGAACTCCATAATAAACGAAGACTAAAGTTGCTACTTTGAAAAATTGGTATGAAATGCAATTTTTGCATTTTGAAGAGAAAAATAATTCCGGCTTTGATGGGTTAAAAATAAAACATATGATTTTGTATTACTAAAATGTTTCTTTGATATAACTCAGTAATTATTTAAAATACTTACCAAGAACTTTACTGGAAAAAAAAGAATATGTATTGATAAGAAAAAATCCTACAGTTATATTTGTGAAAAACACATTTGTTTAGAATGATAAAATGAAGTGATAGTTTAGTAAATAAAACGTAGTGATTTTCAAAATAAAAGCTAAATAAAAATGTGATCTCTTAGTTCTAAAAATTATGATAATGTAATGAATGGGAAGTACTTTCAATATTTAATTAGCATGCGATAGAAAATAATTTGAACTTTATATTCCAATTAGAGATAATATCGTATGGAATTAACAACATACACTTTCAGTAATTCTAATTGTAAAACTAAAAAATGCACACTATAGGGGTACTGAAAATATTTGGAGGGGCCTCAAAATTTAATTGCGCCTGGGACCTCTTGAGTGCTTAATCCACCACTGATTATTGTGTTTTATAAGAATGTCAAGGGACCGACAGAAACATTTGAATTATCCACGATTTCGAATTATACACGTTCGAATTATTCAAGTTTGACTGTACTATTTTTACATGAATTACACATCCCACTGAATAAAGCAAACCATTCATACCTTTCTTATCACCATTCCCTGTCGAGTGGTTTCCGCTGTCCAGCCATGTTGATAACTTCTTCGAACTTTTTGCAGCCTCCAAGTTTCTTCTTTTTAGAGTCTGTCTTTTTTTTATTTCCACTTGGCTGGTGCCGAATTCGTTTCATAATATAAACTATTATCTCAACACAAGCAAAGTAAGATTAACCCCTTGGGGACGAGCGACACGTATACGTGACACATAAGATGCTCAGGATCCTCTATTATTCTCACCAGTTAATTTTTATTGTAAGCTTTGCCTTATTTAATGACAGCATTTCTGCGATTCAATTAGGCGAAAATTTCTGTTTTGAAAAATCGGTGGTAAAAGATTAAAAATTCCGTAAAAGACGCTCTTCACGAAGGGGTTAAGTAATAAACTATCGTACTATCACTACTATGCGACTCTCAACTGCTCTGACAGTCCGATATTGATGAGCAGTTAGTAAACGAATGACTCATCATGAATAGCACTAGCTCACTGCACGTCCTAGCCTGCACTTGACTCATCACTCGGCAGGCACCTGGCGCGACATAACACATTCGACTCGACATTCTGCTGTCTGCTATAGAGATGCTTTTGCATGCGAAGTGTATGGAGTATTTGAACGAACACGCAAAAACATTTACTCTAGCACTTTGATGGATTTTTTTTATTATTAACTTTTAGCTAGGGGCTGGGTATTTTATAGGAAGTTAGATTAGATATTAAAATACAATAATTTTTTAACCATCAGTTTGGGGCCCCGGGGCAGTGCCCCGGTGGTAGTTACGGGCCTGAAACGCTGAACTATTTATATTTTTTTAAGTGCAAACGTGTTAATGTTCCGCAATCGCTTCAAGTTTTTTTTTTCTTTTTACCATAAAACTACTTTTAATAATTTAATTTTTCCTGAAATCCTCTACTTTCTGAATTCTTTATTAAAAAATAATTCCTCTTACGTATGATTTAGTTTTTTAAAAAAGTAATCGCAAACATGTACCGTAATTTCCGGCGTATAATCCTTGGATCAAACAATTATGTTTAGGCCCAGAAATTTTATTTAATAAATGAAGTAAAATATTTACAGCGATCTAGTATGTTCCATTTTATAAAATAAAATTTCTGGGTCGAAACATAATTGTTTCATCCGGAGATTATACGCCGGAAATTACGGTAATCAGGGTATACAATAAATATTAAGTAATTAATAAAGACCCCAATTCTAATTTTTATAATAACAAGTGAAAAATCAATGAAAATTATGTAATTATGTCATGTTGGCACAAGCATATAAATTTAGTTTTAGTTTTATCAAAAAAAAAAAAAAAAGTAAGAAGTTTTTTAGGTATTAAATGTTAAATGCACGGATATTTTTTTAATTTATTCATTTTCTTTTTTTTTTTAAATAGTTTTAAAAATTCTTCGTTTTTATTTCCCAAACATTCCTAAAACAGTTCCAAAGGGCGTAAACATCATATCGTTGCTAGAACTTACTACAGTGTCTCACAAAAGTGATGGGACACTTGTGCTTTATAAAAAGAAACTGCAATAAAATAAATAAACAAACATGTGCAAAAATTTTTTGGGTGTGTTTCATATTTAAAGTTAGTAACAATTATTACATAACATACATTTTGTCAAAATATTAAAATATTAATTTAGTAAAAATACAATTGTTCAGAACGGAGCAAAAAATGGCTCACATAAGTGATGGGACACTTACTTTTCCATCAAATATTTATCCACAAATTTTACTTTTTAAAAGGTTTTAATATTTTGTTGGATTTCCTTTTACTTTTAAAACATGATTTAATCTTTTTGGGATGGATTCGACTATTTTTTTTGTGATTTCTGGAGTGATTTTACCCCATTCTTCTTGAAGCACCGATTTTAGTTGTTGTTTTGAAGAAATGGTGTGTTTGCGAATTCTTGATTCCAATTCTTGCCAAATATTCTCTATGGGATTTAAGTCTGGAGATTGTGGTGGTGTTTTTATTATTTCAGGACAGTTATATAGCAGCCAGAGTCTAACGTTCAGAGCAGTGTGCTTGGGGTCATTGTCCTGGTAGAATTTAAAATCGTTATGAAGGTTCAATTTTCGTGCTGAAGATTTCAAATTTTGCTTTAAAATATCAATATACTTGTACTGATCCATTATACTGTCAATAAAAACAAAATTACCAACTCCAGCGGACGACATACACCCCCATACCATAACTCCTCCTCCACCATGTTTTACTGTTGGTACCAAGTTCTGTTTGCGAAGTTCTTCCCTGGGTTTTCTCCACACCAAGATTCTACCGTCAGAACCAAATATATTAAATTTACTCTCATCAGCAAATATAACTTTATTCCAGTAATCAGAATTCTTATTTATGTTGGATTTTGCGAAAGCTAGTCTGAGTTTTCTATTCTTTTCACTTACGAAGAATTTTTTCCTGGCTACTCTACCGTGATATCCAGCAGATCGAATTACCCTTCTAATAGTTTCAGGATTAACAATTATTCCATATAATGCTTGTAAATCAGCAGCAACTTTTGAAGCACTAATTCTTGGATTTTTTTTAATATTTCGAACGATAATTCGCTTTATTCCATTGGATAGCTTTGATGGTCAGCCAGGTCTTCTTTTATCCTGAATCATATGATTCTTTTTATATCGTTTAATGATATTGAAAACTGTTGAACGACTCAAGTTAACTGTTTCAGCAGTTTTTCTAATAGATTTTCCACGTTCAATATGCAAATTAATAACTAATTTTCGAATTTCAGGCGAAGTTTCTTTTCGTTTAGCATTCATGACTACACAGAGCTAAAAAACACAAAAATTCCAAAACAAACTGGAGAGAAATACTGCAGACGATTTTATAAATTATTGCCAATTGCTTTTAAGTAAAAATAAAACCCCAAAAAATATTTTTATTGCTTATTTCAGGCGATTTTTGTTGCATATATAATGGTGTCCCATCACTTATGTGAGCTATTTTTTGCCCCGTTCTAAACATTTGTATTTTTATTAAATTAATATTTTAATATTTTGACAAAATGTATGTTATGTAATAATCTTTACTAAATTTAAGTATGAAACACACCCACAAAAAAAATGTGTACATGTTTTTTTAATTTATTTGATTAGTTTCCTTTTGTAAAGCACAAGTGTCCCATCACTTATGTGAGACACTGTATATGGAATAATTGTTAATCCTGAAACTATTAGAAGGGTAATTCGATCTGCTGGATATCACGGTAGAGTAGCCAGGAAAAAATTCTTCGTAAGTGAAAAGAATAGAAAACTCAGACTAGCTTTCGCAAAATCCAACATAAATAAGAATTCTGATTACTGGAATAAAGTTATATTTGCTGATGAGAGTAAATTTAATATATTTGGTTCTGACGGTAGAATCTTGGTGTGGAGAAAACCCAGGGAAGAACTTCGCAAACAGAACTTGGTACCAACAGTAAAACATGGTGGAGGAGGAGTTATGGTATGGGGGTGTATGTCGTCCGCTGGAGTTGGTAATTTTGTTTTTATTGACAGTATAATGGATCAGTACAAGTATATTGATATTTTAAAGCAAAATTTGAAATCTTCAGCACGAAAATTGAACCTTCATAACGATTTTAAATTCTACCAGGACAATGACCCCAAGCACACTGCTCTGAACGTTAGACTCTGGCTGCTATATAACTGTCCTGAAATAATAAAAACACCACCACAATCTCCAGACTTAAATCCCATAGAGAATATTTGGCAAGAATTGGATTCAAGAATTCGCAAACACACCATTTCTTCAAAACAACAACTAAAATCGGTGCTTCAAGAAGAATGGGGTAAAATCACTCCAGAAATCACAAAAAAAAATAGTCGAATCCATCCCAAAAAGATTAAATCATGTTTTAAAAGTAAAAGGAAATCCAACAAAATATTAAAACCTTTTAAAAAGTAAAATTTGTGGATAAATATTTGATGGAAAAGTAAGTGTCCCATCACTTATGTGAGCCATTTTTTGCTCCGTTCTGAACAATTGTATTTTTACTAAATTAATATTTTAATATTTTGACAAAATGTATGTTATGTAATAATTGTTACTAACTTTAAATATGAAACACACCCAAAAAATTTTTGCACATGTTTGTTTATTTATTTTATTGCAGTTTCTTTTTATAAAGCACAAGTGTCCCATCACTTTTGTGAGACACTGTAATGCTTGTAAATCAGCAGCAACTTTTGAAGCACTAATTCTTGGATTTTTTTTAATATTTCGAACGATAATTCGCTTTATTCCATTGGATAGCTTTGATGGTCAGCCAAGTCTTCTTTTATCCTGAATCATATGATTCTTTTTATATCGTTTAATGATATTGAAAACTGTTGAACGACTCAAGTTAACTGTTTCAGCAGTTTTTCTAATAGATTTTCCACGTTCAATATGCAAATTAATAACTAATTTTCGAATTTCAGGCGAAGTTTCTTTTCGTTTAGCATTCATGACTACACGGAGCTAAAAAACACAAAAATTCCAAAACAAACTGGAGAGAAATACTGCAGACGATTTTATAAATTATTGCCAATTGCTTTTAAGTAAAAATAAAACCCCAAAAAATATTTTTATTGCTTATTTCAGGCGATTTTTGTTGCATATATAATGGTGTCCCATCACTTATGTGAGCTATTTTTTGCTCCGTTCTAAACATTTGTATTTTTATTAAATTAATATTTTAATATTTTGACAAAATGTATGTTATGTAATAATCTTTACTAAATTTAAGTATGAAACACACCCACAAAAAAAATGTGTACATGTTTTTTTAATTTATTTGATTAGTTTCCTTTTGTAAAGCACAAGTGTCCCATCACTTATGTGAGACACGGTATGTATCAAAAATAAAATTGCTTGAATTTTCTTAGGCGACTTTCGCATTCGGTCGACCTAGTTTATAGATTGATAGTTTTTATCTACAGTGGTGGCCAAAAGTGTGGACATTTTTTGAAAGTTTCATGTTTTTCAACTTTGTGTGCTTGTAGGATATATTAATTTTCACTTAAATACAAACGTTTATATATCAAATTGAAGGTAATATAATGTAGAATTTAATACTAAAAACAGTATTACAATATCTGTATTACAAAAAAAGTTATGCAACTAATAGTAAGATCTATCTTAGATTTGCATTTTTTTAAAGTGATACTTACACAATCAATACTTAGTAGGATAACCCTTATTTTTTAAGACAGCTTCATAGCGTCTTTTCATCGAGTGAAAGAGTGTTTGGAGTTCATCTTTCGTAATCACATGGTGCCAAGAATCAATTATAGCTTCAATAAGTTGTCTTTTATTGGATGGACGTTTTTTTCGTACAAGAATTTTCAAACGTCGCCACAAATTTTCAATTGGATTGAGATCAGGGCTGTTTCCTGGCCATGGTAATATATCTATGCCTTTATTTTGAAACCATGCTTTGCATACTTTTGCTGTGTGGCATGGAGCTGAATCCTGCTGAAAAATAAATGGTGCGTTGTTGGGGAAGAGATCCCTGATGGAAGGTATCAATTTAGGTTCCAGGACAGTTTCGATGTATTTTTTGGCATTCAGGATGCCATCAATCACTTGAATTCGGCCCACACCATCTGCAGATATACATGCCCAAATCAGGACATTTGTTGGATTTTTTGTAGTTGCTTCAATGCAATCAGGATAAAGTGCTTCTCCTACTCTACGTCTACAATAACTCTTTTACCATCCAAATAACTTAAACTATAGTTACAGATACTTGATTGGTCCTCAGAACAGTGTTTGTGATTGGCTAGTACGCTTTTATTACAAAACACGTCCTTATTCAAAACGATTTGTGTTTGTTTGTTCTACTAAAATGAGCATAACTTTGTAATACAGATATTGTAATACTGTTTTTATTATTAAATTCTACATTAAAGTACCTTCAATTTCATATATAAACGTTTGTATTTAAGTGAAAATTAATATATTCTACAAGCACTCAAAGTTGATAAACATGAAACTTTCAAAAAATGTCCAAATCTTTGGCCACCACTGTATGTGAGTTGCGAGTGGGTCATTCCATGCTAAATGAGCAAATCAACTGTGGCTGACATGTCATAGATTTTAACGAAAATCAGCATATAAGTAGATCATATTTATTTATGAGTAAATGTAAAATAATAGATTTCAGGATTGTTTATTTAAGTATTAAAACTTACATTAAAAGTTGATATAAGATCGAGGGTTTGTCTACATGCTTGAAATTTGAATTTTCATTATTAGCCGTAGGAGTGCAAAGACTTTATCAAAAATTATTTATAATTAAGAATGAATAATAAGTAACAGATTGGAGTGATTTAGTAACTGTCCTTTTATTCCATAATGAGAAAAAAATAAATAGTGAAAAATTTTGAGAGGAAAATGCAATATTTCTATTAATTGTTTGAACATGAAGGAAAGTTCTTAAGATTTTAAAATTGTTTGACGTTATAGATAAAAGTATATATTTTAAATATAGAAACTTTCATTCTTGCCTTTTTATTCCTTAATGAGAAAAAAAATAAATAATGAAAAATTTTGAGGGAAAAATGCAATATTTCTATTACTTGTTTAAACATGAAGGAAACATCTTAAATTTTTTAAATTATTTGACGTTATAGATAAAAGTGTATATTTTAAATATAGAAACTTTCATTCTTGCCTTCAGTTTATTTTTCCTCAACAATATTTTAAATTAGAGTAGAATAAATTATTGATTTAAACGGGGCAAACAATTATATAGTATTCAAAGCTCCAAATAGATGGCAGCACTACATTTTTTTTTTGCAAGATGGCAGAGAAGGCGCTCAAATTGGAAGTGAAATAGCCCATTGAACGTAATAAATATTACATTTCTGAACTTATTTCTTTTATGTTAGGAATCAAAAGGCAATCTTGAATTTTTTTCAGCATATCATGGGCTTTTTGAACTTTATGCTTCTGTAATATTGTTAATGTCAGGTTTTTCCTTCATTTGATTTTTTAAGTATACATAAGAGGAAAAATTGTGATTTTGTAATTTTTTTAAAGTTTCTAAGCTATTTTGAAGATGAAGAAAATAAATGGCAACTTCCAAATTTGAGAAATTTGGTTTTCATATGTGACATTACATCATACATCAATTTCACATATGTTTTTAAATTCCTTTAATTTTTATAACGCTTTTAATTTTCTCAAAATTTTCAATTTTTACAACCAATTTAAGGTCAATCATGGTGTTACGAAATAATTATTACTAAATAAATATGATAATAACTGTCCACGGGTTACAATATTATGAAAAAATTTTATTTATGTTAAATAGTTTTCAAGATATGGAACTTTAAACTTGCAACTTTGAACGATTCCATACAAGCCATTCTATGTCACAAGTTTTTTAAATGTCCAGAAATTCCAAAATATTTTATTTTTTTGTCAAGATATTTTGAATAGCTCTATTTAAAAATAAATTAAATCTGTGTACCAAATTTTATTAAAATCGGTTACTATGTGGCCACGACTTTTTTTAAATTTTTGTTCATTTTGCATGGAATGACCCGAGTGTTACTGTAGGACAAATTTCTGATATTTTCAAATCAATAGATCAGATTCATTTTTTCCCCTATTGGTCTATGTATCGACGGCCGACTTAGCTTTTCCATGTATGGATAAGGTATAGTATATGTCCAACATTTCCGGCTCTGCAGACAAGATTTATACATGATAATTTTTTTTTTCAGTGGGTAGGCCGACTAGCTATTTATGTGATTCGAAAATGTAACAGAACACGTGATTTTCATATCGGCTGACCAGATAGATCTATTGAAACCATTACTTTTTTTACTCATAACCTATCTATTGACAGACCGACTAGTTTTTGCCATATGATTGTAAGGGTGTAGTGAAATGCATTCCGAAGACTTAAAGTCCTGCCAACCAGAATTTTTCCGAATTGTTTTTTTAATCGGCCTACTGACATACTACAGAGACACTAATTAAATCTGCTGATAAGCCGACTGAATCCTTTTACCAAACATTGGGGGGGCAGCTGCCCCCCCCTGCCCCCCCGCTCGCTACGTCCCTGATGGCTCAGTACATAGATTTAAATTCAGAATCCGATTCTCTGATTCTGAAATGGATGCGTGCTTATTAGTATTAGTACGGCTTTTTGTGAAACAGAAAAAAAAACCCATAACGTCTTAATTATGATACGAGTTAGATTCAAGTTATTATTACTTCTAGGAAAAGGGCCGAAAATTTATCAGATTTTTGATATCATTAAAAATGGCCCCAAGGAGGGAGGGGGGGGGTTAAGAAGAAAAAAATTCACAACTTCGTCAATTCACGAGATATCATATCCGCTTAAATTTATTATAAGTCCTCGTAATATTATTTAAAACTTTTATATTGAGAAGCTTTTTATAAAACCAACACTTATAAAAAAAAAAAAAAAATCTTGCCGGTTCCGCCTGCAAACAAGTTAGGTTTCGAAGTGGGTGGTTCCAACTGTCGCATCATGGTAAAAAGGTCATTTTTTCTTCATTTCCCAACAAACAGGCGCCCCACGGTCCGCGCCTTCGAAATCTACCTGTGCCTGTAGGCCGAGCCGTCAGGGATTTTTTATTTTTAGACTAAAACATTTGTACTGCTCATGATACAGTAAATGTGCTAGTAATGGACCCCCCCCCACACCCCCTCTAAAGTTTTTAGTTTATAAAAAAATAACCAATAAAAATACAGTTTTAATTTTTTCTTATAACTCTCTTTTGCAAGTTTCATACAGAAAATGTTTCACAGTATTCTGTTTGCATTGAAAATTTTTAAGCAAGCTAAGAGCTGGTTTTACTTAATTTATATCTTCTTCATTTTCTTGAAAATATTGCATGTTTTGATTTTAATCTGCTGCTAAATAATAAAATTTAATTAAACATTTGAGCAATGGACATTGGTCCTAAAACTAAAAAAAAAAAAAAAAAGAAAATGTAAATGGTTTTTATTATATAAAATTAAAAAAAAAATTATTCTATTTTTCAGAGTAATAATGATAAAAAAAAAAAAAAAAAAAGATTTAATATTAAATATTTTATTACTCGCTTAAAATTGATTATAACTAGCTATTTTTTTTTAATGTTCTTATTAATACATTATGGTAAACAATTAAAAAAAAATATATTATTTGGCAGCAGATTAAAATCAAAACATGCAATTGTTTACCATAATGTATTAATAAGAACATTTAAAAAAAAAAATAATAGCTAGTTATAATCAATTTTAAGCGAGTAATAAAATATTTAATATTAAACCAATTTTTTTTTTTTTTTTTTTTTTATCATTATTACTCTGAAAAATAGAATAAAAAATTTTTAATTTTATACAATAAAAACCATTTACTTTTTTTTTTTTTTTTTTTTTTTTTTTTTAAGTTTTAGGAACAATGTCTATTGCTGAAATGTTTAATTAGGCAATTTTCAGTAATGGATATTATAATTAAAAGACAATTTCAGTTTAATGTTCATAGCACTTAAAATTGATGTAACTGAAATGGAAGTAATAAAATTTAATTTTTGAATTCCACTTACCATAACGTATTAAGAACAATTTTTTTTAGGTACTTTTCTGTTAGCTGGACGCCAGTGATATATATAAACATAAATATACATATCACTGGCACCCAGATAACAGAAAAGTATCTTTAAAAAAATAGCTAGTTTTAATAAATTTCATGTGATTAATAAAACAATGCTTTTTATATTAAACAAGATTTTTTTATCATTATTACTCTGAAAAACAGAATAGAAAACTTTTAATTTTATATAATAATAACCATTTACAAAATTACATTTATTTTTAAAGTTTTAGGACCAACGTCCATTATTTACTGAAATGTTTACAAAACAGGATAGGCGCGAACAGCTTCGATCAGTTTTTCCTTCATTTTCGCTGAAAAACGTGACACACTCGCACTGGAAACTGTGTTCGAAACACAAGTGGCAGGCAGGACCTGTGTCCGAAAAACTGCGCGTGAGTCAATATGCGCTCTCCCGTTCATTTCAATGCTTTACAAAATCGCGTGACGTGAGAACCTGCCCCGCGCGTGTTGGCTGCGTCTCAATGTGCGCCTTGACTAAGAGCGAGTTCATGTTTACCACATTGGCTTCTTTATCTCACTTTATTTGATTGCCAAGTACTTCTTTTCTGTTATATTTTAAAATTTGTTTTGTTTTGATGAAAATCAAGACGTGTGTTGCGTTTAAAATGTCTAGCATACAGAAAAAAATTATGTAAACTGGAAAAAATATATCAGGTAAGTGTTTTCTGTCTTTTTTGGTTATGTCAGTGTTACAATTTCTGTAATGTTAGGATCTGATCATGTTATTTCAACTATTTTTGATCGGTGTTATTTTACGAATTTAATATAATAATTAAGTGGGTGGGGATGAAAAGTTCGTATCTTAGGCAAAAAAAAAAAAAAAAAAAAAAAAATTGCTTTGTAAAAATAAGATTTGTCTAATTTTATAGATTTTATACACACAACTGGGAAAGTATGTATTCATGCACTTTTATTTAAAGTCAATGTAACTGAGCAGCTATATCTCTTAACAATCCCTTTTTTAACAACTAGTACAATCTGTACCCTTTATTATCATTATTATTTTTGTCTTGCAATTAAATGTTATTGTATAAGTTATACGCGTTCTATTCAAAATCGATGTTTTTTTATTTATTAATCTTTGTCCACGCAGTCGTGCAGTTTATATGCTTTTATTAATTTTAATATTTTGTAGGGCAGTACCATAAAGGGAATATTTATTTTCTCAATAATGATTTGCCGAATTTATTGTTTGATTTGCAGTGTTTGCAAGTGTAAGATTCTTATATTATTTTATATTTTAATTTCATTTTAAAGCTTAATGTAACTAAATTGTTGTTCAGATTGAGTGTCTTTAGAGTAACAAGCATGATTTGTTTTTTATAAAATGCATGATTTTTATGAATACATGATCTAAAGTAGGGCCTAACTAACCTTACATGAGGCCTTAGTACAAAGATCCACTATTGGGCCCTTGTAACATGTTTTTAACCACTATTTGTACTCACTTTAAGAAAAGTACAAGGCCGTCCTGTTTTCCGTTGTGATAATCAGGCCCTTCTGTAAAGAACTAACACTAATCTCTTATTTTATACCAGAGCCGAAACTAAGAGGGTGTGCCGAGGATGCCAAATATGAACATTTGGTTTGTTGTTTGATACAAAATATATAGATATGAAATTTGAGTAAAAATGTTTTTCAGTTGGAAAATCCAAAAGAAGAATTGAGGTGATTGGGACACTAAACACTATGGGTTGGAAAATTCACAAAATATAATACTTAGTTAAAAATTGTTTGTTTTTGTTCTACTAGGTCACTATTATAATTTTGATAATTTATGTTAGGTTTAGGAAAGAATCTAGACATAACAGTCTATTAATAGGAAGAGATACTTCTGTGAAATTGGCTGTATATAGCACACATATATTTTACGGTATTGAAATGGAATTCATTGTTATACCTACAGAAAATCCTGGTTTTTCAGTTCTTAAGACATTGTGACTCATATGACTTTAAACGCCTGCTTAATTGCAATGTAATACAACTACAGTAAAATCTGTGTGCAACAGAATCTTGTCTTAAATGAAAACTTTACATGGTTTCAACAGAAAGAAAACCAGCAATTTTATTTGCTAATAGGAAAACCTGTATAAACCAGAATTTTTCTAGTTAATTTTGATTCCAGTTTCACAGGTTTTATAAATATTGGACAAAAGTGTGATTGCCCATTTTTAATTTTAAAATAAATCAGTTATTATTAACTTGTAAAATTCTCTTTGTAAATTTACTTTGCAAAAAAGTGAGTGGGGGGGGGGGGGGGGGGGTAGATGCCAAAATCCATGTTTGCCCTCTGTGAAAAAAAGCTAGTTTCAGCCTTGTTTTATACATATATGGATATGTTAATACATTTCTGTTGACCTTTAAGTACATAAGATGTCTTTTCTTTTCAGAATCTTAAGATTTTCCTGGAATGAATGGAACACGATAACTCAAGATGAAGACACACAGGCTGTAGAAGTGTTACCAAGTGCATATGTGTGTTTTTCACTTCATATTCCTTGGTAACATTGCTCCAGCTAAATTTCATTTAAATAGGGCTCTCAAAATCAAAGCTTTTTGATGCAGGAGACAAAATTGTGAATGAAGGTAGAAAAGATTGAGTATACATTTGAAGGAAAACCACACTATTCAATTGAGGTATGTTAAGAATTTATGCTGTCTTCAGTACTCTAATTATTGTTCTATGTAATGATTCTGTTCAACGTATATTATTAGATTTTTAAGGTTAGCTTTTTACACAAGTTTTTAACAATATTTATAAATGTGTCATATACATTTTTCACAGAAATCCTCGTGCATTTTTTTGCATTTAATTATAAATAGTAAGAAGTTTGTCTCAAATATTTTCTTGTGCCTGTGTTTGTTTTTCCAAAATTGTTTTTTAAACCAGACCCATCGGTTGGATGGGGTTCGAGTGAAATTGGATTACCTGACCAGTGTAGAACTCTACTTCTATCAAAATATTTTTTCCAAATGACAATTAAATTTTGACCTCGATATGGGGGATGCGGGGGTATAGGGCTGGACCCCCTCACTAGTCTCAAGTACCACTTGTGTTTCTTAGGGCTTGAAAATCTTTCCATGTTAAGGAGATTTTCGTCTTACACAAAGTCCAACTTAGACAGATATTACTGAAATTTCAACTATTATTTATAATAATTACTGTAAAACCCAAATGTAATTCCCCCCCTCCCCCGTTTTCAAAAGCAAAACCAGTTAAATTTAGGGGCTGACAGTGAGGGCTTATGATCGAGTTTTTTTTTTAATTTGTTAAAACACTGTTTTATCATTAATTTAGAAGTAAAAAGGTAAATACAGGGGAGAAAAGCTTCTTCCGCATTTTAGTGAATTTCTGCTTTAATAAAATAAAATTCATCTAAATCCTTCTTTCTTCCCGAGCCCACAAAATTTAAAATCCTAAAAAAAAAAAAAACATTTTTTCAAATTTTCTGCATTATTGTAACAAAACATAATCAATCATCTAAGTCCCCCCCCCCCCCCCCCCCCAATCCCTGAAATTCTCACTTCTGCTTCTGATACCCAGAGAAGTATAATTAAGTTGAATTCTGGGAGTGGGAAGAGGGAGAGAGATTTTTCTCTTTTTTGCTGTTGGCTGTTTTGTTTTTATTAGCGGTGTATAGAGTAGTACTTTAACCAAATATTGAGTACTCACCCAAGTAACTAACGAGTAGTTGTGTATATGAAAGAATCACTGATGTGCACATGAAGTGAGCTTAAGGATATGAAGGAGGGAGATTTAACTTGATATATTACAATGTAATTTATGTGTTTGGATTGCCCCCCCCCCCCCCAAAAAAAAAAAAAGTATAAGGTTTCTAAATTTTATCTTAAGGCGAAACTTAATTGCCAGCTTACAAATTATTTATTCCCAGTTCCTTTTCCTAAAAATTAATTTATCATTTTATTTTGCTCGTTATTACACTCTGACTGCATTTTCATCTATTTAAAAAAAGAAAAGAAAAGAAGTCTTGTGCCTGGAAACAATGAGAAATCTTTGTTCACAGATGTAGTACATCTATATTTTGACGGTTAGTGTATATGCTGTCAATTCTCACGGCATATAAAAATTATTTCTTTTGTTTCTTATTCACACAGCCTTTTACTTGCCATATTATGGTACATCAGCACCCATTAGTCATATTTTTAGCTCTCATCTTCCACTTTTTACATAGTAATATTTTAGGGTGGTTTCTTGCAAAAATTCACAAGGCTCCATTATGCGGTTTTAATCAGGCCGGCGTTAAAATTCATAATTGCTCTTTGACTTAATCTCATTCACTTTAACAGATAAAACCACATGTGTCTGTCTGTTCAGACTCCTGTATCGCCAGAATATATATTTTTGGCTAATTAAATTTCTATTGTTTTGCCAATGCCTTATACAATCTGTGAAAGTTATGACAGTTTTCTAGAGATACTCAGCTTTTGCTCTGCATAGTATCAACATGTAATTGCATTTACCTCTTCTCCGGCATTTGATTACAGGCGTTGTATTGTGTACCGTGTAAAGAACCTGGATTATCAATAAACAGAGCTTGTAATTACATTTGAAGTCTTCTTATATTCTCGGTGAAACTGCTAGTGCCATTCAAAGAAATGACAGCATTGGTGAGCTCTATGGATGGGAAATAGTTACTTTTGGTTAACCGATAGCATCATCCCCCCCCCCCTCCAACCTTACAGTTGGATAGACAACAGGTTCCAACAACCTATTATTTTTATAACATGTAACTAATCTCTTTGTATGCTGCCAATGGACATTTTAATTAAACGTCTTTTAAACAGAATGTTTGAAACAATTTTGACACTGTTTTCTGTTGAGATGAATCCACATCATTAAAATAAATTTGCATGGTTAAACTCAATTTTTGCTTGTAACTTATAAAAACTTAGCTAGTTATGATACTTTGAATTTCATGCATTGTCAGATTTTCTAGTACAAAAAAAGACACTTTTCCATTTTTAGTGATTCAAGTAGAGGTCTGCACAGGCCGAAATTTCCAGGCCCGGGCCCGGCCCGACCCATACAAAAAATAATTTGGCCCGGCCCGATACAAAAATTAAAAGCTCGGCCCGGCCCGGAAAAAAGTTAAAATCTCAACCCGGCCCGGCCTGGCCCGAGTGAATTTCTACAAAACATAATTTTTACGTCGATTTGGTTAAAAATTTGCCCCATAGGAGGAGATCTAACCAAAAATTCCTATCTCAGCCTTTTTTTTTTTTCATGTGTATAATCTTCATTTTTATAGAGGTGCCGCAAGCTGGAATATTTATTTTTTTAATAAATTTCTATTTGTTGTATGTATGTGTTTAAGTTATCATCGATATTGTTAATCCATATTCCATTTATTGAAGTGTTAAAAATCAGAAAAATGCTATACGGTAAAATCTAAGATGGAATTGCATAGGGAAGAAAAAAAAATGAGTTATAGACAATTTGCCTTCTTAGCAGGTGTAAATGTATTATATATTCTTTTCTTACATATTAGTATATTCATTTTTAATGGATCAACACATTTTTCAATTTAAGACAGGATTCCATCATAAGCAGGTTCTTTTTCACACGTTTTACTATATTTTAATTTAGCTATATTTTAATAAGTGTATAAATCTACTATTCTTTAAAAATAATAAATTTTAATGTTTAATTATAAAATAATGGTGATTTAAAAATGTATGCATGTTTTGAAAAGATTTTTATGCCAGATCTTATTTTACTGACCTTCGAACGGACCAGGTACGCCGAGACAATGATTTTCATACGAGTCAAAACCAGGACTAAAAATTTTAAGGCATGAAGACTAGGAAGAATGAAACCAGTCCCGGCTCTGTACAGAAAAAATAATTTAAGGCACGGCCTTATTCTTCAGGAAAAAAGTAGGGCCCGGCCCGTAAAGAGTAATCACTTGGCCCGGGCTTTCAGAAAAAAATATGGCCTGCCCCAAGTGCCATGAAGAAAAATAGGCCCGATCCCGGCCCGGGCTGAGTACGGGCTTCGGGCCTTGGCCCGGCCCGTGCAGATCTCTAGATTCAAGCACTGAAAATTCATGAAGTTCTAAGTATAACTCAGTAAGTTTTAGTCATTGAAGAATAAATTTTTACTGTTATACTTGTTAGAACACTTAAAAATTTTCTAAATAAAACTTATTGGACCCAGGCATTCTATACAATTTTTAATTCCTTAACTATTTAAAAAGTAATAATTTTTACGTAATCGATTTTTATGTGATGCAAAACAAAGTTTGAGACATTTTTGCAATTGGAACTATATTTCTAAAACTAATGGTTTAGAAATTAGCTAATTAGTAAACGATAAGAAGAGATACCCTGTATAAGAAAAAAAAAACACATTTTGCAAATCTCACAAATATTATTTACAGTGACCTCTCACTTATATGACTCTCGGTTATACCCCGAATTCTCTCGGTCCCATCCATGCTTTATAGGAAATAATGCTAAACTTCTCTCACTTATATGACGCTTTAAACATTTCAAGCGAGTTTACATTTCCCATTCAAGAATTCATTTTTATAATCAAAGTACAAATCATTAACGCTTCTTATCTTTATCCTTTTGACTATTGTTAAAGTGTTTATAAATAATGAATAACATTTCTTATCTACCTTGGTGTGTTATTAACGATGAAATCTATGGTGGGAAGGTGGTTGTATGGAATTTTCTTGTGCCTGCTATTTAAGAAAACCGATTAACAAAAGCCAAATGACCACCTGCAGATCATGTCTCTGTATAGTACTGAGTGAGTAATCAGGGTTAGTGCAAAATGCACTTTCCTGGATCAGTGTCCATCACATCCAGATATAAAAGATGTACCATTTCTGCAACAAATTAAAGTTATATTTTTACCAGCAGATTCTACAAACAGATTAAAGCTATTAGATTTAGGGATTATAAAGAATTTCAAGTAAACTACAGAAGGAGTTTGATTTGGAAAACAAAAAGGAAGCTAAAGCAATTTCCATTTTAGATGCTACGCATCTTACAGCATCTGCATGGAAAATGTGACATCGGAGACAGTTAAGAATTGTTTTAGGAAATGTGGTTTTTCACAAGACCAAACTGCTAGGTCAACAGATAAACCCGATTTTAAGAGCTTATGGGAATTCTTTAATGAGAAATCTTTGAAGATATCAGTAATGAAGAGGTGAGAGCAGAGGGTGACAAAGATGGAAACAATGTTTCTGCTGTTGTAATTTTTTCAGAAGCAAGTGCCGCTATAAATACATTAAAGAATTATGTCCACCAAAATGAATATTCCTAAAATAGCTTAATGTTTCTTGCAACCTTCAATTTAATCTTGAAGATAACAAGCAGTTTAGTTGAAATATTTATTTGTTTAGTAAGGGAGAGGTCACTGTATATAGTTATAATCAAATGCAATTCATCTTAAAAAATTTTCAATATGATTTTTAAATTAATTACAATTTTATTAAAATTAAGTTACTACACAACTTATACAATGGTATTTTCTTTCTTTCATTTTTTGCCCCAGGTGCCAGTATAGAAGGGGAGCACGAAAAGATTTAATTCATCTTTCGGTAGAAAACAGAAATAATGAAATTAGGGCAAAAAGTCATGCAATCGGACATCCCAAAGTAAAATAGCACCAGTTAATTTTTTTTATACCTTGCTTTGAACATGGCTGGTTTTTACATTAGGTGACCTGGGATATTTGAATAATGAATTGAATACATCAAAGATACTTGCAAGGTCAATACACTGTCCCAATTAGACCCGAATTGATTCACCATTTCTGATGTTATCATGATGATAAGTTTTGCATGTTTTTTACTTTTGTGTGTCCCTGTAAATTAACTATGAGAGCTACACATTTTATTAACAAACTCATCTAATGGCAAATCAATTTACTTTTCCAATTTGATTTGAAATTTAAAAAACAAAAATATTAAGATAATGTACTTTCTACCAATTATTTCATATTTAAAATAAAAATAAAAGCAATGGATCGAAAATTCTGTGTATAAATTTATTTTGGAAAGGGGAGGAGAGCTAATGAATGTCTATTCTGGGGCCCTTCTTTTCATACATGGTGAAAAGTTACTATGCAAAATATTATCTCGAATATTGATTTCATCCTTCTCAAAGTAGATGAAAAGCTCTTTTCGTACACAACTTTTATGATTGTATACATTTGATAGGTCATTTTAATAAGAAAATTTCTAGTATTTTTCAATATTAAGACTCTTTTATTGCATTTGTGATGAATATTATAGTATATTTGGTTAATATTTTGCTTAAAAAATAAAGTATTTATTACTTTCCAGCTTTTGCTGATATTTTGCAAGCAATTATCTGAATTTTGAGAATATTTTTTTTTAATTTAATTATTAAATAAACTACATACATTGTAAAAACTGCTTGTACTTTTTTAAAGACAGGTGAATGTGATTTTAAAGGTAGATTAATATGAACCATGGATTGCTGGAATTAAAAGATCATATATTTATCAAATAAAAATTGTGTATGTTTATAAAGACACATGTTTGAAGATAAAAGTTTTGGTATCCATTTAGAGTAGATAAATATTAATTGAAGGAATTAAATAACATATCTTAATGAATTATTTTTAGTTGTGAAAAGATTATATGAATGTCATGATTACTTGAGTATTACAATTTACTTAACAGCTTTATAATATGTTATGTTAGTAGTGTACAGATTTTGGTACTTCTCTATTATCCCATCGACCACTTTACATAACAAGAAACTATCGTCAAACTGTAATGCCAAATAAACTTTAGAGTGTTGCCGTTGGAATATCAAAATAAATAAATAAATAAAATATAGGAATTTAAGGACACAATTGTTATTTTAATGAATGAAATAACTCATAAATCAGTAAAACTAAAAAATACACACACATGTCGAATTAAAAACCACTTGATGACATAACAAACACGTATAATGCTTCTGACATCAAGTAAATGGGACTGCGTTTTTGGCGTTTAATCTTGCAGTTTGGCGATAGTTTTTTATTATGAAAAGTGGTCGACGGGATAATAGAGAAGTACCCAGATTTTTAATGTTTCTTGCAACCTTCAATTTAATCTTGGAGATAACAAGCAGTTTAGTTGAAATATTTATTTGTTTAATATTTGTGTTTTATATTAATGTTTAATATTTGTTAAGATATTTTAAAAATAATTAGAAGTATCTAGGATATTCTGATAGCATTGGTATCATTTGTGCAAAATCCAGGGGCAATAAACGAATGATCATTATTATAATAAATAATTTCAAAAAAATTACATTCAAATATAACTGCTCTCTTTCTAAGTGTTTAACTATTTTAAGTCATATGGGTTGAATAAATTTTAACATATATATATATATAGTTACTTTCATGTGTTTTCGAAAAATGTTGAAGAATAAAATATTTTTATTTAATTTTATTTTATTTGTGTATTATTATTCCAATTGTTTATTCATTAATTACATTTTTTAACTTGAATACACAGAAACTCCGTCAAGATGAAGATTTGAAATTTAATTACTGATTAATAATGCATTAATTTTAATTTAATAGCTAAGGTATATAAACAAACAAGGTATATAAACAAACCTGCCACTGGCAGATTTTATTATTTTTTCTACTATTGGTGTACCGAGTAGTTGTGTTTAAGAAAGAATCACTGATGCGAACATGAAGTGTGCTTAGTGGTAACACTTCTGTGTGTGTGTGTGTGTTTATATAGATACCTATTTATAAACATGCATCTTGTGCATATAATATAATCATATTTTTTAAAATTAACTTCAATTTTTTTAAATTAACTTCATTTTTTGAAATTTTATTTCATTTATTGTGGACCTTTTAATGACAATTTTTGAATATTCAAAAATTTTAAAACAGTAGCATTATTTAAAAAATATATATAAAAAAAGAATTGATATATAAATAGTTCAATTAACCAATATGAAATTAAAATTGATTATTTAACACATCTTTACCCATTTGTCATTTTGATACCTGAAATCTGTCTATCAAAAATGGTTATTGCTTGCTGTAACAATTCCTTGAATAATGCAAAATGTTTCATAGTTTTTAAAAGTATCTTATTTTCTTTTGATTAAAAAAATTGGGTACTATCGTGTAATAGCGGCCCTTGAGGATGAATCGTCAAGCGACAAAGATTTATCGCCAAATTATAAAGCATGTATGACATAATTATTACGTTAAATCATTACTTTTGTGATGTATATGGCCGAGTTATTAGTCATATATAACACATATATGATGTATACATATAACATGTGCATAAGTCATATAGGATGTATATATATGACATATAAGACAAATAATATGTATGTAATGACGTATATGGCTGTTTGGAATAATATGTGTATATATGATGCATATATAAGCTTTTCGATGATCTTGGCGAAATCAGAGCTGAAACCTTGACATAATTGTAATTGTGGAGGCCGCTATAACACGAAAGCACCAAAAAGGGGGCTTTACAGTTTCTTTTCTTTTCTTTTTGTGTGTGTGTAATGTGCTAAAATGCTATTTTATCAGTGCTCGCAGTGAACACATTTTTTCTGGAGCAGGACAAATTTACAACCAATAAAAAAAATGCCCTATCTCCAGAAAATGTAGAATGATTAGTATTTTTGTACCATAATTTGCCATACAGCAAATTTAATAATTATTTTTTTTAAAATTGCATTTATTGTATTTTCTGTTTCTACGTACTGCTTCTTTATCCAAAATCAGTCTTTTCCTACAGTTTTAGAAATGTCTTTTTTTTTAATATAAATATAAAATTAAACTTCAATTTACATTAATTTTGGATGGGGTTTTTTTCTTACCTTTTTCTATGTTTTATAGATAAATTTTTATGTACCGAGTAAATAGTTTTTATGAATTATGGCATATATTGCATTTATATTCAAATAACTTTTTATAGATCACTTATAAATTAATTTGTCTTTAAATATGCTTAAAACATGAAATTCTTGCAACTACTCGGTATTGGCCGAGTACTCAGCCAATTTGCCATATTAGGCCCTATTTTCTACCACTATTTCTAAATCAATCTACTCCAAAAATTTGTAAGAATCTGCGATGAAGGTCATTGTTTTGAAATAGTGGTGGAACCAATGTTCATGAAATGTATTAAAAAGCTGCTTCTGATTTATATTAGGTAAATTACTTCTGTATGTATGTAATAACAGATAAGACTTCTGTATAAGTAAATAAATCGTATAAATATTGAAAAAATTGGTTGTGTGTGCCTTTATAACAAAGTATAAAAAATTCTTTATTTCAGATATGTAATTTCCTACTCCTAATAAATCAGACTGCTTTTGTTAATAAATATTTTTGTATTTCTAGTAATCTGCTCAATAGCGCGAAACTTTCTGACACATTTTTAAATGCAAAGACATAAAATTGGCAGGCCTGACCATGGAAGCAATCTGGAATCAAAATGAGTTTTCCATTTTTTGATAAATAAATTACTTATCGAGTTACAAGCTATTCGTTTCATGTGACGGCATGTTTTATACTTTCTCTGGCTGTCACGTACAGAAATCCAGTTCAAAATGGTAACTTTGACTGTATTTTCTGAAAGATCTTTTGCGTTTACCAAAAAAATGGAAAACGTGTTCCAGTTACATAAGTTTCTGAATAACAATAACTGCCAATTTACGATCAAAAATGAATTAAAAAATATGTCGTAAAGTAGACAGTTTGAATTTGAGAATAAACAACCTTAATATAAAAAAAAAAGAAAAAAAAAAGAGAGAGAGATAATAATAACAAATGTTGAAATAAGATTTAACTGTTGAAATTTATTTTAAATATTGCATTTTGCATATGAAAGGTAATATAAATGTTAAAATACCAATGAAGGTGATGCAGTTTTTTTTTCTTGGGGGCCCATTTTGTGAAAAGGAAAAGTAAAGGTTATTTTTGTGAAATTTATTATATTTTTCTGAAAAATAAAATTTTGTAACAAATGTTGAAATCCAGTTAATCAAATTCGAAACAAACATTTATAAACAAAAACTTTTAAAATCCTTTTGCTGAAGTTTTCCTCTCTGATGAACTTGTTTATTTACAAATTACGCATTTTAAAAATCACAAAATAATAAATAAATAATAAATAGTAAGTTTTTATGGAATAGAATTTTGTGAAGGGACCCATTTTATTAAATTGATTTTTGTGAAGGCACCCTAAATAGGCCCCAAATTTTTCCTGTATCGACCCCTGAAACGGATAACATTTTGAAAGTTTCTGCTGATTATCTCTGTATAAACAGCTCTGACATTTGATATAAGTTTAATTTCTTGCAGGTTTTGTTAAAGTCATTCTGTCTATTTTGTTTACAGTTGAAAATTTGCCTTTTCATTAGAGTAATGTATACATAAATTAGAAATAAATTGTATTAATGACTCTTTTGACTTTTAGAACTTTCAATCCCTTTTTTAATAAAATGCAAGAAATAAATAAGCATTAATTGTTTACATATAAATATTAAGGTGCGAGGGGAATATTGAAATGGTGATCAAAAGCTTTCTACAAGTTTAACATTCAAGCATTTTATTTCTTAGATATATTAATGCCCTTTATTCTTTGGTTTTTCATAAAAATTTTTAATTAACATGATAATTTAAATTTTTGTCCCAATGTTAGACAAAAAAAAAATATCTACTTATTTTGTTTGACTTACAAAAATAAGTAATAGAAATGAAAAAAAATTCTTTATTATCTGTTTTTAAATTGCAAATTTAAGAAATGAAATTTAAAAAGAAAGCCAGTTCATGTTATTCATTTTTACAAAGAATAGTTTTGAAAAACTTGTTTTTTAGAGGGAAGGGGTATTCAATAATGACAATGACAATAATGCTTAAAAAAAAAAAAAAAAAAACTCCGCCAAAACTTAGCTGAGTACTCAGTACAGCTCTAGTTTGTTGGCATACATTGATTTATGAATGTTGCTAATGAATTTAAAGTATCCTGAATTTGTTAAACTATATCATATGTTTTAAGCACAGATTTAATAATTTGATAAATTCTAATTAGGAAAAATGAAGAATTAATAAGAAATTTAAATATTAACAGTGAATAAAACAATTTCTGTACAAACGCAAAATTTACAAATAATAATCTTTATAAAGACTCCTTCACACTTTTATTAACTACTACTCAAATGTGTTTGAATCTTCTTAAAATGCGTTTATATTAAATACGATTTTGTGAATTATATGAAAGTTTCTGTTCACAACATAGAAATTAATCGTAAATACAAATTTTCATTTGCTTTATAAAAATTCTTGAGTGAAAAATCATTTATATATATACATATATATATATGATCATAGCTGCACAAAAAACCTTTTTATTCATTAGTAACTATTTCGGTGATAACTTCTAATGTAAATTAAGATAATATTCTTAAATATATTATCTTATATAATGTTCCTTAAAAGTTGTACAACTGGTGTTATTATTTTTATCATGTTTCATATGTCTATCTCAACAAAAATAAACATTTCAAACTTCCGTTATACGAGGTTACCAGAAGAACGCCAATAAAAACACCAAATCGCCAGCTCCATTACCGGAGATGACGTCAAAAACATGGACTCACGTGACTCGTTGCCATCTAATGGAATGCCCTATGCGTAATTTTTTATTCCAACTACCTTCTACATTCAGAACTGTAGTTAGCGATCTGATTGGTTGTTTTATAGTGTCCGAGTTCTCTATATTTTTGAGATACATTTACGAGACGGGCTGCTATATGGATATTTTTAAAATCATTAACGTTCTGTTTTTTGATTATTTAAATAATTTCGCTCTGTAATTAAGAAATAAATATTCACTATTATATGTTAACAGGAGGATTCGTCATTTAGTTCTCAGTTATATTTATTTTTATAGTTTTAAGTTATGTAGCTGCCACGTGATTCCAGAAATCTAATAGACCGGGAGGCGGCAGCACAGACAATCACCTCCAAACTCATTGGGACTTAAAACGGCCTATAGAGGCGCTGATTGCAGCCGTCGGTACAGGAAAATTGGCCCTTTAACTAATGCTAAAGTGCCATTGAAACCATTATTTATTGTAAACGCGTTTAAAAGTGTTAGATATTCAAATTAGGATAGTTTTTACTTTGACATATAAACACACGGCCGTATTCTCCCATTCCACCGAAGTGGAACGAAACCGGAATTCAGTTCATCCGAAATCAGGCCTGGATTCCGGTTCGGTGGGAAAGAGCGATTCTCCCCTAGTCCGATTCCAGATTCGGAATCATCGATATTTCTTCCCCAACATTCCAAAGGAAGTGACGTTTCAAATTCATAAGAAGTGTGAAAAACCAATCAGAATGAACGTAAACATATGCAACTGCACATGTTTATTTATTTTTTCATTAACTAGTGACGATGTTCATAGTTACTATGATTTAATCAAAATAACATTTATTTAATAAATTTGAGTAAAGGAATGAATACCTAAAGGAAAATAAAATGTTTTTCAATACTGCAGGGGATATTTCTGAAAAAGATTAAAAGGGGGAGGGGGGAATGTCCGTTTTTTTTTTCTTGGTGTATTTATTCTTACGTTAAATATGAAATATTTAAATCGGATGATTAATCTAACACCTAATCTAATTTCTTATTATTGAACTGTTTATATCTGAGTTTTAAAGGCATAATTATTATATATTCATTTGTTATCATTTTTATTAATTTTGTACTTCGATCAACAAATAATTCATGCTATTGGATCCAAAATTTAAACCAGTATATTTCACGGTTTATGGAGAACATATTACAAATAAATAATAAATTATATTAAATAAAGTGAATTTCTCAATGCAGTTTTTGAATCTTTACATAAGTTTAATTTATTTTTCTATTTTATAATTTATCTAAAGAATAAATTTATACTGATAGGTATATATGTATATATATATATATCAGAATAATATATATATATATATTATTAGTGTAAATTTACTCACTAGCTATATTATTTACTTTACAAATGCATCAGTTAAAAATAGCTACTTATATATTTATTATACAAGTTTGTGGATTTATGTTAATACTATTTAGCTAAATCATTATTAAAAAAACAGAATCCTGCGTACTCTACTGTACTATTGACATACTTTTGTACGTAGCCTTAGAATATTTGTGTATGTCATTTTGATGTACACTTCTTATTGAAATAACACGCAGATGCAGATAATGCTAGCATTCTAGTATTAAGTACATTTTGTGTTATATTAAAATTGTTCCTATTCTAGTTTACATGTATTCTTCATTTTTTTTAAAGTATAGTTTTTCAAATAGTCATTCCACATTTTATTCTTGTTAATGCAATTTTAATTATCTTTAATATAGTGGCGGAAGAAGGATCTTCAAATAAAAAGGGTTATTGAATCACTATTGATTATAAAATTAGATTATAAAATGAATAAATCCATTTTTTACAGATTAATAAAATATTTTGAGTATGAATGTGTAAAAAATTATATAATGAAAAGCACAAGTAGTGAAAATAAATTTTATTGAGCAGTTTTAAGTTTTTAAGTTCTTGAAGAAGATGCATTCTAAAATATCTTTAGCGGTTTATGTTTTTTATGTTGACTTTTACACATCATGCATCACTTTAATACAATGTTTAGTTTGCATCTTATCAATTTTTAGGTGCTCCAAGATAGGCTTCAAGGCTTCAATTCCCCCCCCCCCCCCCTCCTTTCTTTGCTGTACCAACCAGTGTTTAATAAGCACCTTGTTTAATTTTGCTGTGGATTATTATTCAGTTAAATTGAACAATAAAATTATATATATGTATGCATATACATTTGTACATAAATTACGTGTGTGTATGCGTTTCATAACCTACTTCAGGTAGGGCAAATTTTCATGTGCTAAAAATTCACAAAGAACATTCTAATGCACCAAATGTTTTTACACAAAAGATATTGGAGCTTAGGCTGCACGTACAAAACACTAATTAATAAACAAATGACTAAATTCTCTGTCATGGCATTTCATAGGTGATATTCAATACAATTAAAATTCTTTTGTCAATGTATTCACTTATTGTTTGGGTTGAAAATTGACTACTTTAAATGAGAAAGGTTTTTGTTTTTATCATCCAAGCTTTTTAAAATTTTCTTTTGCATATTGATTTAACTAAATAAAATTAACTAATTCACATAAGACTTTAATAAAAACTGATATTTATTCACATAAATAATAATTAATATTATATGTACTTCAGTTAAGTTTTTCTTCCTTTCATAAAGAATCAGGGTTGGCAGGTTTTTGACATGTGTCAGTTTTTGACGGTTTATACCATGGTGTGAACCATGTTGTCAAAAACCTCAGATACTACATTGATATCTAAAATTTCACATTATATGTCACACGTATTACAACATTACAGCAATGTTTAAAATATCACTATTATTGTATATCAGTAATTAATATTTTAGTAAAGTATTATTAATAACTGCAATTTTGTAACTTGGTAAAATTTTAAAAGTAAAATTGTGTATTCTTAAATAGTAAATATAAGATTTGAAAGTGTTGCTTGAGCTGTACATTTTTTCTCTTACTTAAAATATCTTAAATCTCCTAATAATTTAAAACAATAATGATATTGAACAATATTAGAATGCCATCAAATAATACATATCAACATTAGGGCATTTCTTAAATCTTCAGTGTTAGAATTCATAAAGAAAAAAAAAAATTCAACTGATCAGAGATTCCCCCCCCCCCCCCGTTTTTTGTTTCAGATCAAGATTTAAGGATTAAATTAGCTATATATCGTAAGTTCTGATAAACTCAAAACAACAATGATAATTTAAAATTTTTATCATTCAGAGTTGAAAAAGAAAACTCGAGCTAAGATTTAAATCTATTTCTATAATACAAATGCTGTTAGAAAATGAAATGTTGAATTTTCTGTAATTTTGATTTTTTTTCTTAATTGTTTTCATTTAATTTATAATTCTTCTTTTCTTTAAACCAATAAAATCACACACAAAGTTTTTTTTTTTTTTTACTTGTTTACTTGTTGAATTATTAAATAACACATTCATTGACGATGGCTATGATTGCTAAAATTTCATAATAAATAATATTTTTGTGATACAGATATTTCATTAAAATAAGTTCTGCACATACTTATAATTATCATAAATGAGAAACCAAAAACATAATTCAATCTAATTTATATAAAGACAAATAGTTTTTTTTTTTTTTTTTTTTTTTGTAATGTTAATCAACTTTTATTTCTGTAGGTATATATTCCTTTGACTTTTCTTTAATGTACAAAGTGGCAAACTATTACATCTTAATTTTTCAGAATACCTGTAACATGTCAATTAAATGATCTGTCTTGGTTCAGTGATTCAAAGATAGTATTTTGGGTACTTTTCCATTATATGCCAACACATTTATGAAAGGAAAAAAAGAAAATCCCTTGTTTACACAAGAGCAAAATTTGATGACATGCACCATGTGTAAAGAATTTGCAAAAGCAGATGACACCAATTTTGTGAATGGATGCCCAGCTTTGCACACACATGCATATACAATCTATGTACAAAGTCGAACATTGTTGTTGACATTAAATCACTTAGCACTAATAAATACCAACGGATAAGATGGTACTATTATTTTAATGATTAACACACACACACACACACAAAAAAAAAAAAAAAGTGGTCCTTTTGATTTCATATTAACAAGATTCGACTGAAATGAAATTATAAGTTTTTTTTTTCTTTTTACTAAATTCTTAGGTGTCATCAGTTAAGGGATAAAATTTTGTTACTGACTTGGTAGGAAGTTATCCAGTTTTAATTTTGTTTTACATGATTAAGTGCATTTTTCAATTATAAATACAGTAATACTTAAAAATGCTTTATATCAGCTTTACAGTTGCTTAAAATAATTTTAATCTGGTAGATTAAGAACTTCAATTTTAAACAAAAGCAAAATATTTGTGCTTTTCTGTAAAGGAGTATATAATGCTAAAAATGAATATTTGACACCTACCTTTCATTTTCCAATTTTTATCACTGATTAAGAAGCATAATTTATATTTTTATAATTAATTAACAACATTATAGTTACTAATTATAGAATAATAAAAATTGCAATAAGTCATTTCATTAGTTAAACAAACAAATAACAAATTAACTATACCTATTAATTATTCTTACATACCTTTAGAGTAAATATAATTATAAGAATGAACAGTTTGAATTAACGAAGGATTTTTTACTATTTCTCTTAATCAGATTATTTTCTGCCATGCTTATAAGCTCAAAAACCAAATTAATGAAAACAAACGCATATTCTTTCATTATTTAGTTATTAAATAATGAAAAATTTCATAAAAGCATGTTTTGCAAAAATTATATGAAAATTTTTCTAAATATTAAAAACTAATATAGAAATTGTGATTATAAGAATATATTTTAGTAAATAAGTTTTAATTTACATAATTTATAAACATACCTCAATTTGAACATTTGAAATTTTATTCATTTTTATAGACAATAGTTATAATATAATTTATTTTATTTTAAAAAAACACAAATTGCACAAATTGTGCCTATTAGTTGCTAAAATCAGTGTAAAAATTGTTTTAAACTCATAAAAGAGCTAAAATCCTACATGTTTCGGCTTTAAACTTAAAGCCATCATCGGGGAAGAGGAACAACACAAACGACTACTGATCTTTAAATTTTCGACACGAGAAAATTGAAATCAATTCCAATCTGTTGATTTCAATTTTCTCGTGTCGAAAATTTAAAGATCAGTAGTCGTTTGTGTTGTTCCTCTTCCCCGATGATGGCTTTAAGTTTAAAGCCGAAACATGTAGGATTTTAGCTCTTTTATGAGTTTAAAACAATTTTTACACTGATTTTAGCAACTAATAGGCACAATTTGTGCAATTTGTGTTTTTTTTAAATAACTAGTTAACAGTGTAGTGTCCAATGGATTCAATAATTTATTTTAACGATATATTTCTAATACATTCAATAATTAACAGTAAATTAATCAGAAATTAAATTAATATTTATTTTTCTTATATTATACAGATCTATTGCATACATTGCTATCATTTCAGTAGCAGAATAAAAAATAAGTATTATTCAAGAGCATGTTTTCAAATGGAACAATTTTTCAATGTTTTCCCAAACAGTTAGCTTTTTATAGCCTCGAACGAAAAGAAAGAATGTTGTCCATTATTGCATGATAGTCATTTAAAAATATGTTAAATAATTTTTGTAATTACTTTTTTTGTTGTGTTCTCAGAGTTTGTAGTGTAACATGCTATTTTTTAGAAAACCTAATTTAGCAAGTATAATGTAATAAAAAAAAACTAGTTTGTAGGGAGCAACAATATTATTTTTGATGCTACTTCATTAAACTTATTTCACTGTCCTCTCTTTTGGCATAGCAGTGGGACTCGTATCATATTGCAGATTTAAAAGTTGTACTTCTTCGAGGCAAAGATGTATCAACAATCCTTCCAAAAGTAGCATTTAGTCCAAAGGCATCAAATTCTACTTGCTTGCAAAAGATCACTAATGATAGTCACTTATTATACAATAAAACTACACACTTGTGATCTTCTGAGAGCAATCAAACATCTATTCAGGATTCAGGCACCACAGGATCCACCAGATCTACTAATCTCCTTCTGAACTTTTTATGGAATGATATTGTATTTGTTTCTAGAAGTAATATCAGAAATAAAATCGATGCACCCTAGAAACTAGTTTTTTTTTTAAAGAACATTATTCGCTAAATATTCTCTCAAAACAGCATTTTACACAACAAACTATGAGAAAACTAGGGTCTATGGCAGTTTCCCTACTTCTATCATAAGATTTTTGATCACTTTATCAATATATATCAGTATTTGCCTAAAAATTTATAAATATACACTTAAATCGAAGAATCTTCCACAGAGAGCATTCTATAATTTTTGATAATGGAAGTTTTAAAAAAACAGTAATAATAAATATATGCTTTTGAAAAAAAAAAATCAAAAATTTTATTTTATTAGATAAATACATTTAAACAGATGACTTATGCTGTAAGATAAATCTATATCTTGGAAGATAAACACATCTAAATCAGAATTTAAATAAAACTTTTTTAACTCTGAAATACATCGAATAGATAAAATGAAGAAAATAAACTTTTAAGATAAATAAGTTTCCTTTCAATGTTCAAAAAATATTTATTATTATAGGGACTTTAAACTTATCCTTATTTTCATTGGGTCTCATTTGCCAGCATGATTTTTTTTTATACAAGTGAAATTCACCAACTGGAAGTTTTTATTAATAATTATGAACTTTGTTTTTGCCAAACCAAAGACTGCTGACTCCAATAAGTTTTTACAAATCATTCAAAAGAAAAATTTTATATTTGTGTAGTATTCACATTAGGTAAAGTTTGGGCTTGGGGGTGTGATATTTAACTCGTAAGCCTTGCTGTTGCATATGATACTCATGCACGTATACTTCACAGTGGACAAAAAATTGAAAATGCAACTTACAAATTATATTTGAGCTAACAAATATTACACACAACTGTTATACTAGGGTTTCAACATCTAAAAAATCTTTTTCTGCTTTTTAAAAAACACAAGATTCCAATAAATGCTAAATTACTATTGTAAAATGATAAAAAGATTAACTGCACTACCAAAAATTTGCTTAAAAAAAAAAAAAGTCTTATTTGAAGAAATTATTATACAACAATAACATGTGATTTTTTAATAATTATGTTATTTTCTACCTGTATTCGTTAACGTGCAACATGAACATAAAAATTTGAAAATATAAACAAATAAGCGACTGAGCTTATTCCACTTGGATATTATATTATATTGATGCAAGTTGAGAACTGTGAAAGTTGTTTTCAGAAAAGGCAGCAAGTATTTTTCAGCCCATACACAGGCTGTTTTCAAGTAAATAGTTAGAAATAAAGAAACTCAAGATTTTGAATTTAGAATCAAAATAGCATTAATTATTTATAACATTGCAACTGTTTATTTAGAGATTTTTTTTTTTTTTTTTTTTGCATAATATAAGAAATAAATAAAGACTAAGTTAAATATAAAATAAAATAAGTATGTTTAGCCAGTATGAGTAAGTCAATGAAGATTAATTTAAATTGAAAAAATATAGTAGAATGTCCTTCTGCAATTAAAAGCCTTCAATAAAATGGCATTATTTTTATATTATGTAGTGCATATAAAAGTAATTTTGCCCCCCCCCCCCCAAAAAAAAGGGGGGGGGGGCAACATATTTGATTAGGGTTAGTTATTTTATATGTTGAACAGGTAACTGTACTGGTTACATCTCAAGAAAATAACAAATCTCCAAAAAATTATGAGAGTGATAAAATTAGCACCAGTGGTCAATTAAATATTTTATGACAAATTTGAACCAATTTCTGATTTATTAGCAATTAGTATTTAACAAATAAATATTTGAAAAATAAAATTGCAGTAAACATTGACATTAAGACATCTATTCATGAAGTTAAACTCATTTTACTTTGAAAGAGAAATATAGTTCTTAAAAATATGAAAATAGTACTGACAAAAAATTTCAAATTTTAGTTATCACTTTAAAAAAAATAGCCAAATATATATTTTTTAAATCATAGCAACATGTATACTAGCCAAAAGTTATTTTGATAGTATACTGATAAATGTAGAATTCTTTTTGCAAGGCTGTATAATATTTTTAGATTAAAATTCACAAAGCTGCCATATCATGTGGATATTTTAATTCAATGTAAAAAATCAAATTTTCACTCCTCTTTAATTGACACTTGCTATTAATTTTATAAATAATTCCAGAGATTGGATCATATATTTTTTTAAACAAATACACTTTAAATGGTGCAATGCTACTGCTACTGTAGCATTTAAATTCATTTTTAAAATATCACACGAAAATTTGCATGTGATAATGTAGGATACAAGACTTATTAAGCAGTGAAATGTGAAAACATAAGGCAATTATTTAACTTTATTAGATTACATTACAATAATAGGTTTTAAAAAGTTCTAATACACACAAGCATATAAAATATCACACAAATATGTATAGATATGTACAGCACAGGTTTTTTAGTTATGTACAAAGGTTATTCAGAAATATGAAATTTAGTTTAAAAAAAATCTTCAAAATATCTAAAGATGCATATTTTAAACAGATCCAATAAAATATTACCAAGTCTTTTAAACAATTCGGGGGGAATATCAATATTTAGATTCTAAAAAATAGAGATACTTTTAATACATGTCTCTAAACAAACAATACGGAGTGAAAAGGAGACAGAATCTGTCATAGAAAAATTTTGAACTTATTACAATATATAATAATATTTTACTTCAGGAGATAATAATATTTATTACTTACCAATTTGAAAAGAACGGAAAATAAAAATATTCACATTTTAATTATCCAACAGGAATTAATAAAAAAAAAAACATATAAAATAAGAAATGAACTCTACAAATGTTACACAAAAAACATCAACAATAACTGCTTACGTCCACCATTATTAGCAAACAGAGATTCCACCTTCCAAAACGATATTCCGGCTGCCTCTGAGCAGCCGAAAGAAAGTAAAGGATATTCCACATTTCCGAAATGCCTGAATTCCGGATTTTGAGGGGAGAATCGCGATCTTCGAAATAACACCTGGAATCATCGAATTCAGTACGATATTCCGATTCCGCGTGAGGGGAGAATACGGCCGACAGAACACAAATAGCACATGAAATCTGAAATTGTGCATAAAAATAATCATTATGAACAAATTAAAAATACATGTAACGCAAGGGATTGCAAGGGATTTTCCTGCAGGGAGAAGTTATATCTTTTTTCCACCAGATGGCGTATTGGAGCGCTTGAATTCCCAATCGAGTTCACGGCTGAAATTCCAGAATTATTTAAAACTTGATTCGCATATTAAAACGCAATCGGTCTGCCAAGTCATATCTTGGTGGAAAACACCCGAAAACCCGATTTTAGCGATTGACTCGTAGGTTTACCATTGTGTGTTCCTGCTCCCAGTCCTCTATGTTTTCATACCTTTGGGTGCAGGAAAACACAATGGTAAGCCTACGAGCCAACAGCTAAAATCGGGTTTTCGGGTGTTTTCCACCAAGATATGACTTGGCAGACCGATTGCGTTTTAATATGCGAATCAAGTTTTAACTAATTCTGGAATTTCAGCCGTGAACTTGATGAGGTGATTGTCTGTGCTGCCGCCTCCCGGTCTATAATGAAGATTGATCCTGTCTAAGAAGCATGCAGTGCAATTGTGGAATTCATTTTCTGAATTAATTGGCCAGCTGGTGTCACTTTTGAAAGCAGGAAGTGTGCTTTATAAGTGTACGCCTGCTAGCCATACTGAGTGGTCGGGTTATCCGCGACTTACATTATATAAGGAAAGGGCATGTTTACAAACAAACAGTTCCATCAACCAATCTACCACTTCATTTTTGTCATAGCTATTATTGCAGGAATCGTCATAGCGACGTAGGCCAATCATATTATAGACCAGTTTAACATAGACCAATCAAATTTCCCCATTTCATGTGTACAATAGGACTCCTAAAGAGCAAACAGGTTTTTCTTGCTAACCAACCGTAATTGAACCAACAGTGACGTTTGACTGACCTTTCCTCGAGGCTAACGAAAAAGAAAGGCTACCGCGGTGCTTTACGCATATCTTTTTTTACAGACCGCGGGAGTCACGTGATGCTCGAATGCACCAATGGAGGTGTATGAAAGAGCATCACGTCACTCTAGCGGTTTGTAAAAAAAGATAAGTGGAATTGACCGCGGTAGCCTGTCTTTTTCGTTAGCATCGCCTTTCCTTATACGTAGGTGTATAACGTAGGTCGCGGGTTATCACACCGCTAATCGCTTGCGAATATAGGTGGGAGCGGATTCGAATCCCGCTGGCTCCGTTACACATTCTTTGTGGAGCTTCTGGCTGTATTTCTGTGTGTTGTAAATTTCCTTGTGTGTGCTATCTCGTCCCTATAGATCAGTTTCAACTGACGTCACATCCTAGCAACCACCTTAGCAACTAGGTTTGTTTTTTGTTTGCCCGCCAAAAATGGTGGATTGTGATTGGTTGGCTCATAAAACAGGCTACAAATCAACGATTATGATTGGTTGGCTCATAATTCAGGTTACAAATTCACGATTATGATTGGTTAGTAACACTTGGTGGGCTGGTGATCACGTGGTTGAAACTGATCTATATATATTGACGATGACTTATAAGCGCGTGCTTGACGCCAAGCACACAGGTCAGATGTATGTTTATAAAATGTCAACGTTATTCTGGAAATCACACATTACAAATAGGCAGTTCTGATTGGTGGAACTACCCTGACCTCCAGTTGATACAATAGTTGATCAGCTGATTGCAACTTCCCTATCAGCATACTTTTAATCCACAGAATAAAGAGAAAAATAGAGATGAAATGTATTGGTTTGATGTAAAGCTAAAAATGCAACTCTAAAGTCGAAATAAGGAAAGGGCATGTTTACAAACAAACAGTTCCATCAACCAATCTACCACTTCATTTTTGTCGTAGCTATCATTGCAGGAATCGTCATGGCGACGTAGACCAATCATATTATAAACCAGTTTAACGTAGACTAATCAAATTTCCCCATTTCATGTGTACAGTAGGAGTAGAGTTGCAAAAAACCCGCAGTTTTTGAGGGACGGGAATAAACCCGGAAATTTTTGGGAATAAACCCGGAATTTTGGGGAATATTGGAAATTTTGAAGGAGTTTTGAAAGTAAGCAAAACTAGTCTTTTTTAGTTTATTTTTTTTATTTTTAAGAAATTTCAAGCACTGTTCTGAAAAGTATAAAATAGGTTTTTCATTATGAATTCACAAAACTTGGGATTTTGTTCTCTAAGTTTTTATGATTTATTATAACTCATTTGATTTAAAACAATGACGGCTGTGAATTTGTAAAGATTTGAAAGTTTCTTTAAAAATTTAAATTGTTTCATTTCTGTTAGCTGGCATATTTACTATTCAGGCATACTGTATATTAATTTGCCTGTGAGATAGTGCATTTTTGCATCAATTTCTATTAGTTTTGTTCGTTTTTATTTCTGTTTGCATTGTCTGAATCAGAGAACAGGGGTGATATTTATATTCATGTCAGGCAAGATGAATCTGTCATCTGCCTCTAGCACTTTTTACTTATCCACGATTAAAATATCAAATTACTTATGATATTTTAATTATCTTACTTAATATTTCTGCAGCTTAACTATGTATGTCGTAAGTTTTCATGTAAACTGTGGTATCTTTCTGCATTTGTGTTATTGGTTTTGTTTACATTTGTAAAATACATTTTTTTTTTACAAATTAAAAATTCCATATCTAAAACTTTCTGAAAACTTCCGGAAATTTTCAATATTTCCCTCCCAAAAAACCCGGTTTATTCCCGGGAATAAACCCGTTTTTTTCCACCCTTTGCAACTCTAAGTAGGCGTCATAAATAAACAAACAAGTTTTTCTTGCTAACCAACCGTAATTGAACCAACAGTGACATCAGGTGTTCTTTCCTTATACCACATGCTTTGACACGCCTATCAATAAGGAAAGGGCATGTTTACAAACAAACAGTTCCATCAACCAATCTACCACTGCATTTTTGTCGCAGCTATCATTGTAGGAATCATCATGGCATCGTAGGCCAATCATATCACAGACCAGTTTAACGTAAACCAATCGAATCGCTTCATCTCATGTGTACTGTAGGAGTCGTAAAGAACGAACAGGTTTTTCTCCCAAGCCAACAGTAATTTAACCAACAGTGACGTCAGATGCCCTTTCCTTATAGAGCTAACCATTAGGTGCCACCGAGTCACGTGATTCGATGTTTATTCCATGTTTTTGACGTCATCTTCGCTAATGTAGCGGAAGGTTTGGTGTTTTTTTGGCGATTTTGTGATAACCTCGCATTACTGAAGTACAGCGTCTAGAATACATAGTGTGGAAATCGGCTAACCCAGTAATGCTTTAAAAAGTGCTAAAAAATTGTAGCCGATAAATGCGCAACGATGCTGGGAGATCGCAGCGATATCTGCCAGTTCTTTTCAACGTAAACAAAAATTTAGTAAATATCATTTTTAGCCATGATCAATATTTTAAAGCTTATGAAAATCACTATTAGACCGGGAGGCGGCAGCACAGACAATCACCTCATCGAGTTCACGGCTGAAATTCCGGAATTAGTTAAAACTCGATTCGCATATTAAAACCAGGGCTGCGGAGTCGGTGGGAAAAATGACCGACTCCGACTCCGACTCTGACTCCGACTCCGGGACAGCTAAAGTACTAGTATTGCCTGTTGATTCCTATTATTCAGATTGCTTCATTGATATCATTTGTTTTGAAATAGTAATAGTCGCTTTATTAAATTTGTAATTAAATAAAGAAATATTACTAGTTAAAAAAAGTGGCAGCAATCAAGCAATCGGAATAATAATTAAAAAAAACTGGCAACACTGCAACCTATTGGCACATTCCTGTTCTACCTTGAAGCATATGATTACTGCAGTGGCAAAATTCCAACAATATTGGTGTATTAGTATAAAAGTTTCACCTTTTTAAATTCAGATTTTTAAAAAAAATAAGGCAAAAATTCTCTTATAAAATGCGTGTGGAACTTTGCCCCGGTATTAATCGACTCCGGTCAAGACTGAAAATATTTTGAACATCCCCCTCCTCCTCCAAGATACTCTATGCACACTCACATAAAAACGCAATGTGCATTAAATTTTATATGTGGTATAATTTAATTATGTCAAAACTGTACAAGAACTGTATGTAAAATATTTACCGGGTGTCCCAAAAATGACTGATGGATTTTAAAATTCAATAACTAGCAAACGGTGATAGATATTTAAAAAATTTTTGCAGGAGGGTTATGTATGATGTCGGGAGTTTTTTTACTGTGATTCTTGAATTTAGTTCGAATTTCAAACAATAGATGGCGCTGACAGCGGTTGGCGCTCATTCGAGGGCGAAACTGACGTCACTCAGCATTGATGCGAAGAAAGGAGATTAAGGCTATGGAGTGGGTCGCATTCGCCAGTACAATCTTGCTCTTAGGACTCATTCGATATGATTTCAATGGAATGCGTTGTTGCCATGGAAACAACAAATTCTTTGTCAAATTCTATCAAATTCTTTGATAGTGGAATACAGCGTTCAGATCAAGGCAGGAATTTAACAAGCAGTATTCGAGTTGCAGGCGATTTTACATTAATGAGTATTTATGGGAATTTTATCTAAGCAATATGAAAATTTAGTTTTGCGAAATGACGGCAATGCAGGTATGTGAGAGCTGCACAGAAATCGAATCCGTCACATCTTCATTCGTTATTTTGCTACGCAATCTGCTAGTGAGTACTTTTAAAAGAGTGTACACTATTTATTGAAAATGGTTTATTTCACGTAGTAGTTTTAAAATACCATGAATAAAATATTCTTTAAATCAGGCCATAAAAAGTAATTTAATCCGGGAAAATAAAACGTCATAAATGTACAATCGCCTGCAACTCGAATACTGCTTGTTAAATTCATGCCCTGATCTGAACGCTGTATTCCACTATCAAAGAATTTGTTGTTTCCATGACAACAACGTATTCCATTGAAATCATATCGAATGAGTTCAGAATCGGGGCCTAAGAGCAAGATTGTACTGGCGAATGAGACCCACTCCATAGCCTTAATCTCCTTTCTTCGCATCAATGCTGAGTGACGTCAGTTTCGCCCTCGAATGAGCGCCAACCGCTGTCAGCGCCATCTATTGTTTGAAATTCGAACTAAATTCAAGAATCACAGTAAAAAAACTCCCGACATTATACATAACCCTCCTGCAAGAATTTTTTAAATATCTATCACCATTTGCTAGTTATTGAATTTTAAAATCCATCAGTCATTTTTGGGACACCCGGTATATGCATGTAATGTAAATTGCAATCGAAAGTTAAATTTGAAGCTATTAGAAACAACAATTGAAATCTAATAAATATCCAAAATTTACTTTAAACAACACACACAAAGATCTATCAGTTGAATCCAAACAACATATATTATGTTGATATGTCATTTTAAGACAATAACCAAAATATTTTATGCAAATATATAATATCAAATATACATTGTAATATAAAATATACATTATACCAAATTATGGCGAAAGAAGGTTTAATTTCGGTTTTGCCTTATATCCATTCCCACAGACCCAAAAAGGTAGCAGGTGAAAATTTTACAATTTACGCGTCATTTGGGGTATAAAGAACCCGAAAAATTTCGAGGGAATGCAACAAAAATAAAAGTGAAAATTTTACTATTCTGGCATTAATTCTCTTCTCACGGCTTCGCAAAATAAGGGGGAAAAATTTTATATTTTCAGCATTATTAATTGTACAATTTTTGGTTCTGCAAACCCGAAAAATCCAAATATTGAAATTTAAAGATGTAAATTAAATAGAAATTTTACTATTTCAGATCCCGCTGACTTGGAAAAGAAAATGTATCAGCAATTTTGGAGTTATTGACCCGAAAAATTCCGATGTGAGAGAAGTAAAATAACGATCAAAATTTTAAAATTTTAGAAATAATTTGGGTTTTGCAGATTCGAAAGGAAATGTAAAAATTTTATATTTCCGGCATTAATTTTATAATTTCGGCTTTATTTCGGGCTGCAAGACAAGTACATTAAAAGGAGAAAGAACAGAAATTTTACTTATTTCATCATTATTTTGGATATCGCAGACACAAGAAAAAAAATTACATATTTTGGGGGGTTCCATCGGGGCCTCCGAGATGTCGCTGTGTGTCCAACACCGGGCCTGCTATAAGTATTAGTGACGTCACAATAGTGATCCACTTTGGTCAATGTATCGTAGCAGAAAGATGTAATAAAAAGAGCATTTTCGCTCTTATAATTTGTGATTACATAAATAATATTAAATTTCATAATCGTGAAATAAAAGGAAATTAATATACTTGTTTTATTAAAGGAAATTAAAAGTTTTAAATTAAAAAAATTGCTAAGATTAATAGATCAGATTGAACCCATTGACTTACCTTTTCCTAAAAACATTATTTTACAATAAATATACGTACAAAAAATATAATAAATCTACCAAAAACTTTACAAAATCAATCCCATTCCTCCCTTTTACAACTACATACCATAATTTAACCATCAAAACACAATAAATGTCAATTTAAATAGAGAAATAGACATTTTTTAACTATAGAGACCTTGGCACTTTTTTAAACGCTTTGGCGTAATCCGGGCTTCAGAAAGTTAGATATGTTTTAAAATTATATACACAATTATGAAAACAAACCTAATGTACTTTTATGTTTATTTATATATATATAAAATTATTCATATATACAATTCTGTTCTACCTGCATATACAAAGAGATAAATGGCTTCTTTATATTAAATAAATTATATAAATATTGAAAAAAAAAAATACTTATTTATATGAAACTACGAATAGGTTGCCAGAAAATATGTTGCAACTTTCCTTCTCTCGCCATAAGCCTTTTTCGGTACTTTTCGGTTAGCCGGGCGCCAGTGATACATGTACATATATAAATATATATATTATTTCATACATATATGTGTGTGTAGATATGTGTATATGTATATATGTGTGTGTAGATATATGTGTATATATATATGTGTGTGTAGATATGTATATATATCACTGGCGCCCGGCTAACCGAAAAGTACCCAATTTTCTATCTTGACTTTGTAACTGATTTGTAATATTTTAAAAATTGTCTATTTATTGTACTTGGGTCTAGAACCTAATAACCACTCAAATTAACTTATCAAAAGATTTATTTTCATAATATATTTGTACACTTAAGTTAGCTAAAATGTTAAATTGAACTACGTAGAATTACTAAGTTGTGTAAATCAGTTACTTTTAATTTTATATACAAAGCACATCACTCACTTCTAACTAAATGTATCCAGATATTAGTCAATTTATACAGTATTTCTTTCAAAATCATTTTTTAAACTGTTTATCGTCTGCTTCTTTTTTTTTTTTTTTTTTTTTTTTTTCTAAAGATCATTTGACTCTTTTCGATTTGGAAGTACAAATTCATTCAAATATGCTAGAATATTTCCATTACAGTAGGTTAGACATTTGTTGTTACGTTTTTTTTTTCTGCACAAGAAGCTCAATACAATCATATTAATTCTAGCTTCACGAATTGAAACGTTTATCGAAACATTTAATGCAGACTATTTCTGTTTAAATGTAAAAATAATTGTCACAAGGTAATTTTCGTAGCTAAAATTTCTTCTTTTCATTATCAGTAGCGAATTTGAAGACTTAGATTAGAAACTAGGAGCCCAACATTTTCTTCTCATTATTTTATAGATATAATCTACACTTTCTTTAATAATTATAATCAATAATTATTGATAGCATTATAATCTAAATACACTGAAAAATATTATTAATTACTATATAAAACAATAAATAAAATCAAAATACTATCGTAAACAATACGTACAAACGAACAAAGTACATGAAAATTTTTAAGTTATTATGGATCACTGTTTTGACGTCAGCAGGTTGTGACGTCACTTGTAGCAGGCCCGGTGTAGGACACACAGCGACATCTCGGAGGCCCCGGTTCCATGGCACAAGAAAAAAAAAAGGGGTGGGGAATTTACAATTTTGGCGTCATTCCTGGTCCCACAGACCCAAAGAATCTGAGGAAAAATAAGAAAAAAATAGAAAAAGGTTTCTATTACAAGGACTTTTTGGGTTCTGTAAACTCCAAAAATAGCAGATATTTCCAATTTTTGCATTACCTCGAGTTCCGCAAATCCCAAAAAACCGAGAGAAAGGACTATATCTACCCTATATATATAAAATCCTAATGAAACGAATTTGTGAAACGATTTTATGAAACGAATTTATGAAACGATTTTATGAAACGACTGATTAAACAACTGATTATGTTTCAGGGCTATTTTTAATAAAATATTAAACGCTTGATGGTGAAATTAATACCAATTGTTCATAAAAATCCGCGGATGTCAAAACTGGTAATAGAATTTTGAAATTGGAATTAGTTTTCGAGATATTAATTTTTTCTAATTTTAATGACATTTCTGTAATGATGGCAACTAATTACTCAGTTTTTTTGTGACAAAAAAGGGAAAAAAATTGAAAAGGATCCCGATAGGGATTATTGATTTCTTTTTATTCGTCATTTTCAAATTGAAATTGGATTTATCTTTTATTTCAATCGATAATGAAGACAAGATTGTGATTAAATTATGTTTTTCAGTAAAATCTGAAAAAAAAAATCACATTTCTATCGTCAGGATTCAATCGTCTGTCAGCATTTAATTTAATTTATAAACTGAAAATGTTTTGAATAAATTCGTCCAAATAACGTCATTAAGGTAAACGCAAAAGAAAGGGAGGAAAAGGAATTAATAGTAATTATTATTTATTGATATCATTTTGCTATTTTTTTGTAAAATGTAATTAAACGACTTTATAAAATCATTAATTTGTATATTTGAAACTAATATATAAAATAATAATTGCCCAACTGAACGGAAGAATAAAATATCCTGCTTGGTTTTTTCCACCAAGCTTTTTAAAAAAGCGTCAAGACCCCTATAATAGAAAAGCACCAAAAGTTTATTGGGTTTGTTTTCATAACTTTTGGCAACAAATCTATATATATAAAAGAAAGTCCTTTCTGGCTAGATGATCAACACACAGCCAAAACTACTGAACCTACAAAGACGAAACTTGCAGGAAAAATACTTCTTAGTATGTAGAGGTGCACTAAGACGGGATTTTCAAAAACTCCACCTCTAAGGGGGGTAAAAAGGGGAACAAACTTTAAAAAAATTCCTTAAAAATCGGGTATTATAGTTACGTGACAAATGATAACATATTTTAATGTATTTTTGTATGCTGAATCAAATGGTATCAATTAAATACTCATAAGTCAAATAGTTCGTGAGATATTGCACATTTTTCTAATTTGGCGAAGTCTTTTACGTCAAAATCTAACAATTCTAACAATACAAGTGATAATTTCTAAAAATACGTCCGTTACTATAGCAATGGAAGAAATTCAAATTAAATCTTTTTGTTTATTTTTGCAGATAGAAACATTAACTGCTCAATTGGGAATTGAATGTTATTCTTACGGATATTTATGTAATTGTGTATTATTATTATTTCTACAAACGCTAAAATGTGATTGCTAAAATAAAGGGTACATCTCAATTATACCGTTGACCACTTTTCATTTCAAAAAAAAAAAAAAAAAAAAAAAAAAAAAAAAAAAAAAAATCAGTGCCAAACATGAACTCCAATTAAACAAATGGAAGAATGTTGCCATTGGAACATCAAAATAAATAAATAAAATAAAATAAATTCGGAAAAGCCCCACTCACAAAAGTGTTCAGTAAGTTTTAACACAAAAATTACAATGTATTAATCCTTCTATATTAAAAAAAAGTAATCTGGAACTGAGCCAAAAACGAAATGGACCAATCAAATTCTGCGTAGATATTCCGGGTTATACTCATCGCTTTTTTACTAGGGACTTTTTTGAGGAGCGATTACTTTTTTTCTAGCCATCCTACGGATTCGAAAATCATACCACCAGACGCAAAATATAACAAGCTTTCAGAAATTCAAAAAATTATCACGGTCGGACAATAAAAATTCAAAAAATCCTTAAAAATCGAGTAAAAAATATTTTATTGAAAAAGTCATTTTTTTTTTTATATTGTTGCCAATTTCTAAATAAGCGCAAAGGATTATGTTTTATCTCAAATAAAAAATGTATTTGCGCGAGACTATTAAAAACAATAATGAAAGTTTAAATTAATAATTAAATGATCACGTGTTGAAAGCAGGAAATAAAGAAAATTACGTCATAAAAATTGTGTTTACACATGAATATTAAAAATAAAAAAGATGAATTAAATGAAAAAGCATTATAACCTGATTACAGAAGATAGTCGCCGTTCGTGATATCATCATCATCATCTTTTTAAAACAGGATAGATTACCTGGTTTTAAGAGGCTGTGAAATCAGAACGGGGGTTGGTGAGCGTAGCGAGCAGGGGGCAGAGCCCCCTAGTACTAAATATAAAATATCAACTAGAGGTTTCAATCAGGCCCGGACTGGCTCCTTTGGTGGCCCTCGGCTAGAGACTGAAAAGGGGCCCCTTGCCCGATAATTTAGAGGAAATAGAATATTAGAATATTTATTTTTTGAAAATTTGGCTTACATGCCTAAAAACTACATTTAGTTATTTTGTCACTTGGAAAATAGTTGAGTAAAAAAGTAAGCTTTTTCTGATGTAGTTCATTTACTTTCACAATAAATATATTTATTACTTTTATATACTGTACCTAAACTAGTTCCATGCTAAAAAAATTAAGTATACTAATTAATTACGTGTGGTTTATTACTTAAATATGAGAGTGAGAAATATTTTTTAGTTTTAGGCAACCAAATCACAGTGTTGAAGCCATAATAATCTAAGTCCTACTGTAATACCTACGTAACTATTAAAAAACAGGCACAGCGGTAATAAAAAACCTATTGAAAAAAAAAAACGTCCTCTTTAATTTTGAATTAATTATTACAATTTGTAAAATGGATTTTATAACAAAAGAAAAATGGCTCTACAATGGTACAGATACAACGAACTAAGAAAGGTTATGTGTGGTGAACAGCTGTTTATTAACCTAAAAGCTTTTTGGTCAGTTCTTCGCTGGTCCTTACTACTACTTCATCTATAATAACATCTTTATCCAAGTTATTATATAAGTCTCTTTCTACATTCATCAAAAGAAGATTAAACATAAGGTCTTGGCTTAAAGTAGATCTAAGTCGCTTCTTAACTATATTAAGTTTAGAAAACCCCCTTTCACAGGTGACTTGTGTACAAGGTATCGTTAGTACAATATTGTAAGCAACATACAGGTTGGTAAACATTCCAGATTGTGAGAGTTCAAAACAACAGAAAAAACGCATGATAAACACCGAAAACATTATTTCCTGTCATAGCAGTAACCATAAAGATTTTCGTCTTCTTCAAATTCCGACTCTACATCGTCACATTTGCAGATTTCTTCAGTTCCATTCAGATTGTCTTGTTTTCTTTCCCTCTTAGTTTTTTCTGCCATTGTAAAACCTTCATACTGATCTGCAAACTGTTTCAGCTTTATCAATAACCGACTTCTTTCATCTTTACAAAGTTTAGAGATGCTACAAAAGGCTTCCGTAGGAAAACTATCAATGATTACGATTTCATTAAATTTCTTTGGGTCTAACCAGGAACAATCTTCTACGATTTAATTGTTTGGACTAAATTTTTCTTCGATACTTGTCCTGGCACAATCTAAAACACTGAAAAAGACCAATTTATACTATTGAGTAGTTGAGATTCCTGGAGCTTCGTCTATTGATTTTGCACCAGGCATTATATTTTACTTTGAAGTTCATTTTCCCTTGAATTCTAATTCTAGATCAATACTGTTATCTTCTAATTTGGTATTACCTGTACTTGCTTTATATTTTGTTTTTGAATACAGATCCTGAAAGTGTTTATCACTCTTATCCCTAACTTGTTGAAGCAGCTTCTCTACCAAGTTTCAAGCTGTAAAATAGTCAATGGTTTTACTTTGTAAATATTTGTAAATAGGAGATGAAACAAGAAATAAATCTAGTAAAACAATAGACATAAATAGGTTTTCAAATTTAGTCCATTGACTAATCACATTTCTTGCCATGAATTTAAATTTGCAGTCAAAACTTCCATTTGATATTTCTTTCAAAATGGTAATAAAATTAAATAGTTTCTTTGTGTTTACACATTCCTCACTTCTTAAAATCCCTCATCGATAATCGAAGAAATAGCTTTGTTTGCTGCTTCACCTTGTGGTTCTATTTTCTTTCTCTTGTACAGTTTTTCAAATACAGTATGTTTTCTTTTTGTTTCCCTCTCCCATACGGCCATTCTTTTGTAAGACGAGCTTGGAAAAACAGCAGATTCTTCCACCAATCCAAATAAGTTTTCTGCTTGGAACAACGTTGTTGTTGAATCAGCTACTATAAAGTTCAGTACATGATCTATACAGTGAGTATAAATAAGATCTTCGTTTACCCTTTTGAACTGAACTTGTAGACCGTTATAACAGCCTTTCATATTGTTAGCTCCGTCAAATGAACAAGCAATAATATTCGATGTTGCAATGCCACACTTGGCTAATTCCGATTTTATAGACTCGTACAAAGCTAATCCACGTGAATCATCGACTACTGTTTTTTTTTAAAGTCTTTCATCAATCTTTTCTTGAACGACATAGCGGACGCAAATTGCCAACTGGTCCATAACAGCTAGATCTTGAATACTATTTACCATCACGCCACGCTGAATATTATGTTATCATGAAGGTCTTTCAAAATAATATTACGACCCATCGAACCAATTACTTTAAGAAGCTTGTTAACAAAAATATCAACAAATAACCTCGTCCAGTCGGTCTTTTAGTTAATTTTCCTGTGACTTTTTTTTGTTCATTATTTTCAGTCTGTGCTTTTTGCTGTCTTAAATGCATTTTCTGACATGATTTTGTAAAATCACATCATAATTTGCAACCAACATGACCAGTTCAAGAAAATTACCATGATTATCTGTAGAGTTAAGCGTATAAGCCTTTCTACTTTATCCCCTCTGTACGCAGTGTATCAATTTAACCTTGAACAACCAATCATCTGATGTGAATTTCTCTTTCTCGCTTTTTGGTTCGGTTACTAGTAAGAAGAGTTGAAATATCACGACCTTTATTGGCTTTGAAAAGCTAGTTTGCTGCGAGATGATGATAACGGGAGTCGTCATGAATCTCAACAGATTTATAAATATGCTTAGAAGAGAAGTCCTGTCCAGTAATAAATTTAGAATCTCTATGATCTTTACTCCCAAAAGCCATACAGCTGGAGCAGTACACCCTGTTTAGCCAAATCGGATATAACCATTTTCTGTGAATTTTATCACCATTCGATAAATGTCGCTATTAAAGTTTTAAAGAGTCAAATGGCAATTTAGCTCCCTTTCTCTTCACTAACTTGAATAGAGTGCTTATCCATAAAAGCTTTTTTAATTCAAACTGGGTCATTTTCGTTGGGGCAGATGAAACATACAAAGTGTTGCTTAGAAGCATTCTGAGCAGCATCAGGCGTCTCCTAGTGGTTTGCTTCATGATCATTTTCTGTGTCAGATCTGTATTCTAGAAGAATCACTGCCAAGAGAAGCTGCCACGAATGTTTCTGATTGTACTAGAGAGTCTGAAGTCAAACAATGTCTAAAGTGAACGATTTTTGTCAGAAGTCTGAAATGTACAGTATTTCATAAAATTTCAGAACAAACTTTAAAAGGAGATAATGCGGTCAAGACAAACATTTTCTGTACAGGAAACCAGCATCGCAATCCATTTATTCAATAAAAAAAACAGGGTGTTTTACTATAAGTTGAACTCGAATTTTTGTTAACAACTTTAACAATAACGAAGATATTTTAGTTAGATTTTAATCACATTAACTTTGCTTTGTATGAAATGTGATGAAATCAGTGGAAGTGACAGAATTTTAGCCAGTGATACAGTATATGTACTGTCAGCTGCATTCTGATTAATGGAATGTCCTGCTTAGTGTTGTTTGCACTGCAATGGTGGCAATTTCTAGCACTTCTTGTCCTATTTCACAGAAAGCAAAGTAAGTCTGATGTTTTTATATATCGTTACAATATCTTCATTATTGTTTAAGTTAAACCAAAATGCATGTTCGACTTGGAATTAGATACACTATATTTTTGAATAACTGGAACGCTTTTCAAACAGCAAATAAATAATGTAAAAGCAATCTCTGTTATTTAAATATGATTCTATTTCTTAATTTTCCTGAATATCTTTATTTATTGACAGTTAAAAATAAAAGTTACATAAGGTTTAAAAATTTTTTTTTAAGTATTCGGTTTGGCCGAATATCATAATATTCGGCAGATCGAATAGTTTGATATTTGCCCTTACCGAATATTCAGCAAACCGAATATTTCGGTATTCGGCCTAACCGAATATTCGGTAGTATGGCCGAATAGGCCGAATACCGAATACATACCGAATATTCGGTGCACCCCTAGTAAAAATTATAAAAGCTAAGATTATAAAAGCCCGAGTCCATCCCTATATGGAAGCTAAAGGTGCGGCCCGAGCCCAGTCGGTGCAAAAACTTAATTACTCGAGCCCGACCCGACTGAATTTCTAAAAACATGCCGATATTTCCGATGCAATATCATTTTACTATTACAATTACTATACATAGATTTTATTTTCAGGTTATGTTTGAAACAGAAACTAACAATAATTTAGTGACCATTTAGACAATTACGTACATAAGCACTGATTTAAAAAAAAAAATTCATTTAGACAATTATATTCAAATAAATATTCAGTAAAACAGTCAATTTAGTGTAGAATAAATAAAAAAGAATGCAAAAAAAAAAAAAAAAAAAAAAAAAAAACGTACATTTCAAAAATATTATCTCTGTAGTTTTTTAAACCAAAGTAAATTTCTAAAGATTTTTTTAAAACAACTGTTCAAAAACAATATAATTTTTGCCCGGCCCGGGAAGAGTGAAGAGTAGTCCCGACCTCGAGCCTCCTAAATGAAAATCTGCCGGAGCCCGTGCAGACCTCTACTTTTCACCTTAGTTAATGTGAGCCCATTTTTTTCATGGTGATTTTTTCCGGGGTGATTTTTTTCGGTGGTGCTTTTTACCGGAGTGATTTTTTCCGGAGGTGATTTTTTCCGTGGTGATTTCTTCCGGGGTGATTTTTTCCGTGGTGATTTCTTCCGGGGTGATTTTTTCCGGGGTGATTTTTCCGTGATTGATTCCTTCAATAGTTATAGTTTTGGATCAATAAATAGCAGTCAGCTGTCAGGGGCTGGGGCTGTGACGATAAAGACGGTGGAGAGAGAGCGATAGAGAGGGGGCGGGGAGAAGTATACGACAAGGTCACTACTCACTAACCTCAATAATCCCCAATCGCAATGGTGATAAGAAAAAAACAGCGTTTAGGGACAGTGAAACTAGTTTATATGAAATGCGACCGCTAGCGGGCTCCTAACTACATCGTAGCCTCGAATTCATACGAATCTCGTAAAAAACTGCCCTAATAAAACTGATTTAATTAAACTAAAAATTGATTATGAACCCCTTAAAATTGATTGTAAACGCGCAAGACTACTGAGAAATAGTCAAATTACTCTGATGTAACTAATAACAAAGTTGTATATCCATTTTTGGGATCCCCTTGGGGCCCCTTTGGGCCGGGGGCCCTCGGCAATCGCCGACCAGCCGACCTGGCCAGTCCGGGCCTGGTTTCAATTAAAAAGAGGTTTCAATCATGTATGATATACAATGGAGAGTATATTGGGTCTGTTTAACCTGAGGTTGCCTGATATAATAGTCCAAAAACAAAAATAATAATTCAGTTTATACATTTAAAATTACATGGAATTGGTTTAATTTCACTTCAAATTGTCTAAAAAACAAGCTGGAGTCGGAGTCGGAGTCGGCCTGTTTTTCAATGACTCCGACTCCGACTCTTTTGCCCTAAAATGGGCCCGACTCCTACTCCACGACTCCGACTCCGACTTTACCATTGTATTTTCCGGCACCCAAAGGTATGAAAACATGGAGGACTGAGAGCAGGAACACACAATGGTAAACCTACGAGCCAATCGCTAAAATCGGGTTTTCGGGTGTTTTCCACACTTGTGATATGACTTGGCAGACCGATTGCGTTTTAATATGCGAATCAAGTTTTAACTAATTCTGGAATTTCAGCCGTGAACTCGATGAGGTGATTGTCTGTGCTGCCACCTCCCGGTCTAACAGACATAGCCAAGTTGGCTTCGTATATAGCAACGTATTTTTATCGCCAAATTTGGTGATATTTCGCCAATTGTCGTCAAGTTTGGCGAAAATTTGACGTTGGCGAATATAAATACATAGTGTTAGCATGTAAGAGTTGAAACGATGGTTGCAACAATGAAAAAAAAAAAATTGCCGACACCATGTTCACTAAAACTCATAAATTAAACCCGTTTATGGAGGAATCGTGCTGAATTGTTTCAAAATGTCAGCCACCCTAAAATTTCAAACGGCTATGTCTCAACCATTTTTTAAGATAGAAGCCAAACAAAAAATGCTCTGGAATCCTTGGATCAAGGCCAAACATTTAACACACAAAAAAAAAAAAAAAAAAAAAAAAAAAAAAAAAAAAAAAAAAAAGGATTTCCAATTTTTTATACATTTTTTTGAATTTGAAATTTTTAAATGGCTATCATAGAGCCCCTCCAGGCGCAATATCCTTACATTCAACTGGAGCAAGCCATAATCAAAAATACAAAAATATATACAAAAAATTTGGTTCAGGTATCTGCATAACTTCATGCACTTTTCGATTATACAATTCTGAAAATGGAACAAAAATCGCTATCACAGCGCCCCCTTTCGTCGGAATATCCCCAAATTCAAGTGGAACCTGCTGGCCATAGCCAAAAACATAGAAAAAAATGGTTCAATTTGAAGCATAACTTCATATACTTTTGGATTATGCAATGAGGACAGACAGACATTTTGTAAAAACATGTTTTTCGGAATCTCTGACCCCTAAAACGTGTAAATCCGACGAAAACTGGAAGAAGAAAAAAATTTCGATTACAATACTTTCTTCTTCTATTATAGATAGAAGAAAGTAAAAAGACATAGACCGGGAGGCGGCAGCACAGACAATCACCTCATCGAGTTCACAGCTGAAATTCCAGAATTATTTAAAACTTGATTCGCATATTAAAACGCAATCGGTCTGCCAAGTCATATCTTGGTGGAAAACACCCGAAAACCCGATTTTAGCGGTTGGCTCGTAGGTTTACCATTGTGTTTTCCTGCACCCAAAGGTATGAAAACATGGAGGACTGGGAGCAGGAACACACAATGGTAAACCTACGAGCCAATCGCTAAAATCGGGTTTTCGGGTGTTTTCCACCAAGATATGACTTGGCAGACCGATTGCGTTTTAATATGCGAATCAAGTTTTAAATAATTCTGGAATTTCAGCCGTGAACTCGATGAGGTGATTGTCTGTGCTGCCGCCTCCCGGTCTAACAGAAAACAATATACAAAACACTTACCTGATATATGTTTTCCTGTTTACATTCATTTTTTCTGCACGCTAGGCGCTAAACACAACACACGTCTTGATTTTCATCAAAACAAAAACAAAATTTAAAGTATAATAGAAAAGAAGTACTTGGAAATCAAATAAAGTGAGATAAAGAAGCCAATGTGGTAAACATGAATTCGCCCTAAACGTGTGGAGAATATGTGCAGTAGATTGCGCAGATAGAAAATTCCGGGTTCTATGTTTTTGATGTCATATCGAAATGCCCCGAGGCTAACGAAAAAGACAGGCTACCGCGGTGCATTCCACTTATCTTTTTTTACAGACCGCTAGAGTGACGTGTGGCTCTTTTCGTACACCTGCATTGGTGCATTCGAGCATCACGTGACTCCCGCGGTCTGTAAAAAAAGATACGCGTAAAGCACCGCGGTAGCCTTTCTTTTTCGTTAGCCTCGGAAATGCCCTATGGACCATATGCACACGACCTGAGTTCGAAGCTAAAATTTGCCTGCTGGCGGTATGAACTTTTGAATATTAGCATAGCGTTTTATGGAGTATGTATTATTAATGTTCTTTTGTTAAAAATACTGTTAAACAATTCATTATTGTGGCAGTAGATATTTAATATAGTGTAATATAAATTCAAAATGTTGTTCTGTATTCATTAATCCTATATTATTAAAGCGAAAAGGGATTTCAATAAGACTCCGATAAGATTTCCCACACAAAATTGAGCTTAATGCGCATGCTTCAATTTTTTTGAACGGTGAATAAAAAAGGAAATAGAATTAAGAAAAATCAAGTGCGCTGTGGAAAAAATAGCTCGCATATTGGCCTGCACTGCTCATTACCCTACCGCTAGGAAATACTCCTTCTAAATTCTTCTTAATTCTATGCTTATTTCCCCTTCCCGGAGCGAGCATCCATTCTTCCACCTGCTTTGTTTGAGAGAGGGGGTGAACAAAAGGGAATTGGGGATTGCAAGGGGAAGGGAGGGATTGAAAAGGGGGTGCGCTTTCACTTTTTTGGAAGGCAGGAATGGAAAGGGAAATGGGAGGGGAGAGTTCTCCCCTTCTATAGAATTTGAAAAAGGGTAGTATTCCCGAGAAGAAAAAATATTTATTTTACAACCAGATAACAATATTTCTGACGTAATTTTTACATGGGCTGTAAAACCTTTATAGTTTTAAACATTAAAAATTTCAAAGAGTTTGGACAACAAAAGCTTTTCTTTAGTTTTCTTACGAGCACTTTTATCACTAATTTTCAGTATTTTCTATTTGGTGTTCACTTAAGGTTTTATCAAGGGCCCGCGCAACGCCGGGTGAGTCAACTAGTATTCGTTAAATTTGCAAAATTTCGGTTAAACTTTAAGCACGCTACTTGGGTCGCGGCTAGAAATCTTCTGCTGGCGGTGTTTGCGGCTATGCATACTGGCATTCTGGCGGTACAGTTGCTAGAATATCGGATCACGATACCGCCAGTTCTGGCGTGTGACATCACGTGCATAAGGTGCAATCAAACCTACGTTACTTCGCGTTTGCATGTACCGTTAAAAATTATTCATGTGTTGACAGTATGTAGGATTAAAATTTCGATTAAAAATGACGATATGTGTAGTTGTGGGATGCAGTACCAGATCAGAATGCATCAAGAATACAAATATATCACTTAACAGGTAACAATTATTGATTATTATTTCTCCTGTCAACATCCCTTTTTCTCAGAAAATACGAAACGCAGAACGACGAAGGAGATAGCATATGAAAGGATTTTGAACAGGCTTCTGGCATAGCACACTTAACAATTCGTCAAAACATGTATTTGAATAAAAATTGTAGTTAATTAAAAATTAAATCGGTATTGTTTTCATAAATGAAATGAAAGGTTTTCTCAAATCAGTGTTGCCACAAAAATAAAATACTGCATTATCAGATGACGTCATCCTATAATGCAATTGAAATACGATTGTTAATTTATTTCTTGCGCGTAATTTATTTCTTGAAAAAATATCGAGCTTTTAATCGTGATTTTATTTAATTTTTACGCGTGCCTCAGCTATTTTTATTTGTTTTCATTGTTTAATCATGGCTGTGTATATGCGTAGTGTCTCTGAGCACCAGTAGAATACGTAATTTAAGGATTATCTTCCATTTAGATATACAGTTCATTAGGATTCACAAAAATTGTAAGTATTTATTTTTTAATATTTCATTAAGCTGTTAATACGTCAGCGAAGTCTGACGTCACTTAAATGACTGCTGGACCACAAAATTTTAACATCCCATGTTTAAGTTCCCATAGGCTTGCAAAAAATTGGTGTACCAAATATTGATTTATGTATTTAAGACATTTCTGGAACAGTTTTGCAAAATCTGAGGAAATGCTTTCATATGAATTCCCTAAACGTCTGATTTAGTATTTCATTTTTTTATAATTCGTTTTTTTTTTTTTTTTTTTTTTTTTTTGTAGTATAGGGATCTTGGCAACTTAAAGAAATGACCTTACGGAAAGATGAAAATTTGGCAAAAAATTTTCTGGCAATCTATTCCCCTTTTCTTATACACTAGCAATCATCATATATATTATTTGATGCACATACAAAACATTTCTATGCACATACAAAACATACAACGATAAATGAGGTATCATTCGAAAAGTTTTTGAAAAAGTTTCTGAGATAGTACACCCACATTTCGTTAAAACGCGTTGTTTGATTTAAAAAAAATCAATTAATTAAAAATTAGTGCTAAAACGTACCAGGAAATAATCTCAAAGATTGCAGTGCGAAAGCTTCGCCATGGTCTTTCTGGTTATTGATTATACGTATTTTAATATCAACATCAGAAGCGTCGTTTAAGATTTTACTTGATGGTGTCAAATTCTTTTGTTGGACATTCATCATTGTCCTAAAATCGTTGTCTTAGAATCATTGTCCTGGACAGTCTAGATTTTCGATTAATTTTTGTTAGCTAAGTTTTCAGACATACTTTTAAAAATGCTACTTTTATTAATTAAATTTATTTATTTCCATGCAATCATTAATATGCTGTTAAAAGCAAAGACGTTTAATTAATTTAGAAGCGGTCGATCGAGTCAAAAAATGGGGCCAATTTAGAGTTCCTTCACAAAATTCATTTTAATAAAACGAACCCTTCACAAAATTTCATTCCATAAAAATAAATTCTTCATTAAATATTTTTGTTTCTTTGGATTTTGAAATGTATTATTATTTGCAAATAAAACATGTTCATCAGACAGGAAAATTTTAGCAGGAAGACAATTATTATTAATAAATGCTTGGTTGGCATTTGAGTAATTGCATTTGACCTTTCGATACAAAATTTTATTTTTCACAAAATATATACTATTCATAAAATGTTTTTCACACAAAAAAAAAAATAAATATATATATATACATTTTACAAAAATAAATTTTTCTTTTCACATAATTGGCCCCAAGATGATTATCTGCCTTTCCTAAATGGCATCTCTGATCGCGACCTACATTATACACGGCCGGTGCACAACGTTTAAAACGTCATGCACCGGCCGTGTATAACGTATGTCGCGCTCTGATCAACATTAATATAAATATTTACAATTTGTAAGTACTCTGCATTTTGATAAAAATAAAATCTTCTATCCTATTTAATTTGTAATAAGCAGTTTTCTCAATTACAACCCCCCCCCCCTCCCGTCTCAATACTCTTTTCTGAAATGCTATTTTAGGAAGCTTAAACTTAAACATACCACTTTCATTTAGAGAAAACGGCAACGGGTGACGTCAAAGGTCAAGTACAAAAAGACGCTCGTCGAAATAAATCTACGTGCTTGCCTGGTTTGGACCGACTAAGGGCATTTAAGTTTGAGCTTTAACCGGCTTTATATTGCAAGCCATTTTCACGGCATATTAGATCTCTATCTTTCTCTTTACAGTATGCTTTTAATCACTTTTGGGTATTTTTACATCTTTTTCACATTTTTCTGAAGAATACTTATCTAAATTTTCATGCTTCTTGTTAAGATTATGTGAAATTTTATTTTATATACACTGTAAGAAAATTCCGTAACGTCACGCATTATTACCAGCAACGTTCCGGGTTTTCAGAGGGTTCTATCAGAATCCTGTGAAAAACAAGTTTCTTTGCCAATAGTTTCCTGAATTCTGGTATTAAGCTTTTTTTGCGTGGCAACGTCTCTGTCATCGCCATCTTGACTTCTCGATCTCGAGGTATATCCAGGGACCGATTTACGAATTTGGGGCCCCTAAGCACTTATGCTTACAGCGGCCTTGAGTTAAAAATTCTATTATTGAAAGTGGTACTTATTAAGATTTCTTAGGAAATGAAAACCTTCCTGAAAATGTACTGCAATATCTAATCATCTGCGGAAGACAAACAATGAAAAAATATCAGCTGCCACTGGACACTGTCAGTCATTTTATTCGTTCAACCACAAAGCGGAAGGGGTCTATGACATTTAACCGACAAGACATTTAGCAGACAGCAATTAGCCGACAGGACATTTAACTGACAAGTACATTTAACCGAAACGCATATTTAGCCGACAGGACAATTAGCCGACAGCGACAATTAGCCGATAGGACAATTAGCCGAATGGCCAATTAGCCGACTGGGACAATTAGACGACAGGACAATTAGCCGACAGGACAAGTAACCAACAGGACAAATAGCCGACAAGACAAACCCTACTATACAATGTTTAAGGTGTGGTTATTACAAAAAGTTAAGTATGGATAAAAATTACAGTTAAAAATGTGAGTCTATGTGGTACCCTAAGTCATGTGTCTATGGCGATTTATCTCATCACCTTGTCTTAATATATAAAAACTTTATTTAAATAAAAACACTCTTTATTTAAAAGTCAAGTAATAAAAAAATACAAGTTAAAAGTAGAAGAATACACCAAACATTAAATAATACAAAAGAAGAAACATGCAGCACTAGAGGAATGGGCCTCAGACCTGGCGGCCTGAAGAGTCTTGGGGGATCCAGCCAACATGTTCCTGGAAGACGTCCCTAGAGTAGGCAATTGTCTCACTCACGATGATCTTTTTTATCATCCGTGAGTAAGAGCTGGAACAGAGCTTCTTAATAAAATGGTCATTTGCTGGATCCCAAGACCCAAGTGCCCCGACGACAATGGCATCAACAGTAGCAATCTTCCCATCTCTAGACAATTCCTTAGAAAGTGCAGCGTACTTGTCGGTTTTCAGCTTTCTAGCCGCAACAAACGCTTCAAGGCCATTGTCAAACGGGACGGTAACATCAATAATTAATATTTCTTTACCCTTCTGCAGCACCAGGTCTGGTCTCTTATTTTCATCTCCAAGTTTCTGGTCCTCTCCCAGCACAGTCCATTTCTCAGACGCAGCTCTCTTCAGTCTTTCAACGATGGCGTTATGCCTTTTCTTATAGAGAGAACTATGGACCATGCAATGGTCGAGGACATGAGGTAGAGTAGCCGACAGGACATTTAACTGACAAGTACATTTAACCGAAACGCATATTTAGCCGACAGCGACAATTAGTCGACAGGACAGTTAGCTGACAGAGACAATTAGCCGATAGGACAATTAGCCGAATGGCCAATTAGCCGACTGACAAATAGCAGACAGGACAATTAGCCGACATGAGAATTAATCGACATGACAATTAGCCGACAAAAAAATTAGCAAACAATGACAAATAGTAGTGATGGGCCGATTCGAGATCTTTTAAGAATCGATACCTTAGTTTTCGAAAACTTTTCAGAATCGAAATCAGAATCGATTCTTTGTATTCAAATGTAGTAGCACTAAAAACTACTCCAGACTTCCTTCAAACTAATAAATGAGGGACGACATTTCGTCTGTTTCACTCTTCGAATGTTTATTCTACGTAAAATCGTTTGCCTTTTTTTTATGATCACGTGTCAGATTCACATCAGTCTATTAATAAAGTATGAGTAGCGCCTCTTTCAGCAAATGAAATGTTTAATTTTCGTACAAACGCTTCTCTTTTGTTTATGGTAACGTTTTATAATTTACAGCTGCAGAACAATTTCTTTTCTTTTTAATGTTTTTGAGTTTTGATATAAATATTACGATTGTTACGAGAGAAAAAAAAAAGACAAGAATTTTTTATCTGGATGACTCTATCCTATTGAACCCTACACCACCCCCTCCCAGGGTAAGATAATTTTAGGTAGATTTCGTAAGAAATACTACCTATTACATTCTCCCCTAAGTTGGAGTTTTTGAAAATTTTTTGCAGATCTACGCCGATCATGACTCTCAGAACCCAAAACCACCCCCAGTTCAAAACTTTGTCTATCTATCTATCTATGTCACTTTTTTATGAACATGATAACTCCCATAATTCTGCACAAATCTCTTCCAAACTAATACATAAAATCAAGGTGCATAAAATCTCGGTCAAGTTCATTAATGGGCCAAATCGAACCAAGGAGGGGGGGGGGGGGTGTGAGGGGCTTTTTGTGAAAACAGAAAAAAACCCACAATTTCTCAATTATGATACGTGTCGAATCCGTTTAAAGTTATTATTACTTCTAGGAAAAGGACCGAAAATTTATGTATGACAGATTTTTGATATCATTAAAAATGGCCCCAAGGGGGGGGGGGGGGAGGGGGTTTTAGAAAAAAAATTCATAACTTCGTCAAGTCTGAAGATATCAAATCCGCTTAAATTTATTATAAATTCTCTTAATATTATCTAAAACTTTTATATTGATAAGTTTTTTTATAGGACCAACCCTTATAGCAAAATAATAATAATAATAATAAATTAAACAAAAACAATCCCTGCCGGCTCCGCCTGCAAACAAGTTAGATTTCGAAGTGGGCGTTTCCAAATGCCGCATCATGGCAAAAAGGTCATTTCTTCCTCAATTCCCAATAAACAGGCGCCCCACGGTCTGCGTCTTCGAAATCTATCTGTGCTTGTAGGCCAAGCCGTCAGGGATTTTTTAATTTTGTTTTCCTGTTAATGTTCATGTGTTTCCAACTTATCTTAAAAAAAGGATTGAGGGTGGCAAAGGACTTTGACGGAAAAAAAACTGCTTCAATTTTTTTTTTTAAACATGTTGGTAAAAAAAAAAAAAAAAAAAAAAAAAAACTTATTTATATTTAGTATTTCTTAATTGATAAATTCTTGTATTGCTTTTTATGTTGATATGTTTAAAAATTGTTTTGCATGATAACTCTGACAAAAAAAATCTTAGTTTAGATTATTTCCTGTTTATATTCTGCAATTTTAAAAGCAGACTAGGCTGTGGGCCGTTGCCACATGTGTTCCAAAATCTTGCCCGTACCAAGATACAATTCTGCCGACGTCCATGTCTCTCAGTATTGCATTTTATATCTTATTATTTTCTAAGATTTAGAAGGCGAAGAACCGGTCCTCCCCTGCATACGCCCGTAAAAGTAAGCAATTTGTCTTTAATTAGTGAAATCAAGATTTTTTTTTCTTTTTTACGAACGTGCAATTTTATTTTCCACTATGAGAAATTATTTTAATCGCAAAATTTTTAAAAATTTAATTACAAAAATTATATTTACGTTTCTTAAATACAAATTCACAGAATGTTATTCATTATAATCGTTTTCTTAAATTAAATCCATATGATTGATTTAACTAAAAATATATATGTATATTAGTTGAAAACATTGTACGCTTGAAAAAATAAAACTAAATTTCAAAATTAAAAGAGCGCTGATCATCCTGTTAACCGCCGCAAAATTCCGGAGAAAAGTTTCAAACAGCGCCGAGTTGTCTAAAGTATTTGAATACTAGCATTCGCTGGCGCACCTTATGAAACTACAGAAAACTCCAGATATGAGGACTGAATACTGAATACAGCTGAAAACCGCAGATTTCGTCATCGATACAGATGCCAGGTGACTTGTATTTGAATACTCCTGTCTGAAATCGAGACCACTTGAGAACACAGACATTTTGTATTCGAATACTCCTATCACTAAACAAACATTCACTGACTAAAAACAGAAAACTCGAGCTATGAGAACTGAATACAGTCGAAAAACCGCAGTTTTCGTTTTCGTCTGCGACACAAATGCCAGGTGGCTTGTATTCGAATACTTTTGTCCGAATCGAGATCACTTGAGAACTTGGCTGAATCGAGACCTCAGACATTTTGGATTCGAATACTCCCATCACTAACAAATAGACGACAAGACAAATAGCAGACAGGACAATTAGCCGACATGAGAATTAATCGACATGACAATTAGCCGACAAAAAAAATAGCAAACAATGACAAATAGACGACAGGACAAGTAGCCGACAGGACATTTATCCGACAGCGATAATTAGACGACAATAATAATTAGCTGGCAGGAAAATTAGCCAATACGTATATTCATATTATACGCTGATATATCGACAGTGTAAACGTCAAAATATCGTCACCCTCATAAATCTATGTTTTATTCAATGGGAATTACTTAAGACAGACAGTAAAACATCGAAATGTCGTCATCCACATAAAATTACACTTTTCTTCATTCACAGATATTTCGTGTGGATTTCCAATAAAACCCCAATAACTCACTGCTATTATAAATAGGATTTTGTTTATTCGAACATAATAATCTATTTATAGCAAAATATTAAATTTCGACAACTCGCCACACTTATTAATCAGAGTTTCTATGAAATCGAATTTAATTTATTTATTTTAATTATATATTAAACTTTCGTAAATACCCTGTCGATTACATTTGTCCTGCCGGTTAAATGTCGTGTCGGCTAAATATCCTGTCGGCTAAATATCCTGTCGGCTAAATGTCCTATCGACTAAATCTCCTCTCGAGTACTTTGGTCCTGTGGGCTAAATGTCTTGTCGGCTAATTGTCCTGTCGGCTAAATGACCTGTAGGCTAAATGTCCTGTTGGCTAATTGTCTTGTCGGCTATTTGTTGCTAAATCGGCTAAATGTCGGGTTGGCTAATTGTCCTGTCGGATAAATGACCTGTAGGCTAAATGTCCTGTTGGCTAATTGTCTTGTCGGCTATTTGTTCCTGGGACCCTAGAAATGAGAAGTGTATGAGAAGAATTTGCTCGCCGAAGTACATGAAGCTCTTCAGAAAAATTGTGGTAAGCGAGACTCTCTCATACTCTAGGGATATCTACTACGAACACTTGAATGGTGTTCCCCAGGATTCCGGTGGCCGACGTATTTAATCGCTGATGCCTGCAGAAGTCTTAGAAAAATCATCATCATCATCAAGTCATCTCTGTTGTACTTATATTTTTAATCTTGACAATTACTTTTTTGTATTCTGTTATAAATAAAGTTTTAATTATGTGTTTTTATAAACTAAGGATCGAAATAAGGTCCACAGACTGATTCAGGCCACATGGACACAACACTTTAGTTATAGCTCTTTTAATTGTAATTTCCAGACCCACACGTAAACATTTTCCGTAGTACTCCATTTGTTCTGTCGGTTAATTGTCTTTGTCGGATAATTGACTGTCGTCTAGTTGTTTGTCGGCTAAATGTCACTTTCGGCTAATTGTCCTGTCGGCTAATTGTCCTGTCGGCTAATTGTTTCTGTCGGCTAATTGTGCTGTTGGCTAAATGTCGCTGTCGACTAATTGTCCTGCCGGCTAATTGTCTCTGTCGGCTAATTGCGCTGTCGGCTAAATGTCGCTGTCGACTAATTGTCCTGTCGGCTAAATGTACGTGTCTGCTAAATGTACTTGTCTGCTAAATGTCCTGTCGACCGGTTTCACGCCCTATTTAAAACGAAAAATGTAAATGATTTTTTATCTATACTGATTATTAAGCATGAGTATCAATTACATACAGATGAGAATTTTCTGCGAAAAATCACATCATAATTTTAAGAAAAGAAAAATGAACACGAATATATTATATTAAAATCTGACCGTCTGTTTATTTTTCGCAACTACTTAGACTATCGAACGCAACGCGATTTACTTAACACCGGTTATCATTGATCCGAGGATGTCACACAAACTCTCAGAATTTTAAAAATTGAATTAGATTCCGAGATATTATTATTATTATTATTATTATTATTATTATTATTATTATTATTATTATTGTAAATTTTAACGAAGTTTCTCTAAAAACGGCAAATAAATTACTCCATATTTGTGGATAAAAAAGGAGAAATAAAACAGATCAATATATTTTTAACGCCATTTTCTCATTACAACTGAAAACGGAATTTATTTTCAATTTGAATAGATGGTGAAAACAAAATCTTAATTTCAGTAAATTATCCGAAACATAAAAACATATTTTCACATATTTAAATTTCATGAATGAATATATACTGCAGAACAAAAATCATCTGTTAGCATATTGTCATTTAGAAAACAAGATTTGTCTCAACTATACATTAAACCAAGGAGGCAGAATTGAATTTAAAGAAAAAGCATACACTATTTCCAATTAATTATTTTTGAAGGATGGCTGTTTAAAACGTTTCACAAAGGCATTAAAAGTAAAATGGTTTATCATATAAAATTGACATCTGTTTTTATCCAATTTGTCGATTTCCACGATTTTATTTGACCCTTCTTTCATTTTCGCGATTATTTGGCACAAAATTTTGCTTTTTTAAGACTGAGTTATGTCAAGGTCCTTATAACGAAGAAATACCTTACTGTCTCCTATGAAATGTGACAAAGAGTTAGTTTATTATTTACGTTTTTAATTATCGGCAGTGAAATATTTTGCTTAATTAATGCATTTATTCTTCTTTTAATGTTGCGTGAACGAAGTGACGGGTAACAGCCAGTTTCTTATATAAATTTTAATAAGAAATTTGTTATGCTATGTAAAAAGTTTATTCATCCAAAGTTATTGAAAGCAAAAATCTAATTTATTATTATTGTTTTTATACTGCAAAAATTAAGCATGCTATGAACTAAGAGTTTAACAATTGTTATAAAAAATAATATTTAATTGATGTTATTCTGTGAAAAGTAGTTTGAAATTGTTGGTATATGAAGCTTAGACTTGAGAAAGGTGACAAGTGTTGAAGTTAAAAGTAAGTGGAATTGTAAATATAAAAAAAGAGTAAAAATTAACAAAAAATAAAATTAAATAAAAATCATGGTACTAATAACTTGATAATAATGTGTTGAGTTACTGAATTTTGAACAATAACTGAAATTACTGTATACAAGAAGGGACAGTGAACATTGCAGTTGTTCACTTGTTGCTAGTAAAAATGTTTTGTGTTACGATTTGCTGAATGTTTTAATTCAGTGAACTGTGTTAGTTACAAGTCTCCATTGTGAGTATTTACTGCATTTAACTCGAAAAGTAAATATGATAGTAGTGGGTTATTTTATGGTGAGAGTATCCTTAAAGTATGAGTTATGATACTTTAAAAAATAGTGTATAATTAAATGGGCAATGAACTCATGATAAACTGAAAATGGACTCCTCCTTAAAACGAAACAAGTTGTTGCTTAGTATTGTTTATTCTTTATTGTGTATTATTATTTTTTATGTGATATTCTTATTTATTTTAGTCATTCTGCAAGTATTTTTTGTATTCTCAATTATGAGAGACTCTTCTTTATTTATTCTTCAGTCATTTATGAAAATTAATTCTAGTAATGAATTTTAAGAAATTCTCTAACATATAACTAATAAATAAGTTGTCAAACAGTTATTTTATCTGACATCTGCCAACATTGTAATCTGAGATAACACAGTTTTCTTCGGCTTGTAGGTCTATTAGTTCTTCTCATAAGTCTCAATGTATGTCTTTTTTCTTTTCTCTTTTTTTTTTGGTTTGGGGGGGGGGGGGATATAACGTATTTTAATTATTCTAAATAATTGGCATCAAAATTCATTCGATTTTAGAATATTCTACAAGTTTATTTTTATTTCTAAGAGGGACGCTTCAAAGTGTTGTTCCCGCATAAAACAGGATCTTAATGTTTTGTCCTTCCACCAGTAAAGAGCCAAGACATGTCTCTTCTTGGGCTCTTTACGCACGACACTATATCTGGATTCTTGTCTTTCTTGCTACCAATAAATCGTCTGCGCTAGTTCAGAGCTCACTTTTTTCGTGTTTCTCCACGCATTAACAACTGCGCGAAATCAGATTGTCGTCAAATGTCTTTATTACTATACTGTCCGAAGGTTGTTGATTTGTTTTTATTGATGTGGATGGTCTTCATCTAAATATTTTCAAGTTAAAATTCCTTAATTGAAAACGCCAAATTAAATTCATATGGAAATAATTTCGAGTATGGAGAGTATCACATCTGAGAGATCTTGTTTACCGAAATAAAGATGTTAGCCTAACATTCTGACTATAAATTTTGTGGTGAAACCTCATGGATTTGACTACAATTTCTTTCCGTAATCAAGGTTTTCTTTTGAGACGACTGCTTGACACCTAATATGACTGGATCTGAGCCTTTTTATTGACCTTGATTATAAGATCTAACTGTTACTTATTTAGAGGCCATGTCGCGAAATCTCAGCTTAGTTTACGGACAATACGATACTACAACATCATCGTTCGACCAGAATTTCGCAGATTTTTTTTTCTGTTCATGAAATCATTACAGACTCTACTTCAAATATCGTACTTTCGTTGTTGAAATGTTATTATTATTATTATTATTATTATTATTATTATTATGTTGGCCAGTGGTATTTTTTACCTCTCCCTACAGTTCTATTATTGAAAGTGCATTGTAAGTTAGATATCTGTATACATTAAAAAGGTGAACACTAGGTGACAACACTACAAACCAGATCAAGGTTTGTGGAGCATTGTTCTATTATCTATTCTACTAATGCTTGAATGTATTCCGCCACGACTACGGAAGTGCCACATCCGAAGTGGCGCTCATATATTTAATAGAAAATGTAGACCTTGGATGAGCGAAATGGCTAGCAAACGTTGACGTTAAAATTAAGGGGAAAAAATGTATTTATTTATTTATGTTCTAAGGCAAACAATGATTTTATAGGATTGCTCCAATGATGGAAATAAAGAAGATGCTCCTATGCTGTAAATTTGTAAATCTTAGCTACGATATCAATATTTTCACCTCAGCCAACTTATAGTTCTCAAAAGTTATACTATTGAAATTGAAATTTGAAAGTACAATGTTTGACATTTAAATACATTATTTAAAACATCAACCCATGGAAGTTAAAAATATGTACACTAGATGGCAGCACTACAAATCAAATCAAGGCTTGAGGAGCATTGCTCTATTATTTGTTGTACTATGCCTGAATGAATTTACCAACAGCTACGGAAGTGGCATGGTACTCACATATTTATTAGATAATGAAGACATAGAATGAGCGAAATGGCCTTCAAACATTGACGTTGAAATTAAAATAGGAAAAAAAATATATGAATTTATTTCTGTTCCAAGACAAACAATGATTTTATGGGACTGCTTCAGTGATAGAAAGGAAGAAGATACTCCTAAGGTGTAAATTTGTAAATCTTAACTACGATATCAACATTTTCACCTCAGTCACCTTATAGTTCCCAAAAGTTATACTATTGAAATTTGAAAGTACAATATTTGACATTTAAGTACATTATTTAAAACGTCAATCCATATAAGTTACAAATATGTGCACTAGATGGCAGCACTACAAATCAAATCAAGGTTTGAGGAGCATTTTTATTGCTCTATTATTTGTTGTACTCAAGACTGTACTAATGCCTGAATGGATTCACCAACAGCTACGGAAGTGTCACTCATATATTTATTAAATAATGAAGACCTTGAATGAGCGCAGGGGCGGATCCAGAAAATTTTCACAGGGGGGTCAAGTTTCAGTGACCAGCGTTATACCTTCTACTTATAAAATTATCAGTAAAGTGGAAGAAAAGCGATGTATCATTTAAACCTGCTTCAAAATGTAATATATTACACAGTAATTAATAAATTTTTATGAAATAATATTAAATTAACCATTAAAAATTATATTAATATTAAATTAATATATAAATTACAAATTATAATAATATTATTAAATTAACTTTTAGTAATCAATTTGTTATTATTTTGTATGAAATATATAAATATACAATTTATCGATAATATGTAGTTAATACAGAAATGTTAAAATTCTTCAATTAAATAAAATTAAACGTTTTCATATTTAAGATGTGAAGAACACTTTTTTATTGCAATGAAAAAAATAATGGCAAAACATTGCTGTATTACCTTAAAAATACTGCAGTTGCAATTTCCTGTGTTACTTCATTGCGAATTTATTTAATACTTCTTCAGGGTGAATTTCTTTATCGCGATGAATGTTGAGCATTGCTAAACCTATTAGCCTTTCTTCTTTTATATTTAACCTCAAGTAAGTTTTAACCAGTCATAATGCTGAGAAAAACCGTTCACTGGTACAGGTTATAACAGGAAGGTCACATAAAATATAGAGAAGTCTTGATATTCGGGAAAAATTCTGAAGCGTGTAATATGCTTTCACTTGCACTGCGTGGAAGTTCGCTGTTCGGTTTGTTTTCCCATTGCCGCTGCCATAAGTCTATTTCTCCTCGTAATTCAGAAAATGTCCCTGGAATATCTTTCTTGTAAGATTTAGCTGCATTCATTAAAGTTTCAGTATCCTCATTGGCAAATGCCGGGATCAATCCATGCAATGCAACGATATTTGAATGTTCAGCAGTGAAAAATCTTGTTACTAACTCTGATACTAACTTGTTACTAATCTTGTTACTAACTCTGCCGTGCAAGCAGTAATACGCTACCGCGCATGCGCGGTAGCGTATTACTGCTTGCACGGCAGCGTATTACTGCTTATTTTACTGTTTAATACTGTTAATTTTACGGTATAATACTGGCAGCTGGGTGCCAGTTTTATACTGTAAAATCAACAATTATTTTTTGCAGTGTGGAAGGTTACCACACTGATGCGCTATCCTCACATACGCATCTTGGCTTCCGTACGCATAAAGTGGTTCTGAGAATTTTTTGAGCGAACTGTGTTGAAAAGTTTTAATTTTTGCACGATTATAATAACGTTTTGTCTTTGCCATATCTAAAAGGAAGGGGGAGGGGGGGGGGTTAAGGGTGAAAGAAGTACATTCTGCAATTGGGCAAAAATGGAAATGTGTTTTTAATTACTTTATTATTTTACTTTTATTACTTTTTCATTTTTCTTTGGGGGTTCACGTTGGAAATTCCAAGGGGTTCACGTGCTCATGTGCGCCAATATATTGGCGCACTGATGGAGGAGAAACCGCCGCTGAGCACAGCAGTGCCATCTGTAGGCCGATATACACACAAACCGAATCAGCACCAGTTTATGTCAAAGTTTAATGGAATATGAGGTTTGATGAAATTCCGTGCATTAGTTTTTGAGATCGAGCGCCCATAAAAATTGTGTCAGATACATACAAACAGACGTATTTGCAAAAATAGTCAAGTCGTGCTACCCAAAATATGTAAATCAATCAAAAAACAGGTCGAAGAATTTCACGATGTCCAAAGCTTTCTTTTTATATGCATATAGAAGAAAGAAAAAAGGAGCAAAATTATTTAAACTTATTATCAGTTAAATTTAGCGTTGAAGAAGATTTAAAATCTGAAAGCTTTTAAAATTTCTTTTCAGAATTTTTTTCTTTTTGAAATTTTTGGTGACCAATTTTAGTTTCTTCATTTTTGTCATGACACATTTCTTTTGCGTAAATGTCTCCCTTCATTTCCCTCTAAAAATTATTACTAGTTTAAGGACAAGGCTTCATACTGGGTAGTTAGCAATGAAACCCCATTCACTTTATAAGGACGAACGATCTTCAAAAAAATTCGATTTTTCGAAAAAAGTATATGTAAAAGAACAATATTTTCTGAGCATCTTAAAACAAACCGCACAAAAAATATCATATAATTGCGCTAGTTATGACTCAAAATGTGCCAGTTATTCTCACTGAAAGAAATGGCGGAAAGGATGCTTTTTAAAGTAATTTATCTCAAAATGTTAAAAACTTTTTTTTTTTTTTTTTTTTTTTTTTTTTAAACTACTAAATTCTAAATCATTTTACAAGCAATCTTTATGGATTTACAGATTATTTTTATATCTTAAGACCAGGGGTCGGAAAAACTACTTTTTTATTGTAGCGAACTACAACTACTTTATCGAAAATGTAGTTAACTACAACTACAACTACTTGTTTTTAAAAGTAGCGACTACAAACTACTTTTCAAAAGCAGTCCCTACTTCGCTACTTTCAGATTTTGTCAAAAGGTTCAATTTACACTTGAAATTGAAAACACTGATGAAATAATAAAACGACCCTCTGGGATACAATTAAATAAATGTGACATAACCGAGGCCATTAAAAAATTAAGAAAGGTTGTGTTTGTTTCCAAAATGTTAGTTTATGCACACAGTAAGAATTTCATAACAAAATTCAGAAAGATATTATAAACTAGAAAATTACAGAAAAACAACTCTAAATACAAACATTTAATAAATCTGTACATAAAACCGTTCCAAATAATAAAAAACTCAGCGTTAAAGCACAAACATGTGATAACGAGTAAATAGACAAGTGTCGCCAGCAAGAAAATTAATTCCTCTGGTGGGTTAGTACTTGATTTTAGTAGCATATGTAATTGGGACAAATCTATGACTGCATGGGATGCGTTGCTATACAATGCAGCTGAGATTCGTAAATTGTTGAACAGAACAAATTTTACTAAAAAGAAGCAAGTTTCGGCCACGTAATTACCAGAATGGCATATTTCCACCCCCTGTAGTAGCGTTAAAAGTAGCGTTTGTGTTCGCTACAAACTACTATCGTTCTACTCGCTACACTACATTGTTCAAAATGTAGCGTGCTACACTACAAACTACTGTAAAAAGTAGCGACTACTGTAGTTTCGCTACATGTAGCGAGCTCTTTCCGACTCCTGCTTAAGACTGAACCTAAATTTGCATATAATTCTAGCCACAAAAGAAACTAGTATGCTGTGGTCATCACAAAACTTTCTTCTATATTATTTTAATGTATTAATTTAAATAGCGCTGTTACACACCAACAATTATGAAGCAGAGTGAATTTCTATGAATTTAATTTGGAGTTACAATGATGAGCGAAAAAAATAGCCAAGTTCAACAGCGCTTCCTGTTGGGTATTCAAATACAAAATAGCACCACCACATATATTTTTAATTAATAACTTCGAATATAAAATTTGGTGCATAATGCTGAATGTGATAAAATGCTGAAATTTTGTCCATGACCTTATTAGTGTATGGGACACAATTTACGTATTGGGAAATTTTTTGTACAGGGGCTGTATAAAAATTAAAATTTTGTATTTCTTCAAATTTAATCCCCTGAAAATTTTAATCGATTTCATAAAATTCTGTACTTTTTTTTTACATAACTTTGTAATTTATAATATATGTCTTATAATTGTCTTATTCATTGATACGAACAATATTTAAGGAATAAAAGCCGAGGTCATTGTTTTTGGGACAACCTGTATACTACTTTGCATGGTGTCGCGTCAATCCGTCGTGCACAATTCATCGCGGAACAATTCATCGCAGCGTCAATTCGTCGCAGCGACAACTCATCGCAGCGTCAATTCGTCGTGGTATCAGTTCGTCGTGGTGTCAGTTCGTCGCGACATCAATTCTTCTCAACGAAAATGCTTTTGAAGGCTATGATGATAAAATAAAGATAATTTAATAAAATTATTTAATGATAATTTGTTTTTTAGATATAATCGCATGTAAATTGTTAGTTATAATTCTCTATATCTAAAAAACTAATTATCATTAAACATTTTTACTAAATTGTCTTTATTTTATCATTATAGCCTTCAAAAACATTTTCGTTGCGACGAATTGACGTCGCAACAAATTGACGTCACGACGAATTGACGCTGCGATGAATTGTCGCCGCGACGAATTGCGCTGCGATGAATTGTGCGCGACGAGTTGACACAGAACCACTTTGCATAGAACCATAGAGCATCATGCCGCCAAAGTTTCCCTCTTGAACCAAGTATGCACAATTTCGTGAAAAGCGTAGACTGGAATGATTTTTTCCTTGTATTTTTCAACTGTATATTTAGTAAGAAATTGTTGACTCTCAAGCCACTTCCCGATTATTCGATAATGCAACCAAAATAAAAGTCTTTAGACCCTAGAAATTTGCATAGAAGTATAAAAAATTTAAATTATGAAGCTATAACACACCAACACTAGCTTTGCTGGTATTTTTTACTGTTTATTTCTAGATGAATTTTCTTCTTTTAATGTTTTTTATCTCATTAAATGTATATAGAAAAAGAAAATTATTCCCATTACAAGTTAATCTAATATTTAAAAGAGCTGTTTAAAAACTGTAAAAGAGTGAATACTTGCTCAACCAGGACTCATTGCCTCAAAATTTTTATAATTGGTTGGGCGATTTCGTTTTAAGTATATGTATACTTAATAATAATATGTATACACAGGGCATGCATGGGGACCCATAAGCATATTCATCTAATATGAATACATTTCCGTATCACACTCCTTAAAAAAATGAATATAACTTATTTATCTATAATAAACAAAGAAATTCGTTTATACTGCAACTCCGTTTAAAGCGCCACAAACGTTGGGTTTCAAGATATTACATAGTAACGACGTAACAAGATTTCACTGCGTAGACGCCGGCAGAAAGAAATTTAGAGAGGGGCATTAGTTTTGAACAGATGTGCTTATGCCGTCTGCAGCCTAGGCTCAGTTTTTTTTTTTTTTTTTTTTAAATGGATAAAATAAATATGAAATATTATAAAACTAAGAATGACGGAAGTTTTTGACAGATATTTCTCCTTACCCAAGAAAATTTTAAACATTTGAACTTAAAAACAATACAAAAGTTTAATAATTAAGAGATATTTTATACTTAAAAATAATTTACTACCAGCACTCTTTTAAATTGAGAATTGAAAAAGATCTGTCTCGTTTTCGTTAGGGGGGACTCTGCGCCCCATAATCCTCCGTTTCACAGAAATTTCAAACATATGAACGCAAAAAGAAAAGAAAAAAGTCCTTCCGGCCTGTACCGGGAGGAAAAGGTAGCTTTCATAGTCCATGTTTTTAAAAATTCATTTTACTCAAACACCCGAAGCTAAATTGCTTGGAATTATAGAAGATTCAATCCCGGTTTTCGTTAATGCTGAATTTGAATGCGCATTTCAGTTGAGAGTTACAGCATAACAAAAATCAGACTGTTTCAAAATGTCCAGTCAACCTAGAATTTCAAACTGCCATATCTCTGCCATTTTTTAAGATAAAGCCATAACAAAAAATGTTCCGGAATCATATCACGATATAACACTTAACGGAAACAACTTTTTCAATTTATAATTTTTTATACGTTTTTTAAAATTTTTAAACACATTAAAAAAATTTAACTTGCCGCCATTTTGAAATAAAATGGCGCATGAAGCTGGCCAACGAACTCGGTCGAGAGCTCGGTATGTTCTGTACACATAATCAGCCACATTCATATCGGTTCATAAATGCGAGAGTTACAGCATAACAAATATCAGATTGTTTCAAAATCTCAGCCAGCCTAGAATTTCAAACTGCCATATCTCAGCCATTTTTTAAGATATAGCAAAAACAAAAAATGTTCCAGAATCCTTGTATCACGTTCTAACACTTAACAAAAACATTATTTTCAATTTATATTTTTTTTACATGTTTTTGAATTTTTAAAAATTTTAAATTTTTTAACTGGCCGCCATTTTGAAACAAGATGGTGGATGAAGCTGTCCAACGAACTCGGTCGAGACCTTGGTATGTCCTATACACATACTCAGTTACATCCAAATCGGTTCATAAATAAGATAGTTACAGCATGACATATGTCAGTTAGTTATTTTAATTTTATTCATAATTTCACAGTTTCTGTTGGTATTTGTAACGTTCATTTAATGGTTATATATATATATATCAACATTTGAACGGAGGGTGGTTTGGGGGTCTGGGGGTCATGATCGGTGAGAATATACCAAAATTTTTTGGAATTGCTTTCCTCCGGGTGGTTTGGGGGTCTGGGAGTCATGATCGGTGAAAATATACCAAAATTTTTTGGAATTGCTTTCCTCCGAACGGCTACAATAGGTAGCTTTTTGTATTGAAAGCTACCTAAAAATCACGAGTGTTCTGCGGAATAACCCCCTCTTCTAATGAACATTTTTTCTTTTTCTTAGTGTTTACTTATTTCATGTCGCATGGGAATAATAAACTTCTCCCATTTTTTATCCCTAAAATCATCAAAGACAGAGAAAATTTTATTAAATAACTTTCAAAATCTTTCCGGCGCCTATATTTCATTGTAATATGAGTTGACACATAGGAACAATTTATAATTTAATTATATATTTATTTCAAACATAACTTACGCTGTACAGACATATAATACAGAGTTAAACTATTTAATTCAAGATCAAAGTCGTAACATTTTAAGAATTGTATTTTTTAAAGTTTGAAGGAGTCCTGGGGCGTCGTTTATTGAAGATCGAAATAGGTTCCGCCAGCTTTCGCATCGGTAGTTGTCTGGCTTGACTCCTATTCTGTCTCTTCGGCCGATGATGAAGTATTTTGGATTATCGTAGGCATAGGGTGACCATTTTAATCCTCCTGGAATGTTAGGGTCTCTGTAAAGAAATTAATACTTGTATTTAGTCCAATTTTTTTTTAATGAAACTGCAAGAAAAAATAATTTATCATAATAATAATAAGCTGACAGCAAAATATAGTTTTCTTTTCTTTACTTTTATACTTAAAATGTTTCAGTTCATGTGAGTTTTTCTCTTTTGTTCAAAACTAGTAAAACAATGTGATAAGAATTTTATTATTTACTCATCATACGTAGTATAGGGTCTTGTAATCGTTTAGAAAATCGAAATTTTTTTTGACGGATTTACACGTTTCAGACACTGGAGATATTACCGAAAAACATATTTTTAGAATTTTATTTTTGCCGTCCGTCTGTCTGTGTGTCTGTAAACGCTCTATCTCCCGAACAAATTGAGATAGAGACTTTGAATTTGGTATGTATTTAGTATGTAATAATGGGAATAACCTTATCGAATTTCAATAACCTCGATTATCCGGAACTATTTTTTTCGCTCTCTCGAAATAATCGTTCTGATAAAAGGTATATAAAATTTTTCGAAATTGTTTATTTTAAGGAGTGACTATAAAAGACAATAAAAAAACATAAATTTTGCATAGAGAATGAAGTCGATCGGATTATGAGTTGCCGAGATATTTGTAATCCTATTTTCTACACTCTTCGATTTTTCATGACCCTGTATTTCATTCAAATTTCAATTCAAAGACATATTTTAATTGGAAATGAGACACTTAATCTGACGCAGTAAACAGTTAGTTAATATGATTATACATTTTGGAGTTATAAGGATTTTTTCTTTTACGCAGTTCAGTAATAGCGCATTTAAAGTTTATGACGTCATCAAGCCACGATTTTATTCGAATTGCAATGCATTTTATAAATAGTTTACATATGTTTTATTTTCATATTTTATAGTATGCATATCCATGATGGGTAAGTATTACGGTGACCCCCAACAACTAGTTTTTTGCTGTCATTAGTATTAATTAAGTTTGTAAGTTTCTTTCAAACAAAGCGGTATCAACAGTATTTAATTTATATTTATTTATTTACTGAATTTATAGAATTTAATTAGAAAAATAGGATGTGAAAGTGACAATTTTCTTTTTTCTTTAAGGTTGTTATCAAATCCACAGAAGCTACAGTCAGATATGTATTTCTGAATTCATTTTCGTTCGGAAACGCATGAAATTGGCAGGTGTTCTTATTCAGAAACTATGTATTCGGAAGGCGTTTTCAATTTTTTGATAAAGACAGAAGATCTTTCAGAAAATACTGTCAAAGTTGGCTCTTTGAACTGAATTACCAACGCGGCAGCGCGAGAAAGGGGAAAAACGTGTCGTCACGTGACAAGAAGGGCTTATAATTAATTTATTTACCAAAAATGGAAAACGCTATTCGACTCACAATCACTTCAATAGTTAGGCCTGCCAATTTTATTCCTTTGCGTTTAAAAATGAGTCAGAAAGTTTCGCGTTCTTGAACAGGGAATTCGAGAACCACCTTATATTATTCATTATAAACGAAAGAAAGAAAAAACTTAAAGTATTATTAAGTAGTAAGTGTGATTTCTCCGTTTACTTCTGTAGCATTTTTCCATTTATAAATGTAGATTATGAAATTAAATGGTTAAATGGTGACTTTTAGGAATTTAATGACATAATGTGAGTGTAGTGTTACTTTCTTAACATTTTTTTTTTGAGAGTCTATCGTAAATTCATAATTTAATTTTAACAGATTATTTTTATTTTCATAATTCGAGATTGGTTACTACGAAAACTAGGAATGGGCATAACGAATTACTTTGATATTCGAATGAGTCATTCGGGTATGTGCAAAAGCAAACAGCTGCCAATCTTCGTAATCTTTTTAATTAATTAAAACCAGAAATTTTGTAAAAAAAAAAGAATTAAATTAAGTGGCTCTTAATTTAACTTCCTTTTTTGCAAAGTTTCTGGTTTAAATTGATTAAAAAGAATACGAAGGTTGGCTGTTATGCTTTTGCGCATGCCTGAATGATTCATTCGAATATTAAAATCGAACGTTATGCCCATCACTAGCTAGAACGCTGTTATAACGAACAAATGTTACGGTCTCTTTATCCTCATTATAAGCGAATTTGACTGTATGAATATTTCGCAGACTTACCCTGTTTTGGCAAAACTTGTCCACATGTCCATAATATCTCTGCTGAGTTCTTCCTCGTATTCTGTGAGGTTTTTGTAAAAAGGATTTCCGAACACGTATTGGACTTCGTCAAAATGAGATACCCCCATCCATTCAGCTCTTGGTGAAGATGGTGATCGGTAGTCAAACAAATAGAAGTAGACTCGATTTCCTGCCAAAGAGTGATGATCAGCCTGGAAGATGGAGCTACACGTGATGAGGTAATCACCTAAAATGTCACTCATCGCATTTAAGTACGTGTACCTAGACTCATACTTGGGTCGATCCAAATAGTTTTGAAGAATTTGACCACCGTCATCCATTTTTATCATCGCTTGAATTAGCTTTTTAGCTGACTTTTCGTCAAAAGCATTGACGTCAGCTTTTTGTCCAAACATACCAAATATATCAGGTTTTTGTAAAGAAAGGAAAGCAGTGCCTTCATCTCTATTTATCCCCAGCAGCAATTCGTTATTTTTGAATTCTCTTTTCCTGAACATATTGATTGGGTTTTCAGGCAAAAATTTGTCCCCAACTCGAGGCAAAAGAATACCACCATTTCGGAAAAATGCTAAATCTGTGTCAGAAAATACTTTAGCTGGAAGAGCTTTCATGCAGTCTACAACCTTCTTTGGATTGTTTTTAAGTGTTTCTTTTTCATCTGCACAGCCTAACATTTTGGCAATTGCCTGACATCCCATAAGAAGTGCTTCGTTATTTTCGGAATATATTGGGTGATAGGCGGATCCACTTTGCAATATTGCTCTTCTGAAAAGATTTTTCGATAGTGGGGATATCATGTGGAGCGATATTGAAAATGCACCAGCACTCTGACCGAACAGCACTATGTTGTCTGGATCGCCCCCAAAATGTTTTGCATTGTTTTTAATCCACTGTATTGCCATCAGCTGATCGTACATGCCCATGTTTCCAGCAACTTCGTCAGTAAAGCCTACGGGTTAATAAAAAAAGAAGTTAGTATTTTTTAGAAGAATATCTGCAAAGAATTTTAAAAATTGTTTTCAAATTTTTTGAGTTTTTTAATATAGTATAATAGCAAATACATTACTATCGTCTTTATATATATTTTGGTTTAATGTATCTGATTTGTAATATATACTGTTATAATATGTATCTTGCAATAGTTTGAAAACGGAAAAAACCTTTTTTTTTTTTTTTTTTTTTTTTTTTTTTTTTTTTTTTTTAACTAGGAATTGCGTATTACTTTTGTTATTTTCATAATGATTATTAACATAGTTTAAGCACTTATCTTGTAATCTACATCCCTACTTTACATTATTCTCATACATAAAAAACAAACAAATATTCAAATATCACGAAGAAAGCAATATATATATATATATTTTCTGCAATCTGCTAAATTATACTACAAAATTTTCCATTTAGTAATGTTCCGTATATGACCCCGGCTTATTAAAATAATTCTTATTCTTAAAAAGCCCACAGGCTTTACTATCCACAGGTAAAGCTATTTTATCCTAATCCACTTATAATATTTATTTGAAAGTATTTAGATCTAAAAATGGCTATAACTACTTAAGTTTATTCTTTAAATAGAACATCTTTATTTTCAATCCATTATTAAAATTTATTATTATTATTCCCGTGTAATCAAACTGTTATAAAATTCTTTATTTAAATGCTAAAATATCATATCTCTTAAATTATTTCGCTCAAAAAACCTTAGTTCTTTTTTAAAAAACATTCTATTATTAAATATTAAATGTCTATTAAAATATTTCCAAAATGCTTTCGTTCTTTTTTTTCTACATCAAAGATTCATTTTTTTAAATTTTCTAAAACTTATTTTTTTTCTTTCTTCTGCTCATTTATTACTTTATTACAACAATAAACAGTCAATTATTTAAGCCCCTCCCCCTTTCCGGAATTATCGATTTCGCCTTCCTTCGCTCTCCCAAACGGAGCAATCAAAATTTAAAATTGTTAAACAAAACTCTTTAATTTTTTTCTGCCCTATTTGTAATTTTGCAGTAACAGTAAATAAATAACGAATCGTCAAAATTACTGTCCCTAAAAAATTCTGACATTCAGATCCTCACCTCCAGCTGACGAAATTAAAAAACTTTTTTTAATTTATATTTAATTAATTTTTTTTTTCAGATGTTTTTGCTACTTTGTTTTAAAAATAAATATATAATCATCTAAATTTCTCCCTCCGAATTTTCAGCTTTTGCCTTTTGAACTCACCCCCCCCCCTCCCCGCCGCAGAGCACAAAGTTTTAAAACTTTTAAATTTCGGTTAAAAAAAACCCTTCCTATTCGTTACTTTTTAGCAACAGTAAATGAGTTCAACCACCTAAATCCCCCTTTTCACAAAATGCTTGATGAGTCGGCCTGTATTAAAGAAGCCATTGGACGTTTTGATTCAAATTATGGCAACCCACATTACAGAACTTGGCAATATTCTCCTGGACAAGTTTAATTAGAAGAGTGAGACAAGTCAACAAATATTAGCTTTGCGATAGTGTCAGACTAGACAAGTTTTGTTCAAAACACTTTTGACCAGTCAAATTTTATTGGTCATAGCCACCAATCTCTTATTTATAAAGGCACTCTAATTGTCAGCATTGCTCACGTTTGACACATACTAGCCAATCATATATTAAAATTTTATCAAGTTCCTGCATAGTACATGATACGATGACTATTGTGTGGATTCAAACTTTCACGGTGTCCTAAAATTGTAGTGTAAAAAAGTTACATTCAAATTCATTCAGTGGCTGTTGAGAAAATTGCGGACATATCTATATTATAAAGTACAATCGTGACTGTGCGTAACGCTGACGTTATTTTGAGGTTGGCAACACTTGATGATTAAATTCTGGTTTTGCAATTTTCGCTTCTGAAATTTTTTAAACTTCTAAATACTGCACGTTTTTAATTTTTATACCGTCGTATAGGGAATAAAATGTACTTTCAAATGCAATTTGTTTGAAAACTATATCACAATTTACTCAATTATTATGGTTTTTTATAATATTTTCAAGCATGAATTTAAAAAATCTATCTCCATCGCGTGCATGCTCCTGCTCCATTACGGAAGAATAACAACCCATTTGCACCTAAATAGTTTAGCATTTGACTCCGGCTAATTTTCCATAACGAAATTAAAACTTCATAAATAAATAAATAATATAATATACGTAATATAATATAATATAATATAATATAATATAATATAATATAATATAATATAATATAATTTAATATAATATAAAACAAAAACTTAACATATATGTAATCGAACAATTTAAGCTTTTTACACCGTCACACAGGGAAAAAAATGTACTTTCAAATATAATTTGTTTGAAAATTGAATCCCAGTTTATTGATTGTTTATGGTTTTTTAATACATTTAATACAATTTTAATACATTTAACTTTCAAGAATGAATTATTTTTAAATCTATCTCTATCGCGATTACAAAAGTTACCGTTTGCACTTAAAACAATATAAATAGTTAAGAATTTGTTTCCGGTTATACTATTCCAGAGCGAAATTAAAACTTCGTCAATAAATAAACAAAAAATATATATAATATAAATAAAATACAAATTTAACAGACATGTAATCGAACTACGTGCTTCAACAATTGAAATTATCAGAATTAAAAAGGCTGCAGTAAGTAGAGAAATCTTTGACAATTTCTACGGCTATTAACGCCTTGCATGATGCTAATACGAAAATATCGTTTTTAACAAACTGAATGGGTGATTGTTGAAAGGAACTAAGTCCATGTTTTGACATTTCTCATTTTAAAATGGTTTCAATATTTTTCTTTATGTCTTTCAATTCCTTCTTCCAAAACATGCACAGGTTAGTACCCGGAGTGAGTTTTTTTTTCACAAAACGGGCAATAAGCATGGGAAAAAAAAAAAAAAAAAAAAAAAAAAAAAAAAAGTGAAACCATCTTAAAATGAGAAATGTCAAAATATGGACCTTAGTTCCTTTCAACAATCACCGACTCAATTTAAAATTTTTATTTGAATGCATTATTAATATTTTATATAAAATTGCTTTTTGGTGTTGTAAATGGGCAATCTAAAAAAGATATATTAAGGCGGTATTAAAAAAAATATTTTTCCACGCTCAACAACTCAAAATTTTGAGACACATTTTTAAAAGTAAAAACATGAAACTTGGCGGCGTGATTTATGAAGAGATTTATAAGGGACCTATGTTTTTATTTTTCGTTCAATTAATTAGAAATTGATTTACAATCAATTATTTTCACAGTACGATAATTTTTTTTTTTTTTTTGTGTTTGTTTCCAGCGCTATCGCTTCGGGAAATTCGGTTCCAAATGTCCACTTTGACAGCATTTTTTGAAATATATTCTGCCTTTGTCAAAAAATCGAGACAATACGGACATTATAAAGTTTCTGAATAAGAGAACCTGCCAATTGGATGCAACTTAGAGCAAAAATGAATTTAAAAATGTGTCTCAAAATAAGCAGTTTGGATTTGAATACACCCTTAAATGTAAAATATCGATTAAAAAAAAAAAAAGTTTATATCTATGTTCTGTAACCCGGGAAGGATCCCTTAAGTATACATAATGTCCAAAAGCGGAAGCTTTTGTTTTTTGAAGTTTCTTAATAATAAAATAATAAACTACCTGAAAAGAAGCCTAAAGAACCGAGCCTGTAGTTGATTGTTGCCACAATAACATCACCCCACTCTGCAAGATTAGCCCCGTCATAGATTTTCAAATTGGTTGATCCAACCATGAATGCACCACCGTGAATATATACCATGATAGGTTTCAGATGATTTTCGCTTCTGGGAGTCCACAGATTAAGATAGAGACAATCTTCGCTCATTTTTTTGGGATCTGCTTTTAGAAAACCCATGATAGCTTGGACACAAGCATTGGGTAATTCCTTGGCCTCATAAACATCTTTCCATGCTGTTTTGGCAACAGGCTTTGAGAACCTCAAAGGTCCAACGGGAGGCTCTGCGTATGGAATGCCCAGAAAAGCTTCAACTTCCTTTTGAGCCAGAGAAATACCTTTTATAGGTCCCGTGTTTGTGTGCACAATTCTCTCACCATACACAACTGGTGCGAAGAGCAAAAAAAACAAGATCTTCATTTCGTGGGATATACCTAAAAAAGAGAGAGAAAGAGAGAAGAGAGAGGTTAAAAAGATAATAAAAGAGTGCAATAATAATTTTTTTTTAAACATTTTATAAGCAATCAGTCAATGTTTATCTTGAAAATCACGCTTAATTTCATGACTCCAATTCATGATTTTTCCAAATTAAATAAATAAATAAAAATCCTTTACAATACGATTATGCAAATTCGAACTCGATTATGCAAAATTCACCGCTCTTTTTTTCTTTCTTTTTTCTTTTGTAACACACGGTAGAAAGAATTAGCTTGTGAATTTATTTAAAGAATATATAATTTTTGCTCTGTTTCCTTTTTAAGAGATGGCAACAGAAAAAAAAAACATTATTCAAACTACCTTTCTAGGATTTCTAAATTGATTTCTCAACGTATAATAATAATTTATATGAAACTGTTATTTAATTAAAGCGTATTAATATAATATATATATATATATATATGTGTGTGTGTGTGTGTGTGTGTGTGTGTGTGTGTTACATTCTTTTTTATTATTTATATTTTCTACTTTTTAATGCTTAAAATATTTTGTTATTGCAGTTTCATAACCAGTTGACCAAGTATGGTGAGATTGGTTTGGTGCAGAATTAAATCCATTGTTTTTGTAATTCGTACACAATTGTAACCATAAAGAATATTTAGAAATTTTTAACCTTCTCTTGGCTAGTGGAAAAATGCCGTAAAATTAATTTGTTAATTTACAGTTAAGTTATAAATACATTAAAATGTTATATTGTCATTGGAAACACATCTGTGAACATAATTCTTTTATAATTCTACGCACACACTGAAAAAAAGAAAAGAAAAAAAAATGTTGATTCTACAGTATAATACTGGCGCCCCAGCTGCCAGAATTATACGGTAAAATTAACAGTAATAAAGAGTAAAATAAGCAGTAATACGCTATCACACATTACCGTAAAATCAACAATTTTTATTTTTTTAAATGTAGTTACCATGGCTACACACAGTAACTACAATTTTCAAAAAATCCTGCTGTCATTACAAAAATCTAGTTGTCAGTAAGAAATATCTACCCCCGCCCCTTCTCCCCGCCTGTCTTTATTACCTTATCGTTGACAGTTTTTTTTTTTCGTTTTTTAAATTTAAACGGATTTTCAATACCAAATATTTTTTAATGAATTGGTTGAAAAAAAAATCTTGAGCATAGTAATAACATATTTTGAATTGTCTTAACGCTTCAGCTTAGTTAATAAATTAATTTAGAAAGATAATTTCAACAAAACTTATCAGAATTATATAAATCTAAATAAATAAATAAATAAATAAAATATACATTATTACAAAGTTTGAATGAATAAAATGTGCAATAATAATAATAATAATAAAAACAAATGTTGTTTACAAAAATCATTATTTTGCTTCCAGAAAAATTTAGAAAAACTTACTCAAAATAATGAACAGTATACTTAAAATGTCAGTTTTAAGTGAATAATTGGTTAAACTTTGAAAAAACTTACGCAAAATAATGAATAGTATAGTTAAAATATCAGTTTTAAATCAATAAAATTTCAAAAAACTTACGCAAAACAATGAACAGTATACTTAAAATGTCAGTTTTAAGTCAATAATTAGTTAAAATTTTGAAAAACTTACGCAAAATAATGAACAATATAATTAAAATGTCAGTTTGAAGTCACTTCACCTTAGATAAAAGTTTATCTCACATGGTTCTCAAAAATCTGCATTTTTTTAATTTTGTTCTTAGCTGAGATCATTCAATGTTAATGCTTTTCTTCGAAAATGAACAAAAATTATTTTTATAAGAAACGTATTATGTCTGTATATACATAAAACACAAAAAGCTTATTATTAGAAAAAAAAAAAAACATTTGGAAGGAAAAAAGATAGCGATATGTTTGCAACGATAAGGAACAGTAAAATGTTTGCCAATTTCAGATTATTATTATATACGATTCATTTTCACTGTTTCTTTAATGTACCATCTAATACATCATCGCTGATTATAGCAAAAGAGAGAGAGGAGTGGGGGTGGGAAAGGGGGGGGGGGCGTTTTTTGCGGAAGCAATTTCTCAGTGTTATTTCTTTATGTAATTTCTTACTTAAATACATCTTGAATTACTCTGTTTTATTAGATGTATTTCATTATTTTAAATATTAGTACTACCAAAAATATAAATAGCATTATTTTAAATATTAGTACTACCAAAAATATAAATAGCATTATTTTAAATATTAGTACTACCAAAAATATAAATAGCATTATTTTAAATATTAGTACTACCAAAAATATAAATAGCATTATTTTAAATATTAGTGCTACTACAAATATAGATAGTATATTGAGTCAAAATAACGATAAGTCACAGTTTTTGCATTAAATGTTTAACATATATTTGTATTACTTCACTCAACAGTGAAATTGAATAGTCTCAAATTAGGGTGAAGAGTTATAAAATATACAAATAACAATGGTATCTCGCATTTATCAAAGTAAAAAATTGCATTCATTTACAACTTTAAAATTTGACATGCATCTTTTAAATTTTTATTTTCAGTTTTAGAACTTGACTCGTAGTTTTGGCGGTAACGAGTCAATCAGACTCGCAGATTTTCCAGTCTAGAGCAAGCTCCATTCGTATGCAAGTAGTATATTTATTAATAACACCAACTTTTACACTATTTTCTCAAAGTTCTTTTGCTTTTATAGGGCAGCCGTATATATAGGTAATATTCAACTTTTTGTTATTTTATTTAGCAGAGAAAGTTAAGGGTGATTTTGGATGATATTTGTATTAATTATTTTCATATAAATTTGAATAAAGTATTTATATACTAATTTTCTGTTTGAATATAAAATTTACTTTGGCGGCGTGCACTTCGCTATTACTGCCAATCACCGGCTATATGCTTTGCTGAAAGCAGCGGGGATTCGCGAGCTGACCGTCCAGACGGGCGAAGCTCGGCTTGCTGTTTAAATATTCATGATAATCAAGAAAGTGTGGTAATTAAAATTGGACCTTAACAGATATTAACAAATATATTTGATGTAATGCGTACAATCATATTCCTGCAACTTAGCATTAAGATTTACTGTCATTAACAATCATTTTTTAAGTCATTACAAATAGGTAGTCTATATTACATCACCCTTATAGGAAGAAATACACGTTATTGGATATTTTTACTGGAAAGATAAAATAAAAAATACTTACCGTAAGAAAAAAAAAGTTTTATTGTCATATTTTTTATTTACGCACATGGATATCGTACCTTAAAGTTACCTGAAGGAAACAATATCTCATATCTATCAGGGTCTTACACATGAAGTTTTGTTATAGATGGTGAATTTTAGAAAATAGAGGCGGGATATGGATGTTTTTTAATAGGTCCCCTGACCCTTCAGGTGTGTATGTGTGTGAGGGGGGGGGGGCATGTCTCAGGATATATCATGACATTACAGATAATTTCTTAGGATGGTGACTCTCAAAATATAGATGTGGTATACGGTGTTTCTTTTTAATTTGGCTCCTTATCAAGGCGAAAAAGTATAGCTCACGAGTCTTCGCCTCCCTTCTTCCCTTCATAGTCGGCGACTATGGTTTTAAAACAACATTTAAACAACAACAACAACAAGAACAAAATCACATTTATTAACACAAGGAATTATCTAGTTCATTTGAACTGGTTCAGTGTATTGGTGTAAAAAAAGCAACTACACGGTATGAACTAGTTGCGATAAAAGAACTACATATCGCTCCAGATTGCTATCAGAATTATGTTACATCTAAAAATACACACATTTCTTGTTTTTCTAATGTCAGCATTGAAATTATAGACAAAAAGAAGTTTCTCTTTGCAATGAAATCAAATTATTAAAAAATGCTTTTCTCATTAAAAATTATTATTTATTATTTATCAACTTTTAAAAATCTCAAATAATATTGCATTTTAAAACTGTTTTCATTCCTTTGAAGAATAGATCATTGCTATGTTACCTTGTTTTTATTCTTTTTGCAATTCCTGCTATACAATTTTAACACTAGACTTAACTTTTTTTTTTTTTCAAGATTGGATTATGATAATGTGAATGTTTATACTGAATAATTTTCCCAGTACGAACGGTTAGTATTTACTTTTATTCTTTCAAATGAATAGAACAGTAGTTTCATTTAGTGTATTTTGTTATTTTTTGCCACATTATGATACTCTGAAAAAAAAAAAAATGCTAACATCAACAACACTATATAATTAGGGATCGCAATCTCGCAGATTTTCCAATTTCGCAGAATTTAACTCTATTGTGACCATAATATAGGCAATAATATGGTCCGAATATAGTTAAATAATGGTTATGTAATTGTTTTCTATAAAAACGGCGAAATGACAGGACAGTTTGCTGCAAATTTGTAACAGTATATCGAACACAGCAGGATTTCGCGAGATTCTCTAATTTGTTTTTCTTTTTAACACTTTCCAACCTAGTTGAAAAGTGTTTATGACTTCGGTTTGTCTGCCGTCTGGCCGTCTCTCCGTGCTCTAACTCCCGTAAATATGCTCGGATTGCTCTGAAATTTTTCTATGTTATTGTCGTTATCTATAGCATGTTCCCTATTTCAACTGAAGTGTGTAGCATTTATAGTTTTTTTTACAGGGCAGTCAAAAGTTTTGCGTTACAGTACGGTCAATGGGGAATAATCGTTTCAAGCGCATTTTGATGACGCTACGTCTTTTAAAACATAATGAAATTGATATATAATTATGAAGCGTATTAAAACATGCTTTTCGTAGGATATGGGGTGCAAAGCATTTATTATTCATTTACAGGGTCAAACAAAAGAACTATGTTACACATTGTCCTATGGGGAAAAATTATCTTCAGTGTAATTTAGTGATATTTCACTATTTCAAACATAATGAAAATTATATGCATTACTGAGGTGCATTATAAATTGCTCTCTTGTGTGCATTGCGTTTATTTACAGGGATACACAAAAGATATTGGCTACAGTACATGTGCGATATTTACAGTCTATGTGTGATAAGTGCGTTTTCAACTTTGGTTTGCGTTTTTAAGTTCAATTTTTTTTTTTCATAGCACGTGTGTGTTTATAAACTCGGTTCATCATATAAAGGTCTACACAAGGGAATTCATAAGTATTACAGACTATGAGAGTGAATTGCTTAAGGGTAGTTTTTAATTGTGTTTACGCATTTCTAAGCTGAACTATATTTAGCAGACTAATAGAAGTTTGTGGAATATAAATAAATTCATATACACGGCTACGCAAAAAAGATACATTATCGTTTACTTTTGATAATTGCTGCGTGTGAGTTTTAAGTTGCCTTTTAGCTTAATAGGTGGTGTGTACAAAAGTCTTCAGATAATATACAGGGCTGTACAAAAGATTTCGAGTGCATTTCCACCGATTGGCGAAAATTGCTAAATGTGAATATTCTAACTGAGCTAAATTTTATCATACTATATATCCACATCTATTGATCATATACAGAGCTGCACAAAATAATTCGACTACTTTTTTGACACTGGAAGGTAATTTCGAAAACTGTATTTTTCAATTTGTTATATGTTTTCTAAACTGTTTACTTACATATCTTTTTTCACCTTATTTAACGTTAAAGTTTCGTTACAGTTTTCTGGCTGTGTTGGAAAGTGTTTCATAATCTATGCTTGATGCATGATTTTTAGTTCTTGTTTCAAATTCAATTGTAAGAAAAGCTTTTTGAATTACGTAAATTAAATGAAAAAAAAAATCAAGCTAATATTTTCCGAATAATTTTAATTATTGGAAAAATTTAATTAATTAATGTATAAAAATACACAAGACGCCGTTTACAATGTAAACGAAATATTAAGATTCTAGTTAAGGAACAAAACAATATGATCATTTTTTCTTATTACTTGCACTATATTTTATGTACACTATTACACTCTATCTACATTATAACAGTTTAACAGCATATAACCACAAAAGAAAAAAACAAAAACAAAAGAAACCAAATACCCAGCCTTTTTTTAAGTCGAGGAAAATATGATAGCAAAAAACAGGTTGTATCCTGTCCCTTCTTATAGATCTGAAAATGCAGTCCGTAATAATCTAAGCCTTTACGGCTTCAACACTTGTTGATGCTTTAAAATTATGTAATCATACGTAATAGACAAATATAAGCCTGTTGTACCATTACTTTTGTATTATATCATTAGTTTTTTTTAAACATCTTATCAAAATTTGTCATTTTGTTTTCCTTCTTGTATTGTCTTTATACGCTACTTTTTCCTTTTTGTATTTGCATTTCGTAACGTATTAATAAGATCAATATAATTAGAAATCGATTCTGCTAATGAATTAAATACAGTTACAGGTAGGTTTTACTTACGTTATTACATTTTTGAGATTTTTAATTAGCCAAAAAAAAATAAAGTAACGTTGATATAAACATTACAGGGATTTTTAGTTTTCAAAACAAAATAAATACTTTCGAGTAGTTTAACTATTCGCTGTTTGAGTATATTTTCTAGATCATGATGAATGTTTCACAAGTTTTTTTAAATTTCATTTATTGTGATTTTGGCGATTTCCGCGCGTATCTCGCGGAGGAACTTTATCGAAAGACGGAAAACGCCATTTGATTTCATAGTTTCTAAATAAGAACACTTGTCAATTGAATGAGTTCAGGAATAAAAATGAATTTCGGAATGTGCCAGAAAGAAACCAGTTTGGGTTTTAGAACAGCCTTAAAATCATTTATAAGTCATTTCAAAAAATGTTATTTATATATGAAATAATACATCATCATCGCCTTTTTTGAGAAAAAAAATCAGGCATTTCCTCAATACAGTTTGTCCGACAGACGAGATAGTAAATAAAGTCTAAGTAATTCATGTATTTTATGAATACAATACATAGCAATCCATAATTTGAATACTTTTATACGTAAGGAAAGGACATACTTTCAAGTTACAATATTTTAGAGATTTAAACAAACGAAGTCGAATGAAAAATAGCAAGAAAGAAAAATCATGTGTCAAGCATAGATTATCAAACACTTTCCAACACATTCGGCATGCTTTAACAAAACTTCAACGTTTAATAAGGTGAAAGATGATATGTAATTAAACAAGGTCAATGTCAAACTGGGCGGGGAGGCCTACGTTTCGGCTTAAGCTCAACTAGCCCCACCCAGCAGGTTTGTTTGCCTAATTATACTGAGCATTACTAAATTATACTTTGTGATATTGGGCAATAATTATACTATGTAATGCTGAAATACAAATTCTGAAAATACAAAATTCCAAAAATACAAATTCTTAAAATACAATTTACCAATCTCACTGAGCAGTACTAAATACCATTATGTGATACTGAGCAGTAATACTACTATGTTATAATACTGTAAGATGCTGAAGTAGATAATAATAATGGATAGAAGTAAGTACTAAATGAACAATAACGAATTAATAATAATACTAGAGTAAACAATGATGAATTATGCTAAAATTCTAAATAACACTGTATGGTGCCATTAAGAATAACTAACGCATAACACATTTGAAAACCAAATTTTAGCAATTACCATTTAAAGTCTGAAAAATATTCAAATTCTTTTGTAAAGCTCTATATATGACTTATAGAATCGTATATGTATTACATGGTAATGCTAAAACGCAGTTAGGAAACGCATAACAGAGTTGAAAATTCTCCTCCAGCAATTTTCGTCAATAAGAGGAAATGCACTGGAATTCTTTTATGCGGCCCTGTATATGATTTATAAAAGTTATACACACCAAGTAACATGCAGACAAAAAGTTAAATTTAAAAACACAAACCACAATTGAAAAAGCACTTCCAGCCATTATTGCGTTAGGCAGTATTGTAGTACTGTAACCGAATTCTTTTGTGTGTCCCTGTAAATGAACGATACAATGTACACCCTGCTGTACAGTAAACATCTTGTAGTGATGCGCTGAAAACTAAATACAGTTCAATTGGAAAATGCATAGTTCAATTACAAGTACGCTTCAGCAATTCACGCTCATACACAGTAATGCTTATGACTTATTTTGTGTTGCCTTGTATAGGATTTATTAGCCACACACGGCTAATTCTTTCAGTCTACAATAAAATTCATGTTTATGAAAAGTCACAGCCATTCCATATATAAATGAAGGAACCCTTTATACACAGCCATACAAATGATTGTTACTGACGATATTCAAAAACAAATTGTCTCACTTTATTATGCCGATACTTCGATTTTTCAAACATCAATCTCAACTGCGCCTGATTAAGACTAATCTCTGAGTCAACAGTTGAAGCTGATCACTTGGATCAGCGTTTAAAATATTTTAACAAGAGTTAAAGCTATTGCAGGAAAGACTCCAAAATACTAAGTTTAAAATGTTTAAAAAAAAGGGATAATGTTGAGTATTCTTTTAAGCAGTGTTGGCAGTTTAGACGGAGATGTTTTTGTTAAAGGTGTTGATAGGGAAAGCCTTTTAAAGAGGGGGGTATGGAGTAATTTATATATTATATTATATATTATATTATTGTATACATACAAAATACCAGTTACCCACCCATCTAAAACAACAGAACAGTAATCAAAATTTATTCAAACTAAAGTCTAATACACGAAGCTCTATCATATACCCAGATCTTTTTTTTTTTTTTTTTGGACAAGTATAATTTGGAGCTTTAACAACCAACCCATTGAGTTAAAGTAATCAAAATTTGTTCAACTATAATCTAATACTCAAAACGCTATGATATACCCAAGTTGAAATTAAAAGACGTGGGTGGCCAACTATATTCTGCTTTAAGGCAGAATTTTCCCCGCTTGTAGTATTTATACATTCCACGTAGTATGCAAAAAAATAGTTAAAGTTAAAAACGCTTGCCACAACTGAAAACGCACTTCGAAGATTTATTACCCTGCTCATAGACAGTACTGTAACCGAAATGTTTTGTGTGCCCCTGTAAATTAAAGATAAACACTATGTACAACCTATTCTATAGTAAGCATCTTGTAGTACACTTCAGTGTTGTATATGTGTTTCAACATTTTTGGCATAGTGTAATGTCATTAAAATACTTTGCAAATGATTTTTCCACATAGACCATAATGTAACGAGATTATTTTGAGCGCCCATGTAAATGAAATATCATTGCTACACTGAAAAAAAAAACTGTTGATTTTACGGTATAATGCTGGCATCCCGCAGCTGCCAGTATTATACCGTAAAATTAACAGTAATAAACAGTAAAATAAGCAGCAATACACTGCCGTGCATGCGCGGTAATTTATTACTGTTAATTTTGCGGTATAATACTAGCAGGTGAGGTGCCAATATTATATTGTAAAATTAACAATTTCTTTTTGCAGTGTACATACTTCATTTTCAATACCGAACATGACATAGTAAGTCTAAATAACATATATCAACTACATGGCATTCTGAGTATATTTACGCGAGTGAGAGCACAGCCAAATTGTAAAAACCGAATTCATAAACACTTTTCAACTATGTTGGGAAGTGTTAAAAATGTGATTTGCATTTCTGACGCAAAGGCTTCTGAACTGCAGATTCAGTGGGCGAAATACAACATGATTAAAATTTGCAGCGCATATGAGATCCAATACATATGTAAGCTGATGCATTCTGGCGACGGATAATGAGAAGATCTGACAACTGTAGTGCAGGTAAATTTGAATAGATATGAAATGTCCTTGAATTTTGAGAAGACTCAGGAATGTACTTATTTGAGTCAAGAACAACTAAAACATAACTTATAAGTACTCGTTACCCTTCACTTGTCAAACAAGAAAGAAAAAATCATGCAATCATCCTTAAGATACATTTAATAAAATTAGGAATTGCGCATTCAGTAATATAAATAGTTATTTTTTTTTAGAGAAAAATGCTAAATAATTAGACATTTTTACTGTAATTTTACTTACCCATCATACGTAGTATAGGGTATGTCTTGTAATCGTTTTGTAAATAGAATTTTTTTTTTTGACGGATTTACACGTTTCAGACACTGGAGATTCCGAAAAACATATTTTTAGAAAAAAAAAATTGCCGTCCGCCTGTCTATGTGTCTGTAAACGCTCTATCTCCCGAACAAATTGAGATAGAGACTTGAAATTTGGTATGTACTTAGTATGTAATAATGGGAAGAAGCTTATTGAATTTCAGTAACCTCGATTATCCGGAACTATTTTTTTCGGACTCTCGAAATATTTGTTCTGATAAAAGGTATATAAAAGTTTTCGAAATTGTTTATTTTAAGGAATGAATATAAAATACAATAAAAAACATAAATTTTGCATAAAAAATGAAGTCGATCGGATAATTAGTTGCCGAGATATTTGTAATCATATTTTCGGGCCCGGGTTTATTAAGCCCGGGTGAGATACTCTAGTTATTAATAATAGCACAACATAGCATAACACATTTGTAAAAAAAGCATGCGAAAAAAGCTTCAAAACGTTCAAAATTGTAGAAAATGTATAAAGTTTTAAAAATTACTTAAATTTTTCAAAAAAAAAAAAAAAAACTATTTAACTGTTTAAACTTTTACAACAAGAATTTCATTTTTTTTTTTTTTTTTTTTTTTTTTTTTTCGCACGATTGGAGCTTTTGTACATTAAAGGAAGTATAGAAAAAGTTAACATTTTTGAAAATTACAGACATCAAAAGATACTTTTATTTTAGAAGATTTACTCATGCCCGGGTGAAAATGAATTCAAAATTATTTTAATTTGATGCCTGAATGAAATCTTCATTTTCAATTTTATAGGAATGTTCCAGAATTTTAAAAAAAAAAAAAAAAAAAAAAAGGTTATTTTAAGAATAATTTTCTTGCTAGATCAATGATAGATGAACGTAAAAGATGTAATTCTTATATACAGGCTGTATCTGAACTGAAAGTCAGGCACAGTAGTAGGAAAAACTACTTAATTTTTGTAGTTAACTACAACTAATTGTTTAAAAAGTAGTGGCTACAAACTACTTTCAAAAGTAGTCGCTATTTCGCTACCTTCAGATTTTGTCAAAGGATTCAATTCACGCTTGAAATTGCAGACACGGATCAAGTAATACAATGGTTGTACCGCATTTTCCGGGATACAATCAACTAACTACGATAAAACCTAGGACATTAAAAATTAAGAACGGTAGCGTACAAACAAATGTTTAGTGTTAGTCTCTAAAATGTTATTAAGCGCATATTATTCGTTATATTACGACAAGGGCAATTCAATAGTGATTTTCTTTGTCATAATAACAATAAAAAAAATTAAAAATCTATAAGTAAAACAATAAAAAAAAAGAAAGAAAAAGAAACACGGCATTAAAACATGAAGATATAATAATGAGTAAGTACACAAGTGTTTCTAGCAAGAAAATTAATATATTTGATTTGGATTTTGCCATTTGGATTTACCAGCAAGTATCAATGGAAAAATCCATGACGTCATACAATGCACTGCTAAATGCTGCAGCTGAATTTCTGACATTCACAAACTGTTGCTCAGAACACATTTTGCACAAAAGGAACATGTTACGATCACATGAGTAGAAGAATGGCACCCCCCTCCCAGTGTTCACTACAAGCTACTGATTTTTTGTATCGCGCTATTTCCTACATTACATTTTCAAAATGTAGCGCACTACACTACAAACTACCGGAAAAAGTTGCAACTACTCTAGTTTCGCAACCGACCATTAATGTCAGATCTGTAATGTCAGATTTGTGAGGTCAGATATGATTTGCCGCGCATGCGCTGCTTATTTTACTGTTTATTACTGTTAATTTTACGGTATTATACTGGTAATAATGATGTAGTCAAACACTTAATATATGAAATGTAATATATAATATTGATAATAACTTAAATAAAATATTTAAAATAAACATTTTTGTGAAAATGTTCCATTCATCTCCCATTTCCCCTACTCTGTCGACCCTTATCTGCCGGTATACAATTAAATAAGTGCGATATAACCGACGGAATTAAAAAATTAAAAAATACAATATACCAAAAAAAAAAAAAAAAAAAAAAAAAAATTGTGTTCTGGAAAATTACAGAAAAACAACTCGAAATGTAATCAATAAATAAATTTGTAAATAAAGGAATTCCAAATAACAAGTAACCCAGCATTAAAACATGCAGACCTAATAAAAAGTAAATAGTCAAAAAAGAAAATTAATTTCTTGAGTGGATTAGTATACTTGATTTTAGCAGCAACTGTCAATGGAGAAAATCTATGACTTCATGCGATGTGTTACACTGCAACTGAGATTTGCGGGTGAAATTTGAAAATTATTGTGCAGAACAAATTTTGCACAAAAAAGCAAGTTACGGTCACGTGATTTGTAGACTGTCACATTTTTTTCTCCTTGAAGTAGCGTTAAAAGTAGCGTCGATTCTCGCTACAAACTACTGATTTTTTGTATCGCGCTACTCGCTACACTACATTGTTCAAAATGTACTGCGCTACACTTCAAACTACTAAAAAAAGCAGCAACTACTGTAGTTTCTCTACTTGTAGTGCGCTACTTCCGACCCCTGTATATATATATACAGGAAACAAGCTTGTGGTTTCAAATTTCTGCATGCCATTCATCTAAAAAAGCTTTGGCATTTTTTTTAAAATTTAAAATTTTAATTAGAATTTAACTATAATTAGAATACATTTCTATAAGACAATTTTTTACACCATAAGGCTTTCAAATAACTTAATCAGTGTGGGTAAAAACTAAATATTTAAAAAAATAAATCAAATATTTCAAAAATATTTTTCCTAAACACTTTATGAAAGATTACAATATTTCGACTAAATTATTTATCAATTTCTGTCCAGTTTTTTTATTATATTTAATAAAATTTAAGATTAAATAATCTTAATAACGCATTAAAAAATAATTAAAACAGTTTTCACACACTCAAAAAGGAACATTTAAAACAGTTATAAATTCATCCTTATATTACGATATAGCTGCTATGCTAACGAAAATGACAAAATGTTACCTCGGTATCAGTATGACAGCATCCAAAAAGGCGTAGAGGGAATCTTGGAAGCTGTACAAGAGCAAAGAATTAGTTTGTGTTGTGTTTGTTTGTTTGAATATCGATTATTTTATTATCAGGAAAAAAAAAAGATTTCAAACGCCATTCATGGGGCAACAATTAAAGAAAAAAAACAGAAAGAAAAAACAGCTGATAACAAAAGTTGCTTATCAGAAATTTTAATAGTTAACTTTTGTAGGTTTTTGAACATAAAGTTCTTTTACCTAGTAACAAAATTTCGACTGAAATTTTAATAGGATACACATTAAAAAGGAAAGTTGTACACATGTAATTTGATGAATTCATTTTTGTGCAACAAAGAAATAGTTAAGTGTCTTTTTAATGGCATAATTTATTATTTGTGTCGTGTGATAAGATAAGAATAGAATAGGTGAGAAAAGACATAAGTGATATAGTAATCAGTTGCGCTTTTTGGAAATACCTCCCTAATCTGTGAAATTTAAGAATCGAAAGCTCTGATATTAAAAATAAATAATAAAACAGACTGATATATTTTCTGTAGAATTAGATTATTTCCTGTGGCACACGTGCCTTCCTACTTTGATATCAAATCACAAGTCATGCAGCGTTTGATTATTTATATTTCTCTCTCTATCTCTGTATATATATATATATATATATAATATAAACGTCTTTCTTTGATGGAAATTAATTTTTTTATAGATTTTCTTTTTCGTAATGAAATTATTATTTTTTGGGTTTTTTCCTTTGTGTGTGTAATTGTCGATGTATGTGTGCGATTTTAATATTGCGACCATTTTCATGTATTTATCTCAATTTTTTCTCAGTTAGGAAAAATATAAATACATTATTTTTCAATTAGCTTTTATACAAGATATATTCAAAAGTGTGCATTACTTACCCATGGAGATAAATGTTATACTGTAGGGTCTGCAAATAATTTATTTTGAATTTTTAAGTAGGTAAAATATGTGTTAAGTAGGTGTACCATGTTATTTATGCCATCACAAAACAATTTCAAACCGAATCGTAAATTGGTCTTTTAATAAAGTGGAAATTGCTTATAACAAGGCTGGGGGATCATGAAAATTATTATACGCGAACTTCATTAAAACCAAATTCCTTAAAACCCAATTAGGAAAATTAAGACTCCTTTTGAACGGGACGCGGCCAGTCGTACGTAAAATGGTTAAGGATAAAGTGTAATCCTTTTTAAAAAGAATATTCATGCATAATGATTTTGTAATTTTTAATACTTCCATAGTTATATTTTATTATAAAACCAAATTCCTTAAAACCCAATTAAGAAAATTAAGACTCCTTTTGAACGGGATGCGGCCAGTCGTACGTAAAATGGTTAAGGATAAAGTGTAATCTTTAAAAAAAAGAATATTCATGCATAATGATTTTGTAATTTTTAATACTTCCATAGTTATATTTTATTATAAAACCAAATTCCTTAAAACCCAATTAAGAAAATTAAGACTCCTTTTGAACGGGACGCGGCCAGTCGTACGTAAAATGGTTAAGGATAAAGTGTAATCTTTAAAAGAAAAATATTCATGCATAATGATTTTGTAATTTTTAATACTTCCATAGTTATATTTTATTATAAAACCAAATTCCTTAAAACCCAATTAAGAAAATTAAGACTCCTTTTGAACGGGACGCGGCCAGTCGTACGTAAAATGGTTAAGGATAAAGTGTAATCTTTAAAAAAAAAGAATATTCATGCATAATGATTTTGTAATTTTTAATACTTCCATAGTTATATTTTATTATAAAACCAAATTCCTTAAAACCCAATTAAGAAAATTAAGACTCCTTTTGAACGGAGCGCGGCCAGTCGTACGTAAAATGGTTAAGGATAAAGTGTAATCTTTTAAAAAAAGAATATTCCTGAATAATGATTTTGTAATTTTTAATACTTCCATAGTTATATTTTATTATAAAACCAAATTCCTTAAAACCCAATTAAGAAAATTAAGACTCCTTTTGAACGGGACGCGGCCAGTCGTACGTAAAATGGTTAAAGATAAAGTGTAATCTTTAAAAAAAAAGAATATTCATGCATAACGATTTTGTAATTTTTAATACTTCCAATGTTATATTTTATTATAAAACCAAATTCCTTAAAACCCAATTAAGAAAATTAAGACTCCTTTTGAACGGGACGCGGCCAGTCGTACGTAAAATGGTTAAGGATAAAGTGTAATCTTTTAAAAAAAGAATATTCATGCATAACGATTTTGTAATTTTTAATACTTCCATAGTTATATTTTATTATATAACCAAATTCCTTAAAACCCAATTAAGAAAATTAAGACTCCTTTTGAACGGGACGCGGCCAGTCGTACGTAAAATGGTTAAGGATAAAGTGTAATCTTTAAAAAAAAAAAAAAAATCATGCTTAATGATTTTGTAATTTTTAATACTTCCATAGTTATATTTTATTATTTTTATTTAATATTAATGATTACTAACTTATCATATCAACTATCTGTATGACCAGACACACGTTAACAGAGATGTAATGAATTCTATTTTATATCACACAACAATATATCTGGATAGAATTTTGTAAGGTTAAGTATAAAATATTACATACTACCATTTCTTCTGAATGAAGATTTATTGATATATATATTCAAGTATTTTAGGCATCCAGTCTCATTTGTTTTTTGGCTTTTGTCATAGTTTCAACGAGTTTTCAATTAGTTGGAAGATTTCACAATGAAAGATTCATTCCAAAATTACTCAAATCTTCTTTCCTACAGTAACGTTTTTATGGTAATCAGATTTATACAGAGATATTTAAAAATGAAAACATTTATACAGAGTTTAACTGTAACAAATCAACCAAATTATGAATTAAAATGTAGGATATATTTTTTATACAGGGTGTCCTATCAAGACCGCCCAAACTCTGCACAGCCAGATTCTTCGCTTGTAAGTACATCAAAAATGCCCATAAAACATCACCTCTACGAGCCAAAAATATATATTTGCATAGTTTTCGAGAAAAATACAAAATAAAAGTATGACGTCATGTCCGGTGGAAGGAAAAAAAAAAAACTTTATTGGAAACATGAACATTGGTATTTGCATATGTTTGCAGAGGAAGATGCACAAAATATCCACCGCGCATATCCCGACTTTCATGCGCTCGTCATGAAATGACATCAAGCCGTCGCGTCGTTTGAATGGTACTTAAAAGGCTGCATCTAGTAGCTACCGGTAATCTTCCCATGGTGACAATTTATTCCGTTCGTGAATATTGCGACATGTATGTACGTTATCTTCGGTCAATGTAATGGTAAAGCCTTACAAACTGCTAGGGAGTATATGCTCGTCGCTATCCATCACGTGATCTGACGCCGTACTTCCCTTTCGCATTTTTCTCAAAAACTATGGGTCGTAGAGGTATAGTTCTTTGGGAATTTTTTATGTACTCCAAGCGAGGAATCTGGCTGTGCAGAGTTTGGGTGGTTTTGATGGGACACCCTGTATAAAAATGGTTTTTAAACAGTATTTAGATTTCGCAGCATTCGTTATTAACGGGTTAGAAATGAGGGGGAATGCTTAGACTTGTAGGGAATTTTAAAACGTTCGAAGAATTTGTTTTTCGCTTCCCTAAAGCAGTTAAGAATTTTTGATTGTTGTAGTTTGCAAGTATAACGACGACAGACTTTTTGAAGGCTAGAACGTAAAATTATTTTGAAATTGTCATCTGTATTTCCGATTTACCGGTACTTTCTCAGAAAGGCAAAGTAGATTATGCTACCAGCATCTCGCTTTTCCCTTACCGTTTTGCATTTCGTTTCATCATTTATATTAATTATCCGATGTACAGCGGGCAAATAAAAAAAAAATAAAAAAAGAGAACATCTCCTACTAACTTTTCCGCTAATCATCGTATAAATATGATTAGTACCAATCGATTAGTAAAACCGTTCTACTAAAGGGGTGGCAGCAAATAGGAATTTTTTTTATTGTTTCTACCAGTATTCCTAATCAATGATCTTTCAAGATAAATTTCTTTAACATATGCTATAGAAAAATAAATATGATGAAGATAATTATTTCAAAATAGTGGTAAGAACTTGGGGAAATGAGCTATAATTGTGGATTCGCATATTTGAAGCTTCTAGAAAATGATTTCTATTAAAACATTTATAGGTTGTAATTCATGCTTTGTTTTCGAAAATTAATTGAAATATACATATATATTTTAAATGAATTTTCGAAAAAAAAAATTGTATAGAAACATAGAAATATTTTAACTCAAATCAATTTTTAAAAGCTACAAATATGCGAAACCAGAATTGCAGTTCATTCTACTAAGAAGATTTTGAGTTGTGCTTAAAAATTTACCCGCGTTGCAATCTGTTTTACAACTATGGATTTAACACAGTAGTTACCCAGGGGGGCAATTTGACTTTTAAGGGGGACAATTTGAGAATTCTGCCAAAATTCAGCCGGACTTGACTTTGGTTAAATTTATGTGACCATAGTTTGAAAAAGACATTTCGTTTAATTAATTAATTTAAATAAGTAATGTATAAAATAAAACAAGTTTTACAAAATAATTTTTCCGGTTTAAAACATTTTTATTTTATTTTTTTTTCAATTCAATTCTCGGAAGATTCAACTTTGAAAGGCAGTGAAGCCGTATTGCTAATTTATGTAAGGTACATAATAGATAGAAATGAGTTTTCTGAAGAAATACTGTTCTGAAAATCATTACAGAGCATGCGCTACTACCGCCTTTGATATTTGGAATATGTTAAAAAAATACTTAGGTGTAAATAATATACCAATGGCAAATATAATATCTTGCGCTCTAGATGGTTTTCCTGTTATGATGAGGGAAACAAAATTGATGCTTCAAATTAATGAAAGACTAGAATCTAGTTAAATGCTGTTTGTGCATTGCACCATCCACAGAAATACCTTAGTATAAAAAAAAATACCTATTTTTAATGATGTCTTGAAATCAGTTATAAGATGTATTAACTCCGTCAAATCTAACTTAAAATGTGAGCGTTGTGAAGGATTGAATTCCCTTTTTTGCTTCTTTTACTCATTAAAAGAGAGGTCATGGTGTTCCCAGAGATCTCCTGAACTTTCCCTCCCTAAGAGAGCTGGCCAGCATATAACAACTTTATCACACTCTCATAAATTCCTTTGCTTGTACTCCAGAGTCTTTGATCTGTCATTACAGAAAACGTAAATCTCTGAGCACTTCAGGATTTTGACATTATACCAGACATTAATGTCTAGTAACTCCCAGATTACTTGAAACCTAGATGTTCTACTCCAGAAACCATTCAAAAGTGCTATGCTTGAATACTACCGACTTTGAGGCTCTACAGGGACATTAACTTCTGATCTGTTCAGGTTCGCTGGTGTGAGCGAAGACAGTCTGGGCAAATAAGGACTAAACCCGCGTGAGAGATGTATTCTCAAGGGCAGCTAACGAGGCTAAATTAGCTTTATAATCTGAAGTCCTTGAATTAATTGCGTAACCCATGGGTAGGCCTAAGCTACCGACAGTTTAAATTATTTAGTGTTTTCTTTAAAAGTTCTGTAATATCATCCAAAATCTGTATCTATGTGTCTGTGGTTGTTTCGTAAATAAAAAGCATTAGAAAGCTTATCGGTATTCTTTACATCTATGCACCAATACGTCCCAGCGTCTATTCAAGCAGTTTTGTGAAAAAAGTTCAAACCACGGTTGGGCTTTTACTTCACACTGATGTAAGATGACTCTCAAAGAGGGATTGGTTAAAATAATTTATAGAACTGTTTGATGTTCTAGTTAATTTTTAAGGATCAAGTCTGACATAACGCACCTGCAAACTGTTGATGGTAAAGCATTTGTGAATTATTTAGACGATATCGTTGAAAAATTGAATACGTTGATAAAACAACTTCAAGGAAAAGATAAAACATTTATTGATACCAAGACAAAAATATTTGGCTTTATTGCATTTATCTACCATATCTCTTAACTGACTCATCGTCTTGAATATTAGAGAGTTCTTCGTGGTAAATCATTGAGACAGTAGATGAGAGATATTTAAGAACTATGGTATATATTTCGATATATACCATATATCGAATATATGGTATATTGGTATGGTATATTGGGATATATTGGTATGTATTTTAAGAGATATGGTAGAAATATATTTCGGAAAGAAGACTTGACCTGTTTTACTGGTTACAAAAATGCGAGGTTACACACACAGCTATAAATATTACTGTGGATCATTTGAAATATTGGTCCCTGATTTGGAAGATTTAATTGATTTTCAAATATGGGTAATGCAATCAATGTTAGTGAACCAATTATCTACTGTCTCAATGATTTACCACGAAGAACTCTCTGATATTCAAGACGATGAGTCAGTTAAGACTTTATATTCAATTTAAAAGGTGCTATGGCATGGCTTTCGGATGAATCAGAAACTAAATAGCCAAATTCACCCAAATTTGCCTAAAAATATTAATTCCATTGCCATCTTCATACCTAGCTGAATATGGCTTTAGTGCTGTAAATTATTTACTGATGAATTAAATAAATCGACTGGATATTACTAAAGGAGAAAACTTTACAGTTAGGAGATTTACAGTTGACTAAATTAATTCCAACTTTCTACATTTATCTCCATTGTTGTATATTTTGGATTTATTAAGTACTTTTATTTTACTGGCAGTAATTAAAACGACGAATGCGTTATAGAAAAAGGTTTAATTAAATTAATTTTTATTTATCTCAATTCTCTATTACAGGGATGGCGAACTTTTTCACATTCGCGTGCAATTAAAAAAAAAAATCTTATGCGACCATGACGTGCCAACAATCAATCGAATGTAGTGGATCAAAAAATAATGAACCAAAATTGATTAATTTTTTTTAATTACAAAATATTATGTTGAAATACATGTAGGTATTACATGCATGTTATTCATATTTTTATGTAGTAATAAGAAGGTGTACACTGTAACAATTATAGTAGCAGTTATATTTTAGAATAATAAAGCTATTTCTATTATTGCAAATTGGATGCCAAATAATTGTGATCAGATTCATGTTAATTTATTTTTAACATAATACATGCTGAATTAGACATCTGACAGGCGATTCAAAATTTTTTTTGGAATAAATCCAAAATTGGCAAACTGACAAACCTCTTTTGTGGAGGCGCCGGTTATGCTTGTATGAAATTAAATTCCGAGTTATCACATTTTTATTATCAACATTTCTGTCTTCTAATGCCTCATATTTTTTCATTTTCTTCACTCTCCAAATATTTTCTTAATATGAATAATCTTTGAGCCAATATTGAAATAAATTGGAAATCAGTAAGTCACATTTCAATTCCTAACTAATCTAATTTAGACGAGTTCAACTTATCAATACGATACGCTGATTAGGTTTGAGATATACTTGTCATGTTCTAATATATAGTTCACAGTTACTAATAAGTTTAGCAAATACTTCTTTCTAAACAGGTTTAAAATTACATTCATATTCAATGGTTGGAGTATCACAGTTGGACTCGAACCTGGGTACTTTAGCTTGCCGTGCCAACGCTCTTCTTATGAAGCTATCAATTCACTCTTACTTGTTGGACATGGCTGCGAACTGCAGTGCAAATTTTATTCATCCGAGTTACAACTACAGCATTTCGCAGCCATGCCCAACAAATAAGAGTGAATTATGCCAACCAGGTTCATGTTGGGATAGCTCAGTAGGAAAAACGTTGGCACGGCAAGCCAAAGTACCCAGGTTCGAGTCCCGGCTTTTTTGCTGTATTAGAATAAATCTCAACTATGATACTCCAACCATTGAATATGATTTACCTAGATAAAAAAAAACAAAAAAACTTACCTCTGTTCATTGTGAAGGTTTATCTTTAATTTATAAACGCTAGATGATGAATTCGAAGTAAAAGTGTAAAACAATCACGACCATAATAAAATGTTTTTTATGCAGCAGAAATACCACTAAATGATTTATGTTTTATCCAGACTTTGTGCTCCTTCCTACACCTGTTTTAAATGAGATGAAAACAAAAAAAGTGATATAATACAAAGTCATCTTATTAATATTCTGAATGGTTATGAAATATTTCGTCGTATCAGATGGGTAATTCGTATGCGCGTAATAAGTTTCATCACCATGAGGATTTGAATAATTACATATCTCTTACGTAATATATTCTACGCCATTCTTGGATATCCCTTTCAAGATCTCTATTGAGAGACATATTGCTTTTACGGCTACTCAATAAAAAGTTATGTCTACTTAGAAAAAATAATTAGGAGATAGAGTACTTTAAAAATGAGGAAATAATATTTCTAATTAAATAAACATAGATTTTCTTGTTTTTTCCTTACGTTTCAAGTGCAGGAGAAAAGAAGAAAATAAAAATCATGCATTACACATAGATTATGAAACACTTTCCAACACTATTAAAATATTTTTTACAAAACTTTGCATTTTCATACAATGAAAGGAGATTACATACAACTAAATGATTTATGTTTCATCGAGACTTTGTGCTCCTTCCTACACCTGTTTTAAATGAGATGAAAACAAAAAAGTGATATAATACAAAGTCGTCTTATTAATATTCTGAATGGTTATGAAATATTTCGTCGTATCAGATGGGTAATTAATTCGTATGCGCGTAATAAGTTTCATCGCCATGAGAATTCGAATAATTACTTATATTTGATTTTAATACATTATTTTAATTACGTATCTCTTGCGTAATATATTTTACACCATTCTTGGATATCTCTTTCAAATCTCTATTGCGAGACATATTGCTTTTACGGCTACTTAGTAAAAAGTTATGTCCACTTGAGAAAAGAATTAGGAGATAGAGTACTTTAAAAATGAGGAAATAATATTTCTAATTAAATAAACATAGATTTTCTTGTTTTTCCCTTACGTTTCAAGTGCAGGAGAAAAGAAGAAAATAAAAATCATGTATTACACATAGTTTATGAAACACTTTCCAACACAATTAGAATATTTTTTTTTACAAAACTTCTCATTTTCATTCAATGAAAGGAGATAACTAAATTAAAATTATATAAAAATAGATTTCAAATAGATTATTAAGATTAAAATACAATTTCGAGCTTATTTTGATACAACATTATATTTATTTTAACAAAATTGACTTGACATTAATTTTATGTTCAGCATAAAATGAAAATATGTCTTTCCGTTGACAGATTGAAGTTTAGCTTGATTGATTTTTTTCTTTCTGTTTCTTTTTTTTTTTTTTTTTTTTTTTTTTTTTTTTTTTTTGAATTGCTCTGGACAATCGATTACCAATTGTGGCATCTCTGCCACAAATGTTTATTGTTGAGACAGATTTTTAAAATTTTCATGTTTAAAAACTGTTATAAAAAGTCACTAAATTGAGCTACAGTTTTCAAACAAAACTCGGCACTATCGGTGCCTCGGATATATTTTTATAAAGTTTGGCGCAATTCAAGCTGTAGAAAGTGAGATTTACTGTCAAATGTCATAAACAGCTATGAAAAGAAAATTGATAAACTTTTATGCTTGTTTATTTATGCATATATAAATATTTTATTTATTTATATATTATTATTATTATTATTGTTTTTTAAATGTAGAAATTACTTCTGTTTGTATATTAAAATATATAAATGACTTCCTTATATTAAATAAATTGTATAAATATGGAAAAAAAATGGCATGTGTATATGAAACAGGGAATAGGTTGCCTTGCCAGAAAATATGTTGCCGAATTGCCTTCTCTCACCAAAGCTATTTTCTCTATCTCGCCAAAGCTATACTGGAAAAGTACCCGAATTTCATTCGAAAACATTCTTTATTTTTTTTATTTGATGATGAAGTTTTATGGGATATTTAAAAGAGATGTATGGCAGATAAAAACAAAAGCAATACCGTAAGTTGCTGCCACGATCGTTATAAATTTGTAAAAATAGGAACCTGCTTTCGGCAGCCGTCCTTGGACTACACATTTTTGACGATAACGGAAAAGACTGTATTGAAAGAAATAGGACTCTGTGGCTAATAAAGAATTTAGAACTATGAAAAAAAAAATATGTCAACGATACAATACAGAATTAGCAAATGTGAAAAAAAAAAAGTTTTTCTTTTTCGCTAGTTTTCAATAACTTTTGCTGAGTATCATACTTTTCAAATGGGAATTCTTATTGGAAAGTTTTTGAAATGCCTGCTTAAAGATTTAACAAGAACGAAAAATCATGCGTCAAGCATAGATTATGTAACAATTTCCAACGCTTCCAAAATAATTTTACAAATCATACCGTTTAATATATCTAAGTAAACAATTTGGAAAACGCATAACATATTTAAAAACATAATTTCAGGAATTTCCAACGTATACAATATTCGGAAAAATATCCGAATACTTTTATTCAGCCCTGTATATGATCTATAGATTTTTATATATACTACATAGGATGCTAAATTTTAGTTCAGTTAAGAAACGCGTAGCACAGTTTAAAATTCTCCTTCTGGAGTCTCTGTCAATAAACGGAAATGTGTTCGCGAATTTTTGTGCTTCCCTGTATATGATCTACAGAATTTATACACACTACGTAATAAACAAAAAGTGAGTTAAACTTAAAATCGCGTTCAGTAACTTAAAACGCACTTCCAGGAATTATTGTTAACAGACAGTAGAGAATTCTTTTGTGCGTCCCTGTAAATGAACGATGACTGCTATACACACAATATTCTGTAGTAAGCCTCTTGTAATGCTCCTTAGTGATATATAAAAAATTTCAATGCGTTTAAAATAGTGAAACATTATTTAAGTAAACCGCAGACGATTTTTCTCCATAGACGTAATGTAACGGAATTCTTTTGACTGTCCCTGTAAATTAACTATAAGTGCTATGCACACCCTATTCCATATTAAGCTTCTTGTAATACACCTTAATGATACATATCAATTACAATGTGTTTGCAACTGTGTAACATCATTAAAATAAACCGCAAAGGATTTTCCCCTATAGACCGTAATGTAACGGAATTCTTTTGAGTGTCCCTGTAAAAAAACTATTAGTGCTACACACTTCAGTTGAAATAGGGAGCGTGCTATAGATAACGACAATAACATATAAAAATTGCAATGCAATCCGAGCATATTTACGGGAGTTAGAGCACGGACAGACGGCCAAACGGCAGACGCGCAGACGGCCAGACAAACCGAAGTCATAAACACTTTTCAACTAGGTTGGAAAGTGTTAAAAATGAATTTGTATTCTACTTTGAGAGCATTTTTAGTTTCAAATAAATATAAAAGTAAAAATAGTTGTGTTTAAATACACTTTTTAGCTCACAGGCTATCAAAGCCTGAGAGCTTATGTGCCCGCCCGTTCTGTATGTATGTATGTATGTATGTACGTATGACGTACGTAACGCGATAACTCTTGACAGAAATAACCGTTTTGCTTCCAATTTTGTTTATAGGTTCCTTGTGATAAGGCGCTTCCCTGATTAGTTTTGGGGATTGATTGTTTAACTATAAAGGGGGGAACGGGGGGGCTAACCCCCTTAATTAAGATAAATGGTTTTTTCATGCAGAATTGTCCAATTTTCTTCAAATTTTGTATATAGGTTCATTGTGATAAGGTTTTTTCCTGATTAGTTTTGGGGGTTCATAGGTTAAGTATAAAGGGGCTAACGGGGGGGGGGGAATCCTCCCCGCTTATTTTAGATAAATTATTTTTTTCATGCAGAGTTATCCGATTTTCTTCAAATTTTGTATATAGGTTCATTGTGATAAGGTTCTTTCCTGATTAGTTTTGGGGGTTCATAGGTTAAGTATAAAGGGGGTAACGGGGGGGTTAATCCTCCCCGCTTATTTTAGATAAATTATTTTTTTCATGCAGAGTTATCCGATTTTCTTCAAACTTTCTATATGGGCTCATTGTGGTAAGGGGCTTCCCTGATTAGTTTTGGGGGTTCATTGGTGAAGTGTAAAGGAGGGAAACGGGGGCTACCCTCCCCCCTTAATTTTGATAAATGGGTTTTTCATGCAGAATTATCCAATTTACTCCAAATTTTGTATATAGGCTCATTGTGGTAAGGCACTTCCCTGATTAGTTTTGGGGGGTCACTGGTAAAGTATAAAGAGGGGAACGGGGGGGACTAACCCCCCTTGATATAGATAAATGGGTTTTTTAAGCAGAATTATCCGATTTTCTTCAAATTTTATATATATGTTCATTGTGATAAGGCGCTTCTCTGATTAGTTTTGGGGGTTCTTTGGTTAAGTATAAAGGGGGGACGGGGGGCTAACCCTCCCCCTTAATTTAGATAAATGGATTTTTCATGCAGAATTATCCGATTTTTTCAAATTTTGTATATAGGTTCATTGTGGTAAGGCGCTTCTCTGATTAGTTTTATATGGGTTCATTGGTTAATTATAAGAAGGAGAAACGGGGGATGGTTCCCCCCTCTTAATATATTGTCGATTTCTTCATTTTTCGAGGGCTTATTTCAAATTCTTTGAAATAAGAATATAATTTACAGTTAGTGTGAATAGCCTGTGAGCTCAATGCCGTCAGTTTAACTGGGCAGTTTTCTTTTATTTTTATAAGCATTCAATGTTTATCTTGAAAATCACGCCTCTTTTCATGATGCAATTCAAGATTTTTCCAAAAACTTTCCGCCACAATACATTAATTTAGCTTGGAAAATTTAGCGTTTATTATAGAAAATTCAGCGTTTTTTTTTTTTTTTTTTTTTTTTTTTTTTTTTACGTTTGGTAAGAAACGCAAGCTAGTGAATTTAGTAAAAAAATATGATTTTTGCCCTGTTTCTTTTTTAACACTTTCAAAAATAGTTGAAAACTGTTGCGTTCGGTTTGTCTGGCCATCTGTCTGTCCGTTCTATAACTCACGTAAATATACTCAGATTGCCATGTAATTGATATACGTTATTGAGGTATACCATGGTATATTCAGTATTGAAAAGGAAGTGAATAGCATTTATAGTTCATTAACAGGGACACATAAAAGTATTCCGTTATATTATGGTCTATGGAGAAAAATCATTTGTGTTGTGTTTAAATGGTGTTACACTATTTCAAATATATTGAAATTGATATGCATTATTCAGGTTCAATAAAAGAAGGTTACTTTAGAATATTTTATTTGTAGCACTTACAGATAATTTACAAAGGCACTCAAAACAATTCCGTTATGTTATGGTCTATGCGGAAAAGACGTTTGTGGTGAATTTTAATCATATTAACTATTGCAAACATAAGGAAGCTGATACGGATTTCTGAGGTGCATTAAAACATGCTTTCTGTAAAATATGGAGTGCAAAGCATTTATCATTCATTTACTAGGTCAAACAAAATAACTCTATTACATAGTGATCTACGGGGGGGGGGGGGGATGAACTGTTCGCAATGTATTTTAATTTATGTTACACTGTAGCATATAATATGCATAGTATTTATCGTTCATTTACAGGAACACAACAAAGGATTTCAGATACAGCAATGTATCCGAAGTATTGTCTATTAAGCGATAATTGCCGGAAGTGCGTTTTCAGTTATAGTATGCGTTTTTAAGTTTAACTAAATTTTTACATACTACATACTGTGTATAAATTATATATAGATCATATACAGGGCTACACAAAAGAATTTGAAAGTATTGCTAAGTATGAGCGTGAATTATTGAAGGCAATTTTTAATTGTGTTGTACATTTTGAAGCTAAACTATACTTAGTAAATTTACAGGTTTTTTTAGAATATGGATAAAATCATATACAATGCCTTGCAAAGAACTGGATACATGGCCGTCTATAGCCGATCATTTCTGGAAGTGCAATTTCAATAATTTTAAGCGTGTTTTTGCCTGAATTAAATGTTATCTTAATATGCGGCGTGTATAAAAATCTGTAGGTAATATACAGGGCTATACAAAATAACTAAAATATGTTTCCATCTATTTATAGAAATCGATGAAGGTGAATTTTCACCTGTGTTGTGCGTTTTCTTACTAAACTAAATTTTAGCATGCTATATAGAATATATACAAATCAATAGATCATATAGAGGGCTGCAAAAGAGAATTGGAATACTCTTCCGGCTATGAACGGTAATTGCTGACATCTGATATTCAAATGTGGTATGTGTTTCCTAAAATGTTTGCTTAGGTATCTTATTTACATTATTATACCGCAAAGTTTTGTTAAAATATTTTGGACGTCTTGGAAAGTGTTTCATAATCTGCGCTTGACGCATGATTGTTCTTTCTTGTTAAGATATGGCAGAAGCAAAGAAAAAAAGCATTATTTAAACTATATTTTTAGGATTTTTAAATTGATTTCTCATCGTACAATTATAAATAATTAATATGAAACTATTAATTGATTAAAACGTATTTAAAAAAAAAATATATTACACTCTTTATGTTATATTTATTTTTTCTACTTTTTAGTGTTTAAAATATTTCATTGTCGCAGTTTCACAGTCAGTTGGATTTTTTGGCGAGTTTGGTTCGGCTCAAAATCCATTGTTGTTGTAACTCGTATACAATTGTAACCATAAAGAATATTTGGCGATTTATCACCTGTGGCCGGCTAACTGAAAAATGCCTTAAAATTAAGTTAACTTATAATTAAGTTTTAAAAATATTAAAATGTTTATTTTCATCAGAAATACACATGTAAGCATATTTTTTACATTTTTAGCCTATCAGGAAGTGAGTTAAAAATCGATTACAAAACTTTCTCTTTAGATACAAAAACCAAGTTGAGTTTTATAAAGCGTGTAAAAACCAAATATTTTCATATTTGGTTGTTATTGTACTGCGACGATGTATCCATTACAATGACAGAAAAACTAACTCTAAATAAGGAATAAATTATATTGATGAATTTCTCACTTTGACAAATCAGTACTGTAAATTACAATACATATTTATATTACATATTTAAAATCATAAATATCTTATTCTCAACTTACTTTATTATCTGAATATATCAAATTCCACACAATATACCTTGATTGGTTATCTACACCTTCAACGCAGATATTTTCACCAAAGAATCGTGCTGATAACAAGTTTGAAAAGCATTAAAATTCAAAACGAAATATCTCAGTGAGATAAAATCTAAATATCAGAATAATAAGAAAAAACAACAACGTCATCCTCTATTTTTAAGCGACATAGTTGCTTATTGCCGTCAATTATCCAGAGAAACGTCGTGTCATAAAATATGATAAAAGAATATCCGATCAAGGAAAGAAATAATTTTTATAACAATCGTTGGGTTGTGTATTTAGGATTATGGAAATTTCTCATCAGTCATTATTATATTTATCTGTTGAAAAAAAGCTGTTATATCTACTGCATGCACTGAATGTTGTTGTATGTAAAATATGCATCATATTAGAAAAAATAGTAACTATATAAGATGTATGGACGTATGCAAGTTGGATGTAAGTATGAGATGCATGTGTATAAGAATATAAATATGGAAAATAGGTAGGGGAGACAGGAGCTAATTGGCATAGTTTTTGGTTTTTGATATTTCTATTTATTTCACTATTACTTTAAGTAAAAAAAGAGCGCTGCTGACAATGGAGATCCTTGGATACTACTAAATAATAGAGAATACTTTACTTAAAATTGTATGGTACACTCGTCAAAACCTGATAAAAAAAAAGTGTTCCAATTATGCCAACTTACCATAGATGCAGAGTAAGTTGGCATAGTATAATATCAAGTTCACACTATGGTAGTTAAGTCACTTAGCTGAACTTATTTTAACCGGACAACCCGGAATTAGGTTTCACCCGTTTATATTACCAAACTGCTTAAGAGACTTAACTTAGATAAACAGACGTATGCACATGCGTATAAGTTGTTAAATTTGTAGTTGCATCTTCTGACTATGTATAGTTTATTATTGTTTTCATTTTGCGCGGTGTGTTAAATAAATAAATGATTGAAAGGATCATTTGAAAAAGCTGATTAATTATGTGTAGAACTCAACTCGAAATTTAAAACAAGAAAAATACTTCAGAAGGCAGAGTTCTACTCAACTCATAATTAAGAGAGTATCTCAAAGTTAAAAACATTTCAGAAACTTGCTCAGGTCGAAAATTTTGATTCCAGGTCGTCCGCTTCAAAAACTTGTGAAATGACTTAACTATCATAGTGTGAACAAGATATAACAGCAGAGCCGTCCTTAGGGGTGTGCGACAGGTGCAGCCGCACAGGGCCTCGCGCCTAGGAAGGCCTCGCGCCCGGGCAAAAAAAAAAAAAAATTTACTTATAAAGAACAAATAAAACATTTGGCATTTGTTTGCATACATATTTAAATAATTAGCAATCATTGAGCAATTCACATTATTTCGCACCCTTTCGAGCAATTCACATTATTACTTATACCTGCGTGCGTTTTAAGTTCGAAATTTCACACCGAAAATGAAAATGACAGTTGATTCTGCTCTTTTCTGTGTCTACTTCCGAATATTAATAAAATTTTTTAAACAAGGGTCGTCTACATATTAAAAATCGTATTATATTTTATTTTTCTTATGGTAACATCAATTTTCGATAGTTCATTTGAGTTCCTTGGATAAAAAGAAAATAGAGGTTTTTCAAAGAATTTCGAAAACTAAAATTAAGATCTTACAGAGAAAAGTACTGGGAACATTAAATTCGTTACCAGACAGTTATTTAGAAACTCTATATATAAAATAAACTCACTTTCAAATAAAATTCTAAAATTTTTCTCTATACGGTTCTTCTTAAGATTTTCTTTTCTGTGGATACTATAATATAGGCTATAACAGAAGGCGGTCCCTAGAAGGATGTAATATTAGATTCTTCTCGGACGGTCCCTTAGACCACATAAAAGTAAAATTTCTTAATATTTTACAATTAATGGTAGGAATGAGCTGTAAAAGTACATAGCCATGTTTTCAGTGACACTGTTTTTTTTTTCCAATGAAAAAAAAAATATAGAGAGATCACAATTCATATTTTATTAAATGTAAATTTAAAATAATTTTAATATGTTTTTGAATTAAAAAAAAATGTTCGGAATATGTTTAGGTCTATTCATTGTATCTCACTAAAAGAGAACATTTGAATCGGATGTTTTTGGTGTAGATATAAATAAAAATTTGCCTGTTCTAAACTTTATGAAGATTTAGAAGGAAAGTATATAAACTATACATTTTTCAGAGCTGCTTTGATCCAAGGGCATCAAATAAAGTGTCAAAAGTGGATGTTACCACATGAACAATGAAAGATTGTACAAATTTAATATGTAGACGCGATCCCTATTTCAAAAATTGCATTTATATTTGAAAAGCAGACCCAATCTGGCGGTACCTGTCGCATCTCTCTGCGATAATTTAGTGATAAAATGTATGGTGGTGCGGTTTTTTTCCACGACTGTACACGAACACTCGTTAAAAAAATTAATATAGTTTGGAACAAAAAGAAAATATGGTTAAATAAAATTATAATTTAAAAGCACTATAAAGGGAAAAAAAAAGTATATATTTAAAAATATTTCTCTGTAATTTGTTAAACCAAATTAAGTTTCTAAAGAATTCGTTAAAGAAATGCACAATATCGTTATTACATAAAAAAAATCTACCAACCTGACATGGGTTCGGGCCAATTTTCTTTCCTGGAAAAACAAAGTATAAACCCGATTCGTTTCGGATAAAATGAAATCTAGGCTCAAATAAAAAGCCCGGACGGGGCTCGGTTTTACATTTTTCTGCAGATTCGAACTGGGCTGGACTGCTGTGGACAAGGACTTTATGACCTCCAAAATAAGTTCCTGAGACATCAAACTAAGTTTCAGATACAGTGCTGATTCTACTGGGTATAATTTATAACCAATTCTATACAGTTGTGATTTTGTTATTTTGAAGTTTTAATATCAACTGTTAAGAAGCCGATGCTGTTGATGATTTTAGATAAACGGCAACCATTATTTTATTCATTATTTGTAAAGTAATAACAACACATTTCTGTAAGAGTTACTTTATCGTAATGTTGCATATTTTATTGTTTCAGGAAGTTTTTCTTTTTTATTATACGAATATTCCTTTTCCTGTTCACATATAAACAGTGCCCTATTACCTTCGGGGCACCATCCCAAGGCACTCAGATTTCAGGGGCTCGAAAATTTCCCCAAAAAAATTAATCAAAAACATGTTAATGATGTAATAAGAAAATTAAAAAATCCTGAATTATATTGCACAATTTATGTCAATTAAAATTGTCAGTGGCATTCAGTTTTTTTTTCTTTTTTACATTCAAAGTCACCTTTTTATAATGCACACAAAATATTTCTGACTTATTTGTAATTATAAATATTTTAAAATTTTAGATTATATTTTGTACTTATCACTGTCTTATCTATAGAATAACATTTCTTTTTGATCAAATTTAATTCTGTCAAATTATTTTTTTATGCAGAAGTTTCAATGCTAATGCTAATAATATGTGTGCCCGTAGATTTTTCGTTTTTCATTTATATTTGTACTATTTGTAATATTTATACACTTTCTTGTGTACATTTATAAAAACATGATAATCTGCGTATAAGGCTTAAAATATTTTCTGTGCCCAGAGCCCAACATGTTGATGATTGGGCTCTGCCAATAATGTATGCCATGAGTTTTCTTTCTTTTTTTCCCCCGAATATGATTGCGTTATGGGAACATGTGGGTGGGTGAGGATGGATTAACTAATTTGGAAGGAAAGGGCCTCGCAAAAGTTCTTGCACCCGGCCTCGCTTTCGCTAAGGACGGCTCTGTATAACAGTGTATTAGGATCTATGCAATAAAGTAAGTTAATCACTTCAAAACATATATTTTATTACAAAAAGAAAAAGAAATCAAATATAAATATATATTTCTTAATATTTTTAGGTAGAAAACGGACATTATAATACATAGGAGCTCCCATTGCTTTAGGAAAACTGCAAAAATAATCCAAGAAGAAGAAAATTGCTAGAGTTTCCTGTCCACAGAGAAAGAGAACGATCGATAGAACGATCGTCAAGGTGAACTGGTGGCTGCAATTTACGCAAAATGTTGCCGTGTTTATACCAGATTGTGTTTGTGATATCTTGCCATCTCCAAAATCTGCGCTGCTTCACCATTCTGGATACACAGATTTCTTCATCGTCAATGTCAATTATGTTTCTTGGATCACGTTGGTCATTACATATTGCACCATCACAAAGTCATCCACCTATATTGATTGGACTAACTCCCCTGATTTACATTAATCTTATTTTCATCTGGAGGTTGTGGGCGCTCTGTAGATATCTTGAAGGCCCAGACTCACTTTCATCTCCAATGTCTATAGGGAAGCCTAAAATATCCTTGCTGTCAGCACAGCTGATTACATCTGACATGGCATCTTAAGATGTGGTATTTTCAAAATTATTTTATTTTGTATGTATATTCTTCTTATTATTGTGAGTTGCAGTTTACTATGGGTCATGCCAACATACTCCACCAACAGTGTTGCCAAATCTGGCAGATTTTTTATTCAGAAATTCCGATTTCTGTCCAGAAAGTTTGAATAGTTATTTTTGCTTTATATAATGATAGATATTCCGTGAATAAATCTGTGAATAAATAATATCCAGAAAGAAAATTGCTATTAATTTTTTTTCTGGTAGAAATTCGTAATTTCTGAATAAAAAATCCGCCAGATTTGGTAAAACTGCCCACCAACTGAATGCCAACTTATTCCATCAGACCTATTGAGCCAAGATGGCTGCCTATCATTCTTCTAAACAGATTTTACAAACTGATTTAGTACATGCATACAATCGTTATTGAATCACGTATTAGTGTTCTGTATCGGGTGGCGTAACCCAATTTTATTCGAATCCAACTCGACCCGCGGTTCGGGTCGGATTAATGATAATTGCTTTCGTTGTGGGTCGGGTTGACTTCAAATGCTTTGGGTTCGGGTCGGTTCGGGTTGACCTTAATAAAAAAAATTTTAGAATATTTTTTAGATTAAAAAAGTATATATTTGAACATGTATGTTTGTTTGTGGGAACTATGTATGTTTACTTTTCAAGACAAAAAAATAAATTGATATTAGATATATAATTGTAGGTTTCTTTTCCCTAATTATATTAAAATATGATTTATTTTTTTTCTATTTCGGTTTCGGGTTGAAATGTGTCGGGTTTGGGTGAGGTTTCGGGTTGACTTGCAATAGAAATTTCGGGTTTGGTTGGGTTATCCGATCCGAGCAGGACTCTACATCGTATCTGACACAACTATTGTAAACGTCTTACCATAGTTTATAGCTTCACATAACAACAAAAACTTTGCGTGAAAAAAATACTTAGGTACTTGGAAAAGAAATACAAAATAAGCATTCCTCCTTCTTTCTCGCAGATGTACCATCACACCGAAACTACGGTAGAGTAGATGGCGGACATATAGCAGTGGGTTGCTGGGTGGTGACAGGAACGCGCTGACGTCACTGTGGCAGAAAATAGAAGTTGTATGCCAACTAGTCCTGGTCTCCCCTATATTAACTAGGTTGTGTTTAGCATGAAGCTAATTTAAAAATTAAGAAATATTATTAATCAACAACTCTGGAATAAAAATAATCCTGGCAATCAGGGAGTTTTTTCCTTATTTATTCATGTATCTCTTAAGGGTCTTCTCCTCTCACGCGCAAAGACCCACTCCCTAATGTTAATCCCATGGGGCATTATTTTTCAAATATCTTGTTTGCATTTCAATATTTTTAAACGATTTTTTTAATTGGATAGCTGAGATCAATCTCTATTTCTGCCGTTGATTACTTTTTCAATTTTCTTTGCGATTTTTTTTTTTTTTTTTTTTTTTTTTTACAAAGATACTTTTACTTTCGGAATCGGTTTCTAATAATATTTGTGATTTTCAACATAATTCAGTACTGTTTACTGTGTATTATATAAAGTGTACAACTCTGAAAAAAAAAGTGGTCTTCTTCTACTGATTACGCAAATGAAATAAAAAAATAAGAAAATAATACTCAATATCAATTGATAAGAAATAATGTCTACTTTTAGTCGTTATTTCAAAAATGTATTTAGCGTTCTATCGCTATACTGAAATGCGCACATTCGTTAACATTTTGAATAGTAAATACCAAATTTGATATAAACAAGAACGAAAAATCATGCGTCAAGCATATATTATGAAACACTTTCCAACACAGCCAGAAAACGAAACTTCACCGTTAAATAAGGTGAAAGAAGATATGTAGTAAAAAGTTTAGGAAACATATAACATATTTAAAAATCCATATTTAGCAATTACCTTCCATAGTCAAAAAAGTAGTCGAATTATTTTGTGCAGCCCTATATGTGATCTATAGATTTGCATATATACTACATGATAAAATTTAGTTCAGTTAGAAAATCCACATTTAGCAATTTTCTCCAATTAATGGAATTGCACTCGAAATCTTTTGTACAGTCTTGTATGTTTCTAAAGACTATTGTACACACCACATATTAAGCTAAAGGTAAAAAAAACTATTAAGGCAACTTAAAACTCACTTCCAGCAATTACCAACCATAAACTACAAGGCATCTTGCTCTTTGCGTAGTCCTGTATATGAATTTATTTATATTTCACAAACATCTATTAGTCTACTAAATAGGGTTCCGCAGGAAAATGTGTAAAACAAAAAATTCACTCCCATAGTCAGTAACACTCAAGAATTCCTTTGTGTAGGTGCCCTGTATATGATAAACAGAATTTAGACACACAACGTACTATGCAAAAATTTAGTTAAATTTAAAAACGCAGACCAAAATTGAAAGCGTACTTATCACACATACACTGTTGTTTTCGCAATAAGACTGCAACCGAATTCTTTTGTGTGTCCCTCGAAATAAACGATAAACGCAATGCACACCATACTTTTCAGTGAGCACCCCACTAATTCATATAAATTTCATAATATGTTTGAAATAGTGACACATCATTAAATTACATTACAAACGATTTTTCCCCGTAGAACATTGTGTAAAAGAAATCTCATGTGTGACCCTGTAAATGAATAACAAATGCTTTTCACTCCATATTTTACAAAAAGCATGTTTTAGTGCGCTTCATGATTGTATATCAATTTCATCATGTTTCAAATGGCGTAACATCCTCAAAATACACTTGAAATGATTTTTTTCCTATTGACTGTAATGTAATAGTATACTTTTGACTTAACCTGTACATAAACTATAAATACTAAACACTTCATTTTCAATAGGGATCATGCTATATAGTAAACGTCAATATATAATATACAAAAAATTAAGGGTAATCCGAGGATATTTACGAGAGTTAGAGCATGGACGGACGCCCGACGGTCAGACAAACCGAAATCAAACACTTTTCAACTATTTTGGAAAGTGTTAATAAAAAGGGGAAACATACACACTTTAATATCCTAAATACAATTTTTCAAAACATTTCTATGATTAATTTCTGATTTCCAAAATGATCCGATTTCAGTGATTCTCTTTGAAATCTGGAATTTATATCGATATAGGTCCAAAATCACATCAGTTTGATTTTTGGCTGCTGATTTTCTGCTGATATCTGATTTTTAGACGTCTCATATTATGCTCAATTTGAATTTTTAATAATTGTAAGAGACTGAAATGACAGGGACAGTGACATTTTTTTGCAAGTTTGACACTTTACTTAAAAAAGAATATTTTTGGTACGTTGTATGCACTATTTTCAAAGACATATCAAACCTTAACGATTGGCTAGATATTGGCTATTCTATAAATATCAATATTTAAATCAGCAATGGGGACAATAGTGACGGTTAATAAAGGTACGCTTACTTTTTCCCAATTCTTTTCAAACCAGAATATATCTTCTTTATGAATAAACAGAAAGACATGGCGACTTTTTAAGGACAACACGTGCTCCCCTACTGGAAACAACACTGAAAATGACTGCATATTGTCATCTGGTGGAAATATGAGGAAATTCATACACCGGGATAGTAGTGATAAAAAAAGTGAGGGACACAACTTTAAACCCAACGAAAACAAATATTAAACATTTCACCATGTAAAAATTATATTATTATGCTCCCTGAGATTCATATTTATAATAACTGCATTGGTTTTTAAAAAAATGTTTAATAATTATTGTTTGTTGGTGGTTTTAATGATCAAGTTATGGGTTGATGACAGGGGACAGTACTGAATTTTGAGATATTTAAATTCCTTTTTAAAGATAAAAAAAAAAAAAAACAGATTTTTACATTAGAAGTAACACAATATTGTAGAACAATCACAGAGAAACATTTTAACATTGAATGAGAATTTGTATTGGAAGGAAATGCCGAGAGATACACTGGGGGTCTAAATAATCACACGTATGAGATTTTTGGCCCATGAGTACATAAAAGTAACTAAATACTTCTTTACATTGAAAGTTGAGCAAGATTTGTACACAAATTTTTCTGTACACGGGACAAAGAAAAGTAAAAGCTATATTTAAAATTATATTGGATAAAATTAAATGAAATTCGTAATTTTTTCCACTTCTTACATAAATTCTTTCATGCATTAAAATATGTTTATCAATCTACATAAATTTTATTTTAACCACGGACGAAAATATAATATAACATCTTCTGAGTTAATCATGATCCCGAAAAAAGTCCTTTTATCTTTAGAAACCTTAGATCCTTAGAACCTTTAGAAACCTTTGGTTGCTATGAAGTCTCAAATAAACGTTTTCTGCTGCATAATTGAATTTATACATGCAATACTTAAAAAAAAAAAAAAAAAAAAAAAAAAATATATATATATATATATATATATATATATATATCATCATCATCGTCAACCGATTTCAATCCACTGCTGGATGTAGGTCTCCCTCAGATTTTTCCATTGTTGCCTGTCTAGTGCTTTAGTCATCCAATTAACACCGGCCACTTTTCTGATTTCGTCACTCCATCTTACTTGAGGTCGTCTTCTTGGTCGTTTTACATCTCTGGGATACCACTGTAGGGTGTTTGTGCTCCATCTATTGTCTTGTCTTCTTGCAATGTGCCCAGCCCATTTCCATTTTAGCCGTTTAATTCTCTCGATGATGTCAAAAACTTTCGTCTGACTTCTTATCCACGTTATTCTCTTTCGGTCTCTTCTGGTTATGCCTAGCATACATCTTTCCATACTTCGCTGTGTTGTTTGTAATCTTTGTACCATCCGTTTTGTTAGTGTCCAAGTTTCTGCTCCATAAGTTAGTGCAGGCAAAACACATTGGTTAAACACCTTTCTTTTCAAACAAAGAGGCATGTTACTCTTCAGAATAATATTGTTCTTCCCAAAAGCACTCCATCCATTTCTTATTCTTCTATTGATTTCATTCATGATACTGTTGTCTGATGATATTTCTTGTCCAAGGTACACATAACTTTCAACATCTTTAATCTCAGTGTTGTTGTAGACGATTTTCTTTTTTGATGCAAATGAATTGAACATGACCTTAGTCTTTTCCAAATTTATTTTTAATCCCACCTTAATGCTAGCTTCTGCCAAATCTTTTAGCATATTTTGCAATTCTTCAAGGCTATTACTGAAAATTAAAATGTCATCAGCAAACCGGAGATGGCTTAAATATTCCCCATTTATTCTATTCCCTTTGTTTTCCCAATCCAGCTTCTTGAAAATACTTTCTAAGACAGCAGTAAAAAGCTTAGGCGAAATGTTGTCTCCCTGTCTTACTCCTCTTCCAAGCTTGATCTTCGCTTTTCCTTTGTCCAAACGGATGGTGGCTGTTGCTTTTTTGTAGATCTTCTTTATGATATTGATATAAGGTTTGTCTATACCAATGTCCTCCAGAGAAGTAATTACTGCAGATGTGTAGACCGAATCAAATGCTTTTTCATAATCAATAAAGGCAAGGCAGAGAGGTAAATTATATTCTTTATGTTTTCCTATAACTTCCCTTATTGTTTGAATATGATCCATTGTGCTAAATCCACTTCGAAATCCTGCTTGTTCTCTAGGTTGAGCTGAGTCCAGAGCTGATTCAAGTCTTGTCGTTAAAACTTTGGTGAAAATTTTATAAATCACTGACAGTAAGCTGATTGGACGGTAGTTTTTAATGTTTTCCTTTTCTCCTTTCTTATAAAGTAACACCATCACAGCATTATTCCAATCTTCTGGTACATCTGATTTCTCGAGACATTTGGAAAACAGTATGGCTAGCATTTTTGCAAATTCTTCTCCTGCTTCTTTGATAATGTCAATTGTAATTCCATCTTTGCCAGGGCATTTACCTTTTTTCATGCCTCTAATGGCTTGTACAACTTCATCTGTCATCACTGGGATTATCTCTTCAGTTTCTGTTATGTTTACTAGTGGATTACGTAGGTTGATTTCCCTTTCATCTTCACATTTATATAGATCGTTATAGAATTTTTCGACAATGTGTACTATTTCATTATTGATCTTGGTGATTGTTCCATCTGCTCTCTTCAGTGCAAAAATACCTTTTCTTCCAACACACAGTTTGCGCTTAGCTGATTTTAAACTTTTGTTATCTTCTAGAACTTTTTTGACAAGATCACAGTTAAATTTTCTGATATCTTCTGTAACACATTTTCTTACCGTTTTACATAATTCTGCATATTCAACTCTTGATTTAGGATAGTTTTTCTTCATTTTAAATTCTCTGCGTTTCTTCATCAATCTTCTTGTTTCTTCTGTTATTTTCTTTGTTTGCTTTACTTGTGCTTCACCAGCTATCGTCCTTGCAATTTCTTGTAGAGTATTTGTTATTTTCTTGTTCACTACTGTAACATCTTGTTCTTCTTCTAAGATTGATTGAAGTACTTGAAAACGATTTTTAAGTTCTAAATTAAATTCTTCTTTATGTTTCTGGAGATTTATAATATCGACTGATTTCTTTGAGCATTGCAAAAGCTTCATTCTTTCCACTTTAGTATTTAAAAGCAGTTTGCATCTAACTAACCTGTAATCGCTTCCTGTATTGAAGTTATTGAGAACGCTGCAATCCTGAATAAGATGCTTTTTGTTTGTCAAGATGTAGTCGATTTCACTTGTTGAGATATTTGCACTACGCCATGTCCATTTTCTTTGTGGCTTTTTCTTGAAAAATGAATTCATGACTGTTCACATTCTGCAAATTCAATCAATCTGTTTCCTCTTTCATTACGCACCCCATATCCATGATTTCCTACTGAGAACTCACCTTTCTTTTTTTCCCCAATTCTAGCATTCCAGTCTCCCATTATTAATTTTATGTAGCATTTTCCTTTTTGATGCATTGAAGCTACTTCTTCATGTAAATCCTCAATTTCTTCATCAGTATAGCTAATTGTTGGTGCATAAACTTGTGTAATTTGCAGCTTGTATCTTTTTGACACTTGTATAACTAACCTTGCAACTCTATCTGATGCACTATCATATTCTACGATGTGATTCTTCCACCTTTTATGAATCAGAAATCCTACACCACTTGTTTTTCCATCTTCTGTACCTCTGTAGTACAATACATGTCCACTGGCAAGATCAATCTTCTCTTCACCTTTTCTTCTTACTTCGCATAATCCTAGGATGTCCCAGTTGATTCTTTCTATTTCTTCTTCAAGATATATATATATATATATATATACAAATTTCTAATTTTAAGGTTAATGTTGTTAATTTAGCACATTTATCTGTAAAAAATATTTGTTTATTATGAAAATATTTTCTATTTTCTTGAGAACTGTTAACAACCGAAAAACATGTTCTCCCGGTTCAGAAAACTACTTAATACACTGCAAAAAAAAAAAAAAGTGTTGATTTTAAAGTATAATACTAGCATCCCAGCTGCCAGTATTATACCGTAAAATTAACAGTAATAAACAGTAAAATAAGCAGTAATACGCTAACGCGCATGCGCGGTAGTGTATTATTCCTTATTTTACTGTTTATTACTGTTAATTTTACGGTATAATACCGGCATCTGGGATGCCAGTATTATACTGTAAAATCAACATTTTTTTTTTTTTTTTTTTTTTTTTTTTGCAGTATACAATTTAAAAATAACTTGGAAACGTTTCCGAAAATTACGGACTGCAAAAGAAACTTTGTTTTTATGACTGCTTCTTTAAATCTTGAAAATTTATTTGTTTCCCAGGTTTCTAAATATGAAGTGACGCTTTTCAGAATCGCGAATCACTCGGAAGAAGTTATATTTTCGTTTGTGGTTACATAATATTTTTGTAGAATAAGAAACATTGGATTTTTTTTTTCTTACAATGTTTGCTTGTATTTCTCTTTCTTTTAAGATAACTAAAAGCTATTTGGAAAAAAATATTAAAATTATATATATATATATATATATTTATAATTTTACATCAAATATTTGACTTGTATAGTCGAAAATCGATTTTTTGAAAGCAGCAATCACCTTAAGGGTGTATTCAAATCCAAACTGCTTATTTTGAGACACATTGATAAATTCATTTTTGCTCTAAAATGCATCCAATTGGTAGGTTCTCTTATTCAGTCTTATTCAGAAACTTTATAATGTCCGTATTGTCTCGATTTTTTGATAAAGGCAGAATATATTTCAAAAAATGCTGTCAAAGTGGACCTTTTGAACCGAATTTCCCGAAGCGATAGCGCTGGAAACAAAAAAAAAAAAAAAAAAAAAAAAAAAAAAATGATCGTACTCTGAAAATAATTGTCTGTAAATCAATTTCTAATTAATTGAACAAAAAATAAAAACGTGGGGCCCTTGTAAATCTCTTCATAAATCACGCCGCCAAGTTTCATGTTGTTATTTTTAAAAATGAGTCTGAAAATGTGTCTCAAAATTTTGAGTTGTTGAGCGTGGAAAAATATTTTTTTTGAATACCGCCTTTAAGTAATTACTTCCACTCCTCATGAAACTTAACTTTGGATATTTAAGGAGAATTCATGAAATTTTGGATGATTTATTCGTCAATTGTGGATCGAAACACCTTTCTCCATGCTTCACAACGGTAGGTGTCTGGTCTGACACCTATTTTGTCTTTTAAACTGATGATAAGGTATTTGGGATCTTCGTAAGTATATTGAGGCCACTTCAACCCACCTCGAATGCTTGGATTCCTAAAGAATAGAAAGACAGAAAAAAAAATCAACCTGGATTTTTGCAAATTATAAAAGGTAAAACATTTAAAAGAATCAACCCTTTATATCCCAACAACTCTAATTTCAGAAATAATTTACGTGAATATAAAAAATAATAGCTTAAACATATATAGGTTTCGTGCGACTTCTGTTAATGAAATATATGGCTAGTGGACCTAGAGGCTAGAGGATTTCGCACTGCAGTCAATATTTTTTAGTAATATCTAATATTTTTTAGATGCAGGTTTAAACTTTTGAAGAATAATTGAAGATAAAAATATCGGCAACCAATATTAGTGAAGCCAGTGTATCATCTCATTTATTCCATCAAAGTTACAGTAAAATCTGATCGAAGATAGCAAAAGGGACGCCCGAGAAAAAAAAAAATTAACAATAATATTTTAACTGCATTAGAGGATGACGTCAGCCGCTTCTTTTAAAAACACGGGACAAAGGAAAGTAAATTGAATACCTATAAAATGAAATTTAATTTAACATAACAAAGCATACATTTTGGGCTACACGTGAAATACAACTGCTTCGATAGATCGATGGCGTCTTTTTCTGCTATGCATTTGAATTTGAATTTTGCTTTTTAATCATATATATTAAATAAACTCGTGCAACAACAATGTCCCACTTTATCTTTTATGCACTATTTATTTTGTTAAATCATTATTGAACACGATATAATGCGGTATTTTATTTTTGTGGTAACATTGATTTCAGAAAAAACTTTTATTTCATTTATGAAAACAATGCTGATTTAATTTTTAGTTAACCGTAATTTTTAATAAAAAAACATGTTTTACCTCATACATTGTTCTATGTTTTGTGAAAGCACAGAAAAAGGAATGTTGACAACAGAAATAATATATATGATATATATATTTCTTCAGCCTTCTCGGAGAAATTTTCGGTTTGTGCGCAAGCGCAGAATATGAGATCTTTTTGCTTTCTTTTGCTAGCCAAATGGCGATAAATTGGTATGAAAGAGAAAAGAAAAACTTCGAAAAAAATATAATTAAACCTAAAATTAAATTTCGCGTTGCCTCAAAATATACTTTCAAATTAAGTAAAAAACTGTTAACCCAACAAATTGGTAAACCTCTAAAACTCATAAATTAATTATAGTTTACGTATTAGTTTAACAGACAAAAAAGAATTTTAAGTTTTTTTGAGACATTTTACATGTGAGTAGCTTCTCAAAGTGGTGTCATCTGTCGCGAGGAGTCACTTATTTTGTGTAACATCCAGTAAATTTGCAAGCGGGGTCTCGTGCCAAAGCTGAATTTAGGATCCACGGACGTACTACTTAACATGAATGGCATACATGTACTGCTATTGTCATCTTAATCTGTGCAGCTATTGTGATTCTGACATACATTAATTAAAATGTTCCCACGAAAAGAAAGGTTGTAGACAGATTATAGACAACAAGTTGCGTACCGTGCTATTTGAAACTGGTTATGTGATTCGATGTACAAAATTGTAAATATTGGTCTATTTTCTTAGAAACATGCCTAAATATTTTTCAGTAAGTATTTTGAAATATAGTATATTTATAAACACTGTTCTTATTTTAATTGCTATTTAACACCTACCTCTCACTTGTAACTTGTATTACACTCATGTCCAAAATTAAGGTCACAAATATAAAATCTGTGAAAACTGATGAACTATTCACTGTGTTGCCACGAAATTTGGCACAGAGGTATATTAGAATGGGAGAAAGAATATAGCAACATAACAATAAGGAAAATATTTTAATTGTGAATTAAGATACAGGGTATATTAAAAAGTGTTAAATCATGAATCGGAGATAAAGCATTTATCTCAGGAAAAGTATGTTTGATATGGAGTGTGACCACTGTGCACTGCTATACAAGCCTCAAAACGAGCTCTCATACTGTTTACGAGGGTGTCAATAAATGTTTGTGGCATCAAAGCCCATTGTTACAAAAGCGCGGCTTTTAACTCCTGGAGCGTCATGGCAGGGGGGGGGGGGGTAAGCTGTGCAATGACTCTTCCTAGACCATCCCAAACATGTTCAATAGGATTGAGGTCCAGAGACCTCGAGGGCCAATTCATACGGCGAATATCCTCCTCATCAGGAAAATCATCAACAATGTGAGCACTGTGTGACCTCGCATTATCGTCCATAAAAATGAAGTCTGGGCCTACAGCACCCCGGAACAACCTCACATAGGCTTCAAGGACCTCATCCCTATAGCGATGTGCATTGACAGTACCCGTATCGAAGACGTGCAGTGGCGTATGGCTGCCCAACATTATGACGTCGCAGACAAGGATTCCTTTTCCACCAAATCTGTCGATTTATTTTACGTAGGAGGGATGATAGCGAGCTCCACGTTCTCTCCAGATGAAGATTCGACTAGAATTACTTTCCGTGGTGAATCCGGACTCATCACTGAAAAGAACACACTCCCATTCTTGTTGTGTCCAAGACTGATGTCTTCGGCTCCACAACAACTGGGCTCTCCGGTTCGATGCAGTGAAAGGGACACACACGACTGGGTGCCGGACGTAAAGTGCCCTCTCTGCTAGTCGTCTATATACTGTTTGCCTGGAAATTCTTATTCCAGACGCAGCAGTAAGGTCACCAGCAAGCTGAGGAGTCGTTGCCAGCCTACGTCGTCGTACGCTTAACGCCAAATAGCTGTTCTGTGCAGGTGTCGTTGCTCTGTGGTGGTCTTGGCTGGCCTTCCTGGTTACATTGGGATGGTTTAGGAAGAACCATTGCACAGCTTACCCCCCCCCCCTCTGCCATGACAAGCCAGGAGTTAAAAGCCGCGCTTTTGGAAGAATGAGCTTTAGTGCCACAAACATTTATTGACACCCTCATAAACAGTATGAGAGCTCGCTGTGAGGCTTGTATAGCAGTGCACAGTGGTCACACTCCATATCAAACATACTTTTCCTGAGATAAATGCTTTATCTCCGATTCATGATTTAACACTTTTTAATATACCCTGTATTTTAATTCACAATTAAAATCTTTTCCATATTGTTATGTTGCTATATTCTTTCTCCCATTTTAATATACCTCTGTGCCAAATTTCGTGGCAACACAGTGAATAGTCCATCAGTTTTCACAGATTTTATGTTTGTGACCTTAATTTTGGACATGAGTGTAGAATAAAGATGCCTTTCCTTTAATATTCGAGTTTTATCTTATATTATAAAACAGATAAATTTTGCATGGCTGTATGTAAGTTTTATCTAAAAAACGGCTCTAACGATTTTGGTTCCAACCGTTTTGGATTAAGAGAAGGCGATTGGGTTAGGTCACCTGTTCAAGAAAATTGGATTAATGGGTTATTTTGTGGTCAAAAGTGAAAGTCAACAGAGGCGTATTTAAGCAGAATTCATTATGCATATATGGCGATTTTGCCGACTAATTAAAAAAAATTTGTATCTTTGAAAGCACGTTTCTGTGTCGGTATATATGTATGTATGTTCTATATGAAATTCATCTTTATTAACCGATCGGGATCAAATTTTGTACTTTAGAACGTCAAATACTTTACACTTTAGCATACAGCGGAGAATATAAGATACGGTTAAAGATGGACACACCATCTCTTCACACTTGCGTTCCATTGTTGTAAATATTCCAGTAAATTATTTTGATATTAAAAAAAATCTGTTTATTTTTTGCTGAATGTGCGGACAAAAATTTGAAATTCGGATTACTTAAACAGGTTGAAGTTTTTTGTAAGATGAAAATTACAGCTTATTCACAATCAGCTTATTTATATTTAGATTAAAAAGATTAAATCATAACTTATTTTAATTATATCTTTGTTCATTCATTGCACAACATGCATTTTAACCCTCTGCTTTTTTAGACGACCCCATCTACTCACGACAGCGCCCAAAATCTAAGGCATTCCAAAATGTCCTTCTCACACGTAAGCGTCATGAGTTCATTCAGACGTGGATCGGTCATTGTTGTTCTTAGATAGTTTTTTACAATTTTTAATTTAGTAAATGTTCTTTCAGTCGAAGAAACTGTTACTGGAGAAGTTAGGGCCAGACGTCTGATACGTTTCGCAAGTGGCAGAATGTTTCTCAAAGATTTTGATTTCTTGGAAATATCATCCATTGTTTCATCCTCTGCGCAGAAGTCAACTAAACTTCCAACTCTACTTGTAATGCTATCAAGCAATTACCCGGGTTTTAGAAAGAAATCTGCCGCTTTCTTCACCAGATCTAGTGTTAATTTCTGTCTTGTAATGGGAGGATTCCTTATTTGATACAATAGCGTGATTATGCTGATGCATGATTTGAGGATATCCGCCATCATTACTGTAAGGGTATTCAGTACCTTCTTAAACTCCATGCGATAGAACGTTAGAAGTTCGGGAGTAAAGAGATTTCCTGCGGGGCCGTGCGAAGAAGGGGGCAAAGGAGGAGGTCGCCCCGGGCGCGGAAATTGAAGGGGAGTGGGGCGAATTTATACTACCATACACGGTTTTATTTATTTGTTTATTCATTTTTTGGTCGTCGATCATTTTCTGGGGAATTTCTTTTTCACTCTTTGCCATTCTTTTTTTTACTGTCGCAAAACATCATGATGTCTGTAACAAATAAGTGCAATTTTCTCCTATGTTATTTAGTTGTTTGGAATTTCTAAATTAAAATTAAATCTTTAAAGTCCCAAAATAAACGCGGATTATTTATTCAATAGAATTTATTTCTATTTCTGCATTTTCTTTGACAACTGTCATAAAAAGAAGGAGTAAATGTGTGTAGGGGTTGAGAGAGCGCCAAATTTTTCTTTTAAATTTGTGTTTTATTTATATTATTTTATTTATTTATTTTTTGATGTTTTAATTTCGTCCTGGAATATTAGACGGTAACAAATGCTGAACTATTTATATTGTTTTAAGTGCAAACGGATAATTCTTTTGTAATCGGGCTGCACGCAACAGAGATAGATTTTTAAAAAGTTCATGTTTGAAATTTATTTCAGTAAATTGAGATACAGTTTTTAAACAAATTGTATTTGAAAGTACACCTTTTCCCTATTCGTTGGTGTAATAATTGAAATTGTTAGATCACATATATGTTAAATTTGTGTTTTATTTTATTTATTTTTTTATTTATCGATCGTTTTAATTTCGTTATCGAAAATTAGCAGGAGACAAATGCTGAACTATGGGTATTGTTTTAAATGAAAATGGGTTTTTATTCTTCTGTAATGGAGTCCGCATGGGATGGAGATAGAATTAAAAAATTCATGCTCGAAAATTATTTTAAAAACCACAATAAATGAGTAAATTGCGATACTGTTTTGAAACAAATTGCACTTGAAAGTACAAAAGTACACTTGTGCATTTTTTTCAATATACCACGGTGTAAAATTTGAAAATGTGCGATGTTTAGAAGTTTAAAAAATTGCAGTAGCGAAAATTGCAAATTGAAATTTAATCGTCCGGTGTAGCCGACATTAAAATGACGCCAGAATTGAACACAGACACGTTAATCCTTTATAATAAGTATAGTAGAATAAATATAGACTTAAGTAAAAACAGTAAGGTAAACTTAGGTTTTGTCTGTAAATTGATTTACTAGCATTTTGCTATAACAAAGTTTCTGGTAGTTTTTTTAACCCTTTAACCCATGAATACAAAAGGTCTTTCACGCTTTATGGCAACGATTTTCGTAATTAATTTCTGAAGATATATGCCATATTCTTTGCGACAGTTTACTCTACTGTGTCTGTATAGTACAGACTCTTTAGTATAACTCTGGTTAGAAATTTTCATTATAGTCGATTTTTCTCTTAGTACAATCAAATAAAATTTCTCCAACACCTCTTGGAAAACTTTCCAGTCTTCCAATGTGTTGTGGAGAGCACTTTCTAACGCTCACTTTAACAAACACATAGTTGTTGATAAATAAAAAAATATTGTAAAACTAGATGAAACATGGCGTTATTTAAGTGAGTACATCAAAAGAAGAGCAATTTTTATCAATTAATAGAAAAAAAGAAAGAAATGAGTTTGTGAATGTAAAGAAAAATTTCCAAAAGATTTCATGATTGCTGCTCCATTTTGTTATGAAATTAAATTAAAGGTAAACAATGCAATACAGCTAAGATGATTTCACTTTATTATCAGTAAAATATTTTAGAACCCATTTTTGGAGAAGAAATTCTAGCTTTATAGAAAAAGATATTAATTGAGCTTCATATGAACAAAGTCTCCCAACCGCTCTTCCATAGCAAAACTGACACATATTTAGCAAAGAAAGAATCCCAAACGGAAATAAATTGTGTCTCAATTGGAGAAATGCATGTAAAATCGTCTGACGCACCCTCTCCCCTCAGAAATAATATTTTTTTGCATTTGGATTATTTAAATTGATTCACGAACATTGAAAAGGCTTTGGAAAGTTTTGCAAAAGATATCGGGAAAAATTGACATGACTGTAATACCGAAGTTCTATTATCATAGAAATTTCGAGCCAGATCTATAGCCAAAAGTCAAAGCTATCCAACAAAATCAAATTGTTGTAAAGAATATGTCATTTATGCGTAGAAATCAACTTTGAAAATAATTTACATAAAGTGTGAACGACCTTCTGTATAATAAACTATAACAAATTGTACCTTTCCTGTTAACTCTTTGGTTCTCGTGGTCTTCTTGAAACTTGGAGTGTTTGGCATTTGTCACTTCAGCCATTCTATATAGACACCACAGGTAACGTAAATCTTTTGAATGATTTTTTTAATCTATAAATGATTTTTTAAATCTTATAAATGATTTTTTAATGGTTTGGCGGGGGAATTTACAAGAAATGATAATATTTTGAGGAGATGACCCCATATGGACATTTTTACTATTTTTCACTGGCTATCACCTCTGCATGTCATGCTATGCTTTTGATATGATTTACGTTTTTTTTAAATCTGAGATATTGTCTTTGGCTTGCTTCTGCATGCCAGGTTTTGTTGATTTAACTGTCTTTCTAAAGGACTAAGTGAACTGCGATACTGATTTTCTTTGCAAGAGTTGCTTGCCCTGTTGTGCACAACAAATCCCCTTATTTCTTTCTTTTTGTTTTATGGCAGTTAAATTCTACCTGTAGTATACCCTGTATTCATTATGAATTTTCAAAGGAAATTTCAAAACATTTTCACAAATATTTAAAAATAGATTTAACTAATTACTATACATACATAGATGCATACATAAATACACACATATATATATATATATGTGTGTGTGTGTGTGTGTGTGTGTAATAATTGATTAAATACAATATTTTTAATTGAAAAAAATGTAGCTTTGAGGAACATAGTTAATCATAATATTACGTTGAGTGGATTATTTCATGCTTGCAAATTTATTTTCTGTTCTTTTGACTACAGCAATAAAGATTCTTGAAAAGGGGTAATGCGAATCTTTTATTACCTCTATTAAAGATAATAAGACGTTTTGATCAAACTTTTGTGGTTAGCTTTGCAAGATTTCTAAGTCAAATATCTTACCAATATAATGGTATAAAAACACTACAACGTCTTAATTATAAAAAAAATCATGTAAGTTGTACTTCCTTAAAAAAAAATTTTAATTTGAAGTTTGAGGTCGACGCAGGAATCATTATATAAATAAGCCATTATATATATAAGCCATATTTCAAATTGAAAGGGGTCTGTTCTATACATATTTTATAATCTATTTAAAAAAATAAGTAAAAATATGTTTCTCACCCTGTTTTTGTAAATAAATCCACATCTTCATCATATCTTTACTCAGTTCTTCTTCATATGGTGAAAATATATTCCATTGAGGATTGCCAAACACAAATTGAAGTTCTTCAAAATGAGTCACTCCAGCCCATTCGGGAAACGGAGATGAAGACGATTTATAATCAAAAAGATAGAAATATGCCGGATGTTTCTTTAGTGACTGAAAATCAGCCTGGAACACAGTTGGGCACGTAATTAGACCGTCACCTATAATATCACTGACTGCATTTAGATATGTATACCTGGACTCTGTTTTCACTCTTTTAAAGTAGTTTTCAGTAATTTTATCATCCTCCTCCTCGTTTATTTTGATATTTCTTAGAAATGACTGGACCATTTCCTTAGCAGAAGTCTCATTAAAGGCATTTGGATCAATATTTTTCCCATATATGTCGCCGGTTGGAAATCCTAATTCAAGGGCTACAGTCATTGAACCTTCGTCCGCATTTACCCCAAAAAGCACTTCAGTGTCTTTAAATTCACCTTTCCGGAAAAAACCAATGGGATCCATTGGAAGAAATTCATCTCCGATTCTCGGTAACAGCATTCCAAGTTCTGAGAAGGAAACTGGATCCTCTTCAGTAAATATTGCAGGCGGAAGTCGCTTCATGCACTCGACGACCACTTTCGGATTTTCTTTTAGTTGTTCATTATTATCCGCACATCCTACAAGCGTACTTATGATTTGACTGCCATTACGCAATCCTTCATTGTCATCATTGAACATTGAGGTAATAGCTGATGCGCTTTGCAGAATGGCTCTTTTGAAGAGATGCTTTGACAAAGGAGAAACCATATGTAGTGATACCGCAAATGCACCAGAACTTTCACCGAATATCACTATGTTTTCTGGATTACCACCAAAACACTCTGCATTGTCCCTAATCCACTGGATCGCCAGTAGTTGATCGTACAAACCCATATTCCCAGGAGCATCATCAGTGAAAGCTGAAAAATAAATGTAACATTTGATTAGAAATTTACAGAAAAAAGAAATTTACAAGAAACAAATCTGATGTGTTGTACAGTGGATAATGGATTATTTTCTAACTTAATTCATTAATGCTAACGCTTTTTCTTTTTAATATGACTTTATCTTCCTTACTTTGGAAAATAAAATGTATGTGATAACTTTTTTAGTATCGTATTACGTTTTTTACGATTATCCACTGAAACGAGAATGCACCAAAATCAAATGCTTATATGAATTTGTAGATGTTTAATTAGTTAAAAACGAGATGTTTTCTGATGCTATTTATATCTATAAATGCTGAAGTACTTCAGCATCATTTTTGCAAAGTAACTAAAGGTACACCGTCGATATAAATGCCAGAAACGTCACTGGAGCTCATACGATCTGATGTGCAAGCAAATTGAAGTCGATATATTTTACAACGTTATAATAAAAACGCACATTGGTTTTTATATAAACTGCAGTAAAAATGAATCACTAAATAACGAATAAGTCTGGAGTATTGTTTCTTAATTTGTCCAACGTAAATACTAAAGTGAATTGTATTTGGAAATTATGCAATAAAACTTGTCAAAATAGAACTTGTATATATAATGAAATCATGACTTAAACGGAAAACCTTCATTTTCGGAAAAAAATAATACGATACAATTACAATAAACAATGTACCTAGTTAGACGGAAGCTTGTATTATAAACGGAAATTTTCACCGATCCTTTCCACTTCTGTCTTAGCAGATTTTACTGTATTTATAATAAGTGTCTGTTATATCGAGACTATTTTAGATAAGACAGAATCGGAATGCGAAATAAAGAAGGAAAGTAAAAATTGGATTGGGGAAACAATTTACTTGCAGATTTTGTTGATTAGTTTTAAAAAAGTTTTTGTTTTGTTGGTAAACGTTCTTACTTTACAATGACGTAGCAGACGGGAATCATACACATTTCACTCAGCACAACAGTATGGTCACCAGAATTAGCATGACTTCGTTGAAGCAGACTGTATTTTTGCTTAGGTGACTTTTCTGTGATCAAACCCAAAGTGTTGTCCATTCATTCAACGCTTGGAAAATTCAATCAATCTGCTCATGCTAATAATACTGGCATCCCAGCTGCTAGTATTATACCATAAAATGAACAATTTTTTTTGCAGTGTAGGAAGGAATTATCTCACCACCCCGAACATAATCCGGTAACATCGTGTTCACGCTACGGTAGTTTAGTCACTTAACTTAAGTTTTTGGAAACAGGTAACTCGGAATTAGGTTTCACCCGTTCACACTACCAAACATTTTAAGATACTTAACTTAGCTAAGCAGACGTATGCACATGCGTATAAGTTTCTAAATTAGCAACATAGTTTATCATTTTTTCATTCTTTGCGGAATGTTACATAACTAAAACACTGAAAGGATCATTAAAAAAAGCTGATTAATTACTTGTAGAACTCAAATCTAAATTTAAGACCAATTTCAAATAAGAAAAATAGTTCAGAAGGCAGAATTTCTCTCAACTCAAAGTTAAGGGAGGACCTCAAATTTAGGAACGTTTCAGAAACATGCTCAGGTCGAAAATTTTGATTCAGGGTCGTCCGCTTCAATTATTCAAGTTAGGTGACTTAACTATCATAGTATGAACAGGATATAACTCTAACCTATCCCTGTTCACTCAGCTATCCCAACTTTTAGGCAAAGTTGAGCGAACATGCTTTGTAAAATGTTTGTTGTCCCTTCTCCTGCCGTTTGATATGGCTGTAACACTGAGACTGAGGTCTATAAAAGAGCTGTGAGCTAACTCACCGGTCCACTTTTTGCCACAACCGCACCACCCTTCTAATGCGCGCAAGTAATGAATCCTGAACGTAAAAAAAAATATATATATTGATCGCATTTTTTCAAAGTTTTGTGCATAGTTTTAAGGCGGCAGTGGACTTTGAAAAATAAATTATTATTATTATTTTTTAATGGATTCGTTTGAAATTCGACAGAGTTCCTAACAAGAGGTTAAAATACTTATGCACAAATTTTGATTTTAAAATATTAAAAATGTTAGTTATTGCATTTTAAATATTTTAATACAACAAAAAATTGGACATATTTTAAAATGTTGCACGCGCATTTCTTTTGCCTAAAACATGACAATATTTATTTGTGAGATACTTATTACGGTGAAAGTTGGTATCAATTTTAAAAGTTCACTAAATGTATAAGAAGAAAAAAAGATATTTTTACAATTATGCTTTGTTTTTTCTAAAAAAATAGCTATATATGTGATGTTTTTACGAAGATGAGATACCACAAAATGTAATATTCCACGAGAAAATGGCAGTTTGTTAAAGATATAGAAGGTTGCAGTCGATATCAATAATCATGGCGAAGAGGTGAGGCAATGATGAGACACCAGAAGAGTTTCGTCAATAAAGACCAGTCAATTTCCAGACAAATCGTTTATTTATGAATAAGAGCGATGCAGTAACAGTTCCAACAGGTATAAACTTATAGCCCTAAGGCTTCACGATGGCTCACTGCATCGTTTTAAAAGATTTTAAAGAGCTGTAAGAAAATTCTACGTGACTACAACATCAGATACCCATTTGGTTACACTTCCAAACACGTCAAAAATCTGCCCTCCAAAGCGTGCAAGCAAGTTTTGTTCACTGAGCGTAGTGATACAGAATACGACGTCACGAGCGCACAAACCAATGAGTGAGAAGCGAGCTCCAGCCCAGCGAATGAGGCACGAGGGAGAAGACCCAACACGAAAGAATTTCTCTCGTAGCCGCGCATTAATTTTGAAGTGAAAAATACCCAGCGCGCGAAAGCAGAGCATGGAATAAAAAATAAAAAAATGGCTTTTAAAAACATTCGAAATGAAAAAGGCGTCTCAAAGAATTTTATAGATTGGGGAGCTGATAAAAGTTACGAATGAACTTAAAATTTTAGATTTAGATTTGGAATAAGATAATTATTAATATACGGGTTAAAACTTTTAAAATGACATTAAATAAGAATAAATATTATTAAGAATTAAGGAAATACTAACTATGTCAGAAGTTAGATTAATTTAAAGGACTAATGTGAAATAAATGTGAAGGATTTGCGAAGGAAATAAATTTTTTATATAACATTTATTTCCATATGTTATATATGATTCTATATGCGCATATACACTGGTGTGCAAAACTTAAGCAACAAACACAAAATGCTAATTTTTGAACACGTGAGTACTCAAAAGGAAATTCTATAAAGAGCAAGTGTAGAAAAGAGGTACTACTCTAACAGCACGGCCAGTCGATGTGAAGTCCCCTTAACGTCACACATGGTTAGAAGTGTCACAATATCTACGGTGAATCAAAATATGGATATTTCACTGTCTCATTATTACTCTCAAATGATTGTTAACACTGAAAAGTCACTGTGACTGTCGCTTTGTGATGGGTCACCAGGTGACATTACAATGCAGTCACCTCGTGATTATCAAGTCACTGTCAGTTGAAGACTGAACTTTGAAGTCATTGTGAGCATTGAATTGTGATGAATCGCCAAATAATGTTACAATTAAGTCGCATGGTGACTTTCCGGTGATCGACACTCTATTGTGAAATCATCATTGCACTCCTTTGTGAAAAGTCACCAGATGATTTCATTTTCTGTCACTTGAGAACTCGTCACAGAACAGCTATCATGATGACTTTACAATGGAGTGTCAAAATGACAGTCACATGAGAGTCACAAGATGACTTCATTGTAAAGTCACCTGGTGTCTCTTCAAAAAGCAGCAGTCATGGTGACTGTTCAGTGGAGTGACCAAATGAGAGTAAAAATGAGACGAATGAAAGATATCACATTTCTGTTCATTGTAGTGACTTTGAAAATTGTGACCATTTGTGATGTCAAGAAGACTTCACATCGACTGTCTGTGCTGTGAGGGTAGTACCTATTTTCTACACTTTCTGTTTATAGAATTTCCTTTTGAGTACTCACGTGTTCAGAAATTAGCATTTTGTGTTTGTTGCTTAAGTTTTGCACACTAGTGCATTTCAACACTAAAATATCCCTGAAATGCGGCTTTTTCTTTTTATGCTAACATTTAATTATTACTGTATAGAGCAGAGGTTCTCAAACTATGGTACGCGTACCAGTACTGGTACGCGAAGCTCTGGCTACTGGTACGCAGAAGTCCGATACTGCTACGTGGAATAAAACAGAAAAATAAGCATATTATTATGGAATCGAAAACGGCTTGTCTTTATTAACTTGGAAAATTTTCAAAAAAATTTCGAACGTGCTTTAGGATTTGTAAACGTTTTTTTTCTATTTTCTTGTTTACGAGAAATGTTTGTTACAGCAGACTTGCTGAAATTCGCACTGAACGTTTATGATACAATCAGTTTTCCAGAATTAAAAACACAATTATTAGATTTATATAGATAAAAATTGAATTTTTAATAAAGACTTAATTTTAAAATTAATGAATGAAGGAAGTACTTTTAATTTGTGGAAGAACTGGTTTTAAACATGCTTTACAAATTGAATTATCTGAAGGTAAAGTCTGAATGCTTGGAAGTAGGAGGAGTGTGTGTGAGTAGAAGGAGTTAAAACAATACAACATTAAAAGTGTAATTTATAAATTACACTTAAAATGTTGTTTTATTACCCATTGTTCTTTTTGTACTAGAAGAGCGTCTAGGAGGTGTTGAAATAAAAGTCTTATTTCAAACATAATTCATAAATTGATTCATTGTGTTGATTGAAATATTTTTCTTCTCTTGTACAAAAAGTGTTATAATTTCCTCCTATTTCATGGAAATCAGTTTTTAAGAGACTAAGGTTATTTAAAATGGCCAAAAGAGTAAGATTATTCAAATCAAACAAAAACTGTGGTCATATGCAGTGGTATATATATAAATGTATGGAGAAACTTGTAAGTGTTTGCCTACTGAGCGACATTACTGTCGCATTTAAAGGTATCCAGATTATTAATACGGTTGTATTGAGACTACGTTAAATGCGCTAACTAAGCTTTAGATAAGAAATTCGCAGGCCCTGATTAATGCAGAGGCCGACTAGGCTATGGCCTATGGCCCACCACTGATGGAAGGTCCCAAAATATATAAAATTGTTTACAAAAATTTTATTAAAAATGCAGTTTTTTCCAATTATTTCTCCCAAAACCAAAAAAGATTTTGATTAACTTGGTAACCATATCATAATATCTAAGGATAACCACCGAATACTCCCTCCAAAAATTTATAGCTATTATCTGGGTTTGAAACTGGCTCCGAAAAGGTACTGGGTCTGGAGCTCCACATGACCTTAATCGGGGTCTGGAAATTCGTTTCTCACTTGAGACACCCTGCCACTGTATCTCACCATAGAGGAAAGAAATGAACTTATTCAGCTCTCCTTTCCTGTGATGGATTACTGGAGTCCACATTCAAAACGATGAATGTAACATAATTTTTGCTGACGAGAATATCAGAGTACCGTCTAATATCGTCAAAATCTGTTTGTGTTTAGCACAACATATCTCTGTGAATGTGCTTTTCCCCCCTTTGTTATATGAAAAACAAATACAGGAATAAACTAAACATCTAATCTGACTTATGCCTAAAACTTCCTAATATTGAGCCAGACATGAAGAAGTTGTGCTTGATAAAACAAGCCCACCCTTTTCATTAGCCTACTACAACAGCATGTGAATCAATGTGCGCCAATATGTCATTAAATATTGTGGCGTTTTTACTACACCAAAATACTGTATTTTGATATTATAGGCATTTTTAAAATTTAATGATGATACTACTTTATACTTGAATGTTATTACAAAGCAGTCAATTTAGTAATATAATCATCCATTTTAAATGCAATAAAACCTGCTATGACGGAAATACAAAAGACCGGACAGATATTTCGTTTTACACAGGTTTTTCTATGGTAGCTTTACTTTTATTACCAGGTGGTACGCGGAAGTATGAACTTCGATTTAGTGGTACGTCGGTCTAAAAGTTTGAGAACCCCTGGTATAGAGGATTATGCACTGTATAAATTTCAAAAGAATCTGATTTTTTTTAGGAATGCGCATGGAATGTTTCAAAATTTTAAAAAGTGCGGAATTTTCAATTTTGAGAAAACAGTATTTTAAGTATAAACAACTGTTTAAATATATAGTTTGTTTACAAATATAAAAGCTTACTAGATGGAACCCGTCAAAACTTGACGCAAAAAAAAATATAACAATATCAGTAAAATAAGCTTCTTTATTATTTATGAAGGGGTGCGTATGAAACAGTCTTTCAAATATTTTTTTTCCCCAGTCAAATACAGTACTATTTCCGATGCAAGCTCCAAACAAACAATCCGTAAATAAATGTGTAATGCAAATCAGTTTGACATTACCACCATATTCCCCACGGCAAGAAAAAAAAAAATCATGGACCTATGAAGTATATACAAATAGTATATTCCTACGTTCATATCATGTTCAGTAAATAACAGAACATAGTAAATAAAGTACACATCTCCCCCCCCCCCCCTGTGATAATGCAACCGAATGAGCCCCTATGCGCATGTGCATTGCATCTGCCCAAAAGCACCGTCAAAATTCAACGTTAAAAAAGTTTTAAAATGTCCTCTTTAATCATTGTTCGTTTCAAATCCATATCTTCTAAAGCGCATCTATTGTTTTAAGCTAATCAATTTTTATGAAAAGATTAAAAAGTTTTTTTACAGTAATAAATCTATCTGCAGATGAGGGTGATTTTTAATGTTTTCAAGTGTAATTTATTTGTATGGTTTTTTCGGTTCCTTGACATAATCAGGATGATTATCCCTTTTCCATCACAGTCTGGGATATTTTTCCTCTTATACAGTTGGCAAATGTAAAAAAATAAAAAAATACAATTCCTAGCATATCCTGATATCTGATGGAACATATTCATCAACGAATTCAACATATCAATTTTATGTTCAACATAAACTAAAAATAGTCTTTTTTTCTTTTTTTTTTTTCTGACAGATTTTTGTTTAGCGCCAAAATGTTCTATCTTATGGATAATCTGATCTTATGATTTATCACCTTTTTTTTAAAAATTATTATTCACTTTTTATGATGGTTAGGGAAATCTATTTTCAATTGTGGCAACTTTCCCAGGGGCTATTTTACATTATTGAAGCAAACTTGTGGTCATTGATAAGATAGAATTGAAAAACTTTTCATGCTGGAAAATTATTTAAAAGGTCGTTAAATTACGCGGCAGTTTTCAAATAAATTTCAATCGAAAGCTAATTTTTTTTTTCTAATTGATGATGTAAGAATTGAAATTGTAAAATGTAGTAAAAAATAGAAATTTGTAGTATTTCGAATTGATGTAAGCACGATTAAAGCTAAAGCGATAGCGCCTTTGTTGTCACAATTGTTGTACATTTCTAAAAATTGCCACTGTATTTTGGCTGGCGTCCAAAAGTAGAAAAACATTTTTTGACATCGAAAGAGAAATTCACAGTGAAAGAAATAGGACTTTGCGCTAATAAGGAACTGTTAAATGAACTTATAATAAATCTACCAAAATAATTCCTATGAAATATTGTTTATTCTAGCTAAAAATACAATCATTATTTCAAGATTTTTTTCTACCATAACACTATTTTTAATAACTTTAAATTTCCTGAAATCCTTTACTTTTGTGATTTTTTTTACTAAAAAGGGAAATCTTCTACCCTATAATTTAAAAAAAAAGAAATTGGTAACATGTAATGAAGGTATGCAATCAAGATGAAGAAATCAATGACGGCTCCAATTCTAATCTTTATAGTTATGAATGCAAAAATCAGTAAAATCATGTCATGTTAACACAATCATATACATTTTTCTCTTTAGTTTTATCAATGTTAAAATACACTTCAAGCTAAGCATAACGTCATTTTCACCGGCGCAAACTTTTCACACGTACTTCATATACCTTACATTAATGCTTAAACACCATGCACATACATATAAATATATTTTGTATTTAATTGTAATGAAAAAAATGGCATCAACAAAGTTATAATACATAATGATAAAATAAACCCAATGGACAATATTCCTGTGACGTCACAATAAATATGAATTTTTATTCGCTTATAAAACACGCGGATAAGTATTTTTACCGAAATTTAACTTGCAAATTAACAAATTCGGCCTTAAAACCGCGTGCGTTTAATATTTATTATTTCTCTTTTATTCAACCACAGAGTTTAGAGAATAAACTCTGTGCTTCGCAACAGTAGGCGTTATCCGATTATGACGCCATTAGCAGAAGTAAAAGTTTAATTGAAAATTACGGTTAATTAATTAAATTTTCGAACAAACGAATGCACGATAACAAATCTGTGCCCAAATATTTTTCATTTAAAAAAAGAATGATGTAATTTGATGCAGTAGTTTGTTCTCACGGATTGTCGAAAGAAATCGCTTAGCGTTTTAAATATATAGATTACCGAAATTTAACTTGAAAATTAACAAATTCGGCCTTAAAACCGCGTGCTTTTAATATTTATTATTTCTCTTTTATTCAACCACAGAGTTTAGATAATAAACTCTGTGCTTCGCAACAGTAGGCGTTATCCGATTATGACGTCATAAGCAGCAGTAAAAGTTTAATTGAAAATTACGGTTAATTAATTAAATTTTCGAACAAACGAATGCACGATAACAAATCTGTGTCTAAATATCTTTCATTTAAAAAAAGAATGATGTAATTTGATGCAGTAGTTTGTTCTCACGGATTGTCAAAAGAAATCGCTTAGCGTTTTAAATATATAGATGTCTCTGCGAAGAAACTTAAGAATTGAAAAATTCTTTCTGCATTAGATGAATTTGAGCATTTAGTTGCATAATTCCCTAAATAATAACAATAATATTTATAATAACAATAATATTAATAATAACAATAATAAAACTAATAATAAATCGATTTTTAGTCGAAATTCGGGGTTTTGAGAGTCTCCCTTTAATCAGTTTTGTTTATTTCTTCACTTTTTCATATTTTTATGAGTAATAGACAGGTTCGTAATCAGTCAGTAAAGTCAGAGATGGCTTCGAATTTTTCTGTTGGGGTTAATTCACGTCTGATCCTTTTTTCCCTTCACTTTAAGGATATATAAATACAGACAAAAACAGAAAGCATGCCTACCTGTCAAAGAACAGTTGAATACAAACGCTAAAATTTTAAAATTATACATGAATTCAATTTTTTATTAAAATATTTTAAGTCTAGATGGGGTTCAAGAAGTTGCTGGGGATAGGAGGGGTGGGGTGGGGGGTCAGCCATTCTGCCCTCATTTGATTCGGCCCTGGCAATACTTATCAAATTCTTCATGTTTCTTTTTAAGCTTAACATGAGATTACAGGAATAATAGAACTAAATATTTGTGATAAAATGAATTAAAATCTATAGTTTTTTAAATAAAAAATATAAATTTATGAAAATTGTAGTATCTTTGTCATATTTTAAAAAGAAAATTGAATTTGAATATATTTATTACAATCCTATGATAGAAAATCAGTATTTTGCCATATATATTCATCCGAATTGTATGGCATTTTGTATTTATGGATGGACAATGCAACAGAATAGGGAGTTAGAGCTCAGTTCTATTATGAAGTTCTGTACTTAATAACGCTATACAGAATATATACACACACATATATATTACTTTGAAATTTCTCTGATATACCACCTCTATAAAGAGACCACCTCTCATAAAAACAGCTTATTTCTTGTCTATAATTTTTGTGATAGGCTCAATGTTAATTTACCCTTCATTAAAGGATCACTATTTCCTGTCTCCCTCTCTAATTAATCACTTTTCAACTTTGCAGTCGAAGGTTATAAGAAGTGATGATTACTTCCCTTCGTATCGGGGAATCTCGAAATTCCACTTTTCTCCATAAATAACAATCAGGTGGGCTATTGTCCCCTTTCTTGGCATGGCAAAGTGTCAGACACCCTGTGAAGTGCAGGCGTCTTTTTCACAGGGAAGAGGTGGTCAATGATACTATTTTGTACTATTGTCTTTTTTATAAATAATGTTTCCGTTATATTCATATATTCATTTATCTATAGTTCACTACCATGCCCTCATACATATATACAACCCTTTGCAAAAAGTTTCCGATCAGTAATATCAAGTTTATGATTTTTGCATTTCGAAGCATATATTTCGCGATTCATGAGCATAGGGGCGTTTTACAATATGCCAAATAAAAGAACACGCATTAAAATATAATGAAAAGTGAATTCAATATAACAATCATTATAATTTATAATCATACTGCAAGCGAAAAAGTTTCCTCGTGAGAAAAAAATATCCGATCAAGACGAAAGTTGGAAAATAGTAATCGATCACCAATGAAACAAGTTTGAAATTTGCATATTGAAGACAGATAAGAGTGTCTGCGCATGCGTACAATATCGAATCCTATTTAAAAGAAGAAATATCCAGCTGCGAGATCAAAAGCAGCTCTGAAGTGCTGGACAATGGCTCGTGTGAAACAACTGTCTCGCGATTTAAAAATCTGCATGATTAAATTGTTGCAAGAGGGAAATTCACAAAGGAAAGTGGCTGCTTTATTAAATTATGCTAAAAGTACGGTATGCAATATGTGGAAAAAATATCAGTTGACTAACAGCGTGGAAAATTTACCTCGAAGTGGACGTCCGCGAATGACAACGCCTAGGGAGGACAGAAAATTTGTGGAAATAGCGAAAAGAAAGCGGCGAGCAACCTCAAAACAACTCACTGTCGAATGGTCTAAGTATAACGTAAAGGATGTGACCGCACTGTACGTAATCGTCTAAATGCAGCAGGATTTAAATTCTGTAAAGCTAAAATGAAACCTTACTTGACAAAGAAGCATAGAAAAGAGTACTTGGAATGGTGTAAAAAACATGTACACTGGCCATTTGATAAATGGAAAAAAGTTATTTTTAGCGATGAATCTCGCATATCACTCGGAACAGGTGATGACTGTGGAACATTTGTTTGAAGGAGAGTTGGTGAAAAGTTCAATGATAAGTGTAAGTGTGTCAATACGAGGACTAAATTTTCACCTGCATTTACAGTTTGGAGTTGTATGACATCACAAGGCGTCGGCAAGCTGTGTATTGTGTTACGGACAGTAAACTCTGAAGTTTACATTGACATTTTAGAGTTTTTTGATTTCCAGCATCGATCAATGGTTCGGAGATGAAAATGACTTCTTATTTCAAGATGACAACGCAGCTCCCCATCGCACCAAATCAGTGAAGAAATTTCTACAAACTGTAGGTAATAATCCAATTAAAAACATGACTTGGCCACCCAATAGTCCGGATCTTAATCCCATCGAAAATCTGTGGAATATATTAAAAAGAAAAATCGATTTTCGAAGGATCACATATGCCATAGAACTACGTAAAGCTATAAGAGAATGCTGGTGTGAAATTGCTTCCAATGAGTGTAAAAAGCTTATTGAGTCCATTCTACGAAGAATTTCGGCTGTCATCCGAGCTAAAGGTGGATTTACTAAATATTGATTACAGTGATCGGTTATTTTTTTCCAAATCAAAGCGTGATTGGATAATTTTTTTCTTTGGTGTTTAAATTTCAATCACCATTTTTCTGTTTATAAATTGATGTATAATGATTTTTCTTTATTGCATATTGTTGTTCATTATATATAATACAATTGTATTATCGCTAATAATCGTTTAATTTTTATGCAGTGAGAATAAATAATCATTTCTTACAAAAAATGGTAGTGTTGGTGTAATGATCGGAATCTTTGTGCCAAGGGTTGTATATATATATATATATATATATATATATATATATATATATGATACATTCCTGTCGAAAATTGGCACATTATAGACGATCGCTATTGCTGTCGACTTGAACGTTCTTTCCACCAGACAATCGGAACATCTCAGTCCGAAACCACTAAAATTACCTGATAATCATATCGAGGTAGCCGCAGTCGAGATCGTTGAAATGTAGTCATGACACCCGGACAGGGCATCACTTCGAGTCGCTCTCCATGAAGACAAATCTCGAAGTATATCACATCGGAAATCTTAATGTATTTGCAGTCGTAAAAATTGAGCAGAGGCAGTGAAATCCAGAAGAAATTTCCCAAAAACATTAAAAAAAAGACTTAATAACTTAATAGATGAGCAGTGGCTTTATTGTGATCACAGAGATGAAAGCAACTCCACCAACTTTCGCTTCATTAAAACTGAACACATTTGAAGATCTTGAAGAATTAGCCGAGCTTGAAGAACATACTACCGATGCATTAGTGTAGACTCCCCAGTGACGGCAATTAGATGACAACCACTAATTCGTGTAAATTCTGTCTCCGAAGCCAGTGTAACCGTATAAATACTTCAAAATTTGGCCCAAAGGTACAAAACGCGCGAACAAGCTGGTCCACTCGCATCCATGTTCGGAGGGCGCTAGGGGGATAAAGAAGGCGGAGCTTTCTCGCTAATGGATGAAAAAATGAGGCCACGAAGACGTGTCTCTGACGTATGATTAAAACTCTTTAACAGAAGCGGCAAATTAAAAAGGTAAAAAGGCCTTTGGGCGCGAAAACCGCTTGGAATCATGGGATGCCGAATGAATTAAATAGAAATAAAAATGGTATTATAAAAGTTCCAAAGAATAAAAATTAAATGTCTCAAAAGAAGAAATTAGGCAGGTGCGTTTAGAGGCAGTGTTGCAATTTAAGAGAATAAGGTTTTAATAAATACGTGTAGCTTTTAACAGATTAAGATTTTTAGAATGATAAATAAAAGAATATTTTGATTAAGTTATGGAATAAAATACAAAATAGATTTAAGAGATATTTTAAAAAGAGAGGGAAAAAAGAATTGAAGAATTTGGAATAATTTAACTAAAGAAAAATGGCGAAAATTTTTTATTATTACATATCCCCCCACCCAAAAAGACGAATGAACCGGTAGGTCATATGACCTGCAAGTTCATTGAAGGGAAATGTTACACGGACTTGGATTACAATTTATCAACTGGAGGAAGTCAAAATAAGTACATTTCCAAAATTTATTCATTAATGCCCAATAACTAATTTAATAACTATAACGCGAATTGGTGGAGTTGTTAATAAAAATACAATTACAAGATATTAATCTTGTTAACAATGACATAAAAAGCTTTAGAAAATATTAAACAAAATAAGAAAAGAATTGTAACACTTTAAAATAATAGATAACATACTTCCAGAGTATCATCTTACAAAATTTGTTGCAAATTGCTTGTAGAATTGTTGCTTAATTTGTCGTTCAGTTCTCGTCTGAGTGATAGTCCATCCAAAAAAGTTATTTGCATACCTCACAAACTGAACAGTTTACAAATTGAAAGAGAAAAATCCTTCAAATTTTAGATCTTACTGATCTTCCTTATGAAAGTCTATTTCAGAATTAAAGTTCATCTGAATGCTTTATATTTACTAGCAACAACTCGAAAATAGTACTAAGATTAATATTAACAACAATAAAACACAAATAATACAATAATAATAATAATAATAAGAAGAAGAATATCAACAATAAAAATTTTAAAATAATAATACTTAACAATAACAATAATTATAAGTTAATTTTCAAATATTAAACTTATGTTTGTCTGAAAAACTCAGTCCTGAATGGAATGCTAAGAAAAACTTAAGAGAAATGAGTATTTTGTTATGGTATAGTTTGTCTGACAAATGGTAATTACCTAAAAAGGCAAATAGGTAATGTAAGCAGTATAAGAGTTTTTTACTCAACATCAAAATTACTATTACCATTATTACCTTTATAACTTCCATTACCTTTACTACTTTATTACTTGTTTACTTCTAGAAGTAAAAATTTATATATCTCAACATATTCAAATTCAAGTAGTATTCAAATTCAAGTAATATTTAATCTCAATATCAAATTATAAATAGTATAACTAATAATAATAATATTCAACAATAAGTTCAGCAATAACAAGCATTATAATTCAAAAATATCACACTCTTTCTTTAATTACTTTCTTAAGTATATAATTAATATCTCATCCATATAGTAGTGAATGAGGTATGAAATATACTCAATAAAATACATAATACAAAAAAAGGAATAAATAAGAAAAATTCGTGAAAACAATCATTATTGTGTAGATGATGGTTATGTAACTATCTTGCTTTCAGTCAAACAAGAAAACGTAAGTTGCGAAATGAAAAAATGGGACCTTGTAGCATATTAAGAAAGGTTGGACAATTCTCAATTAGTATTAAGATATCATATTTGATTAGTTTAAGATATAATTTAATCCAGTTTATTTTATTAGTTTAGTTAATACTGTTTAATTTATTATTCTAATCTAATCCAATTCAGTATCAGAAACTCCTAACTTAAATCAATTAAATTACGCCAGCATAAAAAGTTGACTCAAGTGGAAACTTCAACAGTGACACTCTCGTGTGCACAATCAAGAACACCACGGTTATACAGAAGAGAATTGATTAGTTAATTATTAATTTATTTTATTTCGTTTATTTTTGGATTATATTAAAATCAAGACGAAACTATAAATTTAACATTAGTTTGTTGTTGGTTCTCATGGGATAATTTTAATTGATCAGGAGGATAATAAGGGCGTAATTTTGATACATGTACTATTTCAGTAGGTTTATTTTGAATTTGTCTATCAATTTCAAAATTGACATCAGATAACTTATTAAGGATTTGATAAGGACCACTAAAGACTTGTGAAAGTTTTCTGGTATTAGGATATTGGAACTCTTCATAAATTACAAGATCTCCAATCTCAAATTTTGGTTCTAGATAATTTCGATCATTATATTTTTTACTTCTCCAATAGAATTCATCAGTGCGTTTTTTAGCAAGTTTAAGGGCTTCTTGAACAGGAGGGTAATAATTTTGTTGAAGAGGAGAATCATAGGGTAATTGGCCAAAAAGTAAGTAAGCAGGAGGGAATTTAGTGATAGAATGAGGGGTATTGTTATACTCATTAACTACTTCTGTCAAAATTTTTGTCCAAGGAATTTTGGAGTTGGTAGAATTGACTTTACACTTCAATCTAGTAACTATTGTCTGGTTCGCTCTCTCACATTTGCCATTCGTTTGAGGATGATGTGATGTGGTTAAACGTTGCTTAATATTGTGGTTTCGCAGAAATTTTTTTAAATCTAGATGAAGTAAAGGCTGCATTTCTATCACTTAACACTTTTTGATGGGTCTGGACATTAAGAATTTTATTAAAACAGAATAATTGTTGTGGTGTTTGAATATTAAAAACTTGGTTTAGACAATTAGTATAAGTTTCTGTGGTAACACTTTTTGAGGGGAAAGCCCAAACATATCTAGTAGCATGGTCGATGATGATGTGTAGATATTTTTTGGTGGAGTTATAATAATTGAATCCTCCCACAGTATCAATAGAAAGACATTCAAAAGGTTGATCTGTGGTGTGCATAGCTTGTAATAAGCCAAATTTTTTCTGTCTGGGTTTTTTATTCTTTTGACAAATATCACAATGTTTTACAAAATTGGTTATATCTTGCGTCATGTCAGGCCAATAATAATTAGGGGAGATTAAATTTAACATTTTTTGGATACCAGGATGACCAAATTTTTCATGAGCAACATTTAGTATTTTTCTCCTTAAAGACATGGGGACTACTATTTTTCTAAAACCTTTCTTTTTTACTATCATAAGTCCATTTTCCTTTAGATAATTTTTACCACACACATTATCTTTTTCCTGCCTCTCTATAATTTCTTTAACGTCCAGAAGAAAAGTAAGTGGTTGAATAAAATGTGAAACTGGGTTTCTCGACAACATGTCGGCTTCGACATTTGTGGATCCCTTTTCGTAAACTATATTATATTCAAACATGCTCAACTTCAAAGACCATCTAAATAACCTGCCTCTCAAATGTTTAGTATTTTTTAACCATACAAGAGATGCATGATCAGTATGAATGGTAAATTTTACACCATGAAAATAATGATAGAATTTGTCTAAGGTGTCAATGATGGCAAGACACTCTAACTCGGTAATAAAATAATTCTTCTCATAACTTCTCAATCCTCTAGAGTAATAAGCAATTGGATGTAAAAAATTATTACTATCAGGTTGTTTTAAGACTGCACCTACTGCCACCTGTGAGGCATCAACAAACATATGGAGGGGTAACTTAGGGTCATAAATTTTTAAGATAGGTTTGGCTATTAAGGCATCTTTTAATTTTTGAAAAGAATTTTGACAATCTGTATTCCATTCCCATAATGTATTTTTTCTGAGTAATCTGTTAAGAGGGACTCGAATTTCGGCATATTTATCTATAAACTTGTGATAAACATTGATAGATCCTAAGAATCTCTGAAGTTCCTTTACATTTGAAGGGGGTTTTAGTTTTTTTATTACTTCAATATTAGTATTAGCAGGAGTTAATGTGCCATTCTGGATGGTATATCCTAAGAAGTTAATTTTATTTTGGACAAAATTGCATTTAGAGAGTTTAAGTTTAATGTTTTCGCGTCTACATAATTCAAATATTTGGTTTAAATGTTGCATATGTTCTTCTAATGAGGAAGAAAAAATAATGATATCATCAAAATAATGGCAAGCAAAGTCTATTTTGTATTTAGTAAGTATTCTTCTAAGGGTTCTATTAAATATCGGGGGGCCTAATTTAATCCCGAAGGGCAGAACTAACCATTCAAAGAGCCCAAAGTTGGTAGCAAAAGCCAATTTTTCAGTATCGGATGGATGTATGGGTATAGGCCAGTAGCCAGAGGCTAAATCTAAAGTTGAAAAATACTGCGCACTACTCAGTTTATCTAAAATTCCATCGATACGAGGTAGGGGTTCTGCGTCATTTTTCATTATTGCATTCAATTTTCTATAGTCAACACATAATCTAGTTTTTTTTACCTTCTTCTCTTTTCATTACTAATGTAACAGGAGCAGAATAGGGACTATTGCTCTCTTTAATTAAACCAACATCTAATAGTGAATGAATTTGATCCGAAATCTCTTTTTCTTCTAAAGGGGAAGTTCTGTATGGCCTCAGAGATATTGGTAGGTCAGAATTAAGAAAAATACGTTGCGGTTCGATATTAATTCTCCCGACATCAAATTTATTTTTAGAAAATATATCTAAATAATCCCTTATACTTTCCCTTAAAGTTTCATTTTCTATAGAATTTATTTCCCCAATTAATTTAGAATTATCAACATTAGATGGAACAAAGGATTGAGGAGATATGATCTTTCCATAATCGGGTTGCACTCTCTGATAATCATAGTTAACATTAAAATGAAGTAACCTTAATTTATCACTGGATATGTTCTTAGATTCATTTAAAACAAGGTCTCCTTGTAATACTCTACATGTAGCACAGTCAATAATTAAATTAAACTTACAGCATTCTTTTAAACCTAGTATAGCATAATCTAAATTTGTATTACATATTAAAAATCTAATATTTTGTTGCACATTACCTAATTTAAACAATAAATTACAAGCTTTATCTATTACAACAGTTCCTTTGGCTTGGCCAATAATAACAGGTGGAATATTTATAACTTTAGCATTTAAGAATTTAACAAATTTAAAAGGCAAAATACTTATGGTTGAGCCAGAGTCAATCACACAAGGTAGTTCCCTGTTATCTACATATCCTGATACAATTAACTGTCATATATTATCAGTAGATGGTTGTGGTTGACTAAGAGGGGGTGCAGAAGATTGCAGAGGCCTAACATTGAATACACAATCCCTCTCCCAGTGATAAGCATTTTGGATACCTCTATTTAAACACATTCGACATGGTCGACTAGGAAGCCTTCTTTGATAATGATTGACAGGCAATCTGGGACTAACGAACCTGGACGTTGAAGGGTTAAAATTAGTTGCTGCTTGGAAATTTGGATTCCTGTAATTAGGTTGAGGGCGAATCCAATGTCTAGGTGAATTAATTGGTTGAGAAAAAGGTCTGGAATTTTGAGACACATTTCTAACATTACTATTATTGTTACTGCTAGAATGAGATGGAATGACAACAAGTTGTTTAACTAATCTATACCAATCGGTAGTAGATTCAGGAGGATTTACTATTAAATAGTTCTGGTATTCAGGTTTTAAGCCATCTGTCAATCCTTGTAAAATAATAGTTTCACATAGTTTAAGTTGTCGACCTATCTCTATTTTCTGACGGAAATAATTTTCTAAGTTGTTTAGGTCATGCAATTTCAGCGAGGCGAAATCAGAAAAACGGGGACTGTTACTTTCAGAAATTTTTCAGTTAAGATCTCAGCAATTTTTTCATACTCTTTACAATCTAGACATTCATTAACATACACCTTTAATGCTTCGCCCTTCAAATATTTGGAAATATTGTTGATTTTCCACTCTTTTTTATCTGGAGGGGCTGATCCTTCAAAGTGTCTAAGCCAAGACACAACATTCATCCCACTTTCTGGGTCAAAAATAATAACATTAAGCTTTTTTTCAGCCATTTTGGTTTGAGTACCCTTACTTTCAACAATAACTTTAACGAACCCTGACTTTAATAACATGTAAAAAAAAATAACAATGTATAAAGACTTCTTTAACTTAACAACAACTGTAAATATCTAACTCTTAATAATTTAAATAACAAACTAAATAATATTCAACAGTAAAAAAGTCCAATTCATATTAAAATTCATTTCACTTAAATAGTAAATGTAAACTACTACTATAATCTTTCTATAAATAGATCCACTATATATGAATATCACAATTTAGAATGAAATAAATAAAACACTTTTTTTAAATAAGTATCATTATTTCGTAAGAACAATTTTTTTGGCTCTTGAATTGTACTCTCAGAATATAGCATCAAAAAACAAAAGTAATAAAATAAACAAATAAATTAACTGCACAATAATTTTACCCTTTCAATGTTACTCAACTTTCTTTTGAGATAACACAATTTTTTTTTTTTTTTTTTTTTTTTTACATTAATAAACTTCAAAAGCTATTTTTGCGATTATTATGCAATCAGTGAAGCTGTAATTTCAGATAATCTAATAAATTTTTATGCATTTTTAGAATGGCATAGAATATGTTCCAATACATGTTACTTGAAAAGAGATTACTCATATATTTTTTCAATAAATAGAAATTATTTCCTATGAATAAATATCACCGAATGAAAAGGGACTATAATTAAATGATAAAATGAAGTTACTCTTGTAAAATGAAGTAATATAGGAATAAATATCAGAGCAGTTCAAAACTTTCAGTAATATTTGTGAGCTTAACCAAATAAAATTAATTTTTTAACAATACATAAGAATAAATATTAAATTTCGTAAGTTCTAAATGTTCAGGATAAAAGGAACAAAATTCTTCTAAAGTATTCTAAGAACAATTTTTGTTCTATATAAGCCAATAATAACAAATCAATAAAATAAGAAATCAATAAAAATAAAAGAATAATTTAACTTACAGACGTCACTTCTGGGATAAATTTATAAACACTTATGAGTGATAATTTGACAACTAATCGGCAGTTGTTCTCCAATATCACTGGGAAGTCTCCAAAATGTTTTTATTACGCAGGTCATCAGTTATCCTGCCGGCTTTTTTGATACATTCCTGTCGAAAATTGGCACATTATAGACGATCGCTATTGCTGTCGACTTGAACGTTCTTTCCACCAGACAATCGGAACATCTCAGTCCGAAACCACTAAAATTACCTGATAATCATATCGAGATAGCCGCAGTCGAGATCGTTGAAATGTAGTCATGTCACCCGGACAGGGCATCACTTCGAGTCGCTCTCCATGAAGACAAATCTCGAAGTATATCACATCGGAAATCTTAATGTATTTGCAGTCGTAAAAATTGAGCAGAGGCAGTGAAATCCAGAAGAAATTTCCCAAAAACATTAAAAAGAAGACTTAATAACTTAATAGATGAGCAGTGGCTTTATTGTGATCACAGAGATGAAAGCAACTCCACCAACTTTCGCTTCATTAAAACTGAACACATTTGAAGATCTTGAAGAATTAGCCGAGCTTGAAGAACATACTACCGATGCATTAGTGTAGACTCTCCAGTGACGGCAATTAGATGACAACCACTAATTCGTGTAAATTCTGTCTCCGAAGCCAGTGTAACCGTATAAATACTTCAAAATTTGGCCCAAAGGTACAAAACGCGCGAACAAGCTGGTCCACTCGCATCCATGTTCGGAGGGCGCTAGGGGGATAAAGAAGGCGGAGCTTTCTCGCTAATGGATGAAAAAATGAGGCCACGAAGACGTGTCTCTGACGTATGATTAAAACTCTTTAACAGAAGCGGCAAATTAAAAAGGTAAAAAGGCCTTTGGGCGCGAAAACCGCTTGGAATCATGGGATGCCGAATGAATTAAATAGAAATAAAAATGGTATTATAAAAGTTCCAAAGAATAAAAATTAAATGTCTCAAAAGAAGAAATTAGGCAGGTGCGTTTAGAGGCAGTGTTGCAATTTAAGAGAATAAGGTTTTAATAAATACGTGTAGCTTTTAACAGATTAAGATTTTTAGAATGATAAATAAAAGAATATTTTGATTAAGTTATGGAATAAAATACAAAATAGATTTAAGAGATATTTTAAAAAGAGAGGGAAAAAAGAATTGAAGAATTTGGAATAATTTAACTAAAGAAAAATGGCGAAAATTTTTTATTATTACATATATATATATATTAAACCTTAATAAAGGGGACGGGGGACATCTATGTTCTACAGACTTGGTTCCTAGTAAGCAGTCCCTCTCGGGTAGTAAAGTACAGTAAAGGGAAGGGCTGGTCCCGATTTCCAGTTTTATTTCTGTTACTTTTCTTGGAAAGTTTGTCACTTCTAGTTATCACCTCAGTTTTGTTTAACATTGGAAGTTACCACAGTGCGTATTCACGTTAAAATACATATTGTGTTTTTCTTGGTGTGTAATTTGATGATGTCTAAGAGAATTGTGTTAACATTGGAAGGCAAAAAGAAATTTTTTAGAACACATGAGAATGGAACATCAGAAAGGAAATTAGCGACACAGTTAAATTGTAGCAAAACTCAAATATACATTGAAAAACAAGATTTTCTGTTAAAAGAGTGCGATTAATTCGAATCATCACACTCTTAATTAGATTGGAAATCTAACTCAACTTTCTGTCAATAAATTGATAGAAAGTTTAATACCTGTTAGAAATGATACTAAGATAAATAATTTGTTTAAAGATATCAAAGGATGTCGAGAAACAAAAAGTGTTAAAACCCAAGCAAATTTCAATTAAATTTTCTTTAAAGCTCTATAGACATGAAATATAAAAAACTAATTCAATAATATTTTTTTGTGGTATGTATTGCATTAAACTTTTCTTTACCCATTACCTCTATTCAGAGACCACCTCTCTGAAAGACTGATTTTTTATGGTCCAATGGGTGGTAGTGTTCTCTTTATACAGGTTTCACTGTATATATCTATCTATGTATGTCCTATCTCTCAATCTTCACTTACATCTTATCTAAAGTTTAAAATGAAAAAAAAAAAAAAAAAGCCAAGGAAAAACATTTACTCACAGGAGAAGAATCCGAGAATTCCAAGCCTATAATTCATCGACGCCACAATAACATTACCATACTGTGAGAGAGCAGCACCATTATAGATTTCGAAGCTAGAAGATCCCGTCGTAAAGTCACCTCCGTAAATGTAAACCATGACTGGTTTCAACCTGGTTCTACTTTTGGGAACCCATACATTGAGGTACAAGCAATCCTCATTCATCCTGCTACTGCTTTGATTAAGATATCTGGCTGTGAACTCCATCCCAGGCTGCAGACAAGCTGGAGGCAGCTCTTCGGCATCGAAAGTTCTTCTCCATGGTGATTTAGGAACTGGCTTTGCGAACCTTAGATTTCCCACGGGAGGTTCAGCATAGGGAATGCCTAGGAACGCTTCGACATTTTTTCCACTTAAAGACATTCCTCTAATTGGTCCACTCTTTGTATTAATAACTCTGTGACCATTTATAAAAGGAACCAGGAATAAAAAAAGTAGACGTAACATTCTGTGGAAAAGAAATTAGAAAAAAAAAATAAAAAATAAAAAACGTGACTAAAACATATTAAAATATCTTTAATAAGTGGAACACAAAATTGTATTTATTTTTTTAAATTTATAAATATTTTTTCTTTTTTTTAGGTGCGTTCGTAATTATATAAACACGTAGCACTTATAGTCGTCGTCTGGTCCGTCTGTCTGTCTGTCCATCCGTCCGTCTATCCGCATATAACAGCGCAAAAACTACTCAACCAAATGATTTGAAATTTAATATATATAATCTTTGCAGAATTTTGTCGAGACATTTCAAATTTTATAAAAATCGAATCAAAACTTTAGAAGATATTAATAAAAATATTTATTAAGAAATTTGAATTAAAAATAAAAATCGGTGCTTTCTTGTTATCGGAGCTTCCGAGGTTTAATCGTCAAGCGACCGAGATACTTATTTTATTACAGAAATTAATCTGTAGACGATATAATTTATTTCACAGAATTAACACTGAATATTTATATAACTAGCTATAGTCCTCGTTTGTCACGTTTGACGTACAATTTGTAACTTGTTTTTCTTGGAAATGTATTTTTTTTACATATATTCTTTTTCAAATGTAAATTCATAAAAAAAAAAAAAAAACTTTTATTTTAATTAAAAAAATATATTTATTTATTTTAGCCTATATTTAAAGATTAATATAATGTTTTGAAAATACTTTTTAAAATTTTTGAATACATAAAAGAATAAATATTAATTTGTTTTCAGGATTTACAAAAATATTTATTCAAACATTTTAATAACATTTTAAAGAAAAAAAAAGTATTTTTTATGGATACTCTTTACTACGAGAATGATATTTTCAAAATTTTCACTCTAGACAAAAAATCATGAAGACAATTTAATCAATATATATTTAAAAAGAACGTTCAAAACTTTTTCTTATACAGCAATTTAGATATCAATGCAAATATGACGAATCTTGAGTTTTAGGTACTCCTTAGACAGTCACATACAGTACAACATAAAAAGGATTATGTCTTTTGATCTAATATTACATCTAGTATTTACATACGTTTCACGTCATTTTAATTAAAAAACGCTAGAGCAGAGTTTTCAAAATTTTATTCTCTATCCTAAACTTCGAAAAATGTTCACGTCCCACCTAATATGTAGGCATATAGAGATTTTTGTATAGTTTATCACGCGAAAAGGTGAGCTTTCATAAAAGTACTTTCATACACGAAGATAGTTGTACAGTACACACATCGCAACTATAAACAAACTATGTACACGCAAACGGTAATAGGTATTCCAGATGTGAAAACATGTCCGTGAGAAACGCTGACGTCATATTGACGGTGGCAACGGCCTGAATAATAAATTTTGCAGTTTTGAAAATTTATTAACATCTAAACATCACATAATTTCAATTTTTAGGGCCGTCTCCATACTGAAATGTAACAAACTTTGAAAATTTCAATACAACACCTAATTTTGACGTGATATTTGCATCCTTCGTATATTTTACCTTAGAATACCTTATACACGAAAAGAGTTGAACACGTATCATAACTAGGAACAAAATATATACATGAAAACTGTAGTAGCTATTCCAAATGTGAATAATTATCTACAGTGAGCAAAAAAAGTATTTGCACATCAGGTGAATTTTTTGTATCACATATAAACAAACAAAAAATGAACTACGAATGAAAAATATAAAAAATATCTATAAAAACAATATATTTAATATTATAATAATATAAATATATTTAATATTTGACTTTATATTTATGTTTAAAAATATGAAAATATAAAAAAGTAATATTTGTGATGCCAAAAAAGTATTTGTACATTTACGAATCATTAAAAATCATTTACGAATCATTCTACAAAATATTTGTTTTCCACCAGCTATTAAATGAAAAATTATTATTTTAAAAATATATTACAATGCATAAGAGGAAATTAGCAAATATAAAAAACCTTACCTAAAAAGTCTGTCAAACAAATCTGTTTTCTGTTTGGTTTTCGTTTATTCAGTTTTATTTTCTAATTTCATAAACAATGCTTGATAGTCTTCTTTTTTCTGATGAAAATAAAAAACTTCGTAAGGTGCGTGATGCAGCCACAGCGTCCTGGAATTTGGATGTCAGTTTTTATTCACCGAGTTCGTTATCACTCTCATTTAAATCATTGTCACAAATGTTTGTTTCTTCTATCAATTTGTGCAGCTATTGTTTGTACAAAAAGGTCAATCGTAAGCCGAAAGAGACGGTTTAACAGATGTCATATTTTTCGATTCCAGATTTGTTAGGATTTTTCACCGCTATTTCCTTATCTCTTTGGTTGGGACTTAATGAAAGTGGCATAAAATGCAGAGTATTGCTTTAAGCGAGTGACGGTTTCACAATGCCTTACTATTGTTATATTTTTGAAGTAATTAAAAAAAGAAGAAACTAATGTGATAAAAAAAAAACTGTAATTTCTGATGTTGCATCTTGGATGTCAAATGATTTATATCCGGCTCATAATTGGTTATTTTAAATAAAATGCATCAGGAACTGGAGTCATCTGACAAGTTGATTCGATTTGAATTTTTAATGTTGTTCATCTCCGTAAATAATGATTCGCTAGCATAAATAGACGGAAAGATTGTCAACATGGCTAACGCCAACTTCTTCAAACAACTATAATCGCCTGGAATTGAATTCCAAGTGGACATAGGTTTATTATCAGAATTTTTGTTTAGGATGCCTGGTAATCTTTCTTTTTCGATAATATCTAAATCTTCTCACAATTTACCAAATTTCTGAGCCAAAATTGATTTTTTTTTTTTTTTTTTTTTTTTTTTTTTTTTTTCTTAAAGCACTTTTTATACACACGAAAATCATATTTTATTAGTTAGAAATCTATAGGGAAAGTGAAAGGGCAACTTTAGAGTTATAGAAATAGTGCGCGCCGCAGAGAGTAAACAGAAACGAAAACATTTTAGATGCTATTTTAATTTTTGTTTCACCGCAGCGATCTTCAAAATCAGTGGACAATCTAGCTCCGCCAATTTTCAACCAATCAACGTGATCATTTTGAAATAAATCGTTACATATTTTTCTAGTGAAATATGTAGAATTTTTTCGAAGTACTGATGGCTCGCTTTTCTGTGTAACTGAAAGTAACGAACGCTTACTTTACATTTTACTTTGAATTAATGTTATTTCACTAAAAATGCTATTTTTTTAAAACCTTTTTTTGCACTAGCTTTCGAATTCTTTTATTGTCAAGTCAACGATGAGTTATCGTGCTTTTCAATTTTTTTTATTTAACTCAACTTGGCTTTTTTATGCAAAGATGGAATCGTGAACTACAACAACGTAAAACTTTAAACACTAAAAAGTAAAAAAAATAAATAGTGTAATATATATTTTTAAAAATAGGCTTTAATTATTTAATATTTTCATTAAAATTAAAGATGTAATTACTGCTTAAAGTGATAAAAACATTACACAAAAGGCTTAAAATACCTTTTAATATAAATATGACATGTTTACTGCGCTCTAACAGCGACTTCTTCAAGATCAAAATGATAAATAAATTATTTTCGCAAAGTTTTTGAAAATGATAAACACAAATCATGAGATCCAATGTATAATGCAAGCAGGTGCTTAAATTGGTCCGACTGGAAACGTGAAAATTATTATTTTATTGCTTTCTTACTTTGTAAATCACCGCTTGCCAAATTTTAGGTAATTCAAAAGAAGCGGATTCATTGCATATGTTCTCGTTTCGCAAATATATTTCTATTGATTCACGGATAATGGATGAGAAACAAACTCTTGATGAAAAAATTATTTTACTATTCTTGAAATAAATCTGCAAAGGTTCTATTCTATTTAGTCTGGCTACAGCTGTAGTTCTTGTGCATATTTGATATCTGCAATATGTTCTTTTATTCTCATTTTAAATTTTTTGTTTGTCATTTCTATATAGTACTGTAATTCCCCATCTGCCCTGGTGCATGGGATTTCACTGGGTCTTAAAAGTAACTGTTTTGAATAAAATGACTTCAAAAAAGAATATTCCTTATCTGGTATATAGTCATAGCTAAAGTTTTTTTTTTTTTACTAACTTTTGCTCTTATACAAAAATCTGATAACGGTTTTGATTAAAATATTGGAAATGATATAAGTTTTTCATATGAGTTAATAAAGTAGTTTTCTATTTTTTGGTTTATGGGTTAATTATGCAAAAACATTCTTAAAGACGCATTAAATGTGAATGTAACCTGCCTTCATTTAAGTATTATTATAAAAAATGTTCTTTGAATCAATTTAGATGTCTCTTCATAACATTTAAATAATTTAGTGGATAATACCATTGACGCTCTGAAATTTAAGAATATTTTGGGATTTTTCTTTTTCGAAGTATTTATAAAAATTGCGCACACGATTTCATGAAAATGGATAACCAGATTTACGTGAAATTTCAGGGTCTTTCATAGTAAATGAATGCATACGAAATGGCATAAAATCTTGATCCTTCAGATAATATTCATAAAACTATGTTTGTTTCAAGTTTAAAATGACCGATTTTCAAGAATATTTATTTTTTATTATTGCAAGTATACGAGACTTATTTTTTCAATAACAGGTCATTTTAATAAAACACCATTTGTATGTAAAAAAATTAAAATCTCTTACGGTTACGTTATGCGAGTGGGATCCTGATCCTGTGCGCAGTGGAAAAAATAGGCGCTTATTTATGACATAAAAGTAATAAATATTAATTTATGACTTAACAGTAATACATATTATTTTATGACTTAACAGTAAAACATATTAAAACTATTACTTTAATCTTTCATCCAAGTAGCTCTAATAGTTTTAGAGTTTTAACAATGTTTAAACATTTACTAAATTATGACATTTTAAAGATATTCGATTCCTTAAATTCAAATATGAGTAGTACTTTCTTGTAGACTCTTTAGTTAACTTATGTTAAAATTAAATGAAGAAGCAGATAATGCAGGGATATTTATTAGAAAATGAATCACTAGAGAATTGGTTGTTTAGATTTAATCTTCGCCGATTGTCTGACGTCTATGTCTTTGCATTTTGCTATGTAAGTTCTGCTGATTTTTAATAAAAGCTAGATTGTGTTTCGAACGTAAAAGGCCCAATTGTCAAAAATTTCAGGAGTAGACGCCCTGACCGCAGGCTCTCTGGCCAGTCCATAAAAACGTTTTATCAACTTCTGACTTTTTTATTTTATTATTTGTTAGTTATTTTTACTTACAAAATTGTAAGTAAAAAAGTACTTTTTTTGTTATTAAAAACCAGAACCGAAGCCGCACCCTGGTAATTCAACCGGCACCAGTTGTACCCTTCATCAGAGGTTGTCATTTTCTTACTCCCCTCCTTCGAGATAGACTTATTCGAAAATAGACTTATTTATTTATTACTTTAAAATTCTATTTCCACTTAAAACATCCACTAAATGTAAGTTTTCAGCTGCAAACTAAATTATGGACTTTTTTACAAAGCCTTTTTATAAAAAAGCAATCATGTAAAGATTCCATTAGAAAACTTTGTTAATCGAAATTTGTTTTAAAACAAATATTTCTTTAAAGTTATAGCTTTTATGTTGAAATAGTTAAATCTGAGGGAATTTGTTTTCTTAAGACATGGATGAAGTTTTTGTTTGTATCATAATTTAGATATAATCTTGTTTCTAAGGTAGGGCAATATTTTGAAAAGTGGCTGGAACAAATTGTAAATTGTAAAGATAAAAATAAAGTTGTGTAAGAACAAGAAATAATTGCATTAACGAACATAGAACATTTTAAGAGTAAAAAGAAATTCACAGTTATGCAGTCATGATTTTTTAATCATGATAACACAGTGGTTAGCTATGCGATTATATGTAAGCTCAAATCTGGGCAAAAAGTGTTAAAAGAAAATAAATTTAAACTGTGCTACCTTCTTTTAACACTAGAACAGCGGAACATTTTACTCAAATTTTATAAAAATATTTCACACCAGAAATTTTATTTAAAACTATTTAACTTATTTATTTAAATTAATTCTTGAGTAGCATATATTTAACTTATTTTATGAAAAAAATTCTGGTGCGAATTTTTATCAACATCTACTCATTTGGTGCGGGTCAAAGTGACCCGTCATTGTGGTTCTAGTGTTAAATGAGCAAAATTTTATATTATATAAATAATTCTTACTAGGCAAAAATATTAATAAAAATAATAAAATTTCGTACTTACGCTTCTTCTAAAAAGATGTATGTGCAGGGGACTGATCACATCTGTTGTGTAGACGACTGATCACATCTGTTGAGATACTTATTCAAATTACACATTGCTTCACGCTGAAACAACAAATCGGATATGGGCTTCTCTTATGAAGCAACATTTTCCAGCTGTAACAAACCATTATTCTGGCGACTCCGTGTGATTCCGATTTCCTATATTTTCTGTTATCACTTTCGTCATTTCTCGATAGATTTGAAATTTTAATGCAGCGTTCTTTTCCAGTTACTTGAATTCAAGCATATATAATAATTAATAACAAAGGAAGAATTTGTTTGCCTGTTAGTTAAGCAGTATTGTGAAAAGTGTTAGTAAATTTTGAAGGTAGCTAGTAGTTTTGCGCGCTCTAAAGTAATTAGCAATATATAAATAAACAATTGTACTTTAGCAAAAGATAGGTAAGATATTTGCTTACCTCCTTTTTCAGCATTCATAGTCACTCCTCATTTTCCGCGTGCCAGGTCTGCCAGTCTCCATGTCGATGAATACGTTTATTAATGATGTACACTAGTTAATCCATGGTAATGAATTATCCATTATATGTGGCACACACTATGTTTTAAATCCTTGATGATTCACTATGTGATTGTGAAATGTGAAAATATTGTTAATTAATAAAACATTATTCATTATACAGTTTAAAGTATTTAATTTATATTTCTTATATTTAATAGTTACATAATTTTAATTTTAAACATTAGTTAAATTTAATTTAATTTAAGGGAGAACGAAATTACATGTCCGTTTCCAATACGCGAGAAAAAGCTTCTATTTTAAACTTCTATATAGCAGAAAGAAACAATCTTTTAGTCCTTTTTATATGATGTCATTTTTTAGTTCTTTGATTGGTTAGAAATGACGTAAAGTCAACTCACGTCATTCATACGAATTTTACTTCTTACTTCCTTGTTCAGTTCACATTCACGAGTTTGTAAAAACCTCTTCATATTGCATCATGGATTTCACTTCCTCTTTGAAATTGAGTTAAGTACTTTTTATCTTGATGAGTTTAAATGAAGTAAATAAACTGTCATAAAAATCAATTTGCGGAGATTATTTTCATGATATATTACCAACAATCTCCTCCTTAATATCTGGAATTTGATTTCTTAAATTTAAATTTCTCCTGTGAACTTCAAAGATAGGTTTGGGAGTGGGCTTAGTTAGGATGTCCGCTATCATGTTCTTTGATTCACAATACTTTAGATTAATTGTACCATTGTCCTTTAAGTGTTTAATGGAATGATATCGAATATCGATATGTTTGGTGCGACGGGTATACTTTTCTGATTCGATCATTTTTATGCAGGACTGATTGTCCTCATGCACAGTTATTGGTAATGTCTGTTCTAAGTCGAATTCTTGTAGGAGTCTAATTAACCATAAAATTTCTTGCGACGCATTTGCTGTTGAAATATACTCAGCTTCAGCACTCGACATGGCTATACATTGTTGTTTTTTGCTAATCCATAATAACGAATTTTTCCCCAACAAAAATAAGTTTCCGCTGGTGGACTTTCTAGTTTGTATATCTCCAGCCCAGTCTGAGTCACAATACACTTCTAGTTTAGGTTGGTGTGTTGTATTTATTTCTAATTTAAAGTTTTTAGTGTGATTTAAATAGGAAATCACTCTTTTAGTTGCCTTCCAATCCTTCTGTGAAGGTTTCTCATTTTTTCTACTTAGGATGTTAACTGCGGCTGAAATATCTGGTCTTGTTACAGTAGCGATGTACAAAAGCGCTCCAATTGCCTTTCTGTAGTCGATGTTGTTTGGCAATGGTATTTCATCATTATCATAATTTAAGTAGCCTGTTTCCATGGGCGTTTTGTAAGGCTTTGCTTCTTCTAATTTAAATTTTCGAACTAATTCTTCAATTTTAATTTTTTGATTTAGTTTATATCCTTCGTTTGTTTTTTCAATTTTAATCCCTAGGTAGTAGTTTAACTGACCTAAATCTTTTAGTTCATATTCAGTTTTAAGTTTCTGTATAATTTCTTTAATTTCATTTTCCTTTGCAGATATCAAAATATCGTCTACATAAACGATAATATATGCTTTACTGGTTTTTGTATTACGTATGAATAAACACGTGTCTGAAGTTGATTGTTTGAAATTTAACTTTTCTAATGATTCTGAAATTTTTGTGTGCCAGGCTCTAGCTGCCTGTTTTAAGCCGTATATAGCCTTATTTAATTTGCACACTTTGTTTTCATGATTAGGTTTAACATAGCCTTCCGGCTGAGAGATGTATATATCCTCTTCTAAATTTCCGTACAAAAATGCAGTTTTAATATCTACATGATTTATGTTTAGTTTATGATAGGCGGAGGCTGCTAAAAATGTTCTAATTGTTGTATGTGAAACCACTGGAGCAAATGTTTCATAATAATAAATACCAAAATTTTGAGAATAGCCTTTGGCTACTAATCTTGCTTTGTATTTTTGTATTTTTGATTTATCGTCTAATTTAGTTTTGAAGAGCCATTTCGAACCTATTATTTTTGTATTTGGCGGGGGGTCAACTAATGTCCAAGTTTTATTTTGGTTGTGAGATTCTATCTCCTCCTGTGTCGCTTTGATCCAGTTTTCTTTTTGTACTGGGTTTTCCATGTTTATTATTTCCTGCCAATTTTTAGGTTCATTAACTTGTTCATCTTTAACCATATAAATTAGTCTATCTGCGGGAACCCCTTTATTTACTCTATCTGATCTTCTCGGTTCGGTTTGATTTAGTTCAGATTCATTCTGAGTATTATTTTCATTAGAAATTTCGATTTTTATCAGATTTGGGTTTTCTGACTTTTCGTTTTCGGCACTAGTGTTTTCATCTATATTTAGTTCTAGCCTATTTTCTGTATTTGAATTTCTCTGATATTTTTCTAAAAACTTCACCGTTCTGGCTATAGTGATATCTTTGCCGCTCGTGTAGATACGATATCCCTTGGAATAATTATCGTATCCCACAAAGATCCCTTCTACTGCTTTATTATCTAATTTTTGCCTTTTTTGCTTATTAATGTATGCATAAACTTTGCAGCCAAAAACTCTTAGGTATTTTAGATTTGGTCTTCTGTTTGACCATAACTCATATGGAGTTTTTTCGTTGGCTTTTATCAGCAGTCGATTTTGTAGGTGATTTGCGGTGCAGATCGCCTGTCCCCAAAAATGTAATGGTAAATTAGAGTCATTTAACAATGTTCTTGTCATTTCAATTAGAGATCTATGCTTGCGTTCAGCAATACCATTCTGACTTGGAGAATATGGTACTGTTAGCTGTCGCTTAATTCCATTTTCTTTTAGAAAATTATCAATACTAGAATTTTTAAATTCTTTCCCATTATCTGTCCTGAGTTCTATAGGCTTTTTGCCAAATTTATTGTTGACCAGAGCAACATATTCCTTTAGTTTTTCAAATACCTCACTTTTATTTTGTAGGAGATATAATATCGTAAATCTAGAGTAATCATCTATGAAAGTTAAAAAATAATTTTTCCCACCTATGGTTGGAGTTTGAATAGGAAAACACACGTCGGAATGGACCAATTGCAGAATTTTATTTGCTCTAAATTCCGTTTTCTTTGGGTAAGGAGCGTCAGTTATTTTTGCTTTAATGCAAGGTTCACATTCGGTACTATGGGAACAATTATTTATGTTTATTCCGCATGCTAATTCCTTTGTCATTATTTGCTTGATAGACGCGACATTTTTATGCCCTAATCTTCTATGCCATAATTCTATGCAATTTTTATTTTTGCAATTAGTTATCATGTTTACGAAATTTTCATCTGTGGTTATGTTTGTTTACTGAATTTCGTATAAATTGTTTTTTCTACTTCCTTCTAAACGAATTAATCCTTCATATTCTAGAAAACATTGATTATCTTCAAATGTTAATTTGCATCCGTTTTTCGTAGCTTTAGCTACCGAAAGTAAATTTGTTTCTATTTCGGGTACAAGTAGAACATCTTTTAATGTTATGTTGTGTGTTTTTCCGTCTGAGGTTATCGTGGTAATTTTTACATTACCTGACCCGTAGGATTTTAGTTTATTGCCGTTGGCAATTACGACGTTAGATTGTTCTCTGTTATTAAATTCTTCAAATAATTTTTCATCATTTGATATATGGGAGGACGAGCCAGAATCTATGATCCATGCTTTATTTTGCGATTTGTTAGTTAAAAATGCGCAATTTTTCTTTTCTTCGGTTCCAAGATAAGCTGTGCTTTTATTGTTCGGTTTATTTGAGTCCGCGCTTCTAAACTTATTTTCATCTTATTGAAATACTAATGAAGAAGAGAAATGTTTTTTGTTGTTTTGTTTAAAGTTAGTTGTTTTATTTCTGTTGTGCCAGAAATTAACTGTGTTATGATTTTTCATACGACAAATCGTGCAATATTTTTCTTCCTTTTTAAAACCTGTGGTTTTAATATTTCTTTCAGCTCTAAAGGCTTTATTTGAATTGTCACCGGTATTTGAATGCTCATTTCTTTTATTGAATTCATCTGTTAATTTATTCTTAATGAATTCAAGAGTTAATTCGTCTTCCTGCCTGGCTTCTAATGCGGTTATGAGGGTGTCATAAGAAGGTGGCAAAGAGCAGAGCAATAATGCTGAAATATGATTTGTTTTAATTTCTTCGCCTATGGCTGATAACTTATTTATGATTTCTAATATCTTTGTTATGTGCGTTATCATGTTGCCTCCTTCTGATAATTTTGTTCCGTAGAGTTTCCTTAGTAGAAAGAGTTTGCTGGAGAGATTCGATCTCTTATGGATGTTTTTTAGCGTATTCCATGTGTCCCGTGCATTTTGTAAATGCTTAATATGGATGATTTGGTTATCCTCAATACTTAAATTAATAAGAGCCCTTGCTTTTTTATCTGTTTTTAACCAATCGGGTGTCATTGGATTAGGTGGGTCGTCTGTGACGACTTCAAAGAGATCTTCTCTTATTAAGAGCATTTCCACCTTAAATTTCCAATTTGCATAGTTACTTGAATTTAATTTTTCAATTATACTACTTTCTTTGAAGGTTGCCATTTTTCTATTTTAGAATATATCTAAAATTAATTAATTTTCTTTTAAGTATTCGAGGATTCTAGGACACTATATTTTTATTTATTTTATTTTTTACCCTTTATATACTTTAGAATATTCCAGCTGATAATCTTGTTAGTAAATTTTGAAGGTAGCTAGTAGTTTTGCGCGCTCTAAAGTAATTAGCAATACATAAATAAACAATTGTACTTTAGCAAAAGATAAGTAAGATATTTGCTTACCTCCTTTTTCAGCATTCATAGTCACTCCTCATTTTCCCGCGTGCCAGGTCTGCCAGTCTCCATGCCGATGAATCCGTTTATTAATGATGTACACTAATTAATCCATGGTAACGAATTATCCATTATATGTGGCACACACTATGTTTTAAATCCTTGATGATTCACTATGTGATTGTGAAATGTGAAAATATTGTTAATTAATAAAACATTATTCATTATACAGTTTAAAGTATTTAATTTATATTTCTTATATTTAATAGTTACATAATTTTAATTTTAAACATTAGTTAAATTTAATTTAATTTAAGGGAGAACGAAATTACATGTTCGTTTCCAATACGCGAGAAAAAGCTTCTATTTTAAAGTTCTATATAGCAGAAAGGGTTGGGTTGATTATTGACGGCCAATTATATACACTAGGGATATAGGCCCGGGGGGAGTGCCCTTTGTGGGGGTCTTTCTAAGGGAACCTAACCCGTATTTACGCATGGATAAATCCACGGCTTGAAGAAAACCACGAAAACTCCGAACGATTAGGCCGACGGGCGCGATTGGGATCGAACCCAGCACCTCCCGTCTACCAGCTTCGAGAGCAGAACCTCTCAGCCACTGGTGGGGCCTATATAGCAGAAAGAAACAATCTTTTAGTCCTTTTTATATGATGTCATTTTTTAGTTCTTTGATTGGTTAGAAATGACGTAAAGTCAACTCACGTCATTCATACGAATTTTACTTCTTACTTCCTTGTTCAGTTCACATTCACGAGTTTGTAAAAACCTCTTCATATTGCATCATGGATTTCACTTCCTCTTTGAAATTGAGTTAGGTACTTTTTATCTTGATGAGTGTAAATGAAGTAAATAAACTGTCATAAAAATCAATTTGCGGAGATTATTTTCATGATATATTACCAACAAAAAGAAAAGCAACACAGCTTTGAAATTTTAGCACATTTTAAGTATTTGAAGTTTTAGCTACACTAGAACGTGACCATAATTACTACAAAAACTTTTTCAAAATAAGTTCGGATTTCTTTTTTTTTTAATTTAACTTTGAAATAAAAATTTTTATCGTTTTTCCGCACGATCACATTTGATTCCATATGTCATTGCTCCTAAATATGGCAATGTATCACTACGATATCGCAATACAATGTTTAAATAAAGACCGAAAAGTACTTTCGTTAACTTTGTCTGAAATATCTTTAATTATTTTCGTTTTTTCGCAATATTAACGTATTGTGGAAGAAATTTGTTTATATTTTTCTTTGAACGGCATGCAGCCATTAACCCTTTCCGGCACAGACAAAGCCTGTTCATAAAATTAAAAATTACTGACTGACACCGGAATTTACAAACGACTTTTTTAGAAAATAAGAACTCCTTATTTTAAGCTTTCATTGTAGAATCAAAATTTTATTAAATATTCTTGGTGTCAAATGCAAGTTTTTAATTAAAATTAGGTGTGCCCGGAGTGGGACCACTGTGCCGGAAAGGGTTAATAGATGAAAATACTACTAGGTGCAATACAGTTATAGATAATGTTATTTCTAATTTTGACATAATAATGTGGTGTAATCCATTCTTTCTTCAGTCATCACAAACGAATCTGGTAAAGATTTAATAGATAATTAAATACATTACTGTTTTAGCATACAACAATTACAAGAAATATCTAGGTTTAAGTAGGCAATTCTTATTTTTGTACATTTGTAACTAAACTAGTTATTTACTAAGCTGTATGTTAATATGACAGAACGCGGTACCTGAACCTCCGGGGTGCGAGTCCTATTCGCACTTACCTGCGTGTTATTTATTTTTTATTTATTTTTACGTTTTAATCTGAAATAAATTTTTCAGACAGTGTACCACATTAAAAAATAAAGTAAAGATAAAATAAACACCCTTGAGAGAAAAGCTTTAATAACGGAATATAAGGGTTTTACTTTTGACGACTTATTACACGATTTATTACACTTTTCTGACTCTAGAAATCCGTCTCCGAGTTTGTCATCTGCGGGAAAAATCGTTTTCATGCAATACACGTTCTTCGCACAAGTGAAAACCATTACAGAAAGCCCAAAACGTGTACAAGAACTGAAAAAAAAATGAAATACAAAAATAATTTAAATAGTATGTTGTAAGCCAAATGAAAAAATTTATTATGTTATACCCGCTCAGAGAAAATACCTAATATTCCGTAATGGGATACACAGGCAAAGTTAATGACAAGCGAAAACGATGCTAGCGGATAATATTGTTTGCATATAACAGTTATAATAATATATATTAAATGTGGCATTTTTAACCGGATTACGAGCAAGGAAAATAACGATCTCAAGGAAAATAACTACAGTAGGACTTTTTCCCATTTCCCCCGAGGGATGCTCGGTCAACCAGGTCAGAATTCGAACTTCAGGTCAGATTCAGAACTTTGCAGTTCCGTCTTAGCAAGTTTTACTGTATGTCTGAATGCTTTAACTGTTATAAATAGAAACAAGACAGAACAAGTGGGTAAGTGTGATCGAAGATCTCACAAAGGGCTTCGTTTAATATTCTTTTCAAAACACTTTATCATTAAAGATCTTGAGAATGTCACCGTTATTGTGTGAACGAAACTATAGTCAGTTTCTATATTAAAAGGCTTTTTTTTCATTTTAACCTTTATGTGTACTGTAATCACTTTTGATGTATATATTTTATTTTAACTGTCAAAATGATCATAAATTCAGATGACACTAAGGTAAAAATGAGAATTCTTACGAATTTTGTTTTCTTATCATTTGAAATGTAAATAAATTATTTTCTTTAATTATGCCGTCTTTTCTTTTTCATCGTGCGAAGAACGGGTATAATTCTGATAGACAATAAATAATTCTATGCATTTTACTTAACAAGCGGGGAGTTATCTTTAAGAATATGATTCAGAACGAATATTATGTAGAAACCATATTATACCGATGAATAATTAAGGAATGAATTACTGAATCATTTTTTTATTCGAATGAATAAAACATCACGGAATGTGTAGGATTACTGTCTTAAATCTTAGATATAAATATTTCATCAAAAGAATCGCATTGAGAATAAATTGAAAGGCATGAGAATATAAAACAAAATTTAACAGCATGCAAGATCTAAAATGACAAAAAATTAAACTGTGACAAAATATTTTATTTAAAAATTACAGTTATTTTTGATGTATGCTCTCTTTTATTCAATAATTTCTCAATTTATTTCTTTTACATTACATAAAACTAACTTTTAAAGTTAGTTTACCATTTTTAAATAACATACATTTTGAAGTAACCTTGGGTAAAATGTTCAGTAAATACAAATCCATTTCTTTATCTGAAAGCAGGAATCGAATGTGTTACATTTTTTTAGACATTTAAATAGTTCAGCTACTAGAAGTTTAAGAATTTGAATCACTTAATGAATAATGAATTGAATGAATAATTTCTTTCTCTTTTTGCCTGGCAAAAAAAAAAAAAAGACATGTTTAATTCTTTCATGTACCAGGTGTCCATAAGTTATTATCGGGGTTTCCTCACCCAATAACTTTTGTATAAGAACACGACGAAAAATATTTTTACATATTAGTAAAGTATAACCCAAAAAGTTTTTTAAAATAACACAAACAAATTTCAGCATTTATGCTGCAAACCCCAGCGGCCTCCCAGTGTAGAAGGCTGAGACGTGAGAAATGAAAATGGTCAGAGCACAAGAGAAAGCAATGCGCGTATTGTGGTTCTTGGAAACAAAATCCGTCACCACTACGCAACTTCGCTACAGGAGTTCGTACACGAAAGATCCCTTTGAAAAATTTGATTTAACTTTAATATTAATCATTATTTGATTATAATCGTTATTTGATTAATAACGTTTTGAGTTGCAACTTTACTTATATGTAACTTTGTTTGTGTTATTAAAAAAAACTTTTTGAGTTGTACTTTAAGAGTATGTACACTGCAAAAAATAATTGTTGATTTTGCAGTATAAAACTGGCACCCAGCTGCCAGTATTATACCGTAAAATTAACAGTATTAAACAGTAAAATAAGCAGTAATACGCTGCCATGCAATCAGTAATACGCTACCGCGCATGCGCGGTAGCGTATTACTGATTGCATGGCAGCGTATTACTGCTTATTTTACTGTTTAATACTGTTAATTTTACGGTATAATACTGGCAGCTGGGTGCCAGTTTTATACTGCAAAATCAACAATTATTTTTTGCAGTGTAATAATAATATTTTTTCTAATGTTCTTAAATCAAAAGGTAAGGAAATCCCGACATGAATGTCCTGCATTTAAAATTATAGTTCAGTCTTTTAGATCTTCTAAAATTTTGGATGACTTCTTCACCAGTTGTGGATCAGTATAAGTTCCTCCATGCTTCACATCGGTAATTGTCTGGCCTCACACCCACTTTGTGGATCGTACGGATGATGATATATTCAGGATCTTCGTAAGAGTACTTAGGCCACTTCAACCCACTTGGATTTCTAAATGTCAAAGAAAAGATAATACTTCAATCAAAAAATAGAAAAATAATTACAACAGTAGAATTATAAAAGTGGAATTATAACAATAGAAAAATAATTATTGAAAAATTATGAACATAAAAGAATTTTAACTTGCAGACAACATGCATTTGTTAAAGAAAATATATAAAATTCTTAATTTAAATTTGATGTACACATGCAATGTCATAAAATCAGAGCGGATCCTCTCATAATGCAGTTGTTCCGGAAAAATAAGATAAAAATGTTTCATACTTTTATCTTAATTTCTTTTTTTTTACTGTTTTTATGGATGGTAATGATAAAACGTTAACTCATAATATTGAAATAACCAACTAACGATGTAAACATGAATGGACGAGCGGGATTGGTTACAGCTCTGAAAATTTTCACTGAAAAATATATTGAAGCAATCTGTATTATAGAAGACAAACATGTCCGTGAGTAACGTTTCCGCCATTTTGATATTGGCAACACCTGGCGATTAAATTTCGCTTTTACTGCAATCAAAATTTATATATTTTGTTAGGTTTTAAAAATAATTTTCAAGCATGATTAAAGAAAAAAATCTATCACTTTTATCGTGTACGAAATATTAACCCGTTTGTACTTAAAACAATATAAATAGTTCAGAATTTGTTTCCGGTTAATATTCCATAAGTGACATGCCAAACATTTGAAACTTGTGTTGTCATGCCCATGTTTGAAAAAATTCTGTGACGCGTCAAAAGGTTTAAACATGATTGGATATTATAAAGCACGGCGATGTTAGATGAGAACTATATATATATATATATATAGATCCCACGATCCTGTCATGCTCACGTGATAACTGATCGCAATAAATCAACAAAGCTTTAACCTGTGAAATCATTTATTTAAATACTTTTAAATAATATGATTGCTTTAAAATACAAACAATTTTAGTGTTAAACTGTAATATACACTATTTTTTAACCTATGTTGATGAATGTTTGAATAGGATACATTCATCTCACTGTTGATCTTTATCGAGACTACATCTCGTACCGTTTGCTAATTAAATTGTATAAAAATGGCTTGAGAATTAAACATGATGCTGAAAAGATCTCACGATGAAATGTTTTCTTCACAAAAGTATCAACGTTTAGAAACATCTACGGAAATTCCGTTTCTTATGTGAATGAGTTAAATATCTTTTTAACTTTAAAGCTGTATTGTTACATAAAAAGGTTTCACTGACACATTCAACTCCGTTTAAAAACATAGAAACAACACAATCGAAATTCACAAGCATTAAGGTAAGCGTTGTTGCTGATGTTGATGAGGCATATCATGTCTCCTAACTGCTGAATTTTTTTATATTTTTGAAATGTCAAGTTGTGTTTAGAAGCTTGTTAAACATAATTTATTTCCAACAGAACATATAAATTCTAAATTATTTTCCTAATAATAGAACTTTCTAATATAGGCGAGGACTTTGACTATGCGACAACATCACGTGATATATCTCCTACCAAGGACTTGTCTGCTATAGAAACTAATATTGCCAAGGATTCTTTAACCTCTATATTTACTAGTTTTGATGATGGCGCAACATCTTTCCCGATTCCTGGTGTGACTCAATTTCTGCTATGGATACATTTTTTTAAAGACATTGATTTTAAAACTTTCCAATCTCACATTACCTAAACCACAGCATCACAGCATCTTACCGTGCTTCAACACCTGCAAATAACTTAATTTAATCGAATGAAAAATTACAGGAACCAGAAAGTTACATTTCACATTCTAGTGATCAGTTACAAGACATAACCCGTTTCACCACCTGATGCACGAATGATATTTCCAAAACCAAACATAACAAATCTTGCAATTTAACTGTATTTCAGATTGAACTAAGATATTTTATCTTTATAACTTTAAAGCTGCATTGTTACATAAAAAGTGCTGACTCATACAATCAACTCCATTTAATTACATAGAAACAACACAATCGAAATTCACAAACATCATGTCTTCTAACTGCTGAAATTTTTCATATTTTTGAAATGTCAAGTTGTTTTTGGAAGTGCATTAAACATAACTTATTTCCAATGGAACAGTTAAATTCTAAATTATTTTGCTAAACGAAAAATATCTTCCTAATAAATCACTTCACAGTCATTAGAACAAGTGGTATTAAAACTATGCAACTTTTTAGGCGTGGTATAAAAATTTTGCTTGTTATTTGTAGGCTTACATGTATGCAATTTTAAATTAAGATGCAGCTTGTATATGAGCTTCCACACAATTGCTTATTTTCATTCCTTCCTATTCTACCACAGAGATTCAGATTTAATGGGCATAATTAGATATAACGGGATATAATGGGTATAATGAGCCCATAATTAGATATAATGGGCATAAAAATGCTTAATTTTAAGTACCATTATTTCGGAATAGTAATCTACGCATAATTATTCAATTAAATAAGACGAAGGTTACAATTAAAAATTAATGATTCCCAAAAATAAGTATCTCTACTCACCCTGGACCATGGGGTCGATCAAAATCGTTTTCAATAGGACCCTGCCCCTCCTAAGGCTGGCCATGAATAACATTGTATTATTTTTTTCTCAGATTTGCAGAAGATCAAATAAAAGTTTTGCCGCTCTCAAAGTTCCTTCAAGAAAGTATTCAAATGGCACTCTTGGAAATAGCATAAAGTTTCCAACACTTGAGAAGCTGAGCATTTCATTTTCGTGTAATCAATGTGACGATAATTGCTTAGTTACAGTCAGCATTTTCTATCTCTTCTTTATTTATTATAGAAAATGCTTGCGATTCTTTCATTTAGAATTTGCCACATCTTCAAAATTAAAAACAATACTCTCAAAATTTCAGTTGCCGCTCTCTTGACTTGGGTCCATGTGGCATATGCCTAAATTGGATCTGACTACGTATTTTATAAACTATATCGACAAATACATGTTTAATTTCCACATTAAACATTTTCAATTTTTTTTTCTTGCAGCATTTTTTGTTTGTTTTTGAAACACACAAAAAAAATTCCGTTACATTATGGTCTATGGCGGAAGTTCGTTTTCGATGCAATTTAATGATTTTATAAAACTTCAAACATAACGAAATTGAAATGCATCACTGAGATGGACTAAAACATGCTTTCTCACGAGTATAGTAGAAGTAGCATTCATAGTTCGTTTACAGGGACGCACAAAAGAATTCCATTACATTATGATGCATGAAGGAAATTGTTTTTCCATGCATTTGAATTATGTTATGCTACTCCACACATATTGGAATTTAAAAAGAAACTAACTCAAAAAAAATACTCATGAAACTAACTTTAAAGGATATTTAAGGATAACTCATGAAATCTTGGATGACTTCTCGATCAATTGTGGATCGAAACACCTTTCTCCATGCTTCACATCGGTAGGTGTCTGGTCTGACACCTATTTTGTCTTTTAAGCTGATGATGAGGCATTTGGGATCTTTGCAAGTATATTGAGGCCACTTCAACCCACCTCGAATGCTTGGATTTCTAAAGGATAGAAATAAATAAAAAGTTTTAAATCTGGAATATTGTAAATTATAAAATGTACAACATTTAAAAGAATCAATCTTTTATCTTGAAACAACTTGAATTTCAGAAATAAATTACGTGAATATGAAAAATGTCAGCTTCAAAATATACTCCTGGATTCCCTGGTTTTACGCGACTTCTATTAATGTAATATACTACATATATATTTTCAGATTCTCGGTTAATGTTGTGAAATTTTTGGTTTGTGTGCAAAGAGCAGAATAAGGGATCTTTTTTTGTTCTTAATGGTGATAAAATGTTATGAGAGGGGGGAAAAAAAAACTTCGACAAACGTTTAAATTAAACCAAACATTAAATTTCTCATTTGCCTCAAAATGTACTTTGAAATTAGAAGAAACACTTAAACCAGCAAATAGGTAAACCCCTAAAACTCATAAATTATATGATTGCGCTACTGCAGATTTTTTTTTTGTAGCTTTTTACTAGTGCTTTATTCTTTGCGTTCTACTTCAAAAGTGTTTCCCAAAAATTACAATATGTTGGTGGATCAAACATAGGATCCATTCAACCGATGTTATTGAAACCGATTTTACTGAAACTGATATTACTGAAGCCGATATTATTGAGATCTACCGACCAATTAATAGGAGAAAAACAAACGCAAATTTTCTCTGGAACACAGAAAAGCAATGTTCTTATTTAAATATAAGAATATTGCTCCAGGATAGTACTCTAGCAAAAAAAAAAAAAAAAACTTTTTTGAGATATTTTACATCTAAGTAGCTTCTCTAAGTGGCGTCATCTACCGCGAAGAGTCACTTTTTGGAGTAACATCCAGTGGCGTAAATTTGCACGCGTCATCATGCCAAAGCTAAATTTGGGACTCACGGTCGGACAACTTAACAGGAACTACATATATGTACTGCTATTGTGATCTTAATCTGTGAAGCTATTGCGATTCTGACATACATTAATTAAACATAAAAAATTGTAGACAGACTATAGTAGACGACCAGTGGCGTGGTATTGAAACTGGGTATGCTATGGAAGCCATCTGCCAAAAGATAATCCTTTCCCCAGTCGCTATCGTTTTTATTTCCCGAACACATAATGTAAACAAAGTATTGCAATCATGATGTATGTGTGTGGGAATGAACACGATAGCTTCCAAACGGTACCTGCGATTGAGTTCCCATTTGGCAAATATGTAATAGATCATTGTATATCGCAAGAACTGTAAAGATAGTACAAATAGGCATACCGATAAGATCAGCCATACTCAACCTGCGGTCCGCCGACCCTTAATGCGTGGCCCGAGACAGGTGAAAATTTTGCTTATCTACCATGAGTTAATGTGTAGATAATAAACACTGACGATTTTCCAACTACAACTTAACACACATCACCCCTTTAAATTTTCATATGAGAAAAATTTCCCCCCACCTGACGTTCGAGTAATTATTTGGTAAAATAACTTAATTATAAACACTGTATATTTTCCAATTACTTTTTAATGCTTATATCTCCCAATTAATTTTTAACACGAGTAAGACCCTTGTTTTTCAATTATTTATTATTTTACAAGAGATAGCCCTTCCTCTTAATTAATCTGTATTAATATACGCCATCTGCGCAGGAACTGCAACAGCGCCATCTGCTTGATCGCGGTGGACTTCTACCCAATGGTATATCGGTGTCTTACACGTTCGCGTTCACCTGCTGTGTCGTCTTTCGCCCATAGCCGTTCAACGCTTCGTCCGTATGCAAAGCCCTGCCTTTTTCCTGGAGGGCTTTTTGAAGCTTATAAAGCGGTATGACAAATGTCTCAATGTACTTGGTACTTATGTGGAAAAATAAAGTTATGTTTTATCTTTAATGTCTCATTACATTTTTCGTCTTTCATACACACCTCTGTCCACAGTTACCAAGGGAAACTTATTTTCCGACTGCCCATCGTATTTGTAGAACAAAAATTTTAATTTGAAGTTTGAGGTCGACGCTGAAATTCTTTTGTATACATGTATAAAAATAGCCATATTTTAAATTGAAAAGGGACTTTTTATAGATTTTATAGCATACCTTGAAATAAAAAGTAAAAATGTGATTCTTACCCTGTTTTTGCAAAATTAACCCACATCTTCATCACATCTTTGCTCAGTTCTTCTTCATATGATGAAAATATATTCCATTGAGGATTGCCAAACACAAATTGCACTTCTTCAAAATGAGGCACTCCAGCCCATTCGGGAAAGGGAGATGAAGAAGATTTATAATCAAAAAGATAGAAATATGCCGGATGTTTCTTTAGTGACTGAAAATCAGCCTGGAACACAGTTGGGCACGTAATCAGACCGTCACCTATTATATCACTGACGGCATTCAGATATGTGTATCTGGACTCTCTTTTCACTTTTTTAAAGTAGTTTTTAATAATTTTTTCATCCTCCTCCTCGTTTATTTTGATATTTCTTAGAAATGACCGCACCATTTCCTTGGCTGAAGTCTCATTAAGAGAATTTGGATCAATTCTTTCACCATATATGTCGCCGGTTGGAAATCCTAATTGAAGAGCTACAGTCATTGAACCTTCGTCAGCTGTTACTCCAAATAGAACTTCAGTGTCTATAAATTTACCTTTTCGGAAAAAATCAATGGGATCCATTGGAAGAAATTCATCTCCGATTCTCGGTAAGAGCATTCCAAGTACTGAGAAGGAAACAGGATCATTTTCAGTAAATATTTCAGGCGGAAGCCGCTTCATGCACTCGACGACCACTTTCGGAATTTCTTTTAGTTGTTCATTATTATCCGCACATCCTACAAGCGTACTTATGATTTGACTGCCATTACGCAATCCTTTATTGTCATCACTGAACATTGAGGTAATAGCTGATGCGCTTTGCAGAATGGCTCTTTTGAAGAGATGTTTTGACAAAGGAGAAACCATATGTAGTGATACCGCAAATGCACCAGAACTTTCACCGAAGATGACTATGTTTTCTGGATCACCACCAAAATACTCTGCGTTGTCTCTAATCCACCGGATTGCCAGTAGTTGATCATACAAACCCATATTCCCAGCAGCATCATCAGTGAAAGCTGAAAAATAGATGTAATATTTGATTAGAAATTTAAAGAAAAAAGCAATGTATACAAGAAACAAATTTGATTTGTTACACTGTGGATAATGGACTATTTTCTAACTAACCCATTCATGCTAATTTTTTTTAATGATTTTATCTTCAATGCTTTCAAAAATATAATCTATGTGATAAGGTGTTAGTATTTTATTATGTTTCATACGATTATCCATTGAAACGCGAATATAGCAAAGCCAAATGCTTATGAATTTGTAGATGGTTAATTATTTAAAAATGAGATGGTTTTTGATGCTATTCATATCAATAAATGATGATGTACTTTAATTTTTATAAAGTTAAAGATACACTATCGTTATGGTTACCAGAAGCATCACTGGATCTCACACGAGCAAATTGAAGTTGAATACATTTTATGACGTCACACAGTGTTCCCAAATCGCGATCATGTGGCCAAAAATCATTTCTGGCTTCTCTGGTGATTGTATATGATTTATTTTTGATTTTACAATGTTCTAAATGATATTACATTGGGAATTCAAGTTAAATTCGATTGAGGTGCCGAGGGGGGCTGTCGGGGCAAAATAGGGGGTAAGTTTTTATTAAATTATAACTCTCTTTTTCTACAATATTTTCTTTTTACAGGGATCAGGATTTTTCACTTTTTATTCTGGTAACGGTGACTATTTCCTCTTATTTTTTTTTTTTTTTAAACAAATCATCAAATTCCGTCATCCCCGTAAATTTGCATTCCTCCCCCCTCCCTCGCTCAAAATATACAGTTTAAAATCATTAAAAAAGTTTTTTTACTCTTTTTACTGTTACTGCAGATAAAGGACACAATAAAGAATATAAATAATCAATAAAATACATAATTAATGAATCAAATAAATTACCCCCCCCCCCCCTACACACACATGCGAAATTTCTCCTTCTTCCATTTGTTCCTCTAGCAGAAAAAATGTTAAATCTTTAATTTTTTAAAAAGTTATCGGCATTTGTATTTATTATGAATTAATAATAAAACATCCAATTCATTAATTATATTATTTCCAAAAATTTCGCCCCCCCTCCCCCCCACACTCTTTTTGCCTCTATCTATCACACACTGCATAATACCTTTGAAATTCCAATACAACACAAAAAAAAATCTGCGTTTGTAATTGTTTTTGTAACATTAAATAAATAATCATTTCTTTAAATTTCACCTACCTCCAAATTTTACGCCCCCCCCCTGCATACAATGGCTAAAATCCCTAAAAGTATTTAAAATTTTACAAACAAAATTTGCTCTGCTTGTTATTTTTTAGGTATAATTAATAAATAGCAATAAAACATGTAAATCCAGCCTTCACCTCCAAAATTTCTGCTCCTCCCTCAGCATTTATTTTTTATAATTGTTTAATAAATGTTTTTTAATAATCTATCCCTAAATTTTTATTTTAAAAATGCTCTGTTTTTTATGCTTTAATTGCAATAAATAGATAAAAAAAACAACACCCTTTGTCCCCTAATAAAGAGGAGAGGGTATTTCTAGATGTCGAGGATAGGGGGGGGGGGAAGCAATTGAAAATATTTCTTTTTTTTTCTTTTTTTTTTTTAGCTGTTTGTATATTCTCACATTTGTTTTTGAATACAAAGCCATTTTAAGAGATCTTTTATCAAAAACTATAATTTTTTTTTTTTTTTTTTTTTTTTTTATAAATAACCCTTCAGAAATGCAGCTTTAGACATTTCAAACAATTTCATCCCAAGCGTTGAGTGACAATTTCATGTATTTTTTTATTTTATATTTTTCCTTTCTTTTTATAAGTAAACAAATATATTTTTAAAACATGAAGTTATTGCTTATACATATTTAAAATCAATAAATATTAGTAAATGAAAATGATTACTTGCACTATTAACTGCAGATATAATTACTAAATTAAATATAATTTAAGGCAATACTTATATAAATAATAAAATAATGAAAATTTCACTCGTCAAATAAAAAATTTACGTAATACAACATTCATAGGGCTAACTTTTACTTTTATACTTTTCATCGATTTTCAGGGCGACACATTTCTCTAGATTGTAAAAGCCCAAGAGATTTTTCTTTTTTAAATTTTGTTGTGAGGGGTTGACTGTACATTTTTTGCAACTAATGTTACAAGAAACTGCAGTATGATGAGACGTTGTATTCGATGTTTTATTATACATGTTTGAAACTTTTATTTAAGAGATTATTTCTTTGTGTAATGAGAAAAAATTGTAAATAAGTATGAAATCCATATGTATAAATAAACCACGTTCAAGTATCAATTTATATTTAAATACATAAATAAATTAATGCAATTAAATCTAATCGAACAATAAACTGCCAAGGAAAAGATCGTTAATCAAAAATTTTACAACAGATTTACATGACTGTAAGTGAAAATAATAATAATAAAAAATGCTTAAACACAGTTATTTGTAAGTAAATAAAAAAAAAATTCCAAAAAGTTATGAATTTTGAAAGATGGAATGATATTTTGCAGTTGATTAAATTTCTTATACCCGCATATTGATAGCATGTAGTAAAAAATATATAAAATAAATTTTTAATATGTATTTTTTAAAATAAGCTAAAGCTTCAATATTAGTTTTTTTAATATAAAAGAAAAAAGTAATGGGAAAAATGGAAAAAAAACGACAATTAATATCTAAATAAAAAACTCGTCCAGCTCTTAAGCCCCCCCCCCCTTCAAATTAAAAATACTTTAAATTCACAGTGTTTTTCTAATTAGAATATTGCATTATATAAAAAACAGTCATTTTTTTGGTCAATGCGAAAACTGGAAAGATCTTAAACCCGATAACTGATTTTTGACTTATATCGCAATATGCAATGTCCAACTTCAAACGACTGGTTCTCACAAAATCGCAAAATATCGCGATAGATCTCTTTAGATATGTTTTTAGAAGGTTCAATCTGCATTGTGTGTACAACATCTGCAAGTACCCACTTATATTTGTACAGTTTAATTTTTATCATGTGTTACAAACATTATGATATGAGATGTCACCGGGTGAAACAACTCAGTGAGTGATAGATTTTTTTGACAACTTGTTGAAAGTGCTTGGGGTCCGCGTGGACCCCAGGACATAGTGATAGTGTTAAATAGCGTTTGAATGTAGCGAATTTGCCTGAAATTCACTACATAACAAGAATCGTTCAAATCTTCCAGCTTCACACTATAAATGCGAATTTATGTGTGCTTATAAAACCAAAATATATAAGACTGTAAATCTTCAGATATTTCTAAATGATGTGGAATGTATTTCATTTTGAAATTCGAAACTTTGATTTTCCGATTTTGGGCCACATAATTGCAATTTAGGACCACTGTGGAGTCGTAATAAAAATACATACTGATTTTCATCTTAGCTACATTAAAAATGAATCATTAAAAAACGGATGAGACTGTAATATTGTTTTTGAATTTCCCCAACGTAAATTATTAGAGTAAATGGTAGTATTTAGAAATTATGCAGCAAAACATAATGAAATTCTGACTTAAATTAAAAAATTAGTTGACCGGCAAAAAAAAAAACACACGATACAATTACAATAGATATTGTACCTTATAAGAGGGAAAATTGTATAAAACGATATTTTTTACTTGTGAGTTGTACTTTTTGGGGGAAAATTTGGAGAATTTTTTCATTATTTCTCGTCTGTGATTGGTCTTAGTTAGATTAGATATTCAGCTGACACCATTTTTTGATGAACATTTCTGACAAAATTCTTTCTTTTTTAGATTTGTGTAATGTGTCTCTGTTTCTATTTCAAAACGCTATGTGAAACGTGAACAATCGAGTTCTGTAGTCACAAATATATAAATTCGAAGAGTTTAAATCTTTCTGCATGTTATTTTTTTATATGGAGATTTTTTTTCACGAAAAGCAAGTGTTTAAATTTTCGAGATATATACAGTTAAATATATATATATATATTTATCTTGTAAATTTAATATTTGAAATTTATTTTTTTGAGTAGAAACTAAGTTGAAAGGTATTTTTTGAAAAAAGCTAAGCCACTGATTTGGGAAAATGTTTAGAATGTTTGCGTTTATTCACGCTTGTCCATCTGGCAACACTGCCCAAAGATATTTATACTTAACCGGTAACTCTACCCTACATCTGTTCACTCAGCTTCCGAAACTTTCGGGCAACAGACATGCTTTGTAAAATGTTTCTTGTTTATTCTACTCTCGTCTGATATGACTTTTACTGCGTATCACTGAGCTCTATATCAGAACGGAGTTCTAACTCAACGGTCCAATTTCTGCCACGACCGTATCACCCTTTTTTTTATTCCGCGAAAGTAATGAAGCCTGCACTTTATTATTTAAATACTGACCGCATTTTTTCAAAATTTTCCGAACACTTTTGATCACTTTTGATTATATCTACAAAATTTTCACAAGTTTATGTGCAATACTCAGGGCCGTAAACAGCTTTAAAAGTCAGAGAGGGCTTAGAAAGTTTTTTTTTTGTGTGGGAGTAATTCACGTCCAATTTTACCCTTTCACTTTAGAGATAAACAAATACATAGACAAAAATAGAAGGCATGCCAGCTGTCTTAGAAACTTTGAATACGAATATATATATATTTTAATTATAATTACTAGCATTCGTCAGGCCTAAATGTCGGAGCATCGGGTCGCATCACTCAAAAGATATTATTTAAAAAAAATTATTTTTATGTTTACTGTTTAATAGTATTAGAGTAAGTTTGCAATAACAGCTGTTAAATCTTCATTTTAAGTTGCCTTAGGTAATGCTCAAATGCTAATCTATCAGTAAGTGCCCCCATTCTTCTAATTTGGTCGGGCCTATCCTTTGCGAAAGGTACTTCAATCAGAACATCCTGTCCTGCCTCCATTGGGTTACGGTCCTGAAAATGTTTGTCAAATTCTTAAAGTTTCTTGTTAATCTTAGATGAGATTATATATTTTTTAGTATGATAAAACTAAATGTTTGTGATGAAATGAAATAAACTCTGCAATTTTTAAAATAAAAAATATAATTCAGTAAAAATTGTTCTATCTTCCTCATATTTTAAAAAGAAAATTGAATTTGAAATATCTATTCCATATAACCCTATGAGAGGAAATCAGTGATTTGTCATACTTTTTTCATCCTATGGCATTTTGTATTCATGGGCGTACGGTTGGATTAAAAGCAACAAAATTGGAAGTTCATTACTGTGTACTTAATAACTCGGTACTTAATGACGCTGCATAAAACATGTATGCATGTATACACACACATACAGACACACACACATATATATATCCATATGTTCTATCTCTCAATCTTCACTTACATTTTATGTAAAGTTGTAAATGAAAAAAAAAAAAAAAAAAAAAAAAAAAAAAAAAAAAAAGACAAGCCAAGAGAAAATATGTACTTACACGAGAAAAATCCGAGAATTCCAAGCCTGTAATTTATGGACGCCACAATAACATCACCATACTGCGAGAGAGCAGCACCATTATAGATTTCAAAACTTGAAGATCCCGTCGTAAAACCACCTCCGTAAATGTAAACCATTACTGGTTTCAAACTGGTTCCATCTTTGGGAACCCACAAATTGAGGCACAGGCAGTCTTCATCCATTCTGGTGCTGCTTTGATTAAGATGTCTGGCTGTGAACTTCATCCCAGGCTGCAGACAAGCTGGAGGCAGCTCCTCGGCATCCAAAGTTTTTGTCCATGGTGATTTAGGTACAGGCTTGGCGAATCTTAGATTTCCTACGGGAGGTTCAGCGTATGGAATGCCTAGGAACGCTTCGACATTTTTTGCACCTAAATATATTCCTCTAATTGGTCCACTCTTTGTCCTTATAACTCTGTGTCCATTTATAAAAGGAACGAGGAATAAGAAAAGTAGACGTAACATTCTGTAGAAAAGAAATTTGAAAAAACGTAACTAAAATTTATTAAAATGTCTTTAATATATGAAACACAAAATTTTATTCCTTTTTTTAAATTTATAAATATTTTTTACTCTTATTTTTTGGCAATGTATTTTTATACATATTCTTTTTCGAATGCAAATTATTAATTTTTTTTTAAAAATTTAGTTGAAAAAAATTAAAATTTTATTAATTTTAGTTATGTTTAAAGAATGTATCTTCTAAAAGAATAATGTTTTTTTTAATGCTTTTTTATTTTTGAATACATAAAAAAATAAATATTAATTTGTTTTCCGGATTTACAAAAATAATCATTAAAAAAGTTAATAACATTTTAAAGAGAAAAAAGTTATTTTTTATGGACGCTTTGTACTACGAGAATCATATTTTTCAAAAATTTCTCCCATGACAAAAATATACTGAAGGTAATTTAATGAATATATAAGTGAAAATAGTTTTAAGACATCTGAAAACTTTATATTTCAAGAAATAACGAAGAAGTACATTTTGAGATAACTGAATTTAAAGTATTAAGTATTAGAAGTTTATGCGACCGACGTTAAAACTTAGAAAAAATGTTCGCGACACAACTAATCTATAGATATATACAGTGTTTGGAATAGTCTGTTATACGAAATATGCGAATTTTCATGAAAGCAATTTGTGGAGAACAAGCACCGCAGCTACTATATTTGGCACATGATGCGAAACACCTAGTTAATTTTTCTACCAATTAGTCGGCGCATCAGTAATGATGTGACGACGCCTATGGACCCTGTCAGCACCTCATTTAACAAAAGGCCCTAAATACGGAGGCACCGTCCGCATCACACTTACTGCAGCTCTGATCCTTAGGACCCGTCATCTAAATAAGTTAATAATACACCTAATAACACCTATTGTTTAGATTTCACCTGCGCCGATTGTTTGATACCTGCGTCTTTGCTTTTTGCTATGTGAATTCTACCGATTTTTAATAAAAACTATAGATTGTTCTTCTAACGTAAAACGCCCAACTGTCAAATATTTTATACAAACACATGAGTGAGGACCAACGCGGGCCCCATGGTCAGCCCATAAAGACTTTCAGCAAATACTGAATTTTTAATTTCATTATTTGTTAGTTATTTTAACAAAAATTTTAAGTAAAAAAGTAATTTTTTTGCTACTTTGTTTATAATGAGGACCAAAGCCGGGCACCGGTAATTTGTACTGGGCCTGTGCCGCTCTCTGCTGGTCTATGTGAAAGAAAATTTTTTCCTCTCAAAAACAGTCCAGTATATTTCGGCACTAGCTGCACTCCTCATTACAGGTCGTCATCCTGCCTTCCTTCCAAAATAGACTTATTTATTTCTTTCTTTAAAATAGTATTTCCACTTAAAACAACTACAAATTGGAAGTTTTCAGCTGCAAACTAATTATCAACGTTTTCAATAATAATAATAATAATAAATATATAATAAAAGTAATTATGTAAAGATTGCAGGAGAAAAGTTTGTTAATCGATCTTGTTTGAAAAAAATATTTCTTTAAAGTTACAGCTTTTATGTTTAAATAGTTAAATCTGAGATAATTTATTTTATTAAACATGGATGAAGTGTTCGTTTGTATTACAATTTAGAGATAAGTTTAAGTCAAAGGCACGCACAAAATTATGAAAGGTAGCTGGAACAAATTGTAAACACAAAAATAAAATTGTAGACGATAGAGAAAGAATTGCGTTAACGAAAATAAAACATTTTAAGAGTAAAAAGAAAATCACAGTATAAAAAAGAGCATGCAATAAATAAAATTTTAGCCAAGATAACATAGTGGTCAACTTATTTGTAAGCTCAAATCTGGGCAAAACATGTTAAAAGAAAAGAAATTTGAACTGTGCTATACTTTACAAAAAATACTGGTTATTTTCCGTCTTTTAAATGAGCAAAATTTTGTATTACATAAATAATGCTTACTATGCAAATCTATTAATAAAGATAATAAAATTTTGTACTTACGCTGTATGTGCAGACGACTGATCACTTCTGTTGTGCAGACGACTTACCACATACAGTGTCTCACAAAAGTGATGGGACACTTGTGCTTTATAAAAAGAAACTGCAATAAAATAAATAAACAAACATGTGCAAAAAATTTTTGGGTGTGTTTCATATTTAAAGTTAGTAACAATTATTACATAACATACATTTTGTCAAAATATTAAAATATCAATTTAGTAAAAATACAATTGTTCAGAACGGAGCAAAAAATGGCTCACATAAGTGATGGGACACTTACTTTTCCATCAAATATTTATCCAAAAATTTTACTTTTTAAAAGGTTTTAATATTTTGTTGGATTTCCTTTTACTTTTAAAACATGATTTAATCTTTTTTGGATGGATTCGACTATTTTTTTTGTGATTTCTGGAGTGATTTTACCCCATTCTTCTTGAAGCACCGATTTTAGTTGTTGTTTTGAAGAAATGGTGTGTTTGCGAATTCTTGATTCCAATTCTTGCCAAATATTCTCTATGGGATTTAAGTCTGGAGATTGTGGTGGTGTTTTTATTATTTCAGGACAGTTATATAGCAGCCAGAGTCTAACGTTCAGAGCAGTGTGCTTGGGGTCATTGTCCTGGTAGAATTTAAAATCGTTATGAAGGTTCAATTTTCGTGCTGAAGATTTCAAATTTTGCTTTAAAATATCAATATACTTGTACTGATCCATTATACTGTCAATAAAAACAAGATTACCAACTCCAGCGGACGACATACACCCCCATACCATAACTCCTCCTCCACCATGTTTTACTGTTGGTACCAAGTTCTGTTTGCGAAGTTCTTCCCTGGGTTTTCTCCACACCAAGATTCTACCGTCAGAACCAAATATATTAAATTTACTCTCATCAGCAAATATAACTTTATTCCAGTAATCAGAATTCTTATTTATGTTGGATTTTGCGAAAGCTAGTCTGAGTTTTCTATTCTTTTCACTTACGAAGAATTTTTTCCTGGCTACTCTACCGTGATATCCAGCAGATCGAATTACCCTTCTAATAGTTTCAGGATTAACAATTATTCCATATAATGCTTGTAAATCAGCAGCAACTTTTGAAGCACTAATTCTTGGATTTTTTTTAATATTTCGAACGATAATTCGCTTTATTCCATTGGATAGCTTTGATGGTCAGCCAGGTCTTCTTTTATCCTGAATCATATGATTCTTTTTATATCGTTTAATGATATTGAAAACTGTTGAACGACTCAAGTTAACTGTTTCAGCAGTTTTTCTAATAGATTTTCCACGTTCAATATGCAAATTAATAACTTATTTTCGAATTTCAGGCGAAGTTTCTTTTCGTTTAGCATTCATGACTACACAGAGCTAAAAAACACAAAAATTCCAAAACAAACTGGAGAGAAATACTGCAGACGATTTTATAAATTATTGCCAATTGCTTTTAAGTAAAAATAAAACCCCAAAAAATATTTTTATTGCTTATTTTAGACGATTTTTGTTGCATATATAATGGTGTCCCATCACTTATGTGAGCTATTTTTTGCTCCGTTCTAAACATTTGTATTTTTATTAAATTAATATTTTAATATTTTGACAAAATGTATGTTATGTAATAATCTTTACTAAATTTAAGTATGAAACACACCCACAAAAAAAATGTGTACATGTTTTTTTAATTTATTTGATTAGTTTCCTTTTGTAAAGCACAAGTGTCCCATCACTTATGTGAGACACTGTATGTTGACATACTTATTCAAATTACATAATGCTTAACGCTGAAACAACATATCGGATATGGGTTTTTCTTATGAAGCAACATTTTTCAGATGTAACAAACCATTATTCTGGTGATTCCAATTTCCTATTTTCTTCTGCTATTTCCGCTATCACTTTTGCTATTTCTCGATGGCTTTGAAATCTTAATGCACTGTTCTTTTCTGGTTGTTTGAATCAAAGCATCTATCATTAATAACAAAGGAAGAATTTGTTTGTCCGTAAATGAAGAAGTGTTGTGAAAAAAAAAATACAGAGCTTTGAAATTTTGTCACATAGCTGCACTAGAGAGAGTTTTTCAAAGTAAATTTCAAAGTTTTAAAAATTTAACTTTTAAATAAATTTTTCATCGTTTTTTGACACAATCACATTTGATTCTACATGCTTCTAAATATCGCAATGTTGCACTACGACTACAATATCGCAATACAATGTTTAGATAAAGACCAAAACCATACTTCCGTTAAATTTGCTTGAAATCGCTGTAATAATTTATCGTTTTCGCCAAATTAAGGTATTGTAGACGAAATTTGTTTATATTTCCCTTTGATAGGCATACAGTCACTAATAAGTGAAAATACTACTAGGAGCAATACAATTATACAGACAATTTTTTTCTTCTATACATTGTGTTGTAATCCATTCTTTCTTCAGTCATCACAAAAAAATCTGGTAAAGATTTAATAGATGATTAAATTAATTACAGCTTTACTATACAACATTAATAAGAAGCATCTAGGTATATGTAGGCAGATCTTATTTTTCTATATTAGTTAAAAAAAAAAAAAAAAAAACTTTTAAGTATTTACTAAGTTTTACGCTAGTATGACAAAACGGTACGGAACCGATTCTTGTATTATATATATATATATATGTGTGTGTGTGTGATATAATGTCTGTGCGATCGGTCGTTGACGTGATTTTATGGCTCCCTAGCTGTCACGAAAACATCTCACACTTGTTATCTACAGCTAAGAGTTCATCATGTTGCAATACTATTAGCTACGGCATTTTACCGATTTATTACTCCGCGGTAATAACCAACAAGAATCTTCATCATTAAACGATAGTAAAAAATGTATTCCATATTGTTAACCGAGACGGTATTTCTTCTATGACGTGCTTAGATGTTAGCAACTCAAAAAAGCACAAAATTCTGTCTCTGACACTCATGCGAGCTGTTAAATACAGGGCCCGCATGTCTGCAATACCAGCAATGCGGCAGACGTATTCAGCGAATGAGAAAGCTAATAAAAGGGGGCTAGAAATGGAAGAAAAACAGGCGTGTTTTGGTCTCTTCAAAACCGCGGGAAGTAACTTTCAGAATAATAATTATAAAAAATGGCAAAATAAAATGAGATTCGCAGAACAGATAATTTAGTAGGAAAAGGAACATCATATCGGCATTCAAGATTGAGATACAAATGACGAAGCGTTGAAAACTAGATAGATTGACTCCGAAAAAATAAAATAAAAATAAAATAATACGTGAATTGTTTTAAATAGGATTTTGAAAAGAAAAAAAAATTATCGTACGAGAATTAAATAAACTAGGGTTATAAAAATTATATTAGATGGGAAAAAATTATAGAATACTTTTAAGATAACGAATTTAGAGGAAACGACTGATTAGAGTTATATGGATCTAGAAATCAATCTCTCAGTGTGCCATCTGCGGGAAAAATAGTTTTCACGCATTACCCGTTCTTCGCACAAGTTTAAATCATTTCAGAAAGTGTAAAACGTGTACAAGAACTGTTAAACATTGAAATGAAATGAAAAAGTAATGTAAATAGTATGTTGTATGTGAAATCAAACAATCTATTATGTTATATCCGCTCCGAGAAAATAGCTAAGATTCCATAATGAGATCAACAGGCAAAAATGACGGCAAACAAAAACTATACTAGCAATAATATCGTTTTCACTGTGCATAAGAGTTATAATAATATATATAAAACTAGTTGACCCGCGCCCGGAGTTGCCCGAGCCCGTGTAATAAACTTAAATCTCTTAAAAAACGAAACTCTGGCCACGGTCTCCGATGGCTTCAGCACTGTATGCCGGCCATGCTCTTATGCTCCGGAAAACCTTTTATCCCCCCCCCCCTGTCACCTCCAGGGGAGCATTCAGGTTTAAACAAACCTCTTTCGGAAAGAACCTTTGACAGGTCCCCACTGCCTACGGTAATGTATAGTAGGCCTGTTACAAAATTGTTTCGTGAAGATGAGAACATTATAAGCCAAGTTATTGAAATAAGGCACAGTTAGAGAAAATAATCTTGAGCGAGGGGCCGGGGGGGGGGGAGGGGATGTTCAAGTGTCTTTCAGAAAATGACTAATTAGGACGACCGCGATGCATCTTTAAAAATTAGTTCGTTTGCTTAAGCTAGGAACTTAATTACAAATTTGGCTTTAACTATTATTCGGAAATAGTGGTAACCGCTACTCAGAAATTTAGTTTAATGTTATAAATGGTGACTATTAAGTTAATGATAATGTTTGGAATCACTTGCGTTGAAATCGGTAAGATAGCTGCGGATATATGGAAACGGGGCATAGTTAGAGTAAAAAGCTTTGAAGGAGGGACCGGAGGGAAGGGATGTTTAAGTGCCCTTCAGGAAATGACTGATTAGGAGGTCCACTATGCATCTTTAAAAATTCATTTGTTTGATTAACCTCGGAACTTAGTTACAAATTTGGCTTAAACTATTATTCGGAAATAGTGGTAACTGCTAGCCATAAATTTAGTTTAATGTTATAAAGGGTGACTATTAGGTTAATTATAATGTTTGGAATCACTTGCGTTGAAATCGGAAACATAGTTGCAGAGGTATGGAAACGGGGCATAGTTAGAGAAAAACCTTGAAGGAGGGGCCGGGATGGGGGAGGGATGTTCAAGTTCCCTTCAGCAAATGACTAATTAGGAGGACCACTATGCATCTTTAAAAATTCGTTCGTTTGGTTAAGCTAGGAACTTAATTACAAATTTGGAAAACTATTATTCGGAAATAGTGGTAACCGCTATTCATAAATATACTTTAATGTTATAGAAGGTGACTATTAAGTTAATTATAATGTTTGGAATCACTTGCGTTGAAATCGGAAAGATAGTTGCAGAGATATGGAAACGGGACTTAGATAAAGAAAAAAACCTTGAAGAAGGGGCCCTGGGGGAGGGGATGTTCAAGTGCCGTTCAGGAAATGATTAATTAGTAGGATCACTATGCATCTTTAAAAATTAGTTCGTTTGGTTAAGCTAGGAACTTAATTACAAATTTGGCTTAAACTATTATTCGGAAATAGTGGTAACCGCTACTCATATACTTAGTTTAATGTTATAAACGGTAACTATTAAGATAATTATAATGTTTGGTGTTACTTGCGTTGAAATCGGAAAGATAGTAGCTGAGATATGGAAACGGGGCATAGTTAGAGAATAAACCTTGAAGGAGGTGCCGGGGGGAGGGGATGTTTAAGAGCCCTTTAGCAAATGACTAATTAGGACAACCACTATGCATCTTTAAAAATTCGTTCATTTGGTTAAGCTAGGAACTTAGTTACAAATTTGGCTTAGACAATTATTCGGAAATACTGGTAACTGCTTTTAGAAATATATCTTGAAGCTATGAATGCTGATTTTTTACGATAATATAGTAAAAATGGAACTAAATGAAGAAGGTTCGAACATTATTAGCTGAGATTTAAAATATCGGTATTCTGTATATAAAACATCAATTAAACGCTACGGTTGAAGCTGAAAATGTTAAATGTAATTAGACCCTTACCCTTCGCCATCAACGCAAATATAAAAAATAATCTGTTAAATAAAGTTTTCTGTATTAATAGTCTCTATCATAATAATATATGTCCTGTTTTAAAAAAAAAAACCTTAAACCGAGCTAATTATCATGAAGAAAAACGTGCCAGGAAAATGTTTCAAACAGATGGCGCCTGTGTAATTTGCCGTGAATAGGTGGCGCAGCATTAGCTTGGCTATACGCCGGTAACTGCAATCCATATTGAAACTATTTCGTTATAAGTCCTTATCTATGCATAGTTACTCTGGTTTATTTAGTGTCTTCTGTAAATATTCCATACAACCAACCAACTGAAGAAAAAAAGCGTATTTTAGATGAGAGTTCTTTATGCATTTTAATTAATATTTCAGTAAGTAATTAAAATATTAAAATTCTGACGTTCAGGTGCACCAGGAGAGGGTTTGGACTACCTAAATCTAAATTTTCAGGTTTTTAGGTGGGTTAGATTTTGATAGCCATCGCAGACAGACAGACAAACAAACACACGCACACACAGAGCGGAACTATCTTTTATTAGTATAGATGTGCCAATTGGCTTTATACCCGATTACGAAAATCTTCTCTAGGTAAACAACTGCAGGAGGACTTTTTCCCATTTTTCTCGAGTGAATCTCGGTTAATCAGGTCGCAATTTTTCAGCGGTCTCTTGCAATTCCGTTTTAGTAGGTTTTACTGCATATATAAATAATTTACTGTTATATATGTAAACAAGACAGAAAAAATAGGCGTCACGCTTAGATTATGAAACACTTTCCAACACTTCCAGAACATTTTATCTCAACTATATATTTTGATATGACTACAGAGGAAAACGCAATGATTGAAAACACAATTTCAGAAATTACCGTCCATAGAGGGTAAGATTTGATTTTTTTGTGCTGCTCTGTAATCAATTTTATACTTACTATTCAGTATGATAAAAAGTTAATTAATAAAAGATAGAAAATGCATAATACAGTTGAAAATTACTCTCAGCAATTTCCATCTATAGTGAATAATTTATTCGAATTATATTGTGCAGCTCTGTATATTATGTATAATTATGTACTCTACACAGTATGGTGAAATTTACTCAGCTATAAAACGCATAAAAAAAATGCAATTCCAACAATAACAATCCGCAGATGGCAATGTATTAATTTTATTTATTTATTTATTTTCGTACATTGAGAATAAATTTGAGAGGCATGAGAATATAAAACAAAATTTTATAGCTTGATAAATTATGAAAATCTGAAATGACAAAGAAGTAAACAGTGACAAAATATTTAGTTAAACATAATATTTATTTTTTGTGTACACTGCTTTGATTCAATAATTTCTCAAGTTATTTCTTTTACATTACATAAAACTAACTTTTAAGGTTAGTTTACCATTTCTAAATAATATACATTTGCAAGTAAACTTGTGTAAAATGGGAGCGTATTTTCAGTAAATATAAATCCATTTCTTTATCTGACCGGTAGGAGTTGAATGTGTTACATTGTTTAAGATATTTAAATAGTTCAGACACTAGAAGTTTAAGAGCTTGAATGACTTAATGAATAATGAATTGAATGAATATTTCCGTATTTAATAACGTATTTAATTCTTTCAAAGTGTCTATAAATTATTGTCGTGATTGCCTTACTTCATAACTTTTGAATTAAGAACACGACGAAAAGTGTTTTTACATATTCGTAAAGTATAACTGAAAAAGTTTTTTTTAATAACGCAACCAAAGTTAAGTGTTCTTTGCCAATTTCTGTGGCAACCGGCAACTCTAGTGGGGTCGTATTGTGGAAAGCTGAAACGTGATAATTGAAAATGGTGAGTGTATAAGAGGAAGCAATGTGCGTATTGTGGCTCTTCGAATCAAAATTCGTCACCACTACGCAACGTTGCTTCCGGAGTACATACAGGAAAGATCCTTTTGAAAAAAAAATGATAAAACTTTAATATTAATCATTAATTGATTATGATCGTTATTTGATTAACAACATTTTGATATCCAACTATTAATCGTATGTTACCTTTGTTTGTGTTATTAAAAAGACTTTTGAGTTGTACTTTGCGAGTATGTAATAATAATGTTTTTCGTCATTTTCTTTAATCAAAAGTTATTAGGTGAGTAAACACCGTCAATTATTTATAGATACCTTACATTTTAATTTATAATTCAGTCTTAAATCTTCTAAAATTTTGGATGACTTCTTCATCAATTGTGGACCGATACAAGTTTCTCCATGCTTCACATCGGTAATTGTCTGGTTTTACACCGACTTTGTCACTCATACCGATGATGAGGTATTTAGGAACTTCGTAAGTATACTTAGGCCACTTCAATCTACCTGGAATACTTGGATTTCTAAATGGAAAAAAAAGATAATACTTCAAAAGTAGAACTATTACAAATTATCAGCATAAAAGAATTTTAACTCGCAGACTGTTTACCTGTTAATGGTTGGTATTTGTTAAAGAAAATACATATATTTCAAAATTCAAATTGGTAGTACCTATGAAGTAATTTAAAATCAGAGCTGACTCTCTCATAATGCAACCATTCTGGAAAAACAAGATTTAAAAAGTTTAAACTTTTATCTTTTTTTTTTTTTACTGTTTCTAGGAACGGTAATGTTACTACCAATGTAACTACCAACTAACAATGCAAAAATGAATAGGTGAGTGTGATCAGTTAAAACCCTGAGAATTTTCGCCGGAAAATAAAATCAAACAATGTTAATTATTGAGCTATCTTCCAAAGAAATAGAAAAACTCGAACTTCAGATCTACCCGCTCATAGATTTCATTGTGTAGACAAGGTAAATGTACTAATAGTGGATCAAGGAATGTCTCCAAAACGCATACTCAGAAAAAATTAAAAAAAAATACAGAATAATTCTTATCACGACGATATATATGACTATAACAAAATTTCCAGAAGAACCTCGATATAGCGTCCATAAAAAAATAAGGAATTTTTTTTTTTGGAAATTTATCGTGGGTTGGCGATACAATGAATTTTCAAAAAATATCAATTTATGACAAATACTCTTTAAGGAAAGACTTTTTCTACTTTTTATACTGAGCTAGTTTAAGTAAGTTTAACTTAAAGAAATACTCTTTACTAACTAAAGTTTTGTCATATACATCTATAATGAAATTTAACGATCGTATTCTACGGTTTGTAACTAAATGTAAATTAATTACAATTATTTCAAGCTCAAAATTAAGGTACGTTTCTGAGAACAATTTGTAACAATTTCTGAGTTCAATTTGTAACGACAGCGTTCTTAATCAGACAGTTACTTTTAAAATACACTTAAAACTTATCCAGCTGGTGAAATCGTGTAAAATTAAATAACTTCATCAACACGCAACTTATACATTATTATTATTAGCTTATAGAAATAATAATAAACTATTTCATCGTTTAAGTTTAAATTCATTAAGCATTTAAACACTCATAAAATCACTTGCATTTGTCGAGTAAAAAGTGTAGCTTGCGAAATCGCGTTTTTTTTTTTGCGACAGATACTGGTAAGTATTTTATTTCTTTACAGATTTTCTATTGGAATTTCGCAGCTAAATTCGACTGATCTTTTATAACATATATGAGTAGCTTCATCAGCATTTTTTTTTTCAAAATATTTTGAGTATGCGCTTTAAAGAGACCTTCCTTGTTAGAGACATTTACCTAATATTATTAAAAAAATAGTGAACTCAAAATAGATACAGTCAAACTCTGTTAATAGGAGAAACAAAATAATTACAAATTTCCTCGTATTAACCGTTACGTGTAACACCCGTGGAGATAATACATATTTAAAACAAGCACACAAATAAGCTAATTTCAATCATTAATTACTTTAATTACCCAAATGCTAAAATTAACATAATATCAAAATTTTCCCTGCAAAAACTCGGCTAACGTTGTAATAGACACTGCAATTTTTAAGCTACTGATTTCGCATTTTCTTTTTTTTAATAATGCAACATGGAAAGGCTGGTTAAAATAGCCCCGAATCCGGCTTTAAAGAAAGAAACAAATGAAGGTTTTCTTCTGTGCTCGTGTATTCCTATGGCTCAGTTGTAAAAGGGGCGGTATTTGAAACATCTTTATTTCTCCATTCTTCCTTCCATTCTTTCAAGACCTTAAGACATTCCTTTTCATTTTTCCTTTTCATTACTATATTTTGACATACTGTTGTAATGCAGAAATATTATCGCTGAGAGAGAACAGTGTTCGATGAGAAATAAGTTTTTTTTTACTATTACTACCCTACTTTTCGTCGAAAATCACACTGAAACTAACAGATGTTTTGCTCGTATTAGCCATGATCTTGCTTTTGGGACTCGTAAAAAGTGTGAAAAATCTTAATATAGTTTCAATTATGAACCATTCTTAATGTGCAAATTGCTCGTATTAAGGCTGCTCGTCAGTCAACTTCCTGATTTCCCTCTTTAATGTTAATCCAAGGGGCGTAGGTACGCATTCGTATATTTAAAATATCTCCTCGAGAGATTAATATTTTTGACGACTTCTTTTATCTGTGTACACTTCTTAAAGGATGTTTTTTTTCTTAGTTGTCAAAGTAATTCTAAAATATATACTTAATTTTATATAAAGTGTTAAAATCTTATCCAGTTTTGCTAAGATTTTAACACATAAAATTATAAATTAAGCACATAATTTAGAAATATTTTGACAACTAAGAAAGAAAGAGACAATATTTTCGTTTTCTATTGCGATGGGAGAAGAGTTTAATTCGATAGTAAGTAAACATGCTGATTTTGTAACGATTTTGAATTTTTACTAGTTAATAATAGATCCAATTTTTTAAAATCTCTTTAAATGATGAGAAATTTTTAATAATGGTTTAAAAATCAAAAATGCTAAATTAAAATTTAATTATGTTAACAATTTTTTTAATTGAGATTATTAAATTATAATTACAAGTATATTTATATATATATATATAAAAGAGAAAACAAACGTAGCGCGTTCAGGACTCAAACCCGGGCCCTCGAATCAATGAACAGATGCCATATCAACTGAGCTACGATCAACGTAGTTATTTCGTTACAAAGTAAGTATTTAAGTTGTGGTATAATATTAGACCCCCCCCCCCCCCCCATTTCTCGAGAACTAAGGAGCGTTGGTTGAAATCCATTGAATCTGAGACTAAGGGGCTTCTACTCTACAACATATATAAAAATAATCAAAATCTGTGATTATCAAGCTTTGCACTCTCCTTGTTAGATTGAATAAAATATCTCAGCCTTGAAGATTTAGTTTCTATTCTTTTGATCTAAATTTGAAATTAATAGCTATTGTTGTTGAAAAGATGAGTGCAACAGCTGAAATTCGTGGAGCAGATGCTTTACACTCACGCACCGATGTTTGGCGATTTTTTTTGGCGCGATTTTCAAGTCCGCGCCAAACCAATAACTTAATACAATAGCTATGTTGCCATTAAAGGAAAAAATCCCCTAAATTTGGCCGACTTTTTCCCTTTTTATAACCGATTTTTAAAAAAAACTGTGCGTGAGTGTATGACATCATAGCCAAATTCGTTATTATGAAATTATTATTATAACCTTATCTAACCCTATATAAGAGCTAGAACTTTCAGATCACGATTTTTTATGTTCACTTCAACGTAAATTTACATAAATTTTCTTAAGATTAATTTTTGATAATAATAAAACAAGCAGTATTTAAGTTCTACTTATTCATAAAAAATAAATTAATTAATTATGTCTGAAATTTCTAAAAGATTTAAAAAAATAAAGGTTGTGAATATTTTACAAACTACTACGAGGTAGTGATGGGCATAACGATATTTTGATAATCGATTGAATCATTCGGGTATGCGCAAAAGCACAGCTGTTAACTTTCATATTGGAACTTGGAACGAGTTCATTAATCAGAGTTCCTGGCGTCATGGTCCCCATATCTCTAGTAAGAGCAATGTGGATCTTAGATTTATGACCGTAGTCGAAGTTCAGAACAACAATTATACTGAAGAAAATTAAATGTGCCGAAGAAGAGCGAAAAAGAAAAATAAAACAACAAAAAGACGACTTTCGGCCGGAAATAAATAAAGTACAAATTATATTAAATTAATGATATATAAATAAAAATTGTAAAAAGAAAACTCTTCAATGGAACAATGGAAGAATGTAGTTAGCATCATGAAATACCTAGTTGCAGTCAACTGAGCTTCCAGGTTAGAGGTAATTTGACTTGCGAGGCAAAAATGAGCCGTGAGAAGTTAAAAATTAAATAAATAAAAATAAAAATAGAATTTTTTTAAAAATATAATAATGAGTTAATAGAGTATAATAATAATAGTTAAGGAAAAATAAAAAATAAAATAAAAATTCCATTAGATACAAAAAAAAAATGACAGACGAAATCTACCGAGGGTCGAACCCATCTCATAAAAAGAAAAAGAAAGACTCTTTACAGAGACCATACATTAAGTTTAAGTATAGAAAAGTATTAACATTATAAAAAGAGAGGTTAAAAGAGTTTTTTTTTAATTAAAAAGACAAAATACAAGAAAAATTAAGTATAATAGGAGAAAGAGAAAACTCAATCTTCATTATCAAGTAAAATAGCATATTTAGGGCGCTTACGGTTAATGGGGTCTGAGACCTCATAGTCTGGTAATTCTGCAATGATTTCGTTAGGTAAGTTATAAATACTTTTACAGAATTTTTTGGAAAGTTGACAAATGCGTTGTTTTAAAGAGGCAGTGCAGAGATATCTGCGGATGGTAGTGTTTCTCAAGTAGCGGTGACCATTCCTGATAATACGAAGACTTGTTATGTGCTTTATAAAGATATTTCATATTGCCGTTACTAGCGAAGCCCCAGATCGGACAAGCATAAGTGAGGATAGAGCGAATGCATGCGTTATATAAAATAACTTTATTTGCATACTGTAAAACAACTCAGAAGCGTTTCGGCACAAGGCGGAAACGTTTCCTGAAATTTATAGTAAACTTTGTGTTCTCCTCAGTTATTTGGTATTTCGGAATCGTTACACGTATTTTCGGAAAAATATTCAAAGCCGTGAATTATTCTGAAGAAGTCAGAAACGTTACATTCCATACCGGAAATGTTTTCGAATAGGTAGTGTAAAATGATGGTTACTGAAAAATTCGGAAATGTTACACTCATTCCGTGTAAAGTTTTAAAATGGAATTCGAAATGAAGTAATATTTGCGCATACTCATCTACTCTAACCTATTGCACATGTCATTATCACGTGATTTCTATTGTTCTTGAGAGGAAAGACAGCTTAAAACAGATGCAGATGCAACGTATTTATATGTGCTGTAAGTATTCTGTTTTATAATTTCTTTTATTTGAGAGAACAATATGCTTTTAAAAAATTTTTATCAGATTCTATTTTATTGCATATTAATATTACATTTGCAGTTAATCTTTTGTTGTATACATAAAGTTAAATAACTCGTTCGATAGTTTCTTTATAATCTTGTTCCATGAATCTATAATAAATATTAGATATTTGATTGATGAATAATAATGTAGTACTAATATTAATGAAGTACAGATAGCATCGTATATACGTCTTTAACATCTTTTTGTTTTGAGATCGGTTCCGTTTCATAACTTTTCTAATGATGAAATGTATCGTTTATATGACAGAACAAATTCCTAATTTCACTTATACTGTACGTTTTTCCTTCATTTTTTACGAATCAGATATTTATAAATAAATATAATTGAAAATTTGATTTATAAATCTATAAATAATTCTTTTTTAAAATCCGGTCTCGTGAATTCCATGCTGTAAACAGATACATATGCATTATGAAAATGCTTTATTTCCCAAAATAGATGTATTATTTTTAATACCTTTAAATAAATATATTTTTTAATCTTTTAAGTATAGATATTATGTCAAAAGATTTCTCGTATCTGTAAATATTTATTTTATTTTATGAACTGTATACTTATAAAAATATATTTATTTTCTCAGGTTATCTCAGCACGTCTCAAGTTATACGAATAAAATAATACCTTTAAATGAATATATTTAGAAGCATGATAGTTGTAAAACACTATATTAAAAATATTTACAAACAGACAAAACATTTTTATCAATATATCTATTTATAAGTATACAATTCGTGAAAATAAAGCAATTAGCAAGGATATAAAATATTTTCGAATAGTATAACTATTTACAAGATTAAAAAAAATGTTGAAAGGTATTACTAAAATCTATCTATTTATAAGTATAGGGAAATTAAATATTTTCATTGAGTATCTATTTAGAGGATGGAACTCATGAGGCTGCATTAAAAAAAAGAATTATTTATAGATCCATAAATCAAATTTTCAACGTTATTTATTTACAAATATCTGATTCATAAAAACTGAGTGAAAAACGTATAGTATAAGTGAAATTAGGAATTTGTTCTGTCATATAAACGATGCATTTCATCATTAGAAAAGTTATGAAACGGAACCGATCTCAAAACGAAAAGATGTTAAAGACGTATATACGGTGCTATCTGTACTTCATTAATACTAGTACTACATTATTATTCATCAATCAAATATCTAATATTTATTATAGATTCATGGAACAAGAGTATAAAGAAACTATCGAACGAGTTATTTAACGGTGTATACAACAACTTCTAAACTTGTTGTACTTGTAAACTTGTAGTAGGTAAACTAAAGAAGTTTCCAGACGACTCAACTCTGTTCCTACAAAGGAAAATTTGGAAGCCTCTCTTCAGTAAAAGGACATACTCTCAAATTTGGAGTTATTTTAAAATGACAGAAGTATTTGTCATAGAATTAAGCTTTTTCAAAGTTTATTTCGCCTGCATAAATAACTTTAAAGTGATATCTTGAGTAGCAGTCTAATAATAAAAGGTGAATAATAAAACGAGTTCAGAAAAATATATGTCTCACACCAGAAATTACATAAAGTTTATAATATTGCTAATTCTAGACTCTAGAGCAGGGCTGTCCAACGCGGCGCCCTTTCGAAATCTCAGCTACATTTTTTGATCCATCAGCATGATTCCTGTTACTAAGAGCTTTTTTAAATAAAAATCTTTTTGGACAGATGCTTGTTTTTAAAATCATTAGTATTCCGCATGATATTTTATTACAGGCCGCGTTAAATGTTAGTCTCCTTTTTCTACAAAATATTTCGATAGGCCAGGTAAATGTAATTCTAAATTTTGTATGACTTATGGTTTTTTTCTGCAATTATTTTTCACATCAATCTCTGCATAGTATAGGGGCCCTTATGGCTCACACTGTGGAGATGTGTGTGTGTGCATCTTATAAGATGTCTGCATATCGTTGTTCCCTACCACGTTTGCCACTATAACCTCCTTTTTTTATTCAGAAAATCCGAATTCATACCGGAAATTCCGAACAGTAATTTTTACTTTATTTAGTGACAGGCCTTTTATGATTACTTAAAGTAAAAATTCTTCTTTCGGAATATCCAGTATGAATTCGGAATTTCTGAATTAAAAAAAAAGTGACTAAACTGGCAACCCTGCCCTCGAATATAGTGAGGCAATATTGTTTTGTTTCCAGACATGAGAATAATGGTGCCCGTAAACGTTTTCCACTTGATGAGGTGCGCCCGCTCTTACTGAAAGGTTGGACAGCCCTGCTCTAAAATAGAGTATAATTCATCTACAAGATCATACTTCATAGGATCATTTCTATACTATGATTAGCGAGTTCGCTCACCGAACTTCGCAGAAAACCCAACCACGATGATGTGGAGTGGGGTTTCGCCTCGAGCGAATGCAATATTATTTTTTTTAAAGCATATTGTTCTCTCAAATAAACGAAATTATAAAACAGAAATACACAGAAACATTTCCAAAACACACAGAAACATTTCCGATGTATACAAAAACATTTCTGATGTATGCAGAAACCTTTCCTATTTCCGAAATACACGTAAATGTTTCCAAAATATACAGAAACATTTCTGAATATCTGACCGAAATATGCGGAAACTTTTATGAATATTTGACCGAAATATGCGGAAACATAACAGAACCGATGGGCCACATTGCTGCCCCACCAGATAGAGTAACGTTTCCGAGTTTTTTTTACAGTGCATATACTGAAACAAAATTAATATTTATTTGTGGGAATTGTACTACAATTCCCGTATTATCAAGACCAGTGAAGGTGGTGTTTTGAGTAGTGTAATGAGGTATGTGTTGTTTAATGTAAATGGCAGTGCCACCATGGTTTGCACCAGGTTGCGGGGTATGATAAAGTTTCTAACCTGAAATTTTGATGCTACGAGAGGTATTAAAGACTTCCTGAAGCAAAATTATATCAATACTAGGATTTCGAGATATAAAATCACGAAGTTCATTAATTTTATTTTGAAGGGAACAGCAGTTCCAAGTTAAGACAATAAGAGAATTTAAAAAAGAAGTACTCATGGTTGGGGAGATTAAGCTCATTTGCTAAGGTGTCGAACTCTTGAATTATTACGATCATTTTTTCCATTGGATTTGTATATATTTTAGATTTAGCTGCTATGTTTTTTATGCATTTTAAAAATTTGGTTATTTGAAGAATTTCTTTAATATCTTGAAAGGTTTGAAATATTTCATTTGTATAACTAGGTGGAATGATAGTAGAAGATGAGTTGGGAGTGGTGGGTAGATTGGAGGTATCGTTGAGAGTGTTATGAGATGATGTGGATGTAGCGCAAGTAGAAGCGTCCGAATCTGGGACAATAGTGTCTTCCGTAGTTGTTTTTTCAGTTTGGGATGTAGCAGTATTATTATTTGTTATTATTATTTGGTTTCTTAGTATAGTTGAAGTCTTTTAAGATTTCAGCTAAAATTTGTGTATTAGTGTTAGTTTGAACATTAGTTTTAGGTAGTTTAGCATTATTTCTATTTTCAAGCCGAAATGGGTTTTTAACGCAGCCACGGTAATTGGCCGGGTGATCTAAACCACAATTAGCACATTTGGGGGTAATTCGTCCTTTATGGGGGCAGTTTGGAGTAAGGTGTGTACATGCACATTTTAAGCACTTGGGTGTGAAATTACACACCTGTCTGGCATGTCCATATCCTTGGCATTTATAACATTGTTTTCTTTTTAATCAATTTAATTATTTTTTCTTTAAAAATTTTCTGGTTTTAATTGATTAAAAAGAATACGAAGGTTGGTAACTGTGCTTTAGCGTATGTCCGAATGATTCATTCGAATGTCAAAATAACTCATTACGTCCATCATTACTACGAGATAAAAAAAAATAAAACTTATTTCTTACCCTTCTTGAGCAAATGACACCCACATGTCCATCATAGCATAGATCAATTTTTCTTCGCCTTCAGAAAATACCTTATGAAAAGGATAACCAAACACATACTGAACTTCATCAAAATGAGGCACTCCCATCCATTCAGGAAATCGAGATGAAGGTGATCTATAGTCAAAAACATAGAAATAGGCAGGGTGTTTCTTCTGTGACTGAAAGTCAGCCAGGAACATAGTTGGACAAGTGATCAGAGAGTCCCCTATGATATCGCTGACTGCATTTAAATATGTATATCTAGAGTCTTCTTTTACTCGTCTGAAGTAGTTTTGAGCAATTTTATTATAAGGTTCGTTTTGTATCATGGGTCGAACCATTTCTATAGCTGTAGTTTCATTAAATGCATTAACATCAATCGTTTCACCAAACATATCGCCATTTATATAGCCTAATTGAAAAGTTATAAACATTGAACCTTCGTCTCTGGTTACTCCTAGAAGCAGTTCAGTGTCTTTAAATTCCCCTCTCCGAAACAAGTCTGTAGGATTTTTCGGAAGAAAATCATCTCCGACTCTAGGTATTAACATTCCCAGGTTTTTAATGAGAATTTTTTCGGCTTCGGCAAATTTCTCAGACGGAAGCCTTTTCATGCAATCAACAACCTTTCTCGGGTTTTCTTCCAGGTCTTTCTCATTAGCTGCACATCCTACATGCTTACTGATCATCTGACTACCCATGCGCAAAGCGTCATTGGAATCTGAATACATTGGGCTAATAGCTGCTCCACTTTGTAGAATGGCTCTCTTGAAAAGGTTTTTTGACAAAGGCGAAACCATGTGTAGTGATATAGAAAAGGCACCAGCACTCTCGCCAAAGAGTACTATGTTGTCTGAATCACCACCAAAATACTCTGCGTTATCTTTGATCCAATGTATAGCTAGTACTTGGTCATAAATACCCATGCTTCCAGCAGCCTCATCAATGAAAGCTGAAATAATAAATACAATTTATTAGAAGCTGGAGAAAAACTAAAATGTAGAAGGGAAAGGTATGATGTGTTGCATATTGGGTGAAATATTATTTTCTCATTTCATCCACATGTATAAATACTTTTACTTACTAATATTTTTATTTCATAATGTTGAAAAATAAAACGTATGATATAAACGCATTAGCATTTTCTTACGTTTATCCGTTGAAATTGTTTGAAACTTAAATATATATGTATTTATAGATGTCTAAATGTTTAGAAAAAAAATATTTTTGGAAATTAAATATAATAACTGCTAATGCTGAAACATTTCCGCTCCATTTTTAAAGTGTAAGTAAATACATTGTTATTATGGCTATAACAGCCATCATACGATCTCGCAGAATAAATCTTTCACGCAAATCAAAGAAAAAAACTTTTTACAACTCCTTAAAAAAATACCCATTCATTCTCATATTACTTGCAACAAAAATGAATCACGGAATATCGAACGAGGCTCATATTTTTCTGTTTGAAGATATACAGTGGCGTCAAAAGTTTCCGGCCAGCATAAAATTTCTCATTAATTTGTAAGAATACCCATATGAAGAGTAATCTCAACGTGATACTTATACATTTTAATGACATAATAGTTAGGAACTTGTTTATGGAATAACAAATAAATTTCAGTACATTTAATTGACAAAATTAATTGCGAAGGAAAACACATGTTCTCAAACGTTCCCGGCCATCTTGGTAATTTTGAAGAAAATGATGTTACAGTAGAAAATAACAGTGATCAACAACATTTACAATTAGTATTTTGTCTTCATACCTTTAGCAATAAGTACTGCAACGCAGCAACGTGGCATCGATTCAATGAACGGATGAAGATCGTCTATGGTAAGTTTTTTACACTTTTTTTGCAATTTTGGGGAAAATTCTGCTGAATTGGAATATTTATAATTCCGCACACATTTGTCAAGTTTGTTCCAAAATTTGCTATTGGATTTTTACAACCCAGGGCAACAAGGTGTATTTATTAGAACAAAGTATGCGAAACTATTGATTAGGAGAAAACAAACTGAGTGCAATCCATTGTCTAGTAAAGCCCTAGTCATTTATCAGATTCAGTTGTTCTCACAATCAGTTTCTACTTAATGCGAAATGGAATACGATTTCCCGATAAATTGCATGTATTGATTGTAAATAAAGATACGCTGTTTGGTCTATTTTTTTTATTATTATTCAAACGGTCTTTATCGATTATGCTTTGGAGGAATATTTTCGTAATATATATATATATATATATCGAGCGATTGGGCTGGCCATTTCAAAAGCTGATTTTTTTGTGCGAAAGCCACTGATTGACGAGCTTGCATGTATGCTTTGGGTCATTATCATGCTGAGACAAATAGTTGCGACCACAATTTTTTCTCCAATACGGCAGTAAATGATCTTGCAAGATATCCTTATACATTGCACCATTCATCTTGCCGCGGATTTCCACTAACGGACCGACACATTTTCCAGAAAATGTTCCCGCAGCATAACGTGTTCTCCACCATGCTTCATCGTAGGAATAGGATATCTTGAATCATATCTTTTGGTTTTAGGTAGTCGGACGTAGTGTCTGCCACCGCTCCCAAAAATTTGTGAACTTCGATAAATCGGAAAATAGTACTTTTTTCCTGTTTTCACTTTACCAGTCTTTGTGTTCCTTGGCAAACGCCAGATTCTTTTTTACTTATGAAAGGTTTGTTAACACCGACTCTTCCATAAAGTCCTATGTCACGTAAGCGTCTTGACACGGTAGACCGACTTATTTTAGCAATATTTTCACTCCGTAAATCGCGGGATATTGCAGCGGCATTTTTATACGGGTCCTCAACTGCTTTTCTCGTGATAATTCTGTCCACACGAATAGTCGTTTTCCGGAGTCTCCCGGACCGTGACAAGTTCTGAAGGCCATAACCATCTTTATATATATTTTTAAATATCGTTCACAGTAGATTTCCCGATCGATAACTTTGCCTCAATCTCACGTGAGGATTGACCCTTTAGCGACAAACAAATCACTCGTTTACGTACAATAATTGTTGAACTTTTCATTTTTGAATTTCAACTACATTATACACATTGATTAAATAACAAACACGGCCAAAAAAAAATAAAATAAATAACACTTTATCGATAGCAAAAAATAACGAATGACGAATGACCGGAAACTTTTGCACACGCGAATTTAGAATACCTTTTCTTTGCATCGAGTGTCTTCATTTGCCAATAAGCAATTGCGCTTCTTCCTCGCTGAAACGTTCTGGCAAACAAATCAAAGAAACTAACTGGCCGAAAACTTTTGACCGCCACTGTATATTTACGTTCTTCATATATATAAAAGTCATTTGATATACGAATCTACGGATGTTTCTTTATTCTATACACTTTTTAAAACTATTTTATCGTGATCAGAAAATTTTCGCTGAAATGTTCTGTAGTGTCAAACTTAATTACTATTGAGGTTCAATTAGCCCGCTACTGCTTTTGCGTAAAAATTGTCAAAGTAATACGCTTCAAACTTTATTTGTCCCTCGATTTAAATTCGTGAGTCAACTGTTTTTGATTTTTTTGTGTGTTGCGACAATCATTAAGACTTTTTTTTACATTTCAAGTTACGCTTGCTAATTCCCATCCAGACATTGATAAGCTCTAAAAAACATACTAATTTGTTCTGTTTTAAAAAGATTACCCATTTACGGAAAATTGTAAAATATTACCAAGAACAGTGGTAATCTACCGTGGTCGGGTAGCCATTCAATTTTCCTTTGACTAGGGAATTTTTCGGCCTCCAAGACCGCATTCACCGCTGTCGCGAGAACTGATGGCTGTTTTCGTGATTGATAAATTAAGATAAATTACATATTTGAAAATAAGCTTGTTTAAAAAAGAGAAACATATCGCAGAGTTTCGAAGTATTATAACGTCTATTTCTTTTAAATATGGCGTTTTAAATATACCGTTTTAAGTATGACGTAATTTTAACCATAAAATGCTTTTCGCATATAATAATACTTTAATTTTTTTCAAGTTTTCATTCTATTTCATATTTCACATGTAAATATATATTTCAATTGAAAATATAGTGTTTAGAAATATTATTATTTAGACTTTTTAAAATCTGGCAACAATAGATAAAAATGATTATTTAAAAATATGAATTAAATATTTATTCTAATAATGAAATTTTGAATAAAATTAAAAAAAAAAAACAGTAAACAATTAGGAAAATTAAAAAATGATTGAATACTGTACACCACATTCTAGTCAAGCATATGCCTGCAAAATATGGCTAAATTGCTATGCATAGTTTTTGATCCTATAAAACATATCTAATTGAACTATCTTGACGAATTTCAAAATTAAATAGGGCTTAAAATAATTACTTATTTAAAAACTGTCTGTTTCAGCTTGTTTATTCTGCATTTCTCCATAAAACTGTCGGTTTTCAGGTTTTTATATGCTATAGTCTGTGAAGGATAAGCCAAGAAAGTGAAAATGTTACAATAAATTCAATTACAAGAGTAACAGCGGCAACGGCATTAACTTCTTCTTCTTCTTTTTTCTTTGAACAGGAAAGTTTAATAGAGCATGATTTTTTTTAAATGTATGGTTTAATATTTTCCAAAAAGAAAAAAAAATCTGACTTATAAAAAAAATGGAAGTAAAATTTGTGGTTGAAGACTTTCAAAAGAAAGTTTTGAGTTAACAAAAGATATTCTTTCACGATGAGTCTGTTGTAGTTAACTACTACATACTGCATCTTTTGCGAGTTTATTTTGAACAATGTAGTTATTTAAAATAACAAAATAGGAATACGTTTAATTTTATTGGTTTAAAAGTAAGAATATTTTTTTTTAACTCGACGAGTCCTTGGTGAAAATTTTTGAAAATTTAACATTTTACTAGATAATTCCAGGATGTTTGTTTCTAAATTTTTTTTCAACTTGTACTTTTTATGTATTTTTGACAACTGACATTTAAAGGATTTCATGTTTCGTGTTCCCAAAACCACTTTCAATCTTTAGAAAATGTTTAATTTATTTCGCATATATATATTTTTTTTGAATAAAATTATCTACAGTATACAAATGTATATAAGTAAGCTGTAAAAAAGAATTCCATGAAAAAACTGAAGATGTATTGGCAGCAAAGTTCCCGTCTATTAGCTGTTTTGGAATTCCCCCATTTTCAAGATGGGATTTTCCGTTATTCAAGATGGGAAATGTCTGTAATTAGAAATAAATGTGAGCAATAGCGCAATATTTAAAAAGAGAAATCGCAATAATAATTATATATAAGTGATGCATATTGACACGTAACAGGTTTGCATAGCATATTATCATACCCATTTTTTATTGCCTCTTCCTTTTGATTCGAGCCTCGGCAAACGCCATTATAGGATGAATTAGAGTCCTGCATTCGAGTCCTCACAAAACCCCGACCCGAACCCGCAAATTCCATTTTAAGTCACCTGCAACCCGACCCGAACCCGACTAAAAAAAAATTTCTCGACCCGCAACCCGATCCGCACGCGCAATGAAAGAACAATAAATCATGTTTTATTGCTATAATGAAAAGTAATGTATAATTATATCGCTAATACCAATTTTATACTTTATATAGAAAAATGGACAAATCGATATTCTTTAATATCCAAATATAGTGAAACTTCGGAATAGCCGACACCTCGAGATCGTTGAATAGAGTCCTGCAGCGGGTCGGGTTTTTATTTATTTTTTCGGGTCGGGATGGCTTATTTTCTTTCTGCGAGTCAGGTTCAACCTTGAGTAATTCTTCCGGCTCATATTTAGGTTTTAGCAAGTCCGATTGTTGGGATTTTCACAAAAAGTTTGAACACAAGTATGTAAATAAATACGTATTTGAATGTGAATAAGTTAGGGGTCTGAAAAACTACTTTATTTTAGTAGCTTTTAATAGTGACTATGTAGTTAATTACAACTATAATTACTTGTTTTAAAAAGTAGCGACTACAAACTACTTTTCCAAAGTAGTCACTATTTCGCTACTTTTAGATTTTGTCGAAAGATTCAATCTACACTTGAAATTGAGGATAACGAATTATAATTCTGCACTAGTCGGGTTGTGTATCCGACCCGAACATGAAAATTTTGCTTAAATTCAACTCGAAACTATGTTATAACCGTTTATACTCAGAGCTTTACAAATTATATAAAATCTGGTAGTCAGCAAAAATTCTAATCGCCAGTAAAAAAACTTTACTTAAAAAAACGTCATTGTCCATCACTCCTCCCGTCATTGATTTTCAAAAAGCACAAAATTTTTTTAGGAATTAATTGAGAAAAATTAATAACAATCACAGTTTAGAATTATGAGTTACATAGTACATAAGTACATAATACATAAATAATAGTAAATCATTTAGAAAGATAATAAAAACTAATTTTTCTAACGAACGTTTACAAAATTATATATCTCTTTAAAAAATACTATAAAACCGAATTAACTGGCATGCTCCGGAAATGCTAATTGCTGAATGCTTCAAACGTTCGAATAGTTGAATGCTACAAAATCTATATCTCATGAGGGGGGGCATTGATGAAATAGCGAAGCAGGAAAGCAATTTTTTGTCTATATCTCATGAGGGGGGGGGGGCATTGATGAAATAGCGAAGCAGGAAAACAATTTTTCGTCTATTTTCCTGTCAAAGTCAGCATTTTTTAGCATTGTATCTAATTTTAGATGTCACAGATCCTAGATAGACAATATTTCTTACTGTTTAATTGAATCCTCCCTGCTTTCCCTCACATCCTATCACATGACTTGCTAGCTGGCTAGAGCGGATATGCATGGCGTTTTCTGTGCATGAGATGGAAAATGCCTCTTAAACTTGGATCTTCCATTAAAAGTACGAGAGAAGTAGATGATACCTCTTTGACGCCACAAGTAGGGGTGGCGAAAAAGAAGAAATGCAATTTGTGCTAATTTTTTAGGTGAACTTTTGTACAAAAACAACAGCAACAAAACTGCCCAATTAAATAACATGGTCGCCAGTGGCGACCTGGCACCACATTTTGTGTATGACAGTAAATTTGCAAAGAACAACAACAACAACAACAAAATCAAAACGTGAAATGGAAAAAATAATCTTACCCGAGAAGAATCCCATCGTGCCGACCCTATAATTCATAGACGCCACAATAACATCCCCGTGCTGTGAGAGAGCAGAACCATCATACATTTTCATGTTTGCAGTGCCCATCATAAATCCACCTCCATGGATGAAAACCATTATTGGCTTCTTAGTGCTTTTGATTTTGGGAACCCACAAATTGAGGTACAAGCAGTCTTCATCGATTCTTCCGCTTTCATTAAAAAATTTAGAGAAGGTCTCTGTCATGGACTGGACACAAACTGAAGATAGCTTTTTTGCATGTAGCGTTTCTGTCCATGGTGATTTAGGAACTGGCTTTGCGAATCTTAAATTTCCTACAGGTGGTTCAGCGTAAGGTATGCCTAAGAATGCCTCGACATTTTTTGTATCTGAGGATATTCCTTTAACTGGTCCACTGGTTGTCTGGACGACTCTATCACCATTCACAAATGGAACGAGTAACAGAAAAAGTAGAGGTATCATTCTGTGGAAAAGAAATCTTAAAAAAAAAAAATAGAAAGAAACAAAAAATCAGCCAAGAGTTACTTAAAGTGTCTTTGAAAGCAAATATTTATTAAAATACAGATTTAAATTCTTAAGTGATAAAAGTAGAACACAAAAAGTCCTTCCGGCCTGTACCAGGAGGAAAAGGTAGTTTTCATAGTCCAAGTTTTTAAACATTCAACTCATTTTACTCAAACAGTCGAAGCTAAAATGCTTGGAACCAGATTGTAGAAGATTCAATCCCGGCTTTCGTTAATACTGAATTTGAATGCGAATTTCAGCATGAGAATTACAGCATAACAAAAATCAGATTGTTTCAAAATGTCAGCCACCTTAGAAATTCAAACTGCCATATCTCAACATCTCAGTCATTTTTTAAGATAAAGCCAAAATAAAAAATGTTTTGAAATCCTTGTCATACTAAGACATACTTTCCAACCAAATTGCCATTTCTGTTTTTTTTTCTCTGTAACAACTTAGATATTAAATTATATGGAGATTTTTCTTCTTTTTTTAGGTGGCGGGAGGCTGTACTTATAAGAAACCATTTAAAATGTTACACGATTTCATTTGCTTTATTCCGCACAAACCCATTTCCTATTGTTACGTGATAAATATATATATATATTTCTCTTACGTGGCGCGGAAATAAGGCTGAATTTCTAGCTCAGCGTTTGGCAACAAACGTAGTTTCCAGAGCTCAAACCAATGAATAGTCTAGATTGGGTAAGATAAGCTCTGCCTCCAACTCCAATATGGCGGTCAGTGTGACAGGACAGAAGTCAAACTCAAACTAGCAATTATTAAAAATAAAATAACATGTACGTAATCCAAAGCATTTGAGATGATTCCTCATTTTAATTATGAGTAATATCGTTAATTTCAAATGAATTCTCAACTCTTACTTAGAATTTATTTACGAATTTCAGTCACACGGAAATCTGAGAAAATAAAAATATCAACTGTCTAGGTTGCACCTTCTGCCATCTGTTGCTGTCTTGATGAAGTAAAAGATAATTTCTTTTCCAAATACCTATAATACAATGATTGATGATGTATATAAACTATCTTCCAATAACGTAGTGTTTTATTTTTATTCAGTTTTTTTTTCCATGAATTTAAGCCGTGCTATACAATATTATAGGTGCAATAAATTTTAAACTAATTGTATTTCCAAGATCATTTTTTCATAGTATTTAAATGATTTATTCCCACTGCCAGCACCAACTAAAGGCATTTTTAATCGTGTTTTCAACGAAGTTTCAATTTACTTATTTTACATTAAAAAAAATTGTTAATTTCATATGTTAAAATAATTTATGATAGCATTCATTCTGGCTAGAATTGTTGAAGCGTGCTGTGACCGCGTAGCGTTCCCAATGTGAATTGCGTCGCAATTCACGGGAGTTGAGGAGCGTGAGCGAGCAGGGGGTAAAACCCCCTAGTTCTTATAAATTCAGAATTAAATTTATATATTTATTCCTAAGCTTATTTTTTTTTACCTAAATTGAAAGAAGAGATAATTCCTAATGGAATGGCTATTGACAATATTGTGATTGAAATTTATGGAGTGTATGTTTTTTTTATACTGCCTGTATCTTGTCTGCATATCTACATTCTAAATTTCTAAAACGTTATGATTACCCTGAAATTGGAACTTCTTGTTAAAATGAAAATTCAGTATATATATATATATATATATATATATATATATATATATATATATATATATATATATATATATATATACTGATATATATATATACTAGCAGTGTAGAGTTCCGGGAGGGGATTGCACTTTTTAACAATTAAAAGTATAAAATCTCAAATCTTCCAAGGGGGACATTTCAATTCGCAAGGGGGGGGGGAATGTCCGACCCCGGCCAATGAAGCATTTAGAAGTATTATTTCTGAAGTATTTAGATGTATTATTCATACTCGCCAAACGAAATCGTTCTCATTACAATAAATGCCCAACTACTACTAACTAGAGAACATATTCAGCTATTAGCCCTGGATTTCGTCAAGAGCCATGAAGATAAAAAATAATCTCTCTCTCTCTCTCACCATATATATAAGAACTCTCCGCCCAAATCCATCCGTTCACAAGATACGGGCCAATTCCATGGTGTCATACATGAAGAAGAAAAAAAAGGAAGAAAACTTCATCAGAAGCTATAGTTTCGTTTTTAATCGTTCTAAGTTAATCTCTAATTGAAGATATGATCTCGTTAGTTAGTTAATCATAAATAACACTCATGGTAAGAGCTTTCCAACGATAACACTTTTGACGAAAGCGCGTTTCTTTTTTACCATTATGTATGATGTAACAGAAAAAAATTAATCTCACTCATGAGCGGTTGGATTTGTACGAGTAGATTCTATACTTTTTTTTATGTTCATGGCGATTCCTTTCCAACGATACCACCCTTGACAAAATAAGATCTATTTTCTATTTTTCTTAATGCATGACGTCACGGAAGAAATTGACCCTGTGAATGGTTGGATTCGGGAGGGTAACTCCTATTATTTTCTTGATCCCCGTGACAAGACCGTTCTAACGATACCATTCTTGGTAAAATCTTTGCCGAAACTAATAGTTGAGTATGTTCCCTAGTAAGTGTAACTTGCTTTTTGATTCATCTAAATATAAATGGTCATCCTAATTATAAATTATTTAATAATATATTATTTCTCTATATTAAAAAAAAGTAACCACCGTCGCCACAGCCGTAGCCGCTGTCAATGAAGATTTTGTGCCTTGAAGTCTTTCTGGACTAATATCCAGAAAACTATTGCATATAAAAATATGACAATTGGTAGTTTTATAAAGAGATGTTCGATAAACACGCTGAAGCAGACAATTTTTAAATCGAAGAATTATTTTTAGAGATATTTAATATTAAAGTTGGTCAAAATAGTTGTCTTAAAAAAGTTTTATAGAAACTAAAACTATGCACATGGATTTAACCATAATTTATAAGGATATAGTTGACAAGCTTGCGGTGTGCAGACTGCAATTATTTTTTTAATTTGAGTAATTTTTTGAGGTTATATTTCAATTTTTTATTCAAAATTTTCATTATTTTGATGAAGATTTATTTCACATTTAATAAAATCCATTATTTGAATTGTTGCCAATTTGTAAAATAGCGCACATAATAATATTCCCTTTCAATTGAGAAATGTATTTACACGTGACTATTAAAAACAGAAATAAAACTTTAAAATAATAATTAAATGATCATGTGTTAAAAGCGGTAAATGCAGAAAATTACGCAATAAAAAGTATACTTGTGCGTGAATATTAAAAAGCAAAATAATTAAATTATTACGCGTTTTCATATCATTAAGTAGGGTAAGATTAATTTATTTGGACAAAATATTTTACCTATTATTGAAAATTTTAAAACAGCGTAATTAATAATATTTCCCTTCAATTAAAAACTACACACTGTAAAAAATTACTGCAATAAAAGTACTGCAGCAGAGATTCCAGGCAATGTCCATAAGAAAACGGGTTTTGTCCCTAGATGAACAAGCTTTGTTCTTGCATAAACGGTTTTTGCCTGTAAAAACATGAAATTTACGGAAATTGACCATTTACCTTGAAAAAGGGGCATTTCCCGTAAAATTACAGTAGCAATTCACGGAGAATGCCCGTGAATTTACAACTTTTTTACAGTGCATTCTTACGTTTAATAATTACGTTTAAATCAACGAAATAAATAATAAATTGGTAAAGTATAATTAAAAATACAGATAAACGTTGAATTAAAGGTCACTCAATGACGTAACTAACACGCGTAACGCATCTGATGTCAATTGAATTCGACGCCACAGATATGCACTTTTGGCTTTAAATCCTATATTTTGGTGACAGTTCTTTTCTTTTACAGAAAGTAGTAGACGGGATAATGGAGAAGTACCCAATTTTCTATAGCATCGTTATAAAATTTCTCGATGCAGCGACATTGCTTACTTAACCAGTTTTCTCAAGTTGATTTTCAAATGTTTAATTAATCTTATTTTATTAATCACGAAAACAGTTGTTAGCTGTTTTGACAGCAGTTGATTCGGCCTTAAAATCCCTCACAAGGAAGGTCTCCTTAAAGCGCATAATATTTTGAAAAAAATGCTAATGGATCTACTTATCTACGTAATGAAGGATCAGTCAAATTTAGCTGCGGAATCCCAGTAGAAAATCTGTAAATAATGAAATACTTTCGAGTACTTGGCGTAAAAAGATGCGATTTGGCGAACAACACTTTTTCGTCGCCAAATGCAAGCGATTTTAATGTATTTAAAAATGCTTGGTAAAATGAGTGTTTAAATGCGTAGTATTTTATGACTTTAAACTTCAACGATTAAATAGTTTATCATTTTTTCTATAAGCATATATTATATATATATAAACAAGTTTAAGTAATGTTGAAGTCATTTAATTTTACACAGTTTTGCCAGCTGGATAGGTTTTAAGTTATCTGCGCGATTAAGAACACTCTCATTATACATTTCGATTTTGAATAAGTCATTGTTTCCACGGTAACAAGACTTTTCTCTTGTTGTCTCCGACACTAACGATATTGAGGTCAAATTGACAATGCTCAGAATCCGACAACTAATTTTTAGTTTGAAGCATTTTTAATCAATTTAAATTTTGTTCTAAACCGTAGATACGATCGTTAATTTTCTTTAGATGTATACATATAAATGTATATAGCAAAACTGTAGTTATAAAAGTTAATTTATTTAAGTTAAACTTACTTAAACTAGTTCAGTATAAAGAGTAGAAAACTTTTTCCTAAAAGAGTATTTATCTTAAATGGGTATTTCTTTTTATGTCATTGTGTCGCCAACCCAGCGATAAATCGCCAAAACACGAAATTTTCATAATTTTTTTATGGACGTTATATCAAAGTTCCGCAGCAATTATTTTTTATAAACGTATATATATCCTCATGAGAAAAATATTCTGTAATTTTTTCAAAATTTTCTGAGTATGCGCTTATGGAGACCTTCCTTGTCAGTCAAAGGAAACTGAATGGAAACCCGATTACAGCAGATAGTCACTGGTCGTTTTAATTATAATTCACTCTTCCGTAATCGTTTTAGAGTTGATCAGTTCAGAGTGTTTTTAAAGTTTACGGTGTCAGAACGGGGGTTGGCGAGCGTAGCTTGTAGAGGGCAGAGCCCCCCCCCCCCCCCTAGTCTTACGTGAGTAGGCGATGTTTTGAATGAGATCGTAAGTTTTTGCTCACTAATTCTCCATGTGCGTAAAAGTTGATCAAGACTCTCTTTCTTTAACTTTCGACGGATGACTGTGTGAATCTCGGAACTTGTGAGTTTCTGCTTTTTACCGATATTCATGCAAATTATTGTAGCTGATATTGCATCATATATGCAAATTATTGCATTATATAATCTGAAGCTGACGTTTTGGCCTGGACGGACGTATGAAATCAGCGTCCGCCGAAGTCTACAGCGTGAAGTTGAATTATTTACCGAAGGCATCCTGACCTGCGGCTGTCTTCAAAATTGTGAGTTCGTTTTTTGAATCTTTAAATTTAATATATTTGAAGTGTTATTTTTACGGAGTATAGCTTCGAGAAGAAGTTGAATTATTTCTTTTGGAGTGAGGAAAATTAGTAGCGGCCTTCTCAATTCCACCTCGATTAAGTTTAAATAAACTTTATTTTTAAACCTTAACTCTGGTGCTCTGATTGTACAACTGAACGGCCTGGCTCATTCATACTGACAGCACTGGCCGTCACAACGTCAGTTTGTTATTTTTAGGCTATTTTACTTAACTCAACTTTGTTTTTGTATGTAAAGATGGAACTTTGTAATCGATTTTTCACTCACTTCCGGATAGGTTACAAAAAATATGTTCACAGGTGTGTTTCCGAGGAAAATACAGCATCTTAATATTTTTAGAACTAATTATAAATTAATAAATAAATTTTAAGGCTTTTATTCCTTAGCCGGCCATAGGTGATAAATCGCCAAATATTATTTATGGTTACAATTGTATTACAATTGAGTTACACAACAATGGATTTAATTATGCACTAAACCATGTCCACGAAAATAGGCCGACTGACTGTGAAAGTGCTACAACAAAATATTTTAACAATATAAAGTAAAAAATAAATAAAGTGTGTAATATATATACGTTTAAAAATACGCTCATCAATTAATAGTTTCATATTAATTAAAAAAATATTATTATACGTTGAGAAATCAATTTAGAAATCCTAAAATGATATTTTAAATATATATATATATATATTTAAATTTCTTCTTGGCATATCTTAAAAGAGAAACGGAGTAAAAATTATAATTTGTTTAATAAACTAACTAGCTCGCACATTGTACCAAGCGTTCAAAAAAGGGTGAATTTTCCCAAACAAGGTTCGGTGTTCACTAAATTGACGTATTGTAATGGATTTTTTTGTTTGGAAAAATCATGAATTGCAATCATGAAATTAGGCGTGATTTTCAAGATAAACATTGAAAGCTTATAAAAATGCTAAAAAAAAAAAAACTATTTTTATTTCAAAGTGCTCCCACACATCATCAGTCGAGCCGACAGTTGTTAATATATCAACTAAGGGGGGGAAAAGTACAATTTCCACTTTAATATGTGTAGTGTAATAAAAACTACTGCAAATGGATTTTTATAAATACTAAAAAGAAATATCATATATCTCAATTTCTAATGTCTGTATTTCAATATTTTTATTCTTCACATTACCTTATTTTACAATCAGACCATGGTAAAAGTTCCATAAAAAAAAACAGGCCATCATTATAAAAACGTTAAAAAGTTTCCAATAAAAACTGTCACCAGCCGGAGCATCATTAAATAGGTAATGTGAAGAATAACGATATTTTACAAATACTTCGTATTTCTTTTTCTTTTTCTTTTTTTTTTTTTTAAATCCCCAAAATTTCTTAAATTTCAGGGCATCGATGGTGTTAACCCATGAAATTATTTAAATGTTATGAAAATATATTTAAAATGATTCAAAGAACATTTTTTTTATAATAATACTTAAATAAAGTCAGGTTACATTCGTATTAATGCCTCATTATGGAGTGTACCAATGGACTAAAAAATAAAAAAACTCATTAATTTAATATTAATTTAATAATTTAATTTAAAAAAACTGATTAATTTAATAACAATTTAATAATTTAATAAAAAAATAAAAAAACTCATGATTTATTAATAATTTAATAATTTAATAAAAAAATAAAAAAAACTCATGATTTAATAATAATTTAATAATTTAATTAAAAAAACTCACAATTCATTCATATTAAAAACTTGTATGATTTGCAATATCTTAATCAAAAACTCTAGCAGAATTTTGTATATGGCAAAATTTGGTAAAAGAAACTTTAGCTTTCACTACATACGGCATAATAAATATTGCTTTTTAAAGTTATTTTATTCAAAACAGTTACTTTTCGGATTGAGCACACGATTTCATGAAAATGGATAACCAGATTTTCGTGAAATTTCAAGGTAAATGAATATAGTAAATGAATTGTAAGGAATGCATACGAAATAACATAAAATTTTGGTACTGCTGATACTCATTTCTGCTGATACTCAAATTTCTGCTGATTCTCATAAAATTATGTTTATTTCAACTTTTAAGAATATATATATATATATACAGGGTGATTCTGAATTCATCATCAATATTTGGTGGGGAGGTAGGGAATAGGAAAAGAACACTATTTCACATAGGAAAGCATGGGCGCAGACGTCATGTAGTAGGGCAATATGAATCCGGTTAAATGATGGAAAGAAAACATAACAAGAAAGTGGTAAGAGAAAAAACATTTATTTGTGCATCTTTTGTACAGACTTACAAGAGGTGCTCGAAATTCTGACCATTTGCTAGAGTACATGCCTCACAACGACGTTGCATGGACAACCGAACTTTCTGGAATATGCCTGGCGTTTCCCGGATGTTTGCGGCGGCAACCGATATGCGTGCTACAAGGTCCATAGCACTGGCAACAGGGGTCTCGTACACCATGTTTTTCATGGCACCCCATACAAAGAAGTCTATTGGAGATAAATCCGGTGACCGTGGTGGCCAACAAACCGGTCCACCGCGACCAATCCATTGAGCTCCAAATTTTCTGGTCAGATAACAACGCACATCATTTGCGAAATGTGCTGGAGCGCCGTCATGCTGGAACCACATTCGCCGGAGAATAACAGCAGGAACCTCGTTCATAAGACCCGGTAACACAGTCTGAAGAAATATGAGGTAGTTTGCGCAATCTAAACGGGATGGTAGTAAATACGGTCCCAGCAAACAGTCGCCGACGATCCCAGTCCACACATTGACGGCAAAGCGTTGTTGCGCAGCTCTAACTCTCGTACCGTGTGGATTCTGATTAGCCCACACATGCGAATTGTGTGTGTTGAAGACACCTTCACGAGTGAAGGACGCTTCATCTGTGAAAAGAACATACGTTGGGAAATTGGGATCAACGGCTGTTCTCTGCATGAACTACTGACAAAAAGTAACACGCTTGGGATAGTCCTCTGCTTCCAGTAACTGCACTCTTTGCAAATGAAAAGGATGTAAACGTTCCTCGTTTAGTATCCGCCACACTGTTGATTGTGAAACTCCAAACTGGCGAGCTAGAACTCGTGTGCTAGAACTTGGCTGTTCTTCGATAGACTGTAGGACAGCTTCCTCGACTGAAACTGTCCGTGTTGATCGGCGGCTGCCTCGATCAACATTAATACCAGCAAATGATCCAGTTTCGCACAGTTGTCGATGAACACGTGAAAACATTTGATGCTGTGGCACGCGCCGGTTGGGGTAGCGCTCTGCATACATTTGCCTAGCTCTAAGACAGCTTTCTCCTGCGGCACCGTAAGTTAGATGCATATCTGCAAGTTCTTGAAACGTATACCGGTTCATGTTACTTCTGCGAAGTCACCTTGTCGAATGACGACTGGCTGCACACGGCAGACAGCTATGCGCGTTCATGGGAGATGCGGACAAAAAGCGCCCTCTATACACCGTCATGCGTTCGTTTGTGCCTATGCTTTCCTATGTGAAATAGTGTTCTTTTCCTATTCCCTACCTGCCCACCAAATATTGATGATGAATTCAGAATCACCCTGTATATAATAAGTCCCATATATATAAAATAAGTCCCATATCTTTGCAATATTATATATATATATATATATATATATATATATATATATATATATATATATATATATATATATATATATATATATATATATATATATTTAATATTGCAAAGATATGGGACTTATTTTTTAATAACAGGTCATTTTAATAAAACACCATTTGTCTAATTATGTAAAAAAAAAGATGATACGGTTAAGTTACACGAGTGTTATCCTGCGCGCAGTGGTAAAAATAGGCACCTATTCACGATTTAAAAGTAATAAATATTCAAACCATTTCCGTAATACATCGTCTAAGTAGGTCTAATAGTTTTAAGATAATTATCTTTAAACATTCACTAACTTATGACATTTTAAAGATATTTGACCCTTTAAATTGAAGTACACTGCTCAAAACAATTAAAGGATATTGCAGTTTTAAGTGGATTTTGTATCTGGGAAACTTTTTAGCTGATTGATACATGGTCGACAGACATAGTAGGTAATATATGAGAATAAATTACACATGTTTGGCAGAAAAAAAATGCATTTTATTGCGCATTTGTGTACAAAAGGAAAAAAACACAATTTGTGCATATGAGAAAAAAATAATAAGAAAAGGTGTTTTCTTCAAAGAAAATCATTTTCAGTAGGGGGTATGGTTTACACGGGCGGCCAGCAACGTTGAACACCTTTGAGGCATGGACTCAATGAGGCTATTAATGACGAGTTGGGGTATTCTGCCCCACTCTTCCAGAAGAGCCCTTTGCAGTTCTTGGTGAGTTTGTGGGGGTTGTTGGCGGCCAGAAACTCGTCTTCCTACAGCGTCCCAAACGTGCTCGATTGGATTCATGTCTGGAGAACACGCTGGCCATTCCATTCGAACGATTCCTTCCTCGAAAAGGAAATCCTCCACCAGGTTTGCACGATGTGGCCTGCAGTTATCGTCCATTAAAATGAAGTTATCTCCGATTGCTGCAGCGTAAGGGACTACAATAGGTCTGAGGATCTCATCCCTATATCGGCGACCAGTCAGAGCTCCATCTCGAATGATGTAGAGGTCAGTGCGCCCGTCAATGGAGATGCCACCATACACCAACACTCCTCCACCGCCAAAGCTGACACTTTCGTGCACGAACGCAGGATTATTCCTACTGCCACGGTCCCTCCAGATGAAAATACGCCTATTATCCGGATGCACAGAAAAACGGGACTCGTCAGAAAACAGAATATTGCTCCATTCATTTCTCCTCCAGTTGACATGCTCGGTTGCCCCTCCCTGCGGTCGCGACGATGCCTTGATGCTAATCTAACACACACCATCGGTCGGCGAGCATACAGACCTACAGCATGGAGCCGGTTTCGGACAGTCTGAGTTGAAATCGTGGTGCCTGTAGCCGAGCGAAGGTGTTGTTGGAGAAGAGTAGCGTTCATGTTTCGGTGTCTCCGAGCTGTTAACGCTAAATACCGATCTTCATTGGGCGTTGTTGCCCGTCTACGACCTTGCCCTGGTCTTCTGCCTGCACATCCACTCTCCAAAAAACGGTTCCAGATCCTGGAAATGACACTTTGTGACACTCCAATGGCTTGCGCTACTTCGGCTTGAGTTTGGCCCCCTTCTAACCTACCAACAATTCTCCAAGCTTCTGAATCTGTCAGATGACTTCGCTGAGACATCGTACTCATCGAAACAAAGCAATCACTGAATGCCGATCATCCTTGTCTTCATTCTCTTTCATCCAGTTGAAAGTCAAATTTCATTCGCTGCCGCTGAAGCGACGTTTTTGACGTCGAACTCAAAATTTGCATACTCCACAGTTTGAAAACCAGAAAAATTTGCATTTGTGATTCTCTTCTTCTTTTTTCGGCAAAAAAAAAATTCGTTTATATCTTTATTTTATATAAAACTTCAAATATCCTTTAATTGTTTTGAGCAGTGTATATCAGTAAGTATTATATTTACCTACAATAGCAATTTCTTCCATTTTTTTTCTTCTAGACGTCTGAGTTAATTTACGTAAATTAAATGAAAAAGGAGATAACGGAACGATATTTATTAGAATATGAATCATTTGAAAATTGGTTGTTTAGATTTCACCTGCGCCGATTGTTTGATACCTGCGTCTTTGCGTAATACGCTACCGCGCATGCGCGGTAGCGTATTACTGCTTGCGCGGAAGCGTATTACTGCTTATTTTACTATTTAATACTGTTAATTTTACGGTATAATACTGGCAGCTGGGGTGCCAGTTTTATACTGTAAAATCAACAGTTTTTTTTTGCAGTGTTATCACAGGTCGCCATCCTCCCCTCCTTCCAAAATAGACTTATTTATTTATTTGTTTAAAATAGTATTTCCGCTTAAGACAACCAAAAAATTGGAAGTTTTCAGCTGCAAACGTTTTCAAAAATAATAATAAAAGCAATTATGTAAAGATTGCAGGAGAAAAATTTGTTAATCGTAATTTGTTTGAAAACAAATATTTCTTTAAAGTTACAGCTTTGATGTTTAAATAGTTAAATCTGAGATAATTTATTTTATTAAACATGGATGAAGTTTTCGTTTGTATTGTAATTTAGAGATAAATTTGTTTCAAGGGAACGTGGAACAGTTTGAAAGGTAGCTGGAACAAATTGTAAACACAAAAATAAAATTGTATAAGAACGAGAAAGCATTAACGAACATAGAACATTTTAAGAGTAAAAAGAAATTCACAGTATAAAAAAGAGCATGCAATAAATAAAATTTTAGCAATGATAACATAGTGGTCAACTATGCCGATTGTTTGTAAGCTCAAATCTGGGCAAAGCATGTTAAAAGAAAAGAAATTTGAACTAGGCTACTTAAAATAATAATAAAAAAAATACCGGTTATTTTCCGTCATTTAAATGAGCAAAATTTTGCATTATGTAAATAATGCTTAATATGCAAAATTATTAAAAAAGATAATAAAATTTTGTACTTACGCTGTATGTGCAGACGACTGATCACATCTGTTGTGCAGACGACTTATCACAAATGTTGACATATTTATTCAAATTACACAATGCTTCACGTCACGCTGAAACAAAATATCGGATATGGGTTTTTCTTATGAAGCAACATTTTTCAGATGTAACAAACCATTATTCTGGCAATTCCGATTTCCTATTTTCTTCTGCTATTTCCGCTATCACTTTCGCCATTTCTCGACAGCAATGAAATCTTAATGTACAGTTCTTTTCTGGTTGTTTGAATTAAAGCATCTATCATTAATAACAAAGAAAGAATTTGTTTTTCTGTAAATTACGCACTGTTAAGAAAAAAAAATACAAAGATTTGAAATTTTGTCACGTAGCTACATTAGAGAGAGTTTTTCAAAATAAGTTTCAATGTTTTAAAAATTTAACTTTGAAATACATTTTTCATCGTTTTTTCACACGATCACATTTGATTATACATGCTTCTAAATATCGTAATGTTGCACTACGACTACAATATCGCAATACAATGTTTAGATAAAGACCAAAACCATACTTCCGTTAAATTTGCCTGAAATCGCTGTAATAATTTATCGTTTTCGCCAAATTAACATAGTGTAGACGAAATTTGTTAATATTTCTCTTCGATAGGCGTACAGCCACTAATAAGTGAAAATACTACTAGGAGCAATACAATTATACAGACAATTTTTTTCTTCTATACATTGTGTTGTAATCCATTCTTTCTTCAGTCATCACAAACAAATCTGGTAATGGTTTAATAGATAATTAAATTAATTACAGCTTTACGATACAACATTAATAAGAAGCATCTAGGTATATGTAGGCAGTTCTTATTTTTCTATATTTGTAAAAAAAAATTGAGTACTTACTAAGATTTACGCTAATATGACATAACGGTGCGGAACCGTCATGGTGCAAGTCCTACTCGCACATGTCCTGTTATTTTATTTTATTATTTTATTTTTACAAAAATGAAAACAATGGTTATAGCTGTGCAACTATGCAATTCAATAGTCCTTTGATATGCTTTCCCTCAGTGACATTACCTCAATAATTCCTCTCTTAATTTTTTAATAATTCCTCGGTGTGACTCTTTTATTTTAATCGCGCACACATAGAGCGGATATAAAACAAAAAATGTAATAATTATTCGAACGGTTTTTTAGCTTGCAGGAAACTGTTAAAACTCAATAAGTTAATAAATAAATCGAATACTTCATTCTTTGAAACATTTAACGCAAGATGATTTATTACATGAATAAAAAACATCCTTTATGGGATTTTAAATATTTTTTTATTTAAGTCGATTTTTCTTATTCCTAAATGAATTATGGAGGATTATATCTGAGGTTGAAGAGACAGAACGGGGGGGTGGGGGGGGGGGGTGTCCAGGCCCTCACCTCTCTCCTTAACTACGCAACTGATAGGCGTCAAACAAGGCAGCAATATACAATTTTAACTGTATGAGAGTTTACAAAAATAAAACTAACTTTTCGCTTAACGTATGTCGATTGGTTTTGAACACGACTGAAGAACTTTCACCAAGCAAAGAATTGAAGAAGGAGTATAAAGCATATAAGAATGGCCAAAAAGTGTACCGAGTTATTCTCGTATGTATATATATATATACATATAACCATAAATGAAACATTATCATAACACCAACTTAAACAATGAAATAATAATTAAGTATGAAATAATTAGTTGACAATGAAAGATTCCCCAACACACTTAATATGGAAACAAAAACATATTAAAAGAATAAGAAATTAAATAAAAATTGAATAAAAATTGAATAAATGGAATTAAATGAATGAAATGAAATGAAATGAAATTTGTGGAATTCAGACAGAATTATCAAGTCCCAAATGCCTAAATACCACAAATAAAATGAAATGAGATGTTTCATCATCATATTAGCCATACATTGCTAAAAAATATGATTTTGGGACTACATCTCATAAACAATGAAGCAAACCAGTGATAAAATGAAAAATAAAATACAATATCAAAAATGAAAGAAGCCATACTTATAATTTACAGAGAAAACATTTAATAGAGTCAGTAAGTATAAAATCCATAAAGATTAAAAAAGATACCTTGCACCTCAAGAACCAGCATGAAACTCAACCATGACTAGGGAAATGAATTGCAAAAAAAATCATTACATGTTGCCAATTTTAGAAATATAAATTGCTTTACAATGATGCCAGAAATAATGTTAGAATATTATGGATTGTAAAGTAAACAGGAACATTAGTGCTGCCATCTATTGGTAAAAGTGAATATAATCTGAATCGAAAGTATTGGATGGAAATTAATGTTTAATAATTAAACCAAATTACTATCTTAAATGATATAAATTAGTTAAATAATAAATAAAAGAAATTAATTAATAAATAGAATATCGAATTATATTAAAGTAATGGTTGTATTAATGAATAATTCTATGTTATAAATAAGTATTAAGATGGAAAAATTAATTATTAAAGAACTTAAAATAGTGCTGCCATCTATTGGTAAAAGTGAATATAATCTGAATAGAAAGTAATGGATGGAAATTATTGTTTAATAATTAAACCAAATTACTATCTTAATGATAGCCATTAGTTAAATAATAAATAAATGAAATTAATTAATAAATAGAATATTGAATTACATAGAAGTAATGGATGTATAAATGAATAATTCTATGTTATAAATAAGTAGTAAGATGGAAAAAGTAATAATTAAAGCAACATAAAAATATATGTACCTTTAAATGACAAAAACGATTAAATAATTGTACCAAAAATGCAACATCAATTAAATTAAATTAAAATAAAATACTAAATATTTGAATTAAGATACAAATAATTTAAAATTAATATTGATTAAATATTGAAATGAATTAGTCACAAATAATGTTCCTTCATACAAAGTTAAATAAAATATAAACACTTAATAAAATTAAAACATATTATATTAACACTGTATAAAAGTAAACATTATATTAGAAGTAAATATGATATTGTCCACCATAGGTATTAATCCAAATCATTAGATCAAATACATTCTTAATATTAATGAATATAAATTCATTTAAATTAATTAAATAATGAATAAGTAAATCTAACTAAATTAATATACATATAGAAATATCACATCGCAGTCCATTATAAAATGTGTATTATCAAACAATTGTGTAAATCAAAATGCCCCCATTTATATATATATATATATATATATTAATAATATAAATTAACCATGCGTATTTTTCCATACAACTCCGCCACACACCTCCTCAATCCAACGTCTACCCACCCAACCGTCCTATAATAATAATTTTTTTTATAAGATTATATGATTTTTTTATACATTTTTTAAACGCATGTGTTAATTTGGTTGTAAAGATCAAATAAGAACTAACTATATATTAAGGAATATATGAATTTTTTTAGAAAACCATGTTGTAATGCTTCATAGATAAGTTTTTTAATATTGTTGCTAATTAGTTGAGAGGAACATAAACTTTTTATTCTATAAATATGATTAAGGAGTATATTACGATATACAGAATTATGAAGACATGATTTAAAATTAGTAAATGAATTAACTTTAAATTTAAATTCTTTAGGTTTATCAAATAGATCAATTATTGTTTTGTTTTCTTTAAGTGTAATTTTAAGATCTAAAAAGTTAATAGTATTGTTAGAAAGGAGGTTTTCCGTTAATTCTAAATTAGTAGGATAATCAACTGGAAATATAGAAATATTAGTGTGATCAGTGGCAATTAAAATTATGTCATCAATATAACGATATAAATTAAGTCAATGATGATACTTATAAAATAATGCATTTATAATATTATGTAGATCTAATAAATCTATATTATTAAATAGATCTTTGAAATCATGTCATTATATTGTTAACACATTTAAGATTTTTCAAAATATTGACGAGTTGATAGCTATTTTTTATACAATGTGTATTATCAGTGGATGTTGTCAGTGTATAAATTTGATTGAGAATTTTTAATAGATGTTTATTGGCTATATTATTATATGTATTGCATATATATATATATATATATATATACATGTGATATAATGTCTGTGCGATCGAACGTTGACATGATTTTATGGCTCCCTAGCTGTCACGAAAACATTTCACACTTGTTATCTACAGCTAAGAGTTCATCATGTTGCAATACTATTAGCTACGGCATTTTACCGATTTATTACTCCGCGGTAATAACCAACAAGAATCTTCATCAGTAAACGATAGTAAAAAAGATATTCCATATTGTTAACCGAGACGGTATTTCTTCTATGACGTGCGTAGATGTTAGCAACTAAAAAAAGCACAAAATTCTGTCTCTGACACTCATGCGAGCCGTTAAATACAGGGTCCGCATGTCTGCAATACCAGCAATGCGGCAGACGTACTCAGCGAATGAGAAAGCTAATAAAAGGGGGCTAGAAGTGGAAGAAAAACAGTCGTGTTTTGGTCTCTTCAAAACCGCGGGAAGTAACTTTCAGAATAATTATTATAAAAAATGGCAAAATAAAATGAGATTCGCAGAACAGATAATTTAGTAGGAAAAGGAACATCATATCGGCATTCAAGATTGAAATACAAATGACGAAGCATTGAAAACTAGATAGATTGACTCCGAAAAAATAAAATAAAAATAAAATAATACGTGAATTGTTTTAAATAGGATTTTGAAAAGAAAAAAAAATATCGTACGAGAATTAAATAAACTAGGGTTATAAAAATTATATTAGATGGGAAAAAATTATAGAATACTTTTAAGATAACGAATTTAGTGGAAACGACTGATTAGAGTTATATGGATCTAGAAATCAATCTCTCAGTGTGCCACCCGCGGGAAAAAGTTTTCACGCATTACCCGTTCTTCGCACAAGTTTAAATCATTTCAGAAAGTGTAAAACGTGTACAAGAACTGTTAAACATTGAAATGAAATGAAAAAGTAATGTAAATAGTATGTTGTATGTGAATTCAAACAATCTATTATGTTATATCCGCTCCGAGAAAATAGCTAAGATTCCATAATGAGATCCACAGGAAAAGATGACGCCAAACAAAAACTATACTAGCAATAATATTGTTTTCACTGTGCATAAGAGTTATAATAATATATATTAAACTAGTTGACCCGCGCCTGGCGTTGCCCGAGCCCGTGTAATAAACTTAAATCTCTTAAAAAACGAAACTTTGGCCACCGTCTCCGATGGCTTCAGCACTGTATGCCGGCCATGCTCGTATGATCCGGAAAACCTTTTATCCTCCCCCTGTCACCTCCAGGGAAGCATTCAGGTTTAAACAAACCTCTTTCGGAAAGAACCTTTGACAGGTCACCACTGCCTACGGTAATGTATAGTAGGCCTTGTAACGTTCTCAAAAACAGATGGTTTCTAAGTGCTAATAAACATTCTAAATTGCATCTGCCGAGTTCCACATGTGGGCACTCGAAAATCTTACAAAATCCAGCTGGATGACGTTATAAACAATTTTAACGAGATACTTATTTTTCAGGCCAAAGTGGATTGATGACAGTTTAGCACTAAACCTTGTTAATAAGACCCCAGATATACCACGTGGTCATCCAATTAAAAAACTCAGAGAACATGAATCGAAGCAGCCCGTGTGAGATGTGCTTTTGAAACGACAGAGTTCGGTCGCTTTTGGTTTTAGCACCGAAAAGTGTGTTGGGGCGCCATGCTCCTAGAAACTCTAAGACATTAAGTTTCATGTAAATAATTTGTGTGTGGTTTGTGTGTGTTTGAATGTATTGTAAAATAAACGTGATTAGAAAAGAACTCTTAGTTCTCCATTAGTAATTAAGATTACTGTTTTTTTAAGAAATTTTACGGTACAGATTTGGTTGTCAGAAGCGGGATGCGAGTTTGGTTAAGAAAGTTTTGAAGGAAATACACACACACACACTTGGAACTGCGTCAGCGGAAAGAAGAAGAAGCGAAGCAAGCATTCGTCTTATGAGAGAAGTATAATCGCGCCAGCGAAGAAATTAGCTAATCATTAGTTAAAAAGACCCACGAAGAAAAAACAAGCTCTGTTTTTTTTTTTGAGAAAAAGTGGTGGATGAAGCATTTGTTTCGAGAAAAAAGAATTATCCTGGACGTTCGTGGATCAGAAGGAAAGAAAGAATCTTGTTGTTTGGACATCCCTTTAAGAAGAAGAAAACGGAAGTTCCGAGATTTTCTGAGGTCGTTGGCCCTGACTCCCCGTTTGACAAGTAACGGAACCTGAGATGTTGTCCCCCTAACAAGAAGTAAAGAGGAAATAAAAGTTTTGGTTTCGACGCATCTTTGCGGAAGAAAGATATTTTCGATCTCTCATTATCGGAAAGGAAAAAGACGGAAGGGTTACCAGTGAAAATAAGAAGAAAAGAGGGTTGGATTCGGGTCAGTGTTACGCGTGATAATAGTGGTGGGCAATAAATTGCCAAATGTGTGGTGAGCCGGAAGGCTAAAATTGTGTGGTGAAAAAGCTGAATTTTGTGCCAATTGGATTTATTACTCATCAGAAGGGGTAAGTCAAAACTTTAATTAATCTAGGAGATTTTTTAATTTTTGTAATTTTGGAAAATTACGGGTTGTTGATTTTTTGGTTTAAATTCAGAATTTTTGAAAGTACTGTTGTATTTGGGAGTGACTCAGCAATTATATTGTCTGTGATATATTTTTTTAGTGTATATATATATATGTAATATATTTATATTTTATCTAAAGAATTTTTTTTCTCGGGTAGAAAAAAAAGCGATTTAGAATGGCGTTCCTCGGGAAGGGAAAAAAAGAAAATCTGGTACAATTGGTTGACGAGTTAGAAATTGTTCGTACAGGGAACGAAACTCGAAGCCAGCTAAAACATTTAATTATGGAATCTGACGATTATGATCAGGCATACGTACAAACGGTTTATGAGACCATATTGTTAGCCGCGCAGGAAGACTTAGAAAGGCAAGAAAATGCACAGGCCCGTTTAGAGGCAATAGCACGCGAGGACGCGTTACGTAAACAGACACAAGAAGTTGAGGAAGCCGTTCGCAGAGAGAGATTTCTTCAAGAGAAGGAATTAAAGGAAAAACAGATGCAGTTAGATTTTGAGCTTGAAAAACTCAGAATTGAAAAAGGTCTGCCCCAGGCCGCGGCAAGTTCAGCAAATGTCAATTCGCGTTCCCCTGATCATAATTTAAAGAAATTAATTCCGGAATTTAACCCTGAAAAAACCGACATTAGTTTGAATTTGGTTTTATTTGAACGCCAAGCAAAACGAGTTGGGATACCGAAGGAAAATTGGGTCTCACATTTAATCGGCCTTTTACCAGTGGACATCATATCAGTCATTGCCAGACAACCCGAAACTGAATCCGAGGATTATGATAATATAAAAGGTATTTTACTTAAAAAATTTAAATTAAATCCAGAAACCTTTCGTCAGAAATTTGTGAATCATCAGAAATTACCGTCTGTAAACTGGCAGGACTTTGCCTTTGAAATAAGAAATTATCTACAGGGATGGTTGGAGGGCCTATCCATAACGAATTTCGAGCAATTAAAAGATCTGTTGGTAGTTGACCAGATCAAAAGACGAGCGAAGTCTGAAGTACGCGAGCACTTTATAGATAAATGGCCGCTGCTGAAAACGGAAGCCGAAATAGTTGACCTATTAGATGGATATGAAAGTGTCAGAGCAGGAATAAAAAAATTTAAGGAGAATAAGTACGAGTGTGGGGAAGATAAGAGTAAATTACCTGACCCAGTACAAAATTCGGAAAGAAATCTGCGGTTTAACTCCAATGTTTCATCTCCGTACAATGCGAAAAATCAAGCTAAAGCATTCGAACGTAGGGTAAATCCTCGTTGTTTTCATTGTAATTCGCAAACGCATTTACGAAATTCTTGCCCAGAATTACGTCAAAATCGTAATTCTAGAGATGCAGTGAATCAAATAGAAAGTGAGGAAACGTTTGTAAAAGGTAGGGCTAGTCATGTTAGGATGGGAAGGCTAACTAATAATAATTTGCATATTAATCAAAGTAAATTCAGTAAAGATAAATTACCCATAGTTAATTTAAATGTTTTAGGAAAAAAAGTCCAGTGCATTAAAGATTCTGGAACGGTATTATCGATTTTCCATAGTAAGTTTGTTCCAAGTAAATATAAAACGGGAGAACAGATAGAATTAATTCCGGCCATAGGTAACATAACAAAAGCGGATCTTGTTAAAATTCCAATTTCTCTTTGGTGCGAAAAGACTTTAAATCCTCCAAAGTTACATATTACGGCCGCAGTAGTCAGTAATCTAAACAGTGATGCGCTAGTTACACCATCCGTGTGCAAACGATTGAATAACCTGACGACAGTAGATTATGGAAGAGCGAATTGGAGAAATTTCCCGGAAAAGTTGCGCACATCAAACTCATATGCAGAAAACAATCGCGAAGTTAAAAGGATTCAGAGATTGAACTCGGTTAAAGAATGGCGTGTTAGCAAGGGTAAAATTGTACCAGAATCGTACAAAAATGAAAGAGTTAAGAGTTTGGATAAGGGTAAAACTGAGTTACGTTTAGAAAAAATTGAAAATTGTGGACGAACGGTAACAGAAAAAAGGGAAAAAGATAAAGTTACCTTTTCTGGAGTAGGAAAGATATGTAACGTATCAGAAAATGAGTTAGTTAAATCGGAAAGTAATGGAGAAATATATCCAGGAGATAAGCTACCAGAAGTGAGTTCAGAAAATAACTCTAAACTGGTGACTTTAGCTAAGGAGGTTGAGAAAATTAGAGAAAGGAAGGCTTATTCAGAGGGGAAAAAGGTTTCATTAGCTAACATTATACATTGTGTAATTTACCTGTTAATGATAATTCGTTGCTATCCCTCGCGTCGAAAACAAATTGAGGAAGTTTTATCATAAGCATGAGTTTTGAAAGAGGATCACTAATATATTTCTTTTTTGTTTTGTTTTTGTAGTCTTATGTGAAAAGTGAAGAAAACTGTTAGAGATAAAATAATCCTATCTCTGTTTGTATGTTAAATGTTGGTAAAAATATATGTTTTGTTTAAAAAAAAAAAACAAAGGTTATTAAAATTAAAGATTTTATTATAATTGTAAAAGTTATTGTATTCAAGAAATCTGGAAACTTGAAGTAAAAAGAGTATATTTCTATTTAGTTGGTCGAGAGATTTAGGATTATAATTTTCATAACATTAAGAATAATTTAAGTGTATTTGTTTTATTATATATGGTGTTAAAATTCTTTAAATTAAGTATCCTTAAATAGAAATTATTGTTTGTTGTTGTTAAAATATGTAATTGTGTGAACTAGAAGTTTTATTTAAAATACTTGTGATGGTTACTTTTAATACTGATTATATTAAAAGGAAGTCCTTTAACGAAATTACGGGATTGTCATGTTTATTGAAATGTATATATCATATTATTTTATAATTATTGTTAAAATTGTATTGTGTTTTTTTTGTAACTGCTGAATCCCTCTCATACTATTGGAGTACTTTCGGATATAAATGTTTTTAATTTTGAAAAAAAAAAACTTTTAAAATGGGATTAGGTTGCTTTGTTTGGAATAAACATTGACTCCTGGATTAATTCTGTTTTGCACCATAGTTAGGAAAATTTTCCCTGTAAGAAAATTTTTCCTTGGGGCCCGGAGAAGCTGTAACGTTCTCAAAAACAGATGGTTTCTAAGTGCTAATAAACATTCTAAATTGCATCTGCCGAGTTCCACATGTGGGCACTCGAAAATCTTACAAAATCCAGCTGGATGACGTTATAAACAATTTTAACGAGATACTTATTTTTCAGGCCAAAGTGGATTGGTGACAGTTTAGCACTAAACCTTGTTAATAAGACCCCAGATATACCACGTGGTCATCCAATTAAAAAACTCAGAGAACATGAATCGAAGCAGCCCGTGTGAGATGTGCTTTTGAAACGACAGAGTTCGGTCGCTTTTGGTTTTAGCACCGAAAAGTGTGTTGGGGCGCCATGCTCCTAGAAACTCTAAGACATTAAGTTTCATGTAAATAATTTGTGTGTGTTTGAATGTATTGTAAAATAAACGTGATTAGAAAAGAACTCTTAGTTCTCGATTAGTAATTAAGATTACTGTTTGTTTAAGAAATTTTACGGTACAGCCTGTTACAAAATTGTTTCGTAAAGATGAGAACATTATAAGCCGAGTTATTGAAATAAGGCACAGTTAGAGGAAATAATCTTGAACGAGGGGCCGGGGGGGGGGGAGGGGATGTTCAAGTGTCTTTCAGAAAATGACTAATTAGAACGACCGCGATGCATCTTTAAAAATTAGTTCGTTTGCTTAAGCTAGGAACTTAATTACAAATTTGGAAAAACTATTATTCGGAAATAGTGGTAACCGCTACTCATAAATATACTTTAATGTTATAGAAGGTGACTATTAAGTTAATTATAATGTTTGGAATCAATTGCGTTGAAATCGGAAAGATAGTTGCAGAGATATGGAAACGGGACTTAGATAGAGAAAAAAACTTTAAGAAGGGGCCCTGGGGGAGGGGTGTTCAACTGCCGTTCAGGAAATGACTAATTAGTAGGATCACTATGCATCTTTAAAAATTAGTTCGTTTGGTTAAGCTAGGAACTTAATTACAAATTTGGCTTAAACTATTATTCGGAAATAGTGGTAACTGCTAGCCATAAATTTAGTTTAATATTATAAAGGGTGACTATTAAGTTAATTATGATGTTTGGAATCACTTGCGTTGAAATCGGAAACATAGTTGTAGAGGTATGGAAACGGGGCATAGTTAGAGAAAAACCTTGAAGGAGGGGCCGGGAGGGGGAGGGATGTTCAAGTTCCCTTCAGCAAATGACTAATTAGGAGAACCACTATGCATCTTTAAAAAATCGTTCGTTTGGTTAAGCTAGGAACTTAATTACAAATTTGGAAAAACTATTATTCGGAAATAGTGGTAACCGCTACTCATAAATATACTTTAATGTTATAGAAGGTGACTATTAAGTTAATTATAATGTTTGGAATCAATTGCGTTGAAATCGGAAAGATAGTTGCAGAGATATGGAAACGGGACTTAGATAGAGAAAAAAACCTTGAAGAAGGGGCCCTGGGAGAGCGGATGTTCAAGTGCCGTTCAGGAAATGACTAATTAGTAGGATCATTATGCATCTTTAAAAATTAGTTCGTTTGGTTAAGCTAGGAACTTAATTACAAATTTGGCTTAAACTATTATTCGGAAATAGTGGTAAAAGCTACTCATATACTTAGTTTAATGTTATAAACGGTGACTATTAAGATAATTATAATATTTGGTGTCACTTGCGTTGAAATCGGAAAGATAGTAGCTGAGATATGGAAACGGGGCATAGTTAGAGAATAAACCTTAAAGGAGGGGCCGGGGGAAGGGGATGTTTAAGTTCCCTTCAGCAAATGACTAATTAGGACAACCACTATGCATCTTTAAAAATTCGTTCATTTGGTTAAGCTAGGAACTTAATTACAAATTTGGCTTAGACAATTATTCGGAAATACTGGTAACTGCTTTCTAGAAATACATCTTGAAGCTATGAATGCTGATTTTTTATAGTAAAAATGGAACTAAATGAAGAAGTTTCGAACATTATTAGCTGAGATTTAAAATAGCGGTATTCTGTATATAAAACATCAATTAAACGCTACGGTTGAAGCTAAAAATGTTAAATGTAATTAGACCCTTACCCTTCGCCATCAACGCAAATATAAAAAATAATCTGTTAAATAAAGTTTTCTGTATTAATAGTCTCTATCATAATAATATATGTCCTGTTTAAAAAAAACCCCTTAAACCGAGCTAATTATCATGAAGAAAAACGTGCCAGGAAAATGTTTCAAACAGATGGCGCCTGTGTAATTTGCCGTGAATAGGTGGCGCAGCATTAGCTTGGCTGTACGCCGGTAACTGCAATCCATATTGAAACTATTTCGTTATAAGTCCTTATCTATGCATAGTTACTTTGGTTTATTTAGTGTCTTCTGTAAATATTCCATACAACCAACCAACTGAAGAAAAAAACCGTATTTTAGATAAGAGTTCTTTATGCATTTTAATTAATATTTCAGTAAGTAATTAAAATATTAAAATTCTGACGTTCAGGTGCACCAGGAGAAGGTTTGGACTACTTAAATCTAAATTTTCAGGCTTCTAGGTGGGTTAGATTTTGCTAGCCATCGCAGACAGACAGACAAACAAACACACGCACACACAGAGCAGAACTTTCTTTTATTAGTATAGATGTGCCAATTGGCTTTTTACCCGATTACGAAAATCTTCTCTAGGTAAACAACTGCAGGAGGACTTTTCCCCATTTTTCTCGAGTGAATCTCGGTTAATCAGGTCGCAATTTTTCAGTGGTCTCTTGCAATTCCGTTTTAGTAGGTTTTACTGCATATATAAATAATTTACTGTTATATATGTAAACAAGACAGAAAAAACAGGCGTCACGCTTAGATTATGAAACACTTTCCAACACTTCCAGAACATTTTATCTCAACTATATATTTTGATATGACTACAGAGGAAAACGCAATGGTTGAAAACACAATTTCAGAAATTACCGTCCATAGAGGGTAAGGTTTGATTTTTTTGTGCTGCTGTGTAATCAATTTTATACTTACTATTCAGTATGATTAAAAGTTAATTAATAAAAGATAGGAAATGCATAATAAAGTTGAAAATTACTCTCAGCAATTTCCATCTATAGGCAATAATTTATTCGAATTATATTGTGCAGCTCTGTATATTATGTATAATTTTTTATGTACTCTACACAGTATGGTGAAATTTACTCAGCTATAAAACGCATTAAAAAAATGCAATTCCAACAATAACAATCCACAGATGGCAATGTATTAATTTTATTTATTTATTTATTTATTTATTTTCGTACATTGAGAATAAATTTGAGAGGCATGAGAATATAAAACAAAATTTAATAGCTTGATAAATTATGAAAATCTGAAATGACAAAGAAGTAAACAGTGACAAAATATTTAGTTAAACATAATATTTATTTTTTGTGTACACTGCTTTGATTCAATAATTTTTCAAGTTATTTCTTTTACATTACATAAAACTAACTTTTAAGGTTAGTTTACCATTTCTAAATAATATACATTTTCAAGTAAACTTATGTAAAATGGGAGCATATTTTCAGTAAATACAAATCTATTTCTTTATCTGACCGACAGGAATTGAATGTGTTACATTTTTTCAGATATTTAAATAGTTCAGCCACTAGAATTTTAAGAGTTTGAATGACTTAATGAAAAATGAATTGAATGAGTAATTTCTTTTCTTTTTTGCCTGGCAAAAAAAGGACGTTTTTAATTCTTTCATAGACAGAGTGTCCATAAATTATTGTCGTGATTTCCTTATCTTATAACTTTTGAACTAAGAACACGACGAAAAGTATTTTTACATATTCGTAAAGTATAACTCAAAAAGTTTTTTTTAATAACGCAATCAAAGTTAACTGTTTTTTGCCAATTTCTGCGGCAACAGGCAACTCTAGTGGGGTCGTATTGTGGAAAACTGAAATGTGATAATTAAAAATGGTGAGTGCACAACAAAACAGGCGTGTTTCGGTCTCTCCAAAAACACGGAAAGTAACTTCCAGAATAATGAAAAAAGAAATGGTAAAATAAAATGAGATTAGCAGAACAGATAATTTAGTAGGAAAAGGAACATCATATCGGCATTTAAGATTGAAATAAAAATGAGGAAACATTGAAAACTAGATAGATTGACTCCGAAAAAATAAAATAAAAATAAAATAACACGTGAATTGTTTTAAATAGGATTTTGAAAAGAAAAACATATTTTACACTGTTAAAAATTTGCGACAAACTGTCCAGTCATTTGACCGTTTTTCTAGAAAAGGTTACATAACCGTAAATTAACTCTATTCTGACCATATTATTGCCCGTATTATGGTCGGGATAGATTTAACTTACGGTTATGTAACCATTTTCTATAAAAACGGTCAAATGACTGGACAGTTTGCTGCAAATTTTTAACAGTGTATCGTACGAGAATTAAATAAACTAGTGTTATAAAAATTATATTAGATGGGAAAAACTTATAGAATACTTTTAAGATAACGAATTTGGTGAAAACGACTAGAGATATATGTAACATATAGAGGAAGCAATGTGCGTATTGTGGCTCTTCGAATCAAAATTCATCACCACTACGCAACGTTGCTTCAGGAGTACATACAGGAAAGATACTTTTGAAAAAAAAATGATAAAACTTTAATATTAATCATTATTTGATTATGATCGTTATTTGATTAACAACATTTTGATATCCAACTATTAATCGTATGTTACCTTTGTTTGTGTTATTAAAAAAAACTTTTGAGTTGTACTTTACGAGTATGTAATAATAATATTTTTCATCATGTTCTTAAATCAAAAGTTATGAATTGAGGAAACCCCGGCAATTATTTATGGATACCTTACATTTTAATTTATAATTCAGTCTTAAATCTTCTAAAATTTTGGATGACTTCTTCATCAATTGTGGACCGATACAAGTTTCTCCATGCTTCACATCGGTAATTGTCTGGTTTTACACCCACTTTGTCGCTCATACCGATGATGAGGTATTTAGGATCTTCGTAAGTATACTCAGGCCACTTCAATCCACCTGGAATACTTGGATTTCTAAATGGAAAGAAAAGATAATACTTCAAAAGTAGAACTATTACAAACTATCAGCATAAAAGAATTTTAACTCGCAGACAACATGTATTTGTTAAAGAAAATATTTCAAAATTCAAATTGGTAGTACATAGGAAATATTTTAAAATCGGAGTTGATTCTCTCATAATGCAGCCATTTCGAAAAAAGAAGATTTTAAAAGTTTAAACTTTTATCTGACTTTTTTTTTACTGTTTCTATGAACGGTAATGTTGAAATGTTAACTCAAAATTTAAATTACCAACTAACGATGTGAAAATGAATGGGTGAGTGTGAGCAATTAAAGCATTGAGAATTTTTACCGGAAAATAAAATCAAACAATGTTAATTATAGAGCTATCTTCCAAAGAATTAGAAAAACTCGAACTTCAGATCTACACGCTCATAGATTTCTTTGTGTAGGCAATAAGGTAAATGTACTAATAGTGGATCAAGGAATGTCTCCATAAGCGACTGCTCAGAAAAAAATTAAAAAAATTACAGAATATTCTTATCACGACGATATATATGACTATAACAAAATTTACAGCGGAACCTCGATATAGCGTCCGTAAGTAAATAAGGAAAATTTTATTTTTTGGAAATTTATCGTTGGTTGGCGACACAATGAATTAAAAAAAAATATCCCTTTATGACAAATACTCTTTAAGGAAAGACTCTTTCTACTCTTTATACTGAGCTAGTTTAAGTAAGTTTAACTTAAATAAATACTCTTTTATAACTAAAGTTTTGTCATATACATGTATAATGAAATTTAACGATCGTATTATACGATTTGGAACAAAATTTAAATTAATTAAAATTGTTACAAGCTCAAAATTAAGGTACAAATCTGAGCACTGTCAATTCGGCTTGGATATTGTTAAAGTCGAAGCGAAGAGAACAGTATTGTTAACATGGAAACAATGAATTAGTCAATATAGAAATTTATAACGACAGCATTCTTAATCAGGCAGTTACTTTTAAAATCACTTAAAACTTATCCATGTGGTGAAATAATGTAAAATTTAATAACTGCAGCGGCACGCAACTTATTATTATTAGCTTATAGAAATAATAATAAACTATTTCATCGTTTAAGTTTAAATTCATAAACACTCATAAAATCGTTTGCATTTGGCGAGTAAAAAGTGTAGCTAGCCAAATCGCACCTTCACCAAATACTCGTAAGTATTTTATTTTTTTAACAGATGTTCTATTTGAATTCCGCAGTTAATTTTGAGTGATCTTTTATAACATACATAACTAGATCAAACAGCATTTTTTTTTCAAAATATTTTGAGAATGCGCTTGAAGGAGGCATCCTTATTAGCGATATTTACCTAATTATTAAAAAAAAATAGTGAATTCCAAAAGATATACAGTCAAACTCGGTTATTAGGAGAAACAAAAGAATTGAAAATGCCCTCCTTTTAACCGTTACTTGTAATACCTGTTAATACATATCCAAAACAAGCACACAAATAAGTTAATTACAATTATTACTTAGTCTAATTGTATAAATACTAAAATTAACATAATATCATAATTTTCCCTGTAAAAACTCGGCTAACATTGCAATAGACACTGGAATCTTCGAGCTATTTATTTAGTATATCCTTTTCTTTTTAATAGTGCAACATGAAAAGGAGGGTTAATTTAGCCACGAGTCCGGCCTTAAAGAAAGAAACAAATAAAGGTTTTCTTCTATGCTCTTTTATTTCCATGGCTTAGTTATAAAAGGGGCGGTGTTTGAAACGTTTGCATTTCTCCATTCTTTCTTTCATTCTTTCAATAATTTAAGACACATTCCTTTGCTTTTTCTTGGGTAGTGGTGGTGTTGGTGGGGGATACCCTTGAAGATTGAAATTCTGTCTGGTAAAATCAGAGTTGGGCAAATTTGACATTGAAATTACATGCGATGTAATTACAATTTAATTGTATGTAATTAATTGCAGCTACTTTTGCATTCCGTAAAAAAAAAAAAAAAAAAAAAAAAATTGCAGCATTGTGCCCGGAACCACACCCCATCCCATTATTTGAGGGAATTTCCTTGCTTGAATGTGTGTAACTATAATCAATTACATACAATTAAATTATAATTACATTGCAGATAATTGCGATTACAAATTTGACCAACTCTGGGTAAAACTGATAAATTACTAGATTTTGACAGACAGTTGTAATGCAAAAATGTTATCCCTGAGAGAGAACAGTGTTAGATAAGAAAAAGTTTTTTTTATTTATTCCATACAATTTTTTTCCGAAAATCACATTGAAATGAAGAAATGTTTTGCTCGTATTAACCGTGATCCTGCTTTTAGAGCTCGTAAAAAGCGTGAAAATCTTAATATAGTTTAAATGATTAACTATTCTTATCATGCAAATTGTTCGTATCAATCGTATCCTTGTTTTAGACGTGTTTGTATTAAACGAGTTGAACTGTATATTGTTTTATCTTAGTCTTAATCTTCATCTATCAGAATAAACATTAAAAGTTTCGAAATATATTCACTGGAAAAAATGAAATATTAGAAATGTTACTTTCCTTTATACTCCAGTATGGTCATAGTAAATTTCTCTGATGCAACACTAGTCAGCCACTCAAGCCTTGAGATTAGTGTGTACCATACCACCGAGTTCAGAGAATAAATAGAGAGGCAACAAACCGTAAAAACGGCTTGCAATGTGAAGCCGGTTATCACTCGAATCATTAGGCCCAAGGGCTCTCTTCATTTGTCGGAGAGAGGCTGCACGTGGAACAAGGACTGAATTCATTGGACGGGGGAGAAGTTTTCAAAGCAAGCCGCCAGTTGTTTGGGCCGACTGTAGGGTTACATTTTCAGCGTCATGCCAAACGTAAACATATCATCTCTATTTATTTTCTGTACGCTGTGGTACCATACAGAAGTTATAATTTGTTTTACAGTTTTAGAATTATATATATACAATAAGGAAAAGGTATTTAGAAGTTTAGAGGGTTACGTTTAATAATTTCACTGGTGAATCTGCAGATCATAAGACTTAACTCCAGTTCTGCAAATTGTTTTTTATTTTTATCTTATTTTGCATGTACTGTCCTACAATTGCGGTTTCCTGACTCTATTTTGAGACTCTTTGTCGCAGACGAAATATCTACAAATTGAATTGAATTGGCTTTTTGTTTATGAAAGAAATTTCTTCGATGGTTTTGTCAGCAATAGACGACGTAGATTAAAATGAGTAGAAGATTTTTTAAGTAAATATTCTGTTTTATGTATTGTGCTAGTGTACGTCTTTCGTGAATTAAATGTTAGTTTTCGTCTAACCATGCATCTTACTTTTAAATCAATACTTGTCATCGAGATTCTCCATTTAAAGGCGTTCCTTCGAATCCACTTTCTGAGGTAAGAAAAGTTTATGAGATTTACGGATTTACGTAAGATAAAGAGAGAATTATACATTTTTATTTCACCTACAATTTGCAAAGTAATTTTTTTAGGTTATATATACAGTGACCCTTCTTATCGTGGACAAAAAACTAATTCCTAAGCTGCTAGACTTAGCGATATAGTTCCAATTGCCGAAATATTTCAAATGTTGTTCTTCATCATATAAAAATCCATTTTCATCAAAATAGTTAATTTTTTTCTTAAAGTTACGAAATTTAAATTTTTGTACGGTTATTGGGTTCTGTAAGTTATGTTTAAAGAAATTCTTCTATGCTCTAGCAAGTTAAACAGTAAAAGTTCCTACCTTCTACGACCAAAACTTGCCGAGTTATGATGCATTGAATTTAATAAACTTTCAGCGTTTCCTGACGCTAATGCTCCCGCTAAAAATGCGTTTTCCCAATTTTAGTTCCAGAATGGTACAAATGTTAGGGGGGAAAACTTCCATGAAATTTATCAATTTTTATCAACGAGAATAGCAGTCATTCGAGCAACTTGTTTTGTCGATGGGCGTAGCTTTTTCCCTAAGTATTTTTTGGTTTTGTCTATTCATAATTTTTAACTTTTGTCTATTCATAATTTTTAACTTTTAGGTAGAGAATTTTCTGTGTTTCGGCAGATTTCTGCTTAAAAAACAACTTTTTCAAGACTCTCATCCCTTCCTCTTGCCAAAATTTTCATTACCTATTACCCTCTTTAGCATACAGAGTTTAAAAATTTTAAATTATATTACATTTTCTGTCCTATTTGTTACTTTGTGGTAACAAACAATAAAGAATCATCTAAATTACCATTTCTTCCCCACCGAAATTTCCGTGTCTTTAGTGTTTCCGAACAGTCTTTAAAATTCTGTAAAATAAAAGTACTTCTGCCTTATTTGTTAATTTCCAGTAATGATAAATAATAATCGAATCATCAAATTACGTGAGAGAGGGTGGGGAAGGATGAGGAGGAATTTTTAAAAACAAAAATACTTTTGAGACTATTTCTGCTAGTGGCGTAGCGAAGGTGGGAGTCCAGATACTCTGGATACTACTAATAATGTAAAGTTTTCTTTGTCTTATCTAATCGGAGAACTTTCGGCGAAAATCAAGGAGAAGGAAACATTACAATATTACTGGTATCCAGAGCATTTCGACCCCCTCCGTGAATACCCCACTGATTTCTGCTAGACGATTTTTGTATTAATGAAGTTTGTCGCAGAAAACATAGTAATTTTCTGCTTCATGGCGTCCATGAATATTGAAAACTGCTTCTTTAAATAACTGTTTTAAATCGTTAGTTTAACTATTAAAGTGATTTATATTCTCTTAAGCAAATATAATATGTCTTACAAAACAAGGCCTTTTAGGAGCCAAAGAACGCCGGTTTTCTATTTGTGTTTATGTAAATTTGTATCCATACCTACAAAAAACTCTTATTGAATCTGATTTAAAATATGTTTTTCTGCACATAGAAAAAAATCATTAACTATTTAATATTCTGACATTTTTTTACATATGATTAGAACAAAAAGAAACCAAATTCTAAATTTTAGTTAAAAAAAAATAATGTTTTAGTGCGGCGAAAAACTATTACAAGTAAATAGGTGTGACTTTTTCAATTAACTTATAAACATTTGAAATTCTATAAACATTTAATAATGAAAGTTTAACCAATCAGCCAACTTTGAAACTAATACAAACTATTTCAGCTATTAACTTCTTTTTTTAATAATCACATGTTTAATAGCTTAGTGAAGTTACAGTTTCTCTGTAAGATGTGGGCCTCCTGTGCATCAATAGTGCGTCTCTGGCATACTCTCGGTGTGATGAACAAAAAACAAAATAAAATGTATACAAAGACTTAGAACCGAAAAGATACTTATATCAAATAAATTAAACATAAAAATAAAGTTGTTCAAATGCTCCAATAGTAGGTCCCCCCATGACCGGTACAGTTTAAGAAATAGTGACTCAGAAGCTGGCCACCACTCAAAATTAATAAAATACTATTTTTTTTTAAGTTTTCGGCATATCTAACAAATTACAGTCGAACTCGCTTAATACGAACCCGGCTAATACGAGAACGCCGTTAAAACGAGCAATTTGTACGTTAAAAGTACTTCATCATTTAAACTATATTAAGATGTTTACGCTTTTTACAACTACAAATGCAGGATTACAGTTCATATGAGCAAAACATCTGTTCATTTCAATGTGATTTTCGACGAAAAGTAGAATAGAATTAGGAAATAAATACCTTTCTTGTCAAACACTGTTCGCTATCAGTAATAATTTTTCTATATTACAACTGTCTATCAAAATGTAGTAATGTATCAGTTTTACCAGATAGAATTTCAACTTTCACGGAGACGCGCCCCCCCCCTCCCATCCAAGAAAATGCAAAGGAATGTGATGATGTATCGAAAGAAAGGAGAGAGAGACAAGAGGGCGTGTGAAATACCGCCTCTTTGTAAGATTTACAACTGAGCTATGGAAAAGAAGGATTGTAGAGGAAAAACTTTCTTTCTATAAATCCGGGATCTGGACCTTATTAACCAGCATTCTCAGGTCTCTTATTGCTCCGTTAAAATGAAAAGGATATATGAAATCAATAGTTCGAAAAATGCAGCGATTATTACAATGTTAGCCGAGTTTTTTCGTGAAAACGGGAAGTGATATGTTGCATGCATTACTGTTAGTCGAGCCCATCTAATTACTAGTTCTTTAGAGGCTCTTACTTCAGTACTGTGATTTTGTCTAAATAAAAGACTCGTCTAAAGAAAATGACCCTCACATAGGTGAAACTGAATATTTTATGTTAAATTTGTGATATTAAGTTAATTAGAGCAATTGACTGTAATAATTAGTTTAACTATGTGTGTGTTTTTTGAGATTTTTATTATCTTCATGGGTATAAAAAGTAACGATTAATACGATAACTTCTATAATCCCATTGCTTCTCGTATTAACCGAGTTCGATTGTATTTATAGTGGAATAGTGTATATCATCGGCAGTTTATTGCAAAATAATGTATAATATTAAAGAAACAATATTTTAAATAAAAACTCATCTCTTAATGAAATCTCCAAGAATTTGCCGAAAAATCCGATTTTGAAAACACTTTAGAAAATAAACTTTTCCACCAAAGGAAAAAATAATATTCCAAACAGTTTATATAGACAGTTAATTATTTTAGTCAATTGGATTTCTTACAGCCTTTTTTTTTAAAATGCGTTGAGGGCTTATTTTTAAACTTCTTTAAAAATTATTGGCTTAATGATGGTATATGGTGCTATAGACTATATAGATGCATTTAAATTATGGCAATGCGATGCCAATGAAGTAGTCGATATTGCAAAGTTGGTGTAGTCTGGTCCCATCTCACGTTGCATTCTTATTTGAAAAGTGACAAAGCTAAAAAAAAAATGGTATTTTTTAGATATTTACACTATTGAATAACAAACATGTTTTCTAATCTTTCATAGAAAAGATGTGTTTAAAAATGATATTCGCAACGTCGCGTCGCGACGTATACTGCACAACAGTTATTCCACAAGAGATAAGATGTATCTCTGCTTAAATGATCTTCTATTTTACATCTCATATATGGCCAACTGGTATTTGAAATTTTACTAAGTTTTAAAATATTTATTTGGTGTTGTTTTCCTTACTACAATTTATTTTAATATTATATCGACGATTATTTCATTTATTATTCTTTCTTTACAAATGCATTCAAAGGTACGCTCCTGTTAATTTTTAAACATCTACGTATATGTAAATCTAAACTTACATCATTAGGCATTCATATTACATCTTAAGCCATATTTATATCATTATCATTATACGTTTGTTGCCAATATTATTAGTTCTTTATTCTTTCTTCTGAAATTATGGGATTCTAACAAAAAAAAATAATAATATGCTGTCAATTACTAATATACATTAATTAAACATTATCGAAGTAAGCTGCGATATACTTTACAATTACTGAAATACAGATTTATCTATTTAAAAGATATATTCTTTACTGACTAAACCGTATATTTCTAATCGAAAACTTTAGTTGTGAGAAACTTACTTAACTAAAATCTTAGCTTGAGTGAAATATTTCTTTCAGATTTGAAAATTCATTTTCTGTTATTTTGATCTCAATTTGAGATTAATAACTATGGTTTTTGAAAAGATGAGTGCAACAACTAAAAATCGTTATTATGAAATGATTATTATAAGCATAGGTTATAACAGCTAAAGATTTCAGATCACAATTTTTTATGTTTAGATTTCCAACATAAATTTACATAAATTTTCTTAAGATGGATATTTAATAATAACATAAAAATGTATTTTAATTATACTTATAACAAAAAAAGGGAGAAGAAAGAAAAATCATGCGTCAAGCATAGATTATGAAACACTTTTCAACACATTCAGAATACTGTAAAAAAACTTAGTCGTTTAATAAGGTGAAAGATGATGTCTATGTAAACAATTTTGAAAACGCATAATACATTTGAGAACCCAATTTCAGAAATTACCATCTATAGTTGAAAAAATATCCGAATTTTTTGTGCAGCCATATATATGTCTATAGATTTGTATATATATCATATAGCATGCAAAAATTTAGTTCAGTTAAGAAACGCATAACATAGTTGAAAATTCCTCTTCAGCAATTTCTGTCAGTAAACGGGAATGTGTTCGAATACTTTTGTGTAGCCCTTTATATAATCTATAGAATTTATACACACGCAAAATAAGTAATACGCAAAATATTAGTTAAATTTAAAAACACATGACACAATTGAAAACGCACTTAGGGCAATTATTGCTGATAAACTGAATATTTTGTGAGTACCTATAAATGAACGACAAATGCTATGCACACCCTATTCTATAATAAGCATTTTGTACCGCACCTCAGTAATGCATATCAATTTCAGTATGTTTGAAATAGTGTAATATCATTAAAATACTCTACAAACTGTTTTTACTGCAGAGCATAATGTAACGGAATTCTTTTGAGTGCCCCTGTAAACGAACTATAAATGCTATGCATTTAATTTTCAATACCGGACATGACATGGTAAATCTCAATTACATATATCAATTACATGGCAATTTGAGCTTATTTACGAAAATTAGAGCTTGGCCAGGCAGATAGACAGACGGCAGACAGGCAAACCGAATACGTAAACACTTTTCAACTATGTTGGAAATTGTTAAAAATGTAAAATTAAGTCTGATACTTCTGGAAAATTTTATTAAAAAAGAGATTCTGAATATTTTACAAGCTACTACGAGGAGGAAAAAAGGAAACTCATTTCTTACCCTTCTTGAGCAAATGACACCCACATGTCCATCATAGCATGGCTCAATTTTTCTTCGGCTTCTGAAAATATCTTATGAAAAGGATAACCAAACACATACTGAACTTCATCAAAATGAGGCACTCCCATCCATTCCGGAAATCGAGATGAAGGTGATCTATAGTCAAAAACATAGAAATAGGCAGGTTGTTTCTTCTGTGACTGAAAGTCAGCCAGGAACATAGTTGAACAAGTGATCAGAGAGTCCCCAATGATATCGCAGACTGCATTTAAATATGTATATCTAGACTCTTCTTTTACTCGTCTGAAGTAGTTTTGAGCAATTTTATTATAAGGTTCGTTTTGTATCATAGGTCGAAGCATTTCTAAAGCTCTAGTCTCATTAAATGCATTAACATCAATCGTTTCACCAAACATGTCGCCATTCATGTAGCCTAATTGAAAAGTTATAAACATTGAACCTTCGTCTCTGGTTACTCCTAGAAGCAGTTCAGTGTCTTTAAATTCACCTCTCCGAAATAAGTCTGTAGGATTTTTCGGAAGAAATTCATCTCCGACTCTAGGTATTAACATTCCCAGTTTTTTAATGAGAATTTCTTCGACTCCGGCAAATTTCTCAGGCGGAAGCCTTTTCATGCAATCGACAACCTTTCTCGGGTTTTCTTCCAGCTCTTTTTCATTAGCTGCACATCCTACATGCTTACTGATCATTTGACTACCCATGCGCAAAGCGTCGTTGGAATCAGAATACATTGGACTAATAGCTGCCCCACTTTGCAGAATGGCTCTGCTGAAAAGGTTTTTCGACAAAGGCGAAACCATGTGTAGTGATATAGAAAAGGCACCAGCACTCTCGCCAAAGAGTACTATGTTGTCTGGATCACCACCAAAATACTCTGCGTTATCTTTGATCCATTGGATAGCTAGTACTTGGTCGTACATACCCATGCTTCCATCAGCCTCATCAATAAAAGCTGAAATAATAAACATAATTTATTAGAAGCTGAAGGAAAACTAAAATGTAGAAGGAACAGATCTTATGTGTTGCGTATGGATGAAAGATTATTATCTAATTTCATCCACATGTATTATTGCTTTTACTTACTAATATTTCTCTTTCACAATGTTGAAAAATAAAGAGTATGATATAAACACATTTGTATTTTTTACGCTTATCCATTAAGCTTGTTTAAAAAATAAATATTTATGTATTTATAGAGGTTTAAATGTTTAGAAAAGAATTCCTTTTGGAAATTAAATGTCATAACTGCTAATGCTGAACCATTTCCGATCTATTTTCAAAGTGTAAGTAAATACATTGTTATTACGGTTATAAGATCTCGCAGAATCAGTCTTTCATGCAAATCAAAGAAAAAAAAACATTTTACAACTCCTTAAAAAAATACCCATCCATTCTCATATTACTTGCAACAAAAATTAAGCACGGAATATCAAACAAGGCAGAAATCTCTTTAAAGATATATATTTATATTCTTCTTACATATAAAAGTTTGATATATGAATATACGGATATTTCTTTATTCTATACACATTTTTAAACTATTTTATCGTCATCCGAAAATTTTCGCTGAATTGCTCTGTAGTGTCCAATGGGGTTCATATAGCACGCTACTGCTTTTGCACAAAAATTGTCAGAGTAATATGCTTCAAACTTTATTTGTGCTTTTATTTAAAAATTAGGGAGTCAACTACAGGGGGAGTTCAAATGAAAAGGTAAGAAACGTCGTAATAAACAAACCGGTTGAAATTTGGATATGTCGCTTTGGGATTACGTAGTGAGACGTGAATGGGGTATCCTGGGTGGTTGTGCGCATACGCTGGAGCCCGTGCATAAAAGCGGAAAGAAGCAGGCAGTTGTGTGTCCTGTCCAATTGATGCTGCAGTGCATGTGAGGACATCATGGCGTTCCCATTGCAAAAATAGTTGATTGAGGAGCAGCGAGGTGTTATCAGATTTATGAATGCGGAAGGGTTTAAACCGGCTGATATTCATCACCGGATGGTGGCCTTATACGAGGGAGACTATGTGTCCGACAAGTCCGTGAGAAAGTAGAATGTCCGTTATCGTGGAGGCCGGGAGTGTTTGAGTGATGAACCGAGACCAGGCCAGGCAAACACGATAATCACGGCTGAGCTCATCGACAAGGTGAACGATTTGGTGAGAAGTGATACACGCACTGCCGCGTCAATTGGACTGGACACACAACTTCCTGATTCCCTCCTCCTTCATGCGTGGCCACTGAGCTCCATATATAATCGGAGATCTATCTTCTTATTTCCCAACATTATTTCCAGCGGTCAGCGTGGAAGGATACAGTGACGATAATTTTAGTTCGCATTCATGGCAAAAAAATGTTGTTTATCACATTTTGTTACATGATTTGAAAATTATTTGTCAATTAGATAAGCATAGCTTAATTAGAGAAGAATCAATTAGGATAACAGTAAATGAGAACACTATTATTTAACATTAACAACGCTGAGTATTTTATCCTTTGCCTTGCATGCTTTTTTTGCCTTGCAAGCCTCTGACCGCCGACTCCGAACTCCTGTTTATATATGCAGCTCAGTGTGCGTGGTCGCTCGCGCATCCTCACAAGCACGCCGAACACTCCATTCGCGTCCCTAGAAGACTCACTACGTTATGCCAAATCGATATATTCAAATTTCAACCGGTTTGGTTGTTACAATGTTTCGTATCTTTTCATTTAAGCACCCCATGTATTTCTGTTTTTTTCTGTGTTTTCACATTAGGGGATTCTGCTCCCTACGAGCTACGCTCACCAACGCATCCAGAGACCACAGGCTCTAAAAACATGCTAATTTGCTCTGATTAAAAAAGATCCAATTACGATGAATTTTACCATATTACCAAGAAGAGTGGCGATCTACTGTGATTGGGTAGCCATTCATTTCCATTTGACTCGGGAATTTTTCGGTCCCCAAGGTCCGTATCCACCACTGTCGCGACAACTGATGGCTGTTTTCGGGATTGATAAAGTAAAATAAATTGCATATTTGAAAATCAGCTTGTGTAGAATGGTTAAGTGTTTCGAAGTATTATAACGCCTAAAACTCTATTTTTAAATATGGTGTTTTAAATATACCGCTTTAAGTATGACGTAATTTTAACCGTAAAATGCTTTTCGCACGTAAGACTTTAATTTATTAAAGTTTTCATTCTGTATCAATATTCACATGTAAATATATATTTCAATTGAAAATATAGTGTTTAGAAATATTATTATTTGGACTTTTCAAAATCTGGCAACAATAGATAACAAGAACGAAAAATCATGTGTCAAGCATAGATTATGTAACACTTACCAACGCTTCCAAAATAATTTTACAAATCATTACCGTTTAATAAACTGAAAGATAACATCTAAGTAAACAATTTGGAAAACGCATAATATATTTAAAAGCGTAGTTTGAGGAATTTCCAACATATACAATATTCGGAAAAATATCCAAATACTTTTATTCAGCCCTGTATAGGATCTATAGATTTGTATATATACTACATAGGATGATAAATTTTAGTTTATTTAGGAAACGCGTAGCACAATTTAAAATTCTCCTTCTGGAGTTTCTGTCAATAAACGGAAATGTGTTCGCGAACTTTTGTGCTGCCCTGTATATGAAATACAGAATTTATACACACCCAGTAACAGACAAAAAGTGAGTTCAATTTAAAATCGCGTTCAGTAACTTAAAACGCACTTCCAGGAATTATTGTTAACAGATAGCAGAGAATTCTTTTGTGTGTCCCTGTAAATGAACGATGACTGCTATACACACAATATTCTGTAGGGAGCCTCTTGTAATGCACCTTAGTGATATATATAAATTTCAATGAGTTTAAAATAGGGAAACATTATTTAAATAAATCGCAGACGATTTTTCTCCATAGACATAATGTAACGGAATTCTTTTGACTGTCCCTGTAAAGTAACTATAAGTGCTATGCGCACCCTATTCCATATTAAGCTTCTTGTAATGCACCTTAGTGATATATATCAATTACAATGTATTTGAAATTGTGTAACATCATTAAAATAAACCGCAAATGATTTTTCCCCATAGACCGCAATGTAACGGAATTCTTTTGAGTGTCCCTGTAAAAAAACTATAAGTGCTACACACTTTAGTTGACATAGGGAACATGCTATAGATAACGACAATAACATATAAAAATTGCAGAGCAATCCGAGCATATTTACGGGAGTTAGAGCACGGACAGAAGGCAGACGGCCATACGGCAGACAGACCGAAGTCATAAACACTTTTCAACTAGGTTGGAAAGTGTTAAAAATGGCTATTTAAAAATATGAATTATTTATTATAATAATGGGATTTAGAGTAAATAATTGAAAAAGAAAGCTGAAAACAATTAGGAAAACTAAAAAATGATTGGATAATGCGCACCACAATGTAATCAAGCATATGCCTGCAAAATACGGCTAAATTGCTATGCATAGTTTTTGATTCTATAAAACTGTAACTGAACCATCTGAACTATGTCACTGAACTATCTTGACGAATTTCAAAATTAAATAGGGCTTAAAATAATTCTTCTATTTAAAAACTGTCTCTTTCAGGTTATTTATCATGCATTTCTCGATAAAACTATTGGTTTTCAAGTTTTTATATGCTATAGTTTCTGAAGGATAAGCCAAAAAAGTGGAAAGTTTACAATAAATGCAGTTACAAGTTAAACAGCGGCAGCGGCAGCGGCTTTAACTTTTTTCTTTCTGGAATAGGGAAATTCAATAGATCCGGGTATATTTTTTAAATGTATTTTAACATTTTCTCTAAAAAACTGACTTATAAAAGAAATGTAAAAAAAATATGGTTGAAAACTTTTAAAAGAAAGTTTTTGGTTAACAGAAATATATTCTTTCATGATGAGTCTGTTGTAGTTAACTACATGAAGCATCTTTTGTGAATTTGTTTTCAATAATGTAGTTATTTAAAATAACAAAATAGGAATACAATTAATTTTATTGGTTTAAAAGCAAGAAATTGTTTAACTCGATGATTCCTCAATTGAAAATTTATGAAAATTTAACATTTTTGCCGATAGTTCCAGGATGTTTATTTCTGAAATTATTTCAACTTGTACTATTTCTGCATTTTTGACAACCGACATTTAAAGGATTTCATGTTTCGTGTTCACAAAGCCACATTTAGTCTTTAGAAAATGTCTAATTTATTTCTCATAAAACTTTTTTTTTTAACAATAAAATTATCTGCAGCATACAAATGAATGTAAGTACACTGTAAAAAAGAATTCCATGAAAAAACGGAAAATGTATCGGCAGCAAAGTTCACTTCTATTCGCCGTTTTGACATTCCCTCACTTTCAAGATGGAAATTTTCCGTTATTCAAGATGGGAAATGTCTGTATTTAGAAATATATGTGAGCAATAGCACAATATTTAAAAAAAGAAAATCGAAATAATAATTATATATAGTGATGCATATTTACACGGAACAGGCATTGCATATTATTACACCCATTTTTTATCGCTTCGCCTTCCTTCTGATTCCAGCCTCGGCAAACGCCATTAGAGGATGAATGCTCTGGCCGTTGCACCATCTGACCACAGTCAATGGCTTGGTTGTAGGCCAAGAAATCAATTGCGAAAATTTAACTGGAATTTTTTCGTTTTTTCTCAACTGAAAAGGAACATTTCCATTTGCCTGTCTTGAAAGGAACATTTCTGTTTCTAAATTTCAACGAGTAAGGATAAAAAATAAATTTCCATTTATAGGAAAATTTATGATTTCCTCTCAAAGTAGAAAGTTTCCGTTTAAAGACTGAAATTTCACATAAAATAACACGCATATATACATATGGATTTTTTTTGTTGTTGCAGTGTAGGCCAGAAACCAGTCAATCCGTTATTCTAGTACTAGTGCATGGCTATTCTTGAAACCTATTGAAAATCTTTGAGAAATAAATTTCGTGTGCGCAGAAAAATAATAACAGTAAAAAACTCTTCATGGATAACTCTTTAAATAAATAAAAATCATGCCTCAAGCATAGATTATCAAACACTTTCCAACATATTCAGAATGCTGTAAAAACTTCACAGTTTAATAAGGTGAAAAGTGATGTCTAAATAAACAGTTTAGAAAACGCATAACACATGTTAAAAAGCCTATTTCTGCAATTACCATTAATACTCGGAAAAATATCCGAATTATTTTGTGAAATCCTATAAATGATCTATAGAGTTATATATATATTACATATTATATAAAATTTACTTTAGTTAGGAAACGCATAGCACAGTTGAAAATTCCCTTCTGCAATTTCCATGAATAAACGGAAATGTACTAGAAATCTTTTGTGCAGCTCTGAATAGGATCTACAGAATTTATACACAGCAAGTAATATCCAAAAAATTAGTTAAATCTAAAAACGCGTACCACAAAAGAAAACGCAGTTCCAGCAATTATTGTTTGTGGACAGTTCTGTAATTAAATTCTTTTGTGTGTAAATGAACATTGAATGCTATGCACATGATATTCTACAGTAAGTATCTTGTAGTGCACCTTAATGATGCATATCATTTTCAATATGTTTGAAATTGCGTAACAACATTAAAATACACCGCAGACGAGTTTTCTCCATAGACAGTATAATGTAATGGAATTCTTTTGAGTATCCCTGTAAACGAACAGTAAATGCTACACACTTCGTTTTCAATACCGAACATGCCAAAGTAAACCTCATTAACATATAAATTGCATGACAGTCCGAAGATATATAAGCGCTTTAGAGACGGCAGACAGACAAACTGAATTCATGAACACTTTTCAACTATGTTGGAAAGTAGTTATATACTGGGTATCCTATTTTAAGACAAATGTCCTCACTTCATTTCTTGTCTTTGTCATTATATATGTAGGAGGTATCTGTGTTTTAAGCCAAACCCATGTATTCATTGACAACTTTAAAAACAATAAAGTTTCAGTAACGCAATTTTCAACAACCTTATTTTGTTGCGTTCGAAACGGCATGACATGCAAGAAATCCCCCCTACAAGTATTAGTAGCAATATTTTAAAATATATAGAACCTCGAATTCAGTATACTTTTATAAATGGATGTAAGCCACTTCCCGCACTTGTTAGAATATGATTGCGTTAACAGTTTTCACAAATCATGATGGGCCCATTGAAATGTCTGTAGAAAATCTTTATTTTTGTTAAAATTATTGAAAAAAATCTTCAGATTTGGCTTGCAATGAGATATCCTAAACGCTTAGAAATGGGTGGTAGGTGTCTGCTGCATTAAAAATCAAAGTGCATGTTGAACTGTTCTAGATAATAAAAATGCAGTTTTTCCCAACGAAAGGAAATAAGTTTTCTGATAGATTTTGTCGATAATAGTGTAAAAAACGAGAGATTGACAATTGCGATCATTTGGTATATAAGACCATACCTGACAGACCGTACCGGTAATCCTTGCTAGTGCTTACCATTAGTGTTTATAACTATATATTTATTAATATTAATCCTGGTATCTGTATTTACACCTATATCTTATCGTTCAACCGTTTATATCTATGACAATAAATTTGCAAAGAGCTACAATAATAATAATAATAAAATCAAAACGAGAAATGAAAAAAAAAATTCTTACCCGAGAAGAATCCCATCGTGCCAACCCTATAATTCATAGACGCCACAATAACATCCCCGTGCTGTGAGAGAGCAGCACCATCATACATTTTCATGTTTGCAGTGCCCATCATAAATCCACCTCCATAGATGAAAACCATTATTGGCTTCTTAGTGCTTTTGATTTTGGGAACCCACAAATTGAGGTACAAGCAGTCTTCATCCATTTTTCCGCTTTCATTGAAAAGTTTAGAGAAGGTCTCCATCATGGACTGGACACAAGCTGGAGATAGCTCTTTTGCATGGAGCGTTTCTGTCCATGGCGATTTAGGAACTGGTTTTGCGAATCTTAAATTTCCCACAGGTGGTTCAGCGTAAGGTATGCCTAAGAATGCCTCGACATTTTTTGTATCTGAGGATATTCCTTTAACTGGTCCACTGGTTGTCTGGACGACTCTATCACCATTTACAAATGGAACGAGTAACAGAAAAAGTAAAGGTATCATTCTGTGGAAAAGAAATCTGAAAAAGCAAAATAGAAAGAAACAAAAAATCAGTCTTCGAAAGCAAATATATAATTAATTCAGCGAAATCTACATTTTCGCGGCTTTCTAAATGTTTATATTTGTATTTATTACATTTCGAAGATGTTTACTTTGAAAAAAACAGAAAACAACGAAAAATTAATTGAACGACAGCCAAAAAATTTAAACACTTTATAAAAGGAAAAATTAATTAAAAAAAATAATTCGTAATTTATGTTTTATAACAAAATATGTATATTTCCGGGAAAAAAAAATGTTAATTGTAACCTATGACATTTTCAACAGGAATAGATTTCTAGAAGCTTCAAATATGTGAATCCAAACTTACAGTTCATTCCATCAAATAGTTTTAGAGTTATGCTTTAAAAACTATCCTCATTTCAATCTGCTATGCAATGATTAAAAATTAATTTAACATTACAAGTTCCAAAATTTAAGCTCTCATATTTCCCGAACTATTTGATTGAATGCCTTGCAGTTAAACATCTGAATGTAAAATGTACCGAAAAATCCAAACATGATGTCAAAATTGTCTGTTTGTATACAGAGTTTGGTACTATTTCAGTACGACTTTCTAACTTATTCTTTTTTAAACGTAAATTGCAAGATGACATACTTTTCAGCCAAATGGCCATTTTCGTTTTTTTTCCCTATGACAATTTAGAGATTAATATAAAAGTGGGTGTTTTCTTATTCATCTTTTTTTTTTTTTTTTTTTTTTTTTTTGGAGGGGGGGGGGGGGGATTTTACTTATAAGAACTATTTTAAATGCTGCATGATTTCATTTGATTTATTCCGCATAAACCCATTTCCTATTGTTACGTGATAAATATTCTTATAAATTCAGAATTAAATTTATATATTTATTACTAAGCTTATTTTTTAACATAAATTGAAAAAAGACATCATTTCTAATGGAAATGGCTATTGACAATTTGGTGATTAAAATTTATGCAGTGTAAATATATATTTTTTATACTGCCTGTACCTTGTTTGTATATCTACATTCTAAGTCACTGAAAACGTTATGCTTACCTTGGAATTGGATTTTTTTGTTGAAGTGAAAATCAATATTTTTCTTTTACTAAGGTGAATCAAACAGTTAGTTACTCGTGAAAAAAAAAATAATACAAAATAATAATGTAATTTCAATTTATGCAGTTTTTTTTAATTATTCATGATTCATTTTTCGAAAAAGTTTTCTAACTAATTAAGACATTTATCGTAAAGCACAATAAGTTTTTCTATTGCACTGAAGCAAAAATCACTTCCAGCTTTCGGTAACCACATCAATATACCTTCTATCATTTGTCAAGCATACTGCATATTTTCTTATGCATCGCGTCACGTCGTTTCAAATCGACTTCTCGATTTAAGGCTTATATTTGTATAAGTTGAAAGTCGTCTTTGCGCTATTCGACCGTTACATCTGTGCGTTTATTTTCAAATTGTTAGCCCCATTTGATAACTACATGTTCTGCTAATGCATGTTTGCCATAAACAGCAACAATTTCATTATAAATGTTTCTGTTATTTAAGCGTTTAGTCCAGCGTACAATTCCTCGAATTTCCAATTTTGAGTACAAATCCATATTGAATCACTCACGAAACACATATGCAGAACCAATGCAGATAACTTAATTTCTTGCCGAAGTGTTTAGATTCATTATACATATTCGACAGAAGCAAAAAAGAAAGGAGGAAGCGTCACCAGAATCTACAGTTTCGTTTTAATCGTCTAAGGTAATCTCTAATTGAAGATATGATTGCATTAGTTAGTTAACGATTAATTAAAACTCATGGTAAGAGCATTCCAATGATACCACTTTTAACGAAAGCAGGTTGCTTTTTTTCCCATTATGTATGATGTCACAAAACAATTTTGACCACACTCATGAACGATTGGATTCGTACGGATAGTTTCTATACTTTTCTTGATTTCCATGGCGATTCCTTTTCAACAATACCACCCTTGACAAATTCGGATCTATTTTCAATTTTTCTTAATGCTTGATGTCATGATGTCAATGAAGAAATTGGCATGTAACCTGTGAATGGTTGTATTTGGGAGGGCAGTTCCTATATTTCTCTTGATCCTCGTGACAAGACTGTTCTAACGATATCATTCTTGGTGAAATCTTTGCGAATTTTGGCCGTAAATAACAGCTGAGTATGTTCCCTACTAAGTGTAACTTACTTTTTGTTTCAACTAAATATAAAGGGTCATCGTAGTTAAAAAATATTTTATAATATACTAGTAAGCAGCGCCCGCTACGCTGGTCAATTTCTCTTAACGAACCTTTAACCAAACAAAATATTGACATTTCATAATTCACTTTTATATTTTAACAGAATAATAAGGCTACTATAATTTGTGACTCGTGCTATAGCCAAGATACACGTCAGGACACGTCGCCCTTATCATTATCTTTTTACGCGTGAAGGTTTCGCTATGGTACTCCATTGTGAAATTTGGTAATTTTTGAAATACAATATTTGAAAAATTGCATAATCATTAGATTTGAAATTTATATCAAGAAATATACAATTTTTTACCTTTCAAACGCAGTAACGCTAACAATTTTTGACAAATACTTTTCGAGCTATTATTTTTTTCGGTAACTTCAAATGTTTCCTTTTCCGAGATTAATCTGTGGCAAAGATTAGCGAAAAACCCAGTCGTCAGCAAAGCATAGCTTTATATTAAAGAGGATGTCGGAGCAGGGATTGTCACCATCACTTTTGAAATCGGTTCTGTAGTTCCAGAGATTCCATAGAAATTGTAATTTAGAACGCTTTTCGCTCATTTCACCCTTTTAAATTTCGAATTTTTTTAAAATTTATTCTTAGCGAGCATTTACATCTTATAAGTAACTACAATGCCAAATTTCAAATTTCTAGCTCCTTCAGTATAAAAAAAAATTGCAATTTTAGAACGTTTTTCGCTCCTGCATCCCCCTGGGATTAGTGGCACCGACATAAAATATAGCCTATGTTGGAGCAGAGAGTGTCACCACCAATTTGCCTCCATCACTTTTGAAATCGGTTCTGTAGTTCCAGAGATTCCACAGAAATTGTAATTTAGAATGTCTTTAGAACGCTTTTCGCTCATTTCACCCTTTTAAATTTGGATTTTGTTTTTATTTTGTTCTTAGAAAGCATTTACATCTTATAAGTAACTACAATGCCAAATTTCAAATTTCTAGCTCCTTCAGTATATAAAAAAAATGAAATTTTAGAACGTTTTTCGCTCCTGCACAACCCTGCGATTAGTGGCACCGACGTAAAATATAGCCTATGTTGGAGCAGGGATTGTCATAAAAAATTTGCCACCATCACTTTTGAAAAGGGTTCGGTAGTTCCAGAGATTCCATAGAAATTGTAATTTAGAATGTTTTTAGAAAGCTTTTCGCTCATCTCAAAGTTTCAAATTTCGAATTTTTTTAGAATTTGTTCTTAGAGAGCATTTACATCTTATAAGTAACTACCATGCCAAATTTCATGTTTCTAACACCTTCAGTATAAAAAAATCGAAATTTTAGAACGTTTTTCGCTCATGCATTCCCCTGGGGGTAGTGGCACCGGCATGAAATATAGCCTATGTTACAGCAGAGACTGTTACCATCAATTTGCCACCATTACTTTTGAAAATGGTTCTGTAGTTCCAGAAATTCCATAGAAATTGTAATTTAGAATGTTTTTAGAACGCATTTCGCTCATCTGACCCTTTTAAATTTCGAATTTTTTTAGAATTTGTTCTTAGAGAGCATTTACATCTTATAAGTAACTACCATGCCAAATTTCATGTTTCTAGCTCCTTCAGTATAAAAAAAAAATGAAATTTTAAAACGTTTTTCGCTCTTGCACCCCTCCTCCCTGTGGTAGTGGCACCGAGATAAAATATAGCATATGTTACAGCAGAGACTGTTACCATCAATTTGCCACCATTACTTTTTAAAATGGTTCTGTAGTTCCAGAGATTCCATTGAAATTGTAATTTAGAATGTTTTTAGAACGCTTTTCGCTCATCTCACCCTTTTAAATTTCGATTTCTTTTTTTTTTTTAGAATTTGTTCTTAAAGAGCATTTACATCTTATAAGTAACTACCATGCTAAATTTCATGTTTCTAACACCTCCAGTGTAAAACAAAATCGAAAATTTAGAATGTTTTACGCTCCTGCACCCGCCTGGTGGTAGTGGCACCGACATAAAATATAGCCTATGTTGGAAGAGGGACTGTCACCATCAATTTGCCTTCATAACTTTTGAAAACGGTTCTGTAGTTCCAGATATTCCATTGAAATTGTAATTTAGAATGTTTTTAGAACGCTTTTCGCTCATCTCACCCTTTTAAATTTCGATTTTTTTAAAAATTTGTTCTTAGAGAGCATTTACATCTTATAAGTAACTACCATGCCAAATTCCATGTTTCTAACACCTCCAGTGTAAAACAAAATCGAAAATTTAGAATGTTTTACGCTCCTGCACCCGCCTGGTGGTAGTGGCACCGACATAAAATATAGCCTATGTTGGAAGAGGGACTGTCACCATCAATTTGCCTTCATAACTTTTGAAAACGGTTCTGTAGTTCCAGATATTCCATTGAAATTGTAATTTAGAATGTTTTTAGAACGCTTTTCGCTCATCTCACCCTTTTAAATTTCGATTTTTTTAAAAATTTGTTCTTAGAGAGCATTTACATCTTATAAGTAACTACCATGCCAAATTCCATGTTTCTAGCTCCTTCAGTATAAAAAAAAAAATCGAAATTTTAGAACGTTTTTCGCTTCTGCACCCACCTGGAGGTAGTGGCACCGACATAAAATATAGCCTATGTTGGAGCAGGGATTGTCAACATCAATTTGCCACCATCACTTTTGAAATCGCTTCAGTAGTTCCAGATATTACCCCCTACAAACAAACAAACAAACAAACAAAAAAACAATATTTACTACTGTATAATATTAGTATAGATAGATAACTGTTTGTTAATAAATGTTAAAACTACCAAAAACATCTACGTCATAAACATTAACGAAATAACGTCATTAATATCATAATCATGGCAATGATAATGATATTAAAGAGGTTTACTAATTGCACAATAATAAACATTTTAAACCGTTATCTATTTATTTTAATGAAATTTTCCCTATTCCCTTTCCCACTCTACTGCTGAGCCAAAATCGATTTTATCAACCAGACATGACAAATTTCGAGTTATCTCTAATTTAAGTTATCATCAATAAGTTCATCATTAAGTTAGTTAAATCAATAAAATAGAAAAAAATTCTAAATAATTAAAATTGAGGTCCAATGTCAGGAAACTATCTTAGTTAAACATTATGTTGAAATTAAATATTATATATTTTAAAAATCTTTAACTCGTTTATGACGGGCCAGGACTAGCCACTATTTTTATATTCAATCTTACCACAGTTTACAAAAATTCTTACTTGTGGTAAATTTCTCTTGAAAATATTCTAGTAAAAGGCTATGGAAGAGATTATTTTTCAAAAAGTGATAATATTACAATAATAATAACCTTTGCGAAGATTTCGCACTGCAGTCTAATATTTTTTAGCAATCTAATATTTTTTAGATGCAGGTTTAAACTTCTAAAAAACAAAATAAATAAGGACTAAAAATATCTGCAAACAACTTTAGTCAAGCCAGAAAATCATCTCATTTATTCTATCAAAGTTACAGTAAAAACTGACCGAAAATAGCAATAAAAAAAAAAAAAAAAAAAAATATATATATATATATATATATATATATATATATATATCGTATTTTAACTGCATTAGAGGATAACATCATCTGTTTCGAACAACAACAAAAAAATTGGATAAAGAAAAATAAATCGAGCATTTGAATTTAAATTTTGCTTTTTAATCATAAATATAAAATAAACCCGTGCAACAACTATGGCCTACTTTATCTTTATTGATTTTTTTTTATAATCATTGATGCGTTATTTTATTTTTATTTGGGTAAAACCTTTCATTTCCTTTGTGAAAACAATGCCGACTTAATTTTTAATTAATTGCAACTTTTAATCAAAATACGTGTTTATACGAAATGTGAGTGTACTATGTCAGAAGCCGCTTCAAAATCCTTTTATATGGAATCTCATTTATCGTTCTGCGTTTTTTATTTGCTTTAAAAAAGGAATGTTGACAACGGTAATAATATATAGGACCAGTGGGCTCATTCAAGGATTTCGCACTGCAATCTAATATTTTTTAGCAATACCTAATAATTTTTAGAAGCAGGTTTAAGCTTCTAAAGAAAAAGTAAGGATAAAAATATCTGTGAACAACATTTAGTTTTTAATCAAGCCGGAATATCATCTAATTTATTCCATCGAAGTTACAGTAAAAACAGATCCAAGATAGCCAAAGACACGCGCGAGAGAAAAAAAAATTAACAATTGTATTTTAACTGCATTAGAGGATGATGTCATCCGCTTCAGGAAAAACATGAGACAAAGACATATAAATCTAAATATTTCAATTTCGATTTTGCTTTTTTAATCGTAAATGTAAAATAAACCCGTGTAGAGTTTTTTTTATAATCATTGCTGAGCTGCTGAGCATCATCATATAATTATGGTATTTTATTTTTGTGGCAACACTAATTTAAGGAAATCCCTTCATTTTATTTATGAAAACAATACCTATTTAATTTTTAATTAACAACAATTTTTAGTTGAAAACCACGTTTCAACGAAATGTGAGTGTACTATGCCAGAAACCGCGTCAAAAACATTTCGAATGATACCCCATTCGTTGTTGTGCGTTTCGTAAAGTCATAGAAAAGGGTTGTTGACAACAGATATTATATATAGGATAAAAAAAAATAGTCCACTCGGACGTATATGTTCCAACCCGTAGTCAAAGTGTTAAAATACCGGGTGTCCGAAAAAGGTTGGACTGATTTGAAAGAATCATAGCTCTAAAAATTATTGAGTAAATGCAATTATTTTCTTTTCAAAGTACTCGTCTCGTCAAATATCCAAGATTTGTTACATGTAGCTGTTTTAAAGTCGTAACATTCAGACGATGCGCAAAATCGATGATATGTAAATGCAAATCGTACCACACATTCGCAATTTCTTCGATGATTCCGGAGTGGAAAGCGTATAAGTCTAAAACTATTGGAGTTATGGGGAAAATGTCAATTAGAAAGTTCTTCAGCATCTTCGATTTAGTAGGAAAGGATCCACTATGTAAACAAATAATCTAAGCAAAAAGTTAAAATTGTGAATGTGTGGTTCGATTTGCATTTTCCGATCATCGATTCTGCGCATCGTTTGAATGTCACGATTTTAAAACAGCTACATCTAACAAATCTTCGATATTTGACGAGTACTTTGAAAGAAAAATAATTGCATTTACTCAATTATTTTTAGAGTTATGATTCTTTCAAATCAGTCCAACCTTTTTCGGTCACCCGGTATACGTTTATAGTAACAATTTATAACGAATTTTTAATGAACATGTTATTAGCTTTGAATTAACAATATTGGTACAGCCTGATACGAATAATTAAGAAACAACTTACCTTACACTCTTGAAGAAGTACTTCAAGTAATAGAATAAGTTTCGCAAAGTAAAATTCTTATCGAGGAAAAATCGTATCAAAAGATGTTCAATAAACACTACAGATATCCCGGAGATAATTTTCGATACCAGTTAGTTACATGTCGTTGGAGGGAGTGATAAAAATATACTAAAGAGGAGATTTGTAAAAGAAATAATAATAAAACACATCAATTGGTGGTAATTGACCTTGTATTTTATGTAGTGTCTGAATGTCAAAATGTGTTTTATCCCGTATTTTGACAGATAAAATAGATTCGCAGAGCAACCATGTTTTTAACATGCACGATATGTTTTTAAATGCATGAAAAACACATTTTTCACTTAAAATTAACTTAAAAGGGGTTATTAAGAACAAAAGAAATAATAATAAAACACATCAATTGGTGGTAATTGACCTTGCATTTTATGTAGTGTCTGAATGTCAAAATTTGTTTTGTCCCGTATTTTGACAGATAAAATAGATTCGCAGAGCAACCATGTTTTTAACAGCACAATACGTTTTTAAATGGATGAAAAACACATTTTTCACTTAAAATCAACTTAAAAGGGATTATTAAGAAGAAAAAATGTTGAATTTTTGAAAACCTTACATTGTATTAGAAAATTACAAAACGAATCTCATATTAGGTATATTGAAACTAACACTTATTATTAAGAGTTATTAAATAGTTTTTGGTGATAATTTTAACTGTGGATACATTATTATTTTTTTTTTTTCTTAAAGGATCACGTTCTTGTTTCGATACAAGACCAGAAAATCTGTGAGAAAATCTTCTATCTATTCTAATGTAGAACAGAAAGAAATTTATCCAGAGAATTGTCGAACTGAATATTCGGAAAAACAATGGTTCTGCTATCTACTGCTGTATTTCCTAAGCATTATTAAAATTCATACAGGGTTTACATGCAATAAAGGAATAAAAATAAAATATGAACGGTTCGTTGGATGTTGTTTTGTATTATAATTTCATATGAGGTTTTCATGCATGGAAAGGGTTAAAATCTTCATTAAAATTTATATGGGAATTAATAAATTAATATTTTTCATGCAATATGTTTTGGTACAAGAATTTAAGAAAGGGGTTGTGACGTATATGTGAAGAGATGTAAGGATACCAATGGCCTTTTAAATGCTTTTATTTTACTATCATAGACATATAACAACATATAATGAACTTTGATGATTTTACAAAACTTTTACAAAAATACCAAATAATTTAGCCTGTCGGTAGCTTAGAGCTACCCGTGGGTTACGCGATTAATTTAGGGATTTCCAGAATACATTTATTGTATTCGAGCTGACTTAACCAAGTCAGCAATTCGTACAGCTCGTCAACTCTAACAGATAAAAGTCCTTTCTATACCGGACTTTCCTTCGCTAGACCAGCGAAACTTGAAGAGTGCTCACAGCATCAGATCAAAATTTGGTCTCATGTCGAAATTATTTAAGCTTCGCAATTCCTGAGTAATTTGAAGTACGAAATTTGAGTTTCGAGTACTCTGGGAGTTATTTGCAGATAACTGTCAGATTATAACGTCAAAACTAACTGAAGAGCATAGCGATTTATGATTTCTATAATGTCAGATCAAAGATTTTTAAAGTACAAGTTATGTAGTTTATATCAGAGCAAGAGAAAAATGTTATATGCTGGTCGGCTGTCTCAGGGAGGGAAAGTTTAGGAGTTCCTGGGAACACCATGACCTAACTCTAATGAAGAAAATAAAGTAAAAATAACTCAATCCTTCACAGGGTAAATAGGCCACACCATCAATTAAAATTAACATAAAGGCCAAACACATTTTTTTTTATTTTTTTTAACAAATGGCAGTTTAATTTACAGTATTAATTACTTTAAATTCGAGAAATCAAAGGTTACATCAAATAAAATTTCACTTGTTTAAAACAAAATCTTATCGGACAAACTTTACAAGAAAACAAAACAATCTTAACACTCACCAGCATGAAGTCAGACTCTCAGGGCGGTACTAAGCATACCCTAGATCGATTATACTGGCATTAGTAATGAGCCGTCAAAGCTTTGCCACAAAAGAGAATTTGATTTCAAGGAATTATATAGCCTTTTTTCAGAATAAACCTCCTTACAAATGCACTACTCGACCTACAGACACAAGTAATTCAGCTTTTTACAGACGCCGCTTCTTTCACGACGTCGAACAGATATGCTTTCTTTATACATACGATATGTCCCGTAGAGGTAGGATAGCTTCTGCGAGACCGCAACACTAAAGACCACCAAGAAAAATCTCTTTTCAGTTGATTATTTCCTTTTAGCACACATGGACCATTTTGTCGGTTGTAGACGTCTTTTTCATTCAACAAAGTTAGTAGAGACACTTTACATCACGACAATATTTCACTTCTGCACCTTGCCTGCCTCACTTAAAAGGTCGACGGAGACTATTTCAACATCAACACCAGAGCGCGTAGACCAAGAGGATACATAGCGTTTCACTCAGTGGTTGCAAAAAAGAAAAAAAAAACATGCTGGCAGACTATCACGAGAGAACTCACTTTTTCGCTTCAAAAGTCTCGAATCACAGCCTCCTGACAGAGGGATGGGGATATTTTTTTATGTCCATAGCACCTGTGCCGGAACCGGGGTGGCCTCAAAAGTGAAACCGTACATAAAAATAATATCATGTAGTCTTCGCAAAACCACAGCTCGTGCTCTACTCCTTCACTAATTCTGATCCCGTAGCAACATATTTTACACTCCCTAGCCAAGGATCCTTCTAAAGGCACACATCTTACTGGCTGGACATTGTTACTGCTCCCTTTCTGTCTCACGTGCGTAGATATGTTCTCGAAAATTCCATGAGGCTATTGTCCCCCCCTCCCCCAAAAATTGAGTGATCAACATCGGCGTAAATCTTGACCTCGGGGTCAGCTCATCTGCGAAGCTGCGGGAGGTTTCTTGGCCAAAACATCTCATCATACAGATATTTTCTATAAAACAATTTATATTTGCCCTTTTGTTTAATGTAGGCACGATTAAGATTTGTGGGTTCTCTCCTTACAAAATGTTTTTTGAGATATGTCCCCTCTCAGGAAAATGTAATTCAAAATTTACTATGATTTATGTTTTTTCTGTAAATTATTTTTACACGGAGTTCATGAATCATGGGAACCTTATGGCTACGACTTTTAGTTGTATGCTCATTGTATATCAAGGATGTGCATCGCTAACACTACTTACAATGCGATAATATTGTTGTATGTTTTGAATCCTGTGAACAGTGACACGCTTCACTGTTTGCAACCAACTGAGGTGCACCCTTGCTTACTAAAAGGTTGGACAGGCCATCATCTAGACTGCTCAAGAATCAACTTTTAGAGCTGATTAGTCCCGGAGGCCGGACACTAGTCCATCAGATAAATTTAAAAATACATTTTTCTTTTAAGTCAGTTACATATTGATGAAAAGTTATGTCAATATAATTTTACACTAAATATAAGTATTAAAATGGATGCTGGTTTATAATAGATTTATTTGCGTACTATACTAATATAATATATACAATATTTGTATGTGAGTTACATTAAGTGAGATACACAATGATCAATCTAAATTCAGAAATAGTGAATAGAAGGGTACATATACAGTAAAGTAAATAATTTACTGAAAAAAGAAAACCCGAGTAAAATAAACACTATGGAAATGTTAGATGTCTCACGCTGCCGACAGGCTAAAATCGACAAAACAGACATACGGGGATTGTTTTCAGAGAAAGATTCATTAGTTGAAATAAAATGAATACAGTTTGTAATCAGAGCACTGTAATAAAAAATCGGTTCAAATGAAGAAGTGATAGTGTGGAGGTCTTTTTTTTAAAATGTGGTATGTACTGGTAAAAGTCAAATCAAAATAATATAATGTAACGCATCAGCATAATTTCCGCAAATACAATTTAATGAAGATGATGTTTCTGTATGATAAAAATGGAATTGAAAGAAGGCCATGATTTGTGAAAAAGAAAAATAAGTATATATTTTCTGATTGTAGATTAGAATTTGTATTGGTTGAAAAATTGTGGTGTTGCAGCATCCAGCTGCTGAAAGATGCCATTTATTTTACTAATTTTGTCACCGTTGTGTTTTAGGATTTCTTTTGACGTAGCTTTGAGGATAAGGAAGAAAATGAAATGGAACTGATGGATTTGAAAGTGAATCTTTTGCAAATGAATCCGCCAACTTACAACCCACTATTCCAGCATGGCCCTTAAACCATTTGAAAAATATTTTATTTGAATGGGAAATTTCTTTAACAAATTTCAGCAACTAAACCAATGTCAGAGTAAACGTCTTGTAGTGCTAAAAGACCCGATAGACTGCCTATTGCTATTAATGTTGAGAAAGAGGGAAATGAGAACCAACAGACTGCTGATAGTATAGCACAAAGTTCTGCTGTAAAATGGAATTCCCTAATGATAAGGGAGCTTTTCAGGTATAAAATAAAGTGTTGTTGAATAAATACAAAAAAACAGAACCATTCATGTCTTCTGATTTAGAGCTATCTATAAATATTTTTAATGGGCCTTCGTGGCCTAATAAAGTTTTGCAGCATATTACGCCTACTCTGCTATCTATTGAGTATTTTGATTTGTTAGAATATATAATGGCGCGGCCTATTTGTTGAACTGTGCTTGGTATATTTAAACGCAGTGTTTTTACAAAATTAGCTTCATAGATTAGGAATAAGTCTAATGGGAGGAGATCCGTTAATATTTGAATGCCATCAGTCAATATTATTAACTCATATATTAATATAGCAGTTAATAATTACTGAGTGCAAAATTCGTCGCAAAATCCATTCATGAATGTTAAGATGATTTTTATAGAACATTCTGAATCGGACATGCATGGGTAAAATCTACCCGCTTCCACAACAGGGATTGTTGCTCTTTGTTAGAGATGATTATGAATCTCCTGTAAATCGGGACATCTGAATCTATCCAAAGGTTGTGCGGAAGCTTTGCACGTGTTTGATAGTATATTAGAAATTGATATAGAAAATTTTATTCAAGAGTATGTATAAAGAAATATCTATGTGGGGAAAATAAAAAAAAGAATTCTTTTTTGCCAAGTAGCTAGGCAAAAATATGAAGCAGAATTCTCAACATATTGTACTCAAACTTTAGAAAACTCCTGCAGTTTTTATTGATTCTGCCTTTACGCACATCTGAATGCGAGGGTCATTTAATCAATTAAAATTGATACAACTCATTTCAAAAAGTATCTCTTTATAAACTTTTTACAATATTTTTTTATTATTGAATTTAATAACCCAACGTTAATATTGCGTTCAATCCATAAAAAGTGATAGTTCAACTGTTGCTATAGAACGAACAAAAGAAGAAAAAGGCAGTTCTATGCACATTTTTTATATTTCTTTTTTAATATATTATTACTGTTTATCCCGGAACCTCTTTATTTCGAACTTTTTTATATTCCCGTGATTATTAGTATTAGTCAATGCAATTTTCTAAATAAATACTTTCAGTGGTTATCCTGTACATTCTTATGCAGTAAAACCTTTAAATAACGGGATAGACGAATTTGTTCATCATTCGGAGGTGTCCGCGTTACCCCGATATAAAAATATCTAAATAATAGTAATTTGTGTTGGGGATTGAAAAAGTGTTCTTTAAATAGAGGTGTACACCTTTTCAATATCCAACACAATGCAGTAAAACTTCCATCTCGTACATTCTCGATTAGTGGACACCTCTATTTAGCAAACACTTTTTCAATGACTAACACACATAATTGTTTACCGATTTTTAACTTTGAATAACGGGCAACTCCGAATATTGGACAAATTTGGCGTTCCCAATGTATTCGTTATTTAAAGATTGTACGGGTATAAGGAAAAGGCATATTTACAAACAAACACCATTAACCAATGTACCTCTATATTTTTGTCGTAGTGATCATTGCAGAAATCGTCATGGCGACGTAGGCTAACCATATCATAGACGTGTTAACGTAGACGAATCAAATCACCTCAGCTTAACACATGGGCTGATAAGTTCCCGGTCTAATAAAGGAAACACAACTTTTTAACAAAACTTTATAACTTTATGACTTTATAACTTTATAACTTTAATAAATAACATAACTTTAATAATAAATAATAGTAATTTAGTAATAATAATAATAATAATTTAATAATAATAATAATAATAATAATTTTATAATAATAATTTAATAAATGAATAAAAGTAATAATTTTATATTAAATAACATAATTTTATAACGAAAAAGCTCCAAACAGTGCTCAGAATCATGGACTCGTTGTTGTTTTTGGTCAAAAGTCAACAAGCGCGGCAGCCACTTTGACAACAGCTTTTTCATAGACAAATGTTCATTCAAAATAAAATCTACACGTTCCTTGGATATCTTCAGAGTCTGAGCTATCTCCTGCAACTTCACTTTGCGGTTCCCCAAAACGATTTTGTGGACTTTTTTTTATGTTTTCCGGAGTTACCACCTCTTTTGCGTGGTGCATCACTTTTGTCCGTACGACCACGTTTAAATTTAGCATACCAGTCAATAATGGTTGATGTACCTGGTGCAGTGTCCGGATAATTCTTATCAAGCCAACCTTATGTTTGAACGGTGTTTTTTCCCATCAAATAACAGTTCTTGAAATTCTTGTTTATCCATTTTTTTTGTTTTTCAACAAAGTCGTTCAACTAAAACCACTTTAACGTTTTATCCACACGGCGAATCGTCATAACATTTTTTTTCTGCTACCTTTTAAAGGTTAGTATTTACTAAAACAACAACGGTTCTGCGATTGCAACGCCATCTGTGTGCCAGACCGGGAACTTATCAGCCCATGTGTTATATGTACCGTAGCAGTCATAAAGAACAGACAGATTTTCTTTTGCTATCCAACAGTAATTTAACCAACAGTGACGTCAGCTGCTCTTTCCTCATTGCATATTGCATTTTTTTATGATCTCACTAACTGGAGTAGCAACCCAATGTGTTACATTTCCATTGAGATTTTTTATGTTGTGGAGGGAGGGGGTGGGGGAAGAAATCTAATTTAATTATTCTTTAGAAAAGATTTAAAATATTGATTTTACCAAATTTCTTATTATACGCAAGAAATTATGTTTATAATGTAAATGAACTGAGAAGTTTGAAAACTTCGGCAAATTACATGATTTTGATGCAATTACAGTGTCTTTATAAGAAAATGGCGACATACGAGCAGTAAAATTTCATTCGTCGAGAGGATTTGGATAAAAATTTAGAGAGTTTTCTTTATTGCCAAGCTAATGTTTATTTATTTGTTTAACTCGTCTAATGCTCGTATTCATCCTCTACGTACCTGAACTTAGTAAATCTCGCTCGAACGCTCAAATGAAATTCCTGATTAACCTGGTTGGACTTGATAACGGCCGAAATGCAATCAGACTAATGATGGCCATTTGAGCGTTCGACCCAGGTTTTCCAGGTTGAAGCAGAGGGCGAATACGAGCATAAGTGAGCTAGTCAGGCGAATATCGTCAGTATCTATAGTGCGAGTTGCTATGGTTTAGACAAAAACCTTTAATCTAATCATATGTCCTGTACGTAATGTTCAGACTCCATGCTCAAAACTTCATGTTCTATCCCAGTATATTCATTTACATTTTAAATCAATTCGGAAAATATTATTTCATATGGATCAATAATATTAAAAACTTTCAGCGCTTTGATAGATATTAATATAATATACACGGGTTTGCATAATTAAATATGACATCTAATTTTTTTCCTTTCGATACCTAAGAAATTCACTCCATGCGGTACAATGATGCCTAACTTTAGGATTCAAATATCTAGCTCCGCTTTTAGGGATAGTTTTTTCATAGAACGCCTGACATTTGCAATGACTTCTTCGTCAATTGCTGATCGATACGAGTCTCTCCATACTTCACATCGGTAATTGTCTGGTCTTACACCCACTTTGTCTCTCATATCGATGATGATATACTTAGGATCTCCGTAAGTATACTTGGGCCACTCCAAACCACCTGGAATGCTTGGATTGCTATATAAGAAAAACAAACAAAAAGAAAGATTTTAGAAGCTGAATTACTGCAGCTTGTAAGCATGTGAAAGAACATTTATATCGCGACAAATTCAATTTCTGAAATAGTTTATTTGAATAAGAGAAAGTGATCTTAAAAATACATAGCTGACAACCAGGGGCGGTTCATCAGGGGAGGTAAGACTGAGCTGCGCCGCCAGACACCTACGGGTGCCTGTCAGGCACGTCAACCGCTGTTCCTAAGTTCTAGAGAACATTTACTGAGTACGACCAGGGGAGTTCCTGTATGCTCTACGACCGGTGGGGATGTCGAAACCTGCTGACCACTCCTATTCTCCCAAGCGATTGAAGACATATTTCGCTGCGACTTGCGTGGATCCCACCCTCTTGAGAAACCACCCCATTCACGCTTGGGGATGAGCCGGAGTCCTCCAACAGCTTCGGAGCCGGTCACTCAAAAGGGAACCGGGTCCTAGGCCTTAAGTCAGGTTCTCCCGATCCGTTTTTGCTTTACCATAGCTCAAGGGGTGTGAATATATACAAAGATAGTTGCAGGTTCCTCTCGCAGTGGATTACCTTACCTCATCAGTGGAAGTAAGGGAGGCTAAGTCTCCTTCATAAATTACTTTAAAATAAACAAAAACTGAATCAAAACTGAATCAAAACATTTCTAATATAAATAAAATTTAAGGTTACAGTTTGCAACTATTCATCATAAACGGAGGATTGAAATGGGTTAGCCGCCTTTATCGTTTAAAAGGGAACAAATTAGATAAGGGAGGGGGAGAGTAGGGCTACTATATAGTAGCCTACTGTCCCGTATTATATAATACGAATTGTAACAGCCTTAGGGGAGATGAGATAAGCACCACACGTCAATCAGGTCTATAGGCTTCGAACTACCCAGCCTGTGCCCATATAGCACCAAAGCTCCTGAAAACCTCCCCAGGAGTTCCAGTTCATCCCAAATTCCTCCTGAAACTGTAATGACGCTATCAGGCGTTCCTGGGGAAGATACTTTAATCACTTCCCCAGGACTGATCTCCCAGATCCCTCCCAGGGAGCAAGCTCCTCAGGACTGATCTCCCAGATCCCTCCCAGGGATCAAGCTCCTCGGGATGATATTCCCAGGGAAGTACCTAGGAAGAGACGGTGCTGGTGCCATCTCATGGGTGATTTTGACACTAAAATAACTTATTATAATTTTTTATTAAAAAAATATTTGATTTGATTTGGTTCGAATTTTTAATTAATAAATTTTATATTATTATTGGATTTATTTTATTTCCTAAGCACATCTGGTTATTGTTTAACTTTTAATTATTATAATATTTAAATATCCTTATTTAGATATATTTTTAATTTATAAAATGCAATCAAAATGTAGTTAAATAAATAATTAAAATAAATTAATCTTTAAATATCAATTGAAAATTTATTATTTATTTTATTTCTGATCTTTTAAAAATTAACTTATATATTAATTCATTTTATCATTACATTCATTAATTATTTTTTCTGAACTTTCAACAATTACTTATATATTTTTACTGTTACTTTTTCATCTAACTAGTAATTTTACATTGATTTCACTTATATACTTTATTAGTTTCTATAGAAATAATTTAATTTTAAATATAAAATTGATTTACTTTCTCCTAATAAATTATTTTTATTTTCAATTATAAGAAATCAGAATTATTTTTTTTGAAACACGAAGTTTAATATATATTTATATATTTGTATAAAACCATATTTTATAAATTAAGGATTAAAGATACCTAGTAAAAATTATTTCTTCTGATCCTTTAAATATAGTCTTATATATTGAATTATTATTATTATTTGTATTAAATAATTAATCATTTCATATTAATTTGAATTATATATATAAATAATTTTCAGATCAATATTTAATTTTAAAATATAAATTAGATTTATTATTATTTTTTTTCGCTGACCATTTTAAATTATCATATATATATATATATATGTTTTTTTCCGTAACCGTAAGAAATCAAAAGGAATCAAAAATTTGTTACAAATAAGGGTTTTATCAACAGTTTAATATATATTTACGTATTTGTATCTATTCAGAATTTTATAGTTAATAGATTAGAGATAAGCATTTTTAAATTAAACAATCTATTTAAAAAAATCTTATTTCGATTGTAAAAGTTAATTTTCATGTATGTTTCAAAATTGAATCATATTTAAGTCATATCGAGCATATTTACTTTTATTATTATTCTTCTATTAATATTTTTTTGTGATCTTTTTAAAAATTACATATATATTTATGTATTTTATTATTACATTTTCAACTAATTAATAATTTTATATTTATCGTCATTATCAAATCAATAATTTACTTTTAAGTCTAAATTATAACACCAACTTAGAGATTACATGCTCTATTGAAATGGCACATTTGGTTTTAAAAAATACAAACATACCCCCCCCCCTCCCCCCTGAATAAGAGTTTTGCTTGAAAGATTTTGTTTTAAATATACATTCTTACAAAATCGGGTTAAAGATATAAATTCGTGCTGATTATTATCACGGACCTATGGTCAATACCACTTGTATCATTTAATATACTTTATATATGTGTTGGTAATGAGCATATGTTCGCTAAATGATGTCAATTTTTAATTATGTATGAATTTTTATGAAGCGTCTGTTCTGGAGGTTTTACCATATTAATTTTATTTAATTTTTTAAATACAAATTAGTTATTTTCTATTACATCTTTCAAATTACGATACATGGTATATATTTTTTAATTCTTAATAATGAAGGTGAAATCTCAATTTAGTGAACTTAAGAAATATTAACAACATACAGATTCAGAAAATATAAATAAATATTTATCTTTCTAAATAACAAATATTTCTCCAGAATTTAAAACTGAGTTGTGTTTTGCTTTAGTTGTTAAAACTTTCATTTAAAAACCTATTTTATATTTGGCAAACTTTTTAGTTTAGGATATTTATAAAAGATTATTTTTCGTGCAAATTCTTCACTCCTGTTAATATACGGCTATTATTAGTTATGTATCTTAGGGTGTTTCTCAAATGCAAGGAAATACTTCTATCCAGATGTCAAGAACGATTATATAATCAGCTGCAAAAGTCCCATAATGCAAATATGTTTAGTCAGGTAAGGGTAGAATTTTAACTACAATAAGAACATGAATAGTACTGAGCAACCTCCAATTCCTTTTGATGGATGAAGAATGGATATGTATGCTTACTGGAATGCATGCAATACTTGCAAAGAAAAGTAGTTGAAAGCATGGAACTTAGTTCCATGGTTGAAAGCAGAGAAACGTTCTTCTTCCCAGAATAAGGAGTAAGCTATTTCAAATTTAGCTTTGATATAACTAAAATAAACAATTGTCGGTACAATAGAAAAATAATCTTTAAAGCAGTCGACCAATGATTCTATAAAAGACAAAAGTATTGCTTTTAAAGGATTTCCTTGTTTAGAATTTTTACCCAATACTTCGTTGACAATCATAACAAAGAACTCAAATTTTATGTCAAAGTATCCGTACATTTAGGCATTTTAAATCTCCTGAAATATTAGTTTTGTTAGCTAAAATGAAATTATATTTCAATGAAAAATAGTGCATAATGAAATTTCTATGTATTGAATGTTTTCACAGGATTTCAAAAGATCACTAAATGGAGATTTAATTGTAAACTAGTTTTATTTATTACAATAAGAAAAAAAAATATTTTTGTTACAGACACAAATTTTATTAACAGTACTTTTTTTCATATTTAACTAGTTACAGATATAGAGTAGAAATGCCCATACTTTAAAAATTAAGAGCTAAAGAAATATTATTGTCATTTTAAACAGCAGTTTCCTGTAGGTAATTGAAAATTAAACGATGTATTTATGTATCTTAGGGTGATTCTCAAATGATCTGCTCAACAACGTGAAACTTTCTGACACATCTTTTGACTTATTTTTAAACGCAAAGACATAAAATTGGCTGGCCTGACTATTGAATTGATTTGAGATCGAAATGAATTTTCCATTTTTTGATAAATAAATTACTTATCGGGTTATAAGTGATTCATGTTACATGACGACACGTTTTTCTCCTTTCTCGTGCTACGGCGTCGAAAATTCAGCTCAAAACACCGACTTTGACGGTATTTTCTGAAAGATCTTCTGTCTTTACCAAAAAAATGGAAAACATCTTTTGATTACAAAGTTTATAAATAAGAACACCTGCCAATTTCAAGCGTTTCCGAACAAAACTAAACTAAAAAATATGTCATAAAGTAGCCAATTTGAATTTGAGAACAGCCTAGCATGCATAAACTCAGAAAAGCTTTTATAGATATATCGTTTAGCAACTTGTAATATGGTAATATCAATATTAGAAATCAAATTGAGTTTTGCTTATTCTAATTCTAAATTTAAAATTATAATATTTCTAATTTAAAAAAAAGTGCATTTTGAATTTGTCTTTCAATTTTTGGTTCATAAAAACGTCAATTTTTCTCTTACTTTGTTTAATTGTGATTATTTATAATTTATAATTTAATTTAATTAATTTATTTAATTTTAAATATTTTTATTTAATTGACCCCTTTATCATAGACCCCTGACCCTGATATATGTGGCTCCTAATTATAATGATAAAACGTATTGTTGTTGCAAATGATAAAACACCCCTTCCCTTTTCCCTTTTATTGTGATGCCGCGTAGGGAATTCGGGTCAAAACGATGACTTTCACAGTATTTTCTAAAAGATCTGCGTTTACAATAATAATAATAATAATAATAATAATAATAATAAAGGAAAACATTTTTCTAGTATTACATAGTTTCTAAATAAGACCACCTGCCAATTTAATGCATTTCCGAACAAAAACGAGTTAAAAAATGTGTCAGAAAACAGCTCCTTTGGGTTTGAGAACAGCATTAAATAATTGATACGCTTTTTACTTACCCATCATACGTAGTATAGGGTAAGTCTTGTAATCGTTTTGAAAATCGAAAAATTTTTTTTGACGGATTTACACGTTTCAGACACTGGAGATTCCGAAAAACATATTTTTAGAAAAAAAATTTTGCCGTCCGTCTGTGTGTCTGTGTGTGTGTCTGTGTGTGTGTCTGTGTGTCTGTAAACGCTCTATCTCCCGAAAAAATTGAGATAGAGACTTGTAATTTGGTATGTACTTAGTATGTAATAATGGGAAGAAGCCTATTTCATTTCAATAACCTCGATTAACCGGAATAATTTTTTTCGGACTCTCGAAATATTCGTTCTGATGAAAGGTATATAAAAATTTTCGAAATTGTTTATTTTAAGAAATGAATATAAAAGACAATAAAAAAACATAAATTTTGCATACAGCATGAAGTCGATCGGATAATTAGTTGCTGAGATATTTGGAATCCTATTTTCCACACTCTTCGATTTTTCATGACCCTGTATTTCATCCAAATTTCACTTCAAAGATATATTTTAATTGGAAATTTGGCGCTTAATCAGATGCAATAAACCGCTAGTTAATAGGATTATTATTTTTGGAGTTATAAGGATGTATCTTTCAAGCAATTCAGTAATTGAGCCTTTAAAGTTTGTGACGTCATCAAGCCACGATTTTATTTGAATTGCAATGCATTTTATAAGTAGTTTACACATTTTTTATTTTCATATTTTATATTATGCATATCCATGATGGGTAAGTATTACGGTGGCCCCCAACGACTAGTTTTCTAGTTATCAATTTAATATTGTATTGAATATATATCAAAGGGTATGCATCTTTATTTGCAATAAAAGTTACAGAATTCCTGCTATACGAAGCATAAAAATATGTATGTTTTCTATTTACCGACTCTCATAAGAAGAGAAAGAAATACATAAATACCGTATAAACGATTCAGGTACAACGGCCGTGTAGCGTAATCACTAGAGCGTGTTTCTCGTATGCGTAAGTACCCAGGTTCAAGTCCAGTCGGCGGTAAGAAAGTTTATTCCGTAAAATCTGTATCATAACTGTCATGTGATTCTGTGTGCGTGATTAATAAAAGTAATGCGTATTATGTAAATTTTTAAAAGATAATGTTCGTATTTCTTAATTAAAAAAAATACTTTTTACATTACGTCGAATAATAATAACTTCGGTTGTTTTTTATGCACATTAAGTGACCCTGAAGTCTCCCAAATTCCTCCGGTATTACTTCCTGAAATCTTCCCTAGAACAACCTGAGGAGGAACCTGAAGGAGGTCCTGGGGAGCTCCCTGGGATGCTATGAGGCGGACATTTTCGGTTCCTGAGGACCTCCTGATGACAAATTTTTGCATCCTCAGGGATGCCTGGAGGATGAATGTCAATCTTCCTGGGGACGTCCTAGGGAAGCACATGTGCTATATGGGTATGTATCATTTAACAATTCTGTACAAGAAAGTGGCATCTCCGGAGATGTCTCAATTTTGCACCGAATTAGATCATGTTTATCGGTGGAGCACCTGCAAATTAATTATTGAAACACCTATTTTCTCAGTTTAGTTGTTATTCTGCGTAGTACAAAGTAAATATTATGTGGTCGAATAGCTATAATATTATATGGTCGAGCGAGTTGTTTCGATTCACTACAAAATGCCAGCATTGCAGAGATATATTTCAGTAAACTTTGTGAAGGTCACCTCTGCTCTACATATCGAACTCTATGGGGCGACAACTTTTAAAACCACGAATGGCAACAACCTGCGAGGGCAGAGTCTGAGAGAGTGTTCGAAAAGCGTGCTGTGACACGCGGTTGTATATTTTAAAAAGAAATGTAGTCGCGAAGCTTGTTAGCTATTATTTTTATGTGTCTCGGAATCAAAGCTGGAATAATTATAGTTCAGATTCAAAAAAGGATATGAGAGATGGTATACCGAAATTTCAACTCAAGAATGAAGCATCTCTCGGACTGCAACGAGATAAAAAGAGTTACTCCCAAAATATGCCTGTTTCTCGCGTGGCAAAGAAGGGCATTTGAAGAAGGACTGTCCCAAATTGAATACAGAAGGTCAAGATGGAGGAAAAATTTCCTTGAGAAAAAGGGTCTAAATGAATGTTTCCTTGAATATGAATATTCCGGTTGAAGAAACAGATGAGAGACTCCTTATGGTAGATCTAGGAATCGGTAACCAGCAGCTTGAGAGCATCATCGATAGTAGCGCGGATATTACAGTGCTGTGGGAGTCGTTGGTGCCGGAAGAATATTTACAGTCATGTGAAAAGGTCTTGCGACCCGCAATAGGGAGTCCTGTAGAGGCAAAGCTCGTTTCCGTTCCACTCACTCTTTGGAGAGAAGATGATGTCGTTCCGTATGTACGAGTACAGGTTGCGGTAGTCGAAGGATTACACGAGGAAGCTTTGATCACTCCCAAGGTCTTCGCTCTGTTAAAAGAACAGCAGAAGTTCTATTTAGGGAATGAGGTAGATATCACCCCGGTTTAAGAAAACAAAGTAAAATCTGTGTTAAATGTGGAAGGAAGAAGGCCCAGACGGAAAACTGAAAAAAAAATGTAGATAACGAAGACGAAGACTAAGAAGCTTCAGATTTTGAACTGATTCCTACTCCGGTAGAGTCAACTGTTTTGCCCGAAAATGCTTGCAACGAGGATCAGAAGGAAAGTCTTCAGTTTGACAAGTGCAACTGTTAAAAAAGGAGCAATTGATTTGTTCTACATTAGTAAAATGCTTTGAAGATGCAAAGCGCCAGAAAAATAATTATTGGGTCGAATCTGGTTTATTGTTTCACAGGGGCAAGGTTGGAGGACAAAAATATATTCAACTTGTTGTACCTGCATGTAGAAGACAAGAAATTTTGAGCCCATGAAACACCAACTGGTGGACATTTAGCTGCTAAGAAAACAAGAGACAGAATTGTTATGTCGTTTTGGTGGGAAGAAATGCCAAAAAAGTAAAACAACTATGCGCTGCTTGTCATGATTTTCAAATGTGCAAAAAAACAAAAGTAAAGGATAGAGCACCTATTAAAGCGGTCAGAAGACCAGAACTCCTATTTCAAGTAGCAAGTGCAGATATTTTGGGATCAATTGAGCCGAAGTCCTCTCGAGGCCATCGATATGTTCTTGCTGTTATGGATCAACATATTCGTTGGCCTGAAGCAATCCCCATTAAATCGTTGACAGCGAAAACAGCTTGTGAAGCGTTTATCGAAATCTTTGTTAGTACTGGAATTCCTAGAATGATTTCCATGGATAATGAAGGGAACTTTGCTTCAAAACTGACAAACGAATTTTAGAAACGACTGGGGTGTGGTCTTAAGTTTTCTACTCCAGAATACCCATAATCAAATGGATTAGTCGAATGATGGGTGGGAGCAATGAAATCGATGCTACACCATGCCATAAACTCTCATGGTAGCGGTTAGGACAAACAACTACCATTTCTATTATGGGCATATCAATGTGCAACTTACAATTTCACTCGCCCAACCATAGGCGAATTGGGCAGTGCATGTGATTTCTATTGTATGTATCTTAATATTGTATAATATTGTATATATATTTACATTCAATTTAATTTCGTCATCGGAACGGAGACCAACCGTTTACCTCTCAGACTTTCTCAGGGGGCTGGTGAGGTCGGATTGGGGGAGTCTTCCTTTCCCCTTACTTCCTGGGTCCGATAAGTGGCCGAATTTTTTTTCTCTCGTAGACTTTTTTGAGCCTATACGTCACCGTTGGCTGTCCACGAGTGGGTGATTTCTGTAAATTTCTGTAACTGGGAAGACCATCTGCAACATATAAGATAAATTTTTGGAAACTTTAAAATCATTGAATATTTCCGCTAACTTGACGAAATGCTCTTTTCAGCACCTGAAGTCAAATATTTAGGACATATCGTGGGTTCAGGCAAACATGGACCTATTCTAAAGAAGCTAGAAGTGATTAAACACCTCAAAGCTCCCAAGCGGGCCTATATCCCTAGTGTAGATAATTGGCCGTCAATAATCAACCCAACCCAACTCAAAGCTTCCAAGACGAAGATGGAACTGAGATCCATATTAGGTCTATTAACTACTATAGAGAATAAGTTCCACATTATGCCAACCATGCAAAGTCCTTGACAGATCTGACCAGAAAAACTGTTCCAAATGATATTCCATAGTCAGAAGATGCTGAAAAGTCATTCAATACGTTAAAGGAAAGCTTATGTGAAGTTACAAAACTTTATACTCCAGACATGTCCAAACCGTTCGAAATAAACACCGATGCTTCCATATCGGGTATTGGTGCCTGTGTAATGAAATGGACAAAGACGGCATGTTACAGCCCATAACCTTCGCCAATCAAAAGCTCAATCCAATTGGAACACAATTGAAAGGGAAGCGTATGCTGTAATCCGGGAACTTAGGAGAATCGAAATGTGGACTTATATTACCATCATAATATTGCATACGGATCAAAACCTCCTAAAGTACATAACAGAGGGAACTCCTAAGAACGTTCTATTGCAGTGATGGTCGTTGGCCCTATCTCGCTATTAGGTGTCTATTGCCCATAAACCAGGTAGTGCTAATACAGTAGCAGATACTTTATCTCGCATTTATGAGAAAAAAAAAATATATCTTGTATTATTTCATTATTATGTATTGTATAATGTGCTTTGTAATATGTATATTTTTAGTATATAGTGTTTAAGAATTTATATATGTTTGTATATATAAATTCTTAAACAATGAATTTATATATGTTTGTATAGTTTAAGTAAATACTCTCGATGGGACGAGCAAAGAAATGGGTAATGGTAGGACTTTTAAAATTTTAAAGTCAAGACTAATACAAAAAAAGAACTGGTACATGATCGTTACTGTTAAAGTAGATTCACAGTGTGGACACCGTCCAACATGTGGAAACTGGAGGGAAGGTGTGAAGGTCGCCTCTTCTCCACACATTGAACTGTATGGGGCGACAACTTTTAAAAACCAAATATATACCAAAATTACCGGCACTAAAATTCGTTGAAAAAAAAAAATGTGACGCTGCCTTCCGGATTATTATGTTAATCAGGTGAGCGAGTTGTTTCGATTCACTACAAAATGCGAGCGTTGCAGAGAAAGATTTCAGTAAACTTTGTGAAGGTCGCCTCTACTCTACACATCGAACTCTATCGGACGACAACTTTTAAAACCCCGAATGGCAACAACCTGCGAGGGCAGAGTCTGAGAGAGTGTTTGAAAAGCGTGCTGTGACGCGCGGTTGTATATATTAAAAAGGAATGTAGTCGCGAAGCTTGTTAGCTGTTATTTTTATGTGTGTGTAACGTCTTCAATGTCTTGTTCGTGTAGTATCTTTTAAAGGTTTTTAAATGTACAAGTGCATCTCTGTTATTATTTTCTGATGAAAATTATCGAATCTACGGGAGGCATGATAAACATAACAAAAAGTGTAGTTAAAAAACGAAAAAAATTTTTGCAATCTCTTCCTACCGTGCAATGGCATACATAGAAAAATGTGTTGAATGCAGCAGCTTCGCTAGTGCCTGTTTTAAGAATGAATTTACTCTTCAGAAACCTGGAATAAATCTGACTCTACCTGGTCCAGAGAACTTTTCTACTCTGGTCTTTTACCGCTCAAACGCGAGAATGTAAAACAACTAGTAACAAAATATGTACCCACATAGTGTATTCGTATTGTATATGGTTTTACAAGTCGAGGGGCTTAAGTACCAAGGAGAAGAACAGTTATAACTTGTCTGAAGACAGCTTCACATATGTGTAATTTTAGTTATTACTACAAAGTAGATTAAATTTTTAACGTTTTTCTAAATAAAAGTTTACAAGAATTATTGTTTTCTTATTTTATAGAACATTTGGAGTTGAAACATTTTTTGATTACTCCCCGGTGCTAAAAAAAAACAGTTCCTCAAACTTTTTTATTGCTGTACTTTAACAAATTTATTTAAAAGTGTGACATTTTTAACTCGTTATGTATTTCTTAATAAACTACAAAACAGTTTTTACACAAAAACGAAAAAATGCATATTATTTAAGTTAAACAATTTTTACTGTCTCCTGAAAAAATTGTAAACATGGAGCTGCCCTCTTTTTGCATAGGATTGAATTGGCAATTTATTTCTCAAACTTGGCGAGAGCTCATTCTTCACCTTCCTTACATAAGTAAAAAAAAAAAAATGTAATTTCTTTCGTAAAATGAAAAAAGGCTAAATTTATTCTTTTGAAAAAATTGTATATAGATAGTTTATAAACAATATTAAGAAACAGGCTGCTTATTTCATTTAAGAATGTAGTTTTTAATAAAATCCACAACTTTATTATTTGATATATATAACTGCAGATCAAATGAAAACGGAACAGTGGTTATTATTTGGTTTAATTTTGTGTGGTGACGACAATTATGTATAGAGGTAGAGCGGGAAGTAAGGATACTGTGGAAATAGACTTGCGCTAGTTGCACAGAGGCATGTGATATATGCTGGCTGTCGACCAACAGCATCGTCCGACAGGCAGTCGGTTGTTATTTATTGGGGTCTGAGGAAAGTTTGCGAGTAAAGAGTAATGTACTGTTATTCGTTTATTAGTGCCAGAAAGAGTTAGGGCTCGCGATATGCATCGGTGAGTGAAGGCAGTGTATACAGAACATTTTTAGTGAATTTTTAGTGTCGTTGACTCGTGTGCAGGACTGGTTCAAACATTTCCGTGAGGGACGGGGCGGGGATCTGTGAATGATGATACGCGACCTGATCTAGGTCATCAAGCCGTCACAGCCTCATCTTGTCGTCATGTCTTTGGTTTGCTGAAAAAGGCATCAAATTTTGTCGTTTTTAAGTCATGGACAATGTTCTAAACTGATTTCGATCTCAAACAATCTACTTCTATGAACAGGGTATTCCCCGCTTGGTAAAACAGTGGGACAAGTGCTTGTGTAACTTTGGAGATTATGTTTGAAATAAACTATGTCATTTCATTCTGTGGCTTTTGTTCTCTTAATATAATCAATATCTTCCATATACAAACACTTTTTGGCGAAGTTGGTGGGCAACCTTAAAAAATATTTAATGTAAAAAAATCTGTTAGAGTTTTTAATTAAAAACGATTTTTATCTATCTTCTGTATACCGAACATTATGTAACCCGGGTAGCCCATATTGGATCCCTTGTTTCTTGCAAAATAAAGAGAAGTGGGTTTAAGTATGTACTAGAGGTAAGTGCGTAAATAACGTGGATAATCCTAGCCGAGTGGTGTACAGAATTACGATTTCAGACAATTGTAATAGCATATGTTTGTATATATGAAAAACATATTTAATTATATGATGATTTAATTTTTTTTTTTTTTTAAAAGAACAAAACCCTTAAAATGGCAAAAAAAAAAAAAAAAAAAAAAAAAAAAAATACGAAAGTTCTTTTAATTACATCTAACGGACTATGAAATGCATAAATCGAAAATTTCAACTTCCGTTGCTTAGAACAGAACCAGCAACGTTTGGGTTAGGAGGAAAACGCTCTACCTCTGAACGACCCAGCCTTCGCAAAAATGTCTGAAATTAAGATTATGTTTTAAGATCTAAGAAAATTGCAGAAATGGTCGGATGTCATTAAATTAATTTCTTTAATTAAAATAATATAAGACTTTTTCAAAATTCTATGATTTGTCGTGTGACAGGAGGTACTTAGCTATAAGTATGCAAAAATTTCAAATCTCTAACTTATTCAATTTCCGATTATGAATTCTGTGATGGACAGACAGACAAAGGAATGAGACGAATATGGTTTCTTCAGATGAACGAAACCCTAAAAACGAGTAATAGCGCCATCTATGAATGCATTAGCCTCACTTCACTATACATATTTTTAAACTGGGTAAATAAGATTAATACAAATAAAAATACAGTTGTTGCGAAATATAGTTAACGAAAATCTTATACTGATGTGAAATATTTTCAAGTTTGGACATTTATTTTCTGCCTCTCCGCTATAAATATGCAAAAAAGGCTGAGTGAAAACACTAGTGCTGCAATTAAAAAAATAATGTGGAACTTGTTTTATCCCTTAAGTAGAATGAGACGTTCGCTAAACTTTTTATGGTTAGATTTGCACCTCAATTTTCACACGATGCATATGTGTAGATTAAAGAAAATCTCATAAGCTCTATCTGTTCTAGAAAAACTACAAAATGAAGCCTGCACTTTAATCAAGCAGAGATTTTTTACGCAAGAATTTTATTTAATAAAATTAAAGTTTAATTATAATTTGAATTTCAATGATGTTCGTCTGAGGAACTTTTCAGGAGAAAGATAAAGATAGAATTAGATTAAAAAAATAATTAATTTTTGCTCCTCACCCTGTTTTTGCAAAAGATACCCACATCTTCATCACATCTTTGCTCAATTCTTCTTCGTATACTGAAAATGCTTTCCATTGAGGATTACTAAACACATATTGAACATCTTCAAAAGGAGTCATTCCAGCCCAACTGGGATATGGAGATGAAGGTGATTTATAATCCAACAGATAGAAATATACAGGGCGTTTCTTCAATGAAAGAAAATCAGCCTGGAACATAACTGGACACGTAATCATATAATCCGCTAAAATATCACCGACGGCTTTTGAGTATGCATATCTAGACTCATTTTCTACCCTATTAAAGTAGGTTTGAATAATTTTATCAATATATTTCTCATTTATTTTTCTAGTATTTTTTAGAAAAGACAGGACCATTTTTTCAGCTGAAGTTTCATTAAGAGCATTTGGATTTTCACGAAGCAAGTCGCTATTCGGTAGACGTAATCCAAGGGCTACATATAATGAACCTACGTCTGCTGTCGTTCCCAGAAGCACTTCAGTGTCTTTAAATTCACCTTTCCGGAACAAATCAATGGGATTTATTGGAAGAAATTCGTCTCCGACTCTTGGTAACAACATTCTAACTACTCTAATGAGAACTTTCCGTAAATTTCTCAGGTACTCAGGTACTCTCTCAGGTTTCTCTCAGGTATTTTTCTTCAGGCACTCGACAACCCCTTTCGGATTTTCTTTTATATCTCCAAAATTTACAGCACATCCTAAAATTAAACTAACATATTCACTGCCGGCACGCAATGCTTTATTGTCATCAGAGAACTCCCTACTAATAGATGATAAGCCTTGCAGAATGACTCTTTTGAAAAGACTTTTCGGCAGAGGTTAAACCATGTGTAGTGATATAGCTAATGCACGAGAATTTTCACCAAAGATCACTATGTTGTCTGGGTCACCTCCAAAATACTTTACGTTGTCACTGATCCACTGGATTGCCAGTACTTGGTCGTACAAACCCATATTCCCAGTAGCATCATCAGTGAAAGCTGAAAAATAGATGTAATATGAATTTGCTCGTGCCTCAAAACCGTAAGATAAAAATTTAGTTCAAATCGTTTGAGCCGTTTGTAAGATAAAACAGCTTGAACCATAATGACCCATGACCATAATGACCCACTAATCAAATTTTCTCGAGCATGTGACCAAACCCAATTGTCTTCTCGTGCCCGAAACCCGTAGGATATAAATTTTACTCAAAATAGTCTGAGCGGTTTTTTAGATAAAATTAGCTTGAACCACAGTGACCCAAAAATGACCCACAAATCGGATTTCCTCGAGCATGTGACGTACCCCTATAATTTTCTCGTGCCCCAAAACCATAGGATACAAAATTTAGTTCAAATCGTCTGAGCCGCTTTTAAGATAAAAATAGCTTGATCTATAATAACCCATGACCAAAATGACCCACTAATAGAAATTTCTCGAACATGTGACCTAGCCCAATACTCTTCTCTTTCCCTAAAACTGTAGGATACTAAATTTAGTTCAAATCCTCTGATCCATTTTTAAGATAAAAATAACTTGACCCATAATGACCCATGACCAAAATGACCCACTAATCGAATTTTCTCGAACATGTAACCATTCTCAACAGTCTTCTCGTGCCCGAAAACCATAGGATGCAAAATTTAGTCTAAATAGTCTGATCAGTTTTTTAGATAAAATTAACTTGACCCTCGTTGACCTGAAAATGACCCACTAATCGAAAGTTCTCGAACATGTGACCCAGCCCAATAGTCTTCTCATGCCCGAAAATGGTAAAATACAAAATTTAGTCAAAAACGTTTGAAACGTTTTTTAGATACAATTAGCTTGACCCTTACTCATTGTGACCCAAATTGACTCCCTAATCAAATTTTCTTGAACGTGTTTTCTTGAACCCAATGGTTTTCTGATGCCCCAAAACGGTAGGATACGAAATTTTGTCAAAATCGTTAGAGCCATTTTTAAGATAAAATTTGCATATATATATAACCACACACACACACAAGATTTGCTCGTATTAGAATATATATGATAATCTATCGATATAATCAAGATTTTTGATAAAACATTTTTGTATTTTATTGTTATTTTGGACGAAAAAGTTATCAATAGCCAATTTTTTGGTGACCATTACCGTTAGTGAAATAATTGAAACAGCTATATCATTTAGAAAATAATACAAACACCTCGAAAAAAAAACTGACCTTAATTTTATTTAAAAGAAAACAAAAACAAAAACAAGTGGGTAAGTGTGATCGAAGATCGCACAAAGGGTTTCGTTATAATTCCTTTCTTTAATAAATTCAAATAAATTTCATTTTCCAAAAAAAAAGAAAAAAAAAAGTCATGTTTTTTATAAAGTAAAAACTTACCGGTCTATTTTTCTCGTTATTTCGAAAATCTGAACCGGTATGCCAATATTTCTATAATCGGGTTTTTATCATGATTCAATACCTTCCTCAAACTCATATGACGTTATAATAACTTGTTGACGTCATATCTTCTTGTTTTCTCTATTACTCATATTGCTACTCTCTTTGTATTATTCTCAAACATTTGAAAAAGACCGTTAAACTTCCAATATGACGTCAGATTAATTTTTTTTAATTCTCTAATGACGTCATATTAACCTGCTTTCTGTACTTACACATACTCATACTCCTTGTATTATTGAGAAATGTTTGAAAAAATTTCCGTTTTATTACCAATATGACGTCATAGTAATCTTTTTTTTCAATTGGTTCATTATTTAATTCTTTTTATTTCATTTTCATTTTTCACGTGGAAATATTTCAATAGAAAATTACTTATTGTAGAAAGAATTTTACTGTGGATATTTAATTGTTGGCAACTGCTATAATGAAAAATGTTTAAATTAGGAAAAGTCTGTTAGATTTTTGGTTTTTATATCGCTATATATTAAAATAATAGAATTTTTTCAAAATTTTATGATTTTGAGCTTTATAGCAGGTATTCACCTATAAGTACACAAAATTTTATGTCTGTAAGTTATATAGTTCTTGAGAACCGGCTCTGTGAAGAACAGACAAACGTAGCGGGACGAATGAGGTTTCATGAGATGAACGAAACCCTAAAAAAGAACAAAAGAGTAAAAGAAAAACAGTTTTGATGACAGAGGATATTATAAAACGAAAATATTTAATTTAAACATAAAAGGAATGTTTGTAATGCTTAAGTTATTATTCAATATGAAAGATTGGAATTGAAACAATATTTGCCGATTTATCTTTTGCGTCAGGTTAACTAAAATGCATCGAAAAATTTGATTAGATTAAATTTGAGCTTTGATTGTAACCTTTCTTTGTACTTTTCCGTTATAGCAACACCATGCCATAATGTATGCTAATGTGCCATTTATTTGAACCCTGATCGTGCAAAGGATTTGTATTGCAAACCATGTCCCAAACATTGTGATTCGCTATTTATTGAAAGGAAATCTTTATTATTATTATTTAATCATAACTATTCAAAAAATCTTAATTTGCTATTTTTTTAATCGAAAATATTTTTTATTAAGTTATAAGTTATATTTTTCGCTCATACCGAGATGTATTTTACCATCTGGCAGTTACCCGATGATCAGGAATCTGCAATAAAATTGATTGAGGGCGATGGAATTACATGCAAAGAAAGATTTTCTTGCGAGGTGCCGGATGTGGAAATTTAACAGTAAATCACAAATATAATTTCGTTCACCCTAACACTGGATGTCATATGCCATATCATCTGCTGAGAGATTATGTGGCATCACCGAGGCTAACGAAAAAGAAAGGCTACCGCGGTGCTTTACGCGTATCTTTTTTTACAGACTGCCGGAGTCACGTGATGCTCGAATGCACCAATGCAGGTGTACGAAAAGAGCATCACGTCACTCAAGCGGTCTGTAAAAAAAGATAAGTGGAATGAACCGCGGTAGCCTGTCTTTTTCGTTAGCCTCAGGGCATCACGAAATGGCGTAATAAAAGACAGCGCGGTTTAAAATCCTATCTTAGCCTATTTAAAATCCTATCTCTTAAGAGTTCATGTGGTGACATCTTTGTTCAAAATATGAAATATCTACTGCAATGCTAACAGATATTTACAATTTCATGCCTGCAGTTTAAATTGAGTTTTATTTTAATATTTTATTGTGTAATAATTATTTGTTCTTTTATTTTAAGTTTATATTTGTATTGATTTAACAAAATAGTTTGTTAAAGTCTATAAATTTGAAATTTAAAAAAAATTGCTCCTCACTTTTATAAGTTGAAAAGGCTGTATCTGCAGCACAAGATGGAATGTCTTCATGAACCGTCCGGGTTGCTCAGTTGTGGTTCATAAAGATATTCCATCTTGTGCTGCAGGTGCAGCCTTGCCAACTTATGAGAGTGAGGAGTGCCAGGCTGGATATCGTCCGGGTAGCTCAGTGGTAGAGCGTTGGCGCGCAATGCCAATGTCCCTGGCGCAAATTCAGGCCTGAACACTTTTTCACTATGTGGGCTTCACGCCTGATATAGCAAAAATTCAGCAATTATAAATTCAATTATTATTTCTACAGGCGTATGCCATTTCTACAAATTATATAGATATGCATTTTCTTTCAGCGATACGGAAATATCATTTTGCGGTAAGCATGTTGTTGACAATAAAGGGACATATTTAGCATTCATTGTAGCATATTAAACATTTATGTGAAGGCATTTTGGGTAGTAAAATGTATAAGTCTTCTGAACATCTATCTATTCGAGTGCTACATCGCCACATTTCGAAAAATTTGTGCACTAAGAATTCTTATTTAATAAATGAAAAGCGCATAATTTGTATTTATATGTAGCTTTAATTTCGTCTCAATCGGTGGAATAGAACGCAGTTCAAAAACCCTCTTTAAGTGGGAAACTTAATTCGTGCTAACCTTGTATTTTGGTGGTGATATGGAATACGGATATATATTTTGCGCTATATGAATCAAATTATATATTTATGGTACAACGTGTGTGCCTGTTGGTTCAAGACTATTGTAGATGAAAACGCTATCAAAAATTACTGTTTTGTAAAGGGAGTAGAATGTAAATTGACTGCCAAATTACCTTGATTAATTTTTCTCATAAAAAAACTTGCATTTTTTTAAAAAAAAGGAATTAGATTTTATAACAACTTTGTAATTAACAACACTATCTAGGAAATCTATATCTACATCTATTTGCATATCTTATCTCTAAATCTCCATTTACATTTATATATATATATAAAAAAATCAAGTGAAATTGTAAATTATAAAAAAATAAATAAAAATAAAGGGAATCACAGGAAAGTATGTACTTACCCGAGAAGAATCCTAGAATTCCAAGCCTGTAATTCATTGTCCCTACAATAACATCACCATACTGCGAGAGATTTCAAAGCTTGAAGATCCCGTCCTAAATCCACCTCCGTAAAAGTAAACCATTACTGGCTTCAAACTGATACCAGTTCTGGGAACCCATAAATTGAGATGCAAGCAGTCTTCGTCCATTCTACTTCTACTTTGATTGAGACGTTTGGTTGTGTTCTCTATCTCAAACTGTAGACAAGCTGGAGGCAGCTCTTTGGCATCGAAAATTTCTGCCCATGGGGATTTAGGAACTGGCTTTGCGAATCTTAGATTTCCCACGGGAGGTTCAGCATATGGAATGCCTAGAAACGCCTCGACATTTTTTATATCTAATGTTATTCCTCTAACTGGTCCAGTATTTGTATTAATAACTCTATCACCATTTATAAACGGAGTGAAGAATAAGAAAAGTATGCATAACATTCTGTGGAAAAGAAAGTTGAAGAAAAAAACATAAAAAACAACATTTATTAAAATGACGCTAATTATAAACATTAAATTAATTCAATAGAGAATTTAGAATTTATTCACTTTTTAGGGAAACTGTTCTTTTTGTATTTTATTTTTTTTATAGCAGCTGCAATCATTGCAGTTTTCATCACTGAATGACAAATTTAATCAGTTCAACAGCTAGTCATGAATACATTTGTTTTCGGAAGCTCTTTTTTTTTCTTGTTGTTTTTAATAACAGAATTAATTTATATGATAAAAATTTTAACTTAAAAAGTTGGTTGGTTGATTTTATGACGGCCGATTATCTACACGAGGGATATAGGCCTTAGGGGGGAGTGCCCTCCGTGGGAGTCTTTCTAAGCGATCCTAACCCGTATTTACGTCAAGGTTCGAAGAAAACCACGGAAAACTCCGGACGGTTAGGTCGACGAGCTCGACAGGGGTTTGAACCCAGCACTTCCCGTCTACCAGCTTTGAGAGCAGAACTTCTCAGCCACTGGTGTTTAACTTGAAAGGAGAATGTTGGAATTTAAACTGGTAAAGAAAAAAAGTGGTATGTATGAAAAAGGCACATTCAAAGTCATTATTTTACCCACTGTTGCCAGATTTTAAAAGGCTAAATAACAAAATTTGTAAACATTTTTAAATTAAAATATATATTTACACGTATGTGTTAAAAAAGAAAGAAAATTAAAAAAGAATTAGATTATTACGTGCGAAAAGCATTTAATGGTGAAAATTACATAATTTTTAAAACGTAATATTTAAAACAATTTTCTTAAAGCGTTGTTATAAAAGTTCTGGAGGCAGTGGCATTTTTTACTTAACCATTTTATACAATCTGATTTTCAAATGTATAATTGATCGTACTGCGTTGATTAGGTCTTAAGAACTAAAAAATCCTTGCGTCAAAGCAAAATGAATGACAAAAGATTGTCAAGGTTGTGATAATATAATTGAATCTTCCGTAATCGGGTAATCTTCTTTAAACCGAGCAAATTAGCGCGTTTTTAGAGGCTGCGGTGTTTGGATGGAGTTTGTCGAGCGTAGCTCGTAGGGGGCAAAATCTCCTAGTTTATTTAAAATGTTAATATTTTTGCTTTGTTTATTTTTCAAGATACGGCAACATAAACGAAAAAACAGCATTATTTAAATTATCTATTCAGGATTTCTAAGTTGTTTTCTCAACTTTAATAAGTATTAGGTATATAGTAAAAACAAACGGTTATAGTAAAACGCAAAAAAAAAAAAAAAAAAAAATAATAATAATAAATACTTGTTAGTTGCCATTTTTTCAAAAATAAAAAATTGTTAATATATATAAGGAAAAAAGGATTACGCAAAAGTATTAATGAGGATAAAATAATTATTTTGGTACTTACATCCCTTTTAAAATCGTGTATGTCCTAATGAATGATCACATCTGATGGGATACATTTCGAAATTGTATAATGTTGGAATCTGAAAGAACACAGCGGATACGGGTTATTTTTATGATTCAATATTTCAGATGTAATGAAACTTCCATTCTGGCAATTCCGTGATCAAATATCATTTCCGTTAATATTTTCATTTTTTGTTGATGGCTTTGAAAACTCAATGCATTGTTCTTTAGTTGCATTAACTGTAGCTTCAATAATAAACAAAAAATTAAAAAAAAGTCAGGCATAGATTATTAAACCCTTTCCAACAGTTCCAGAATACTATAATGAAACCTCATCGATTGATAAGGTGAAACAAGATATCATAAGCAAATAATTTAAAAAACATATAACACATTTAAATTCGTATGTGCAGCTTTGTATGTGATCAATAGATTTGTATATATACTACATAATTCAGTCTAATTAGAAAATAATAGCACTGTTGAAATGTCACCTTCAGATTTCAAACGAAAATGCACTCGAATTTTTTCTACAACCCTGTATGTTATCTACAGATTTTTATACGCACTCCACATATTAAGCTAAAATTTAATTAAGATAAAAAGCGCATAACCCAAATAAAAACGCACTTTCAGAAATTACCAATCATATATGACAATGCATCCAGTTCTTTGCTTAGCCCTGTATATGAATTAATTTTTAGTCCACCAACATCTTTTAGTGTGATAATTCAGTTAGAAAATGCATTATTTATTAAAAATCACCATGAAACAATTCACGCCCATAGACAGTAAGGTTTTCGAATTATTTTGTGTAGCCCTGTAAATCATCTATAGCATTTATACGCACCATGAAATATGAAAAAATTTAGTTAAACTTAAAAACGCAAGCCAAAGCTGAAAAGGCACTTCCAGCAATTATCGTTTATAGACAGTACGGTAACCGAATTATTTTGTGTATCCCTGTAATTCAACGGTAAATGCTACCACCTCTACATTTTACCATAAAAATGTTGTAATGCACCTCCGTAATGTCTATAAATTTCGTTATGTTTAAAATAGTGTAACATCATTAAAATACGCTGCGAACGATTTTTTTCGTAGACCATTATGTGATTGATTTTTTTTTCTGTGACCCTGTTTAAATGAATGATAAATATTTTACACTCCATATTCTACAGAGAGCATGTTGTAGTGCTCCTCACAAATGCATATCAATTTAATTATGTTTGAAATAGTGTAACATCATTAAAATACACTGCAAAGGATTTCACCCTATAGACCATAATGTAGCGGAATTATTTTTAATGAACTATAAAATGGGAAATTTTATGAGAACTATAAATGCTACATACTTCGTTTTTAATAGGCAACATATCATAATAAATTTCATTAATATATATCAAATCGAAGTATATTTACGAGAGTTAGAGCGTGGCGGGACAGAAGGCCGGACACACGAAACGAATTCATAAACACTTTCCAACTATGTTGGAAACTGTTGAAAACTGTAATAGTCTATCTATCAGTAAAGAAAGTAATGTTCGACTAAAAGATGAGAAGATAAGAAATTCGGCACAAAGATACTCTAAGTGTAAAGGTGATCAATTCTAAATGTTCTGAATGTCGATTTTTGCATAAATAATTTTGGGTATTCGACGATATGAATATCTTTATATTTCAAAAAGTTAAAATACCAATTTTATTACAGAAAATTAATGATCGTTTAAAAAAAAAAACGAACATTAAACTAACAGCAGAAATTTCGCTAAGTTCTAAAAAGTATTTCAGGCCTGTACCCGAAGGAATAACGTAGTTTAACCCGATTAAGACGCGTTTCAAAAGACTGGACAATAGTCGCGTAGTATGCGGTATCGGGTATTAAGCGGTATCGCGTATTAACACTAGAACGACCGGAAATTTTACTCAAGTTTTATAAAACTAATTCACAACCAGAAATTTTCTTAGAAACTACTTAACTTATTCATTTAACGTATTTTTGTGAGTTTTATATTTAATTTATTTTAAAAAGAAATTTCTGGTTTGAATCTGAATATATTCATTTGGTAGCGGTCAAAATGACCGCTCATGGTCGTTCTAGTGTTAAACAAGATTCGTATAACATTGCAGGAACTGAGCTTATTTACACATGTAATCGTCTAAATGAGTTTAGAGCTTTCGCTTATATGTTTACGGTCGAAGATAGTGTCTTTTACGCATATTTAGATTAAAATTTAACCACCCCCGAGGAGGACTTAAAGGAATCGACTGGGAGCAGAGATTGAATGACCAATCCGCACCTTCCACCGGTGCACCTGTTAGTACCCTTGCCTTGTGCATATGGGCAACGAACGCGGATGGCTTCCTCCAACCCGCTTGGCCAGCGTGGAGGGATTTGGCGACCTCCCCCCTTATTTTACCATGGATTCACAAAACAAATAACGGCCGTAGATTCCCGGTAGTCTCTGCATGTTCTTGGTTACGACAGCGATCAGAAACACATGAAGACAGAGGGTGCTAAGAATCACCGGACTCGGCTTGGTTGCCATAAATTGATAACCTTGGCTACGTATAATGGACGATCCCTATCTTCGGAAAATCGTTTACAGGAACTTGAAGAAGAATGAGAAAGAATAAACTGGGACATCCTAGGATTATACGAAGTAAGAAGAAAAGGTGAAGAGAAGACTGATCTTGCGAGTGAACATGTATTTACTACAGACGTGTAGAAGAGGGAAAAACAAGTGGCGTAGGATGATTCATAAAAGGGGGAAGAATTATACAAGTATCAAGAAGATACAAGCTGCAAATAACCCAAATTTATGCAACAACAATTAGCTATACTGATGAAGAAATTGAGGATTTCCATGAAGAAGTAGTTTTAATGAACCAGAATGGAAAATGCTACATAAAATTAATAATGGGAGACTCGAATGTTAGAATTGGGGAAAAAAAGAAAGGTGAGTTATCATTAGGAAATCATGGATATGGGATGCGCAACGAAAGAGGAAACAGATTGAATGGATTTGCAAAATGTGAACAGATGTATATCATGTATTCATTTTTCAAGAAAAAGCCACAAAGAAAATGGACTTGGCGTAATGCAAATGGTTCAGCAAGTGAAATCGATTACATCTTGACAAACAAAAAGCATCTTATTCAGGATTGCAGCGTTCACAATCATTTCAATACAGGAAGCAATCACAGGTTGGTTAGATGAAAACTGCTTTTAAATACTAAAGTGGAAAAAATGAAGCTTTTGCAACACTCAAAGAAATCAGTCGATATTATAAATCTTCAGAAACATTAAGAAGAATTTAATTTGGAACTTAAAAATCGTTTCCAAGTACTTCAATCAATCTGAGAAGAAGAGCAAGATGTTACAGTAGAGAACAAGAAAATAACAAATACTCTACAAGAAATTGCGAGGACGATAGCTGGTGAAGTACAAGTAAAGCAGACAAAGAAAATAACAGAAGAAACAAGAAGATTGATGAAGAAACTCAGAGAATTTAAAATGAAGAAAAACTATCCTAAATCAAGAGCTGAATATGCAGAATTATGTAAAACAGTAAGAAAATGTGTTACAGAAGATATCAGGATATTTAACTGTGATCTTGTCAAGAAAGTTCTAGAAGATAAAAAAAAGTTTAAAATCAGCTAAGCGCAAACTGTGTGTTGGAAGAAAAGATATTTTTGCACTAGAGAGGGCAGATGGGACAATCACGAAAATCAATAATGAAATAGTCACATCGTCGAAAAATTCTATAACGATCTATCTAAATGTGAAGATCAAAGGGAAATGAACCTACGTGATCCACGAGTAAACATAATAGAAAGTGAAGAGATAATCCCAGTTGAAATTGTACAAGCCATTAGATGCATGAAAAAGGGTAAATGACTTGGCGAAAGATGGAATTAAAATTCTCCTTATGAGAAAAATTTGAAAAAAATGCTAGCCTTACTGTTTTCCAAATATCTCGAGAAATCAGATGTACCAGAAGATTGGAATAATGCTGTGATGGTGCTACTTTACAAGAAAGGGCAGAAGGAAAACCTTAAAATCTACCGTCCAATCAGCTTACTGTAAATTTATAAAATTTTCACCAAAGTTTTAACGACACGACTTGAATCTACTCTGGACTCAACTCAACCTAGAAAACAAGAAGGATTCCGAAGTGGATTAACACAATGGATCATATTCAAACAGTAAGGGAACTCGTAGAAAAACAAAAATAATATAATTTACCTCCCTGCCTTGTCTTTATTGATTATGAAAAAGCATTTGAGTCGGTCTATACATCTGAAGTAGTTAATTCTCAGGAGGACATTGGTATAGACAAACCTTACGTCAATATCACAAAGAAGATTTACAAGAAAGCAACAGTCACCATCCGTTTGGACAAAGGAAAAGCGAACATCAAGCTTGGAAGAGGAGTAAAACTAGAAGACACCATTTCACCTAAGCTTTTTACTGCTGAAGTGGCACCATTAACACAAGTAAATTTCTCAATCTCAGAATAAAACTTTTATTTTCTCAGCGGACGTGACATCATGCACATACGAAGCAAAACACAACACTCACTCTCTCAACAGATCGAGAGGAAAAAGAAAAAAACAATCAATCACTGCGCATGCGTGCCCAGTGGCACCGTTATAATAGCAGCCGACAAATACACTCCCCACCTTGAAACCCAAAGGTTTCAATTACAAAACGTACTATTACTACATTTTCACATTAAATATACAATAGATGCAAAGGTACACACAGTAAACTAGCACAATATATACACTCTGAATATACTAATGAAATAAGAAATTCAATTATAATCATACAATAGCAAAATTTAACAAGTTTACATAACATTAACTGAAATAGGCAAAATACATACACTAGAAATGCTACGTTTATAAGTGCCTTTAGACGTTTTAACCAGAACTACTCTGATTTTTCCATCATTTTCATGAATAACTCCTTTAATTCTACCAATTAACCAACTACATACAGGTAGTTTTTCTTCTTTTAACAATACAACCATGTTTGGTTTAATATCACTTTTAATACTATGCCACTTAGATCGTTGTTGTAACGTACACAAATAATCTCTGGTCCATTTTTTCCAAATAGTTTGGACCAGTTTAGTTACTAATTGCGATTTAGAAAGTCTATTAGTTTCTACAGAGGAAATGTCTATCTCAGGTAACGAATTAAGTGGCCTACCGATCAAAAAGTGACCTGGCGTTAAAACATTATAATCATTAGGATCGGATGAAAGTGGTTGCAGAGATCGGCTGTGTAAAATAGCTTCAATTTGATTGCTTACAGTCAAAAACTCCTCAAATGTGAGTTTATGCTCACCTACCACTCTTTTGAAATGGTGTTTGAAAGACTTTACACCCGCCTCCCACAGTCCCCCAAAATTAGGCGACTGTGGAGGGATAAAACTCTATGACACACCTTCAGAACACATGTAATCAATTATGTACTCATTTTTAAATAAGGCAAATAACTCCATTATTTCTGAAGCAGCACCTCGAAAATTTGTGTCATTATCAGAAAAAAGATGAGATGCCAGACCTCTGCGTGCAAAAAACCTTTTTAGCACTTTCCAACCTAGTTGAAAAGTGCTTATGACTTCGGTTTGTTTGCCGTATGGCCGTCTGCCGTCTGTCCGTGCTCTAACTCCCGTAAATATGCTCGGATTGCTCTGCAATTTTTATATGTTATTGTCGTTATCTATAGCACGTTCCCTATTTCAACGGAAGTGTGTACAACCTGATAGTTTTTTTACAGGGACACTCAAAAGAATTCCGTTACATTGCGGTCTATGGGAAAAAATCATTTGCGGTTTATTTAAATAATGTTTCACTATTTTAAACGCATTGAAATTTATATATATCACTAAGGTACATTAGAAGAAGCTTAATATGGAACAGGGTGTGCATAGCACTTATAGTTACTTTACAGGGACAGTCAAAAGAATTCCGTTACATTACGTCTATTGAGAAAAATCGTCTGCGGTTTATTTAAATAATGTTTCATTATTTTAAACGCATTGAAATTTATATATATTACTAAGGTGCATTACAAGAGGCTTACTACAGAATAGTGTGTATATAGCAGCCATCGTTCATTTACAGGGACACACAAAAGAATTCGCTACTGTCTGTTAACAATAATTCCTGGAAGTGCGTTTTAAGTTGCTGAACGCGATTTTAATTTTAACTCGCTTTTTGTCTATTACGTGGTGTGTATAAATTCTGTAGATCCTATACAGGGCAGCATAAAAGTTCGCGAACACATTTCCGTTTACTGACAGAAACTCCAGAAGGATAAATTTAAACTCTGCTACGCGTTTCCTAACTAAACTAAAATTTAGCATCCTATGTAGTATATATACAAATCTATAGATCCTATACAGGGCTGCATAAAAGTTTTCGGATATTTTTCCGAATATTGTATCTGTTGGAAATTCCTGAAATTATGTTTTTAAATATGTTATGCGTTTTCCAAATTGTTTACTTAGATGTTATCTTTTAGCTTATTAAACGGTATGTTTTGTAAAATTATTTTGGAAGCGTTGGAAAGTGCTACATAATCTATGCTTGAAGCATGGTTTTTCGTTTTTGTTAAACATGCAATCATGGCTTCGGCCGATAAATCAGTGATAATTTCAAAATGAACTGCCTTAGTCATAAAACAGATAAACACACAAACATAAATTTTGTGATAAACACCTTTTCTTTAGTTTTTGTACCTTATTAAGAAAGGCCCACAACAATCTAGGCCTGAATTGGAAAAAGGAGGATTAATGGTCACTCTTTCCTTAGGTAAAGGTGCCATAATTTGACTAATTTCTTTTGGGTTCGCCTTAAAACATGTCACACAATTACGGACAGTTTTTCTAGCAATAGCACGTCCCCCCAAAGGCCAATATTCTTGCCTAACGGCAAACAACAAAGTTTGGGGCCCAACATGAAATTTTTTAAAATGAAAATACAAAAAAATCATTTCCGTGAATTTAAGGCTCTTAGGAAGTAAAATAGGATGTTTAACATCAATTTGTAAGTTAGCATTAACTAATCGGCCACCCACGCGTATTATACCATCATTATCAATAAAAGGAGATAAACTACTTACATTAAATTCCTTAATCCTCCTTTTCTCTCTCAAGGTCTTCATCTCCTTAGAAAGTACCTGCATTTGTACATATTTTATTAAAACCAATTTACCTTTCCTTAATTCAACTGGAGATAAAGGTCCTTTTTCCTTTATGCAGCCCTTCAAATTAGAGATGAATCTGAAAATAAAACTAATGATTCTAATTAATTTTACATATGAATTAGTGATCTTAAATATATAGTCACTATCCTTAACCTCACTTAAAAAGTTCAGTTCATAGTTCGGCAATTTACAATTTTGCCTGAATTCCTTTTGGAACTCCTCTGTTTCAGTCACAGTTAGATGCTCTTTATCAATGTTATGACTTTCCTGATTGCACAAAAAGTCAGGACCGTTCCACCACAGTTTAAGATCAAGTATTTTCGCTAGACTAACACCACGTGAAATTAAGTCTGCTGGATTTTCAGAAGTTTTTACATAATTCCATGTGAAGTCTTTAGTACTATTTTGAATTTTAGAGACACGATTCGACACAAAAACCTTAAGTGTTTGAGGTGGTGAAGCAATCCATGCCAGTACTACTGTCGAATCTGAGTATAAATATACTCCACGAAATTGAACGTCCAGGGATGACAGTACCTTAACAGTAAGTTTCGAGAGCAACTCTGCCGGACACAGTTCCATACGGGGAATAGTAATCTTCTTGAGGGGTGCCACCCGCGATTTGCTACACAGTGACACCTTGGCTTCACTTGACTCGGAGACAGATCTAAGGTAAAGCACGCAGCCATACGCATCTTTAGAAGCATCCCCAAATCCGATTAAATCAATATGTTTCGAATTTGGCCATAAAACATGACGTTTTATCTGCAAATGTTTCAACTCTGTCAGTTCTTCGCGAAATTTATTCCAAGCCTTTCTTTCTTGTAGTGGAATTTCATCGTCCCATTCAAGCTGAAGGAGCCACAATTTCTGCAAATAAATTTTTGCTGTAACTATTACCGGACCCAGGATACCGAGTGGATCAAATAACCTTGCAATATCTGACAAGACTGTTCTTTTAGTTACAGAATTCACAAATGGTTGAATTTTAAAACAAAATGTGTCCTTGTTAGGATTAAACAGCAGTCCGAGCGTTTTGACAGTGTCTTAATGATGATAGTCAAAATCGTATTCTTTTTCCGTGGTTGGAACATTTTTTAGTAACAATTCATTGTTAGAGCTCCATTTGTGAAGTTCTAGCCCATCAGAATTTAGCATGGATATTAACTGTTGTTGAAGTTCAATAGCAGTAGCGACGTCATTTGTACCACTGAGGATATCATCCACATAAAAATCCTTGCCAGCAGCGGCAGCTAATGGATATTTCTCCTTCTCATCGTGGCATAGCTGCTGAAGCACTCGTGTTGCCAAATAAGGTGCACACTTGGTTCCGTAGGTAACAGTGAGCAACTTAAAAACACGTATAATTTCATTTTCATGACCCTTCCATAAAATACATTGTAAATAGCACTGATCGGGACTAATATAAATTTGCCGATACATCTTTTTTATGTCCGCGGTGAAAACTACAGCATGCTTCCTAAATCGCAACAAAATTGAAAATAAATCATCCTGGACAACAAACCCAGAATACAACTTATCATTAAGGGATTGTCCAGATGTTGCTTGAGAAGCATTGAAAACAACGCGTAATTTAGTGGTACTATTATCCGGCCTATAAACTCCATGGTGAGGCATAATGTATTTTGGACTCTCGTTAGTTACCTGCATGTGATCTAAATCTTCATACTCAGTTAAGAATTCGCTATATAATTTTAGATACTCAGGTTCTCTTCTCAAACGTCGCCAAAAAGAATCCAATCTTTTAACAGCAATGTCTTTTGACTCTCCTCCCTCCCTTTAATGGAATTCTAACGACATAACGCCCATCGTCATTTCTGAAATGAGTTTTCATGAAATGATCTTCGCATATTAAACTCTCATCGTTTTGCACTCTTTCTGCCTCAACATTTTCGATCTCCCAAAATTTTCTCAAAGTTATGTCTAAATTTTCCATAATTAACCCAAAATGAACAGAAGCTTCGTTCTCTATTGCAACACTCCCAGTAGCAATAAATCCAAATGCTGAATTTTGCAAAATTATATCTGTCTCGGGGATCCTCATTTGACCGGATTTTAAAATTTCATAAAATAGTTGTGCCCCCAACAATATGTCCACAGCACCTGGCCTATTGAAACTCTCATCTGCCAATGTTAAATTCTCTAAATCTAGCATATCAATGTTAAATTGCTTAGCAGGTGCGTAATCTGTTATATTCGAAACTATCAAAAGCTCTACTCTTTTTTCGAAAGTTCTGGTATGATTCGCAATTTTCGTTTTGACTACTGAATTTATCACTGACGATGATTTATTCAAACCAGAAACCACAACATTTATTTTTTCTTTCTTCAAATTAAATCTGTCAGCGCACCGTTTTGATATGAAGCATGACTGACTTCCATTGTCTAATAATGCACGCGCTTCATGGAATATTCCAAAGTTATCCGCAATCATTATTTTAGCTGTGCTCAGCAAAACCATACGAGATTTGTTAATATTAACATTTGTGGCTGTGAAAGATAACGATTCTTTATTCTCGGCTGATGAGTTATCACCACATGCTCCTTTCGGAACAAAACGATCTTGGATCTAAAACGGCACGCGACATTACAAATGACTTTTCCTAATTAGTAACTTTTGCATTGCCATGCGTACGCCCTTCATCTACTTTTTTATCAATATGTAAATTTGTATGATGCCGTTTTTTACAAATTGAACAATTGAATTTGGAAGAAAAATTAATAACTTTATGATGCTTAAGACAACTAAAACACAGTTGATTATTTTTAATTAACTCAATTCGTTCATTAACTAACATTTTTTTTGAAAATGGGGCACATATCAAGATAATGATTCTCATTAGACTTGCAAAGAATACATTTTGAAACCCTAACTTCCGATACAAGCACCTTAGAATTATTTTGTGGACTGTACACATTACGATATTTTTGCGAATTGTTTCCAAACTGCGGACGTGAAAACGCATTATTTTCTGTTTTACATTTATTCTTAGACGCTACATAAATATCACAACATCTAAATAATTCTTGCGGTAAATACCAAGACTCTCCTTGCTTTACACCTATATGAATTTGAAGTTCACGATCTAACGAGTTAAATATTTTGTCGGAAATCATTAATTCACACAATCCCTTAAAGTCATTCACCTTTCTTAACTGACAGTAATAATCAAATGTTGCAGTTAATCGCGACGCGAATTGAACATAACTTTCGTTTTGAAATTTTTGCGCCCTTCGAAAAATGTTTAACACTTCCTGCGGAGTGGGTTGAAATTCTTTCAACACAACGTCTTTAAGTTTATCATATTTACTTAGGTCATTCTCACTCAAATATATCATTAAATTAGTGGCCTTTTCGCCTAAGATATTTAAAAGAATTTCTGCTCTAAATTCCTCCGGAACATTCTTTGTTTTAAACGCTCTTTCCAGTGATTGAAAAAAAAGATTATACGATTCTGCACGCGACGGTACTGGAATAGTTAAGGTTTTAACACTTTTTAACAAATTTTCTAAACTACAATTCGATAGCTCAGAGTCACTTTTTACTACTGCTTCACTGAAATTATGTGGTGTTTCTTTCTGAATATTAGTAAGCTCTAATTGTTTTTCTAATTGCGCAAGTTTAATTTTTTTTTTAATTCCAGTGCCGAATCTCTTTCTAATCTAACCCGCTGAGCCTTCTTTTCGTTGTCTTTTTCCTTCTGAGTCACAGATTCAACAACCGTTTCCACAAGGTGATAATTATTCTTATATTTATCGCTCGTTTCAATTAATTCTTTTAGCGACACTATCTTCTGCCTTGTAGGTAAAGTAAGCTCAAGTTCTTCTGCAAGCTCGATTAAATCATTCTTTTTTAATTTTAATAACAACATTTTGTTTGAAAAGAGAACCCAGTAATTGCAATAAATTAAAATCAAACTCAAAACATTTAAATTAAAAAACGAAACTAAACTCAACAAAGTTATAAAATTTACACTCGGAATCAACTCACACGTTAATTATCAATATAATCAAAAAATGACAAAGTTAACTTAAAATCGAAACAAAACAAAGCAAATTTTGCGAACTCTATTAAATTAACTAAAGCGTACTCACCATTACCATGGAACCGCTCGTCATAATCATGATTTAGTCTTTTACTATTCACCAAATTAGATACTTCGCTTAATATCTGGAAGACACGATGGAATTTTTTTTTCTTTTTTTCTTTCCTCACTGCTCATACAATGCATTGCAAAATCGTAGAATACGTAGACTCGAAGAAAATATCTTTTTCTTTTTAAATACACAAGCAGAAGAATAATAATTTATCCATAGTCACCTGAGGCGTGACGTGACCAACTGAAGTGGCACCATTAACACAAGTAAATTTCTCAATCTCAGAATAAAACTTTTATTTTCTCAGCGGACGTAACATCATGCACATACGAAGCAAAACACAACACTCACTCTCTCAACAGATCGAGAGGAAAAGAAAAAACAATCAATCACTGCGCATGCGTGCCCAGTAACGCCGTTATAATAGCAGCCGGCGAATACAACTGCTGTCTTAGAAAATATTTTCAAGAAGCTGGATTGGTTAACAAAGGGATTAGAATAAATGGGGAATATTTAAGCCATCTACGGTTTGCTGATGACATTTTAATTTTCAGTAATAGCCCTGAAGAATTGGAAAATATACTAAAAGATTTGGCAGAAGACATCATTAATGTGGGATTAAAAATAAATCTGGGAAAGACTAAGGTGATGTTCAATTCATTTGCATTAACAAAAAATCGTCTACAACAGCACTGAGATTAAAGAAGTGCAAAGTTTGTGTACCTTGAACAGGATATATCATCGGACAACTGAATGAAATCAATCTATACTAATATTATAAAGGAGTAACGATTGTTTTTTTTGTTTGTTTGTTTGTTTGTTTGTTTCTTCGTAGGGGGTAATTTCTGGAACTACCGAAGCTCTCTAAGAACAAATTCTAAAAAAAATTGAAATTTAAAAGGGTGAGATGAGCGAAAAGCGTTCTAAAAACATTCTAAATTACAATTTCTGTGGAATCTCTGGAACTACAGAACCGTTTTCAAAAGTGGTGGTGGAAAATTGATGATGACAGTCTCTGCTCCAACATAGGCTGTATTTTATGTCGGTGCCGCAACCCCCAGGGGGCTGCAGGAGCAAAAAACATTCTAAAATTTCGATTTTTTTTATACTGAAGGTGCTAGAAACATGAAATTTGGCATGGTAGTCACTTATACGATGTAAATGCTCTCTAAGAACAAATTCTAAAAAAATTCGAAAGTTAAAAGGGTGAGATGAGCGAAAAGCGTTCTAAAAACATTCTAAATTACAATTTCTATGGAATCTCCGGAACTACAGAACCGTTTTCAAAAGTGGAGGTGGAAAATTGATGGTGACAGTCTCTGCTCCAACATAGGCTATATTTTATGTCAGTGCCACTACCCCCAGGGGGATGCAAAAGCGAAAAACGTTCTAAAATTTCGATTTTTTTTATACTGAAGAAGCTAGAAACATGAAATTCTGCATGGTAGTTACTTATAAGATGTAAATGCTCTCTAAGAACAAATTCGAAAAAAATTCGAAATTTAAAAGGGTGAGATGAGTTAATAGCGTTCTAAAAACATTCTAAATTACAATTTTTATGGAATCTCTGGAACTTCTGAACTATTTTCAAAAGTGATGGTGGTAAATTAATGGTAACAGTCCCTGCTGTAACATAGCTTGATACGCATACATTAGCTTGCGTGCATACATTAGCTAATGTGCTAATGTGCATACATTAGCTTGATACATCAGTCACGCGAAAAAACGCGCAAGCTAATGTTAAGTCTATGGGAAAGCTCTTGCGTGATTTCTCACTCGCATTTTAATATTTTTAAATGATTTTTTTGCATAGGATAGCTGAGGTCGATCTCTAACGTTGTTAGTTTTTACTTTTTCGATTTTGGTTCCAGTTTTTTTTATATAAGGGTACTTTCATTTTCAGAACCGGTTCCAACCGGTTCCAAAATTGAAAATGTCCGCTTATTAAAAAAACTGTAACCAAAATCAAAAAAGTTAAAACTAACAACGTTAGAGATCAACCTCAGCTATCCTATTTAAAAACAATCATTTAAAAATATTAAAATGCAAGCGAGAAATCGCGCAAGAACCTTCCCATAGACTTAACATATAGCTTGAGCAGGTTTCTCGCTCGCATTTTAATATTTTTAATATTTTTTTTGCATAGGATAGTTGAGGTCGATCTCTAACGTTGTTAGTTTTAACTTTTTTGATTTTGGTTACAGTTTTTTTTATAAGCGGACATTTTCAATTTTGGAAACCGTTGGAACCGGTTCTGAAAGTGAAAGTACCCTTATATAAAAAAAAACTCGACCTCAGCTATCCTATGCAAAAAAATCATTTAAAAATATTAAAATGCGAGCGAGAAATCTGCCAATAACTTTCCCATAGACCTAACATTAGCTTGCGGTTGCCCCTCCAAGGAATCTGAAATTTCAGAAAATTTATCAGTTATCACAGGTTAGAAAAAAAAATCAAACTATGATCAAAAATTAAAATAACATCAGATTTAACAGATTTGATTACTATATAAAAAAACTAGTCTGATGTGCCAATCCCAAAACTTTCTTCTATCTCATACAGGTTTCACATACACCAAAAACAAATCAGCACCAATTTATATTAAGGTCTAACTGAATCTAAAGTTTTATTAAATTATGTGCGTTAGTTCTGAAGATATAGCTATCGTAAAAATCGTACAAAATGTAGCATAGCAGTGCCACCTAATTTGCTATTTATACCAAATCGTAATCAACTTCTATTTTTGTCAGGGTCTAACCGAATCTGCAGTTTAGTGAAATTCTGTGCATTAGTTCTTGAGATATAGCTTCGCAAAAATCATGAAATATGTAGCATAGCATCGCCATCTGTTGAGCGATTTACACCAAAAACTAAACACCACCTATTTATGTCAATGTCTAACTGAATATAAAGTTTTATCAAATTCCCTGCATTAGTTCTTGAGATACAGCGCCCACAAAATTTTTGTCACATACAGACACACAGACAGACTCGCAGACAGACATTTTCTAAAAATAGTCCAATTGTGTTCAGGAACTTCTAAAACGTATAAATTTGTCGAAAACCGGAAGCGTCAAATTTTCATAAATCCAATACCTTTTCTTGTAAAGATAGAAGAAAATAATAAACATTTAATAAACACTTTAAACATTGAAATGTTTTCTAAAGCCTTGCTATTGCAACATTCTATATAGTGAGATATTTATCATTAATGAGTATGTTGGCTAGTTTTAGAAATATATGTGAGAAAAAACACTATGAATTGCTTCTGAGCTAAGTACAGCATGATTAAAAGAAAACTCGTCACCCCCAAGGCTAGAATTTTAGTGATAAACTCTCTCTTTACCCAAAAATTTAAGGGGAATTTTTTTATTTTTTTTCGGCGGTGGGGGGATGGCGGATGTGTATTCAATTTCCTAATTATGTGATTTGTTAATTTAGTTTTATTAGTGTCACATTATATTTACTCCAATCGTTATAATGCTGTTAAATCATATGCTTTATTAATTGATATTGTATATACAGTATGCTCTTAAAAATCTCCACAGCCTGACACTAGAGTCCTGTCTAGATTTGATTGTAACCGACCCGAATCATGACTTAAACCAGACACACTCCCCCACCCAATGCAGGAGCAAGGGACCTGAGACCAAGGGTTTTGTAGATTTCTGAATTGTATGAAATTTAGATGATAGTGTGAAGAGGAAGGCAGAAAATGATTGCGGAAAATTTTTACTGAAAGAAAATCAATGATGAAAATTTTCTTATACCTATGGATTACAACATTTGCAAATTTCGTAACTTCTTGATGGTGTTCGTGTGCTGATTATCTCGTGACCGATTGAATTTCACGACTTTTTTTCGCGATTGTTTCATTTTTTTGTTGTGATAATTTTCCAAAATTCGCTATTTTCTGCGAATCATTGAAGGAATTGATTTTTCGACCATTTGTCTAAATTCGCGATATTTTTTCAACGGATCGACGAAATTCGCTATTTGTTTTCGCCATCTTTTGACGAAATTCGCGACTCTTTTCTGCGATCGTTTGTTGAAATTTTGAGAGTCTTTTTCCGCAACCGACTAACAAAAATTGCTGTTTTTTTGCCCAACCTTTGACGAAATTCCGATTGCTGACGAATTTTTTCTACCATTTGTCGAAATTTCCGACATTTTTTTTGGCAACTGATCGACGAAATTCGCTATTTGTTTTCGCAATCTTTTGACGCAATTTGTGACTCTTTTCTACGATCGTTTGTTGAAATTCGGAAGTCATTTTCTGCAACCAACTGACAAAAGTAGATATCTTTTTGCGCGATCTTTGACGAAATTCCCATTTTTGCGCGATTGTTTGACTAAATTCGTGATTTTTTTTTGTTCAATCTTTTGATGAATTTCGCGATATTTTCCCGCAATAGTTATACTAAATTCGCGATTCTTTTCCGCGACGGATTTACGAAAGTCTCTATTTGTTTCAGTGATCTTTGGCGAAATTCGCAATATTTTTTCACGGTCGTTTGAAAAAATTAACGATTTTTTCCACGACTAATTTTGCCAATTTAACTATTCTTTTCTAATTCCAATTCGTAAAATTCGCGATGTTTACCGCGATCGGTTGACGAATTGCTTTTGCGTAAAAAAGAAGAAAAATTCGCGGACTACCACTAAAATTAAATATATATTCGCTGAAGAATCACATGCTTGTGAAAGAAGTTAAGATAAGAAGACAAAATCTCACACTGCATTTTTTATTGTAGGGACCTATTTCTATTTTGTGCACGATATTTCAGCCCCTGTCTCAAAAAAAGACTTTGCCTTCCCCCCCTCCCCCCCCCAAAAAAAAACTCATGAAATGTCTCCCTGCAGTAAAACCTGCAAAGATGTGTTGAAAAGGACTGTAAAAAAGTTCCATTTTAGACAGGTCTCCATCTTAGCAAGTATAATTGTATGACATTTTTTTCGTCGAAACATGATTTTTTTTGCCCGTTTGAGAAAGAATTATGTTATAGACAGGTTTCGCTTTGACACGTTTCACTGTAATACACCTATGCTCTTCAGAAGTGCTTTATAGAAAGGAGGTTTTAACAGTCTTAAAGAATACCTGGAAAAAAAAGGCACCTGTCTATAACTGAAAACTTTCTTAATATTTTAAAATTCTACTTGCTAAGACGAAAACCTGTCTAAAACGGAATTTTTCAGAGGTCACTTAATATTCTGTATTAGAAGTATTGCTGTCTCTGTATATATGATTCAGTAAACGTTCCCCCCCCCCCCCCCCCCAAGAAAGTTCCGAAATGGCGCCCCTGAATATATTTTGTATTTATTTGTAATAAAAGAATGGCATCAATAAATTTATAATGCATAAGTATAAAATAAACCCTATGGACAATGTTTCCGTGACGTCACAATAAATATGATTTTTTTTTTCGTTTATCAAAATAAAGTGCACGTGCATAAATATTTTTACCGAGATTTAAAAAATTGCAAATAAAAAAAATCTGCCAAAAACCGACGTGTCTGAATATTTTTCATTATTTCTGTTTTATCCTCAGAACAGTGGAAGTAATCCGATTGCCACCATTTTGAAAAAGAAAGAAAGACACTCAAAATTTAAATTGATTTCACGTTCCCTTCAACTTTGTTATAAACGGTTTTCACAGTATATATAGGATATTTTCTAAAATAGACACAACGATTAATTGTGGTGAAAGATACTGATTTATAGATAGTAAAAATTTTGTTATTGTTAGAGCGAATTATGTAAAAGCAATGTGTTAAGCTCAGGGTCTATTTTTAGAACGCTACTTATTAGCATTATATAATTATGAGTTATGGCAATGGATCTTTGACATGACTTTTTCAGAAACATTCATGACTCAATATTTACTTTATCATTAAAAATGTAAATAAATAGGCACAGTTTTAAAAATGTTTCTCTTTGAAGTAAAAAGGAAATATTTCAAAGGTTATACATATCCGTTGGAATTCTTATCTTTATTTTCTGTTGAAGGTTGCTTTCTCCGATTATTATATAACGTATCTTGAATTTTAATTCATTATGTGTTACGCTCCTGATGATAAATCACGTCACGTTATAATAGAAGGACATTGTTTGATGATAGCATTTATTACCGAATATCAAACAAGATTATAAGTGAAGTAATTAACATTTTAATTTTTCGTCTGAACGTATCAGAGTTCATAGAAGGTTAAAATAAACGAATCCAGGTTTTCCAAGGAGAAGGTTTTCGAATACATAAATGTTTATTTATAATGACACAGGTTTTCACGACGTATTTTTTTTTCCTATTTCGGACTGCGATATGCAAGTATTTCGTATCTTGGTATTTTATCTTACAGAACTCGTATTATATACGTACTCATTGAGGTTATATGCAAATTAAAATTCTAATGGATATCTGGAAAACTGCTAGATAATAACATGTAATTCAGAACACCTATAATGTTAAAAATAAATATAACAATAGATAAAATGGTGTTAACCACGAATGTGTAAGAAAAATGATACGATCAAAGAATTTATCTAAAAATAATTTCTTTAATTTTCAAGTTTTGTTTGAAGCCCTCTAAGATTAAAAGAAATCTAAATGCACCAAATACACTTTGATCATATTCGTTGCTTAACAACAATTTAAACGTTTAAAATTCTTTTTGCTCGAAAAACTAAAATAATGGACATTCTTCTAACCTTGTATAATAATTATATAATTTATAGATAAAAGCTAGCAATTTTATTCAGTTAAACTAACGGTGTTAAATATAGGGTATTGTGTATTTAAACAAACCATCATCAGTTTTCAAAAAACATTTTATTAAATGCTGAATTTTTACAATATTGCTACGAAATCTAAGTTATCAGTAGAAGTCTGAATAAGTAATGATTCTACTATGTTACTTTTGGAAAACAAAGAAACAACAAATAAATTTTTCCATTAATAATCTCTTGCATTATTGTATCGCATACATAGAAAGTGAATAATCAATCACTTTATTAATTTCAAAAACCATTTTATTTATTGTCGCATTTCTATAACATGGCAACGAATCAAAAGCTATCGGTAAAAAATTGAAATGATAACGTTACTGTATTGTTACACTATTTTATTAATCCCTTACATTACTGTATTATATACATAAAAAGTGAATAATGATTCATTTTATTAATTTCAAAAACCATTTTATTCCTTTTCGCATTTCTATAATATGGCAATGATTCAAAGCTATCGGTAGAATTTTCAAATGATAACGTTAGTGTTGTTAAACTCTTTTATTAATCCCTTACATTACTGTATTATATACATAAAAAGTAAATAATCATTCATTTTATTAATTTCAAAACCATTTTATTCATTGTCGCATTTTTATAAAATGGCAACGATTCAACGCTAATCTGTGGGAGGAGTTAGATCGTAGAGTAAGATGCCAAAATTATTCAAATAAGGAGGCTTTATACGAAGCTCTTAAAAATGAGTGGGACCGAATCCTTTCGATTCAATATAAAAAAAAAGTTAATAAACTCGATGCCCGCGCGTTGTGAGGCTGTCATGAAGGCCAGAGGATATGCTACTAAATATTGACTGACTCATTACTATATTTGATAGTTATTGTGTTAAAACAATTTCTTATTATAATGTTAAAATACATTTGATTTATCATTTTTCTATTTTTTCTTGGGTTTCACGTTATTTTCTAGCAAATTATAGTTAATTTACTAAAATTCTGTAAAACATTGAATATGGTTTTTAAAAAAAATGATAGATTTTTGTATTTTATTACTGTTTTTAATTAAGTCAATTATTATCTTTGTCAAAATACTTTTGAGCGCTACTGTAAATAGGTCGATTCTTCCTTAATACCCTGTTCGCACCGGACATTTAAGATATCTTAGACCGCCATTTTTGAGGTGGTACCCTCCCGGAGTTGAATATCTATTCACACCGCAAAACTAATCTAAGATAACTTACTAAACATCACCGTGTCTCAGATCTGAACAAACATAGAATCTGTGCATGCGCATAAGTTAAAAGCTGCCGCAACAGCCAATCAGTTAAAGCTAGCCTCCAGAGCTAATCAAAGTAAATGGTACTGGCTGTATCTAGCAATAGAAAGTTCGAACTCACTCAGTGAGTTTGTGGAACTCCCTCAGTGTGTTCTGCGGCCTAATATATCTTAAATATCTGATCTGAACAGGTCTTAGGAGAGTATAGAGCAACGGTCGGCAACTGGCGGACCGCGGTCCAGATCCAGACCGCGAAAGTTCAAATCGTGGACCGTCAAAAATTTTCAATTTGAATAAATAGTTTATTAAAACAATTATCTCAACTATTATCTTCAATTATCTCAACTTATTCTACAATTATCTGCTTTTTCTATTTTATAATGTGTGTATACAATTTTTCAGAACGTATACTTGTGTGTATAGTAATTTTTCATAACAAATATCTGATTTTTCTATTCTATAGTGTATGTATGTATGTGTAAAAATAACAATTTAAAATTGATAAGTACTAATATTACTTAAGTGTTTTTTCTCTGGACCTCGATAAAAATTTTCAAAAGTATTCGGACCCTACTTAGAATTACTTGCCGACCCCTGGTATAGAGAGACGTGCATCGAGAAAGCAACACCTATAATAAAGGGGGAGGAGAGCAATCCCGTGATCCCAGAAAGATTACGCATGCGTAGAGGCAGAAATCATTGTAAAGAAAAAGATGTACCTAAGCAAGAGAAGAAAACCAAGATTGTGAATGCGACATAGAGAAAAAGTAAAGAAGGGAAAAAAACTACATAGATTTAGTTTATTATTTTTTTTTAAGAGGAAAAACTCTAAAAAAATAAAAAATAAATAAATAAAAGAGATTGGGATATTTGAATAAACCTTTAATTCACATGAGTTGCAATTTTCAGAGTGAAAAGGTGTCCAGGCTAGTATTCGAACCAGAGACTTCTTGACTTAAGCTGAGACTTATCTTGGCCTTAAGCTAGAACTTATCGGTTTAAGCCAGGCGGTCCCTAGTTCGTATTCTGACCTGAACATTTTTCACTCAGTTGGAAAAATACAACTCATAGGAATTACTTACGTATAATGTAATTACCTTTATTGGAATTCCATTAATTGCGATTTATTCGGTTGAGCTGTTTAAGATAATAGGCGAGATACCATGATCAATAAAATTAGCAGAGTGAAATATGGTTGCCAGATTCTTCCAGGATAGCTCAATTGATACAGCTCATATATGATTTATTTACCAATTAGAAAAATCGTTTTAAAATTAATAAAGCTTTTAATTGTTCAATTCAATATGCTGAATGTTTCCTTTTCATTTTAAGTTTTTTTTCCCTTTTACTTTTAAATAAAAATCGAACTCTGACTTAAGGTTGTTTCTATAATATATGACTACGCCTAGAATATCAACCAAGATATATATAATGTTATATATTTATTTTATAGCAATTAGATCTCGAAAGCAATAAATGTCAGTCTTCGAATAACATAATAAATGAATACATGCATGATATTTTCCACAGTGAAAATAGTGTCTAGATATAAAGCTATTATTTTTCCTTAGCATAGACAAATTCATTTTTAGAGAAAAAAAAATGAGATTTTAAAGTAATAAAAGATACAGTTTTTGATAGGGCAAAATTATTATTATTTACAAATGACGCTAATTATTTTTGTATATAATGTACTGCATAACCTAAAGTTTTAGAAAAAATTAATTTTAATTTTCGAATAGGTTTCAATTGCATGCGTCTAATTAGTTATAAGCGAGTTGTGAAAATTACAATAATATATGCATACGGGTATATTTCTTAATATACAGAGTGCAAAATGTTATCTATCGCCGACCTTTAATTTATCAACCGTTGGTTGTAGACATATAGTTCCAATTACAAAAGTGTTTAAAATGAGGTAAATATTCATGTTGAGGCGTTAATAAAGTAAAAAAATCAATTTTATAAAAATTACGAAATCTAACTTTTTATACGGTCCCCCGATCCCTATAATTATATTTAGTAAATGTTTGCACCTATCATAACAAATACAACACAAAAAGTTTGACTTCTGTACGACAAAAATTGACACAGTTATTAAATTTCGAAGTTTGAGCTTTTTTCACATGATTTTGTCTTTCATTCAGGGATCAGTTAAAAAATGAATTAGAGTAATTCGAGATCGAAACCAGAGTGCAATGTCCTTTTTACGGCAAAACAACCTTTAGCCGGTATGGCTAAATCGGTGTATCACCAAAGAGCGTTATTTCATCTAATAATTTGAGCTGACTTTCAGGGGTCGTATACAAAACGAAGAATGAAATATTGAAATTAAACAGAAAAAATAAATATGAATTTATTAAAATAAGTTGAAACTGGTGTGAAACAATAATAACTAAAATATCTTTTTAAAAAAAATTAAAAAAAAAATTGTCGGTGTTTTAAGAAGATATTTTAGTTATTATCAATTTATTATCATATTAGAAAACGGTCTACTATAAAAAATGAATACATCAAATACCGGAATCTACAAGAGATACTGCTCAAAGTGTTTTCCATTGGTGGCAATGCACAATTGAATGTGTAACAGTACTGAGTCCTGGACACGTGGGAGCATAGCAGGTGTAACTGTGCGACAAGCAAGGATGATGCGCTGCTTCAGATCAACCAGAGAAGTAGGCTCTGTCACACCTGTCTCCACCTGTCTACACCTGTGTCTTGATGTATCCCCAGAGGTAGAAGTCCATGGAGTCAAGTCCGGTGATCGCAGTGGCCACTCTAGCGGACCACCATATCCAATGATCTGTTGACCGAATTCGTTGGCCAGATACGCACGGACGTTTGATGCTTTATGCGGAGGGGCCCCATCATGTTGAAACCACAACCGGCATGCATTTTGGAGAGGTAGCTCTTCATACCAGTCACGTACCGTGTTTTGTAGTAGGTGCAGGTAAAGTTCGCCCGTTAGGGTTCCATCGTACAACATGGGTCCAACAATCTAAGTTCCCCATATACCGTACCACACGTTCGTTGACCAGCTTACCTGGTGTCGTACTGTGCGGGCGAGGTCAACAGATCATTGAATATGGTGGTCCGCTAGAGTGGCCACTGCGTTCACCGGACTTGAGTCCATGGACTTCTACCTCTGGGGATACATCAAGACACAGGTGTATGTGACTGAGCCTACTTCTCTGGTTGATCTGAAGCAGCGCATCATCCTTACTTGTCGCACAGTTACACCTGCTATGCTCCCACGTGTCCGGGACTCAGTACTGTTACACATTCAGTTGTGCATTGCCACCAATGGAGAACACTTTGAGCAGTATCTCTCCGGTATTTGATTCCGGTATTTGATGTATTCATTTTTTATAGTAGACCGTTTTCTAATATGATAATAAATTGATATTTATTTTTTCTGTTTAATTTCAATATTTCATTCTTCGTTTTGTATACGACCCCTGAAAGTCAGCTCAAATTATTAGATGAAATAACCCTCTTTGGTGATACACCGATTTAGCCATACCGGCTAAAGGTTGTTTTGCCGTAAAAAGGACATTGCACCCTAGTTTCGATCTCGAATTACTCTAATTCCTTTTTTAACTGATCCCTGAATGAAAGACAAAATCATGTGAAAAAAGCTCAAACTTCGAAATTTAATAACTGTGTCAATTTTTGTCGTACAGAAGTCAAACTTTTTGTGTTGTATTTGTTATGATAGGTGCAAACATTTACTAAATATAATTATAGGGACCGGGGGACCGTATAAAAAGTTAGATTTCGTAATTTTTATAAAATTGATTTTTTTACTTTATTAACGCCTCAACATGAATATTTACCTCATTTTAAACACTTTTGTAATTGAAACTATATGTCTACAACCAACGGTTGAGAAATTAAAGGTCGGCGATTGATAACATTTTTCACCCTGTATACATATTACACTAGTGTGCAAAACTTCAGCAACAAACACAAAATGCTAATTTCTGAAAACGTGAGTAATTAAAAGGAAATTCTATAAACAGAAAGTGTAGAAAATGTGAAGTCTTCTTGACATCCCAAATGGTCACAATTGTCATAGCCACTACAATGAACAGAAATGTGATATATTTTATTCGTCTAATTTTTACTCTCATTTGGTCACTCCACTGAACAGTCACCATGACTGCTGCTTTTTGACGAGTCAACAGGTGACTTTACAATGAAGTCATCTTGTGACTCTGATGTGACTGTCATTTTGACACTCCATTCTAAAGTCATCATGATAGCTCTTCTGTGACGAGTTCCCAAGTGACAGAAAATTAAATCATCTGGTGACTTTTCACAAAGGAGTGCAATGATGATTTCACAATAGAGTGTCGATCACCGGAAAGTCACCATGCGACTTTATTGTGACATTATTTGGCGACTCATCACAATGCAATGCTCACAATGACTTCAAAGTTCAGTCTTCAACTGACAGTGACTTGAGAATCACAAGGTGACTTCATTGTAATGTCACCTGGTGACCCATCACAAAGCGACAATCACAGGGACTTTTCAGTGTTAACAATCATTTGAGAGTAATAATGAGACAGAAAAATATTCCATATTTTGATTCACAGAAGCGATTGTGACACTTCTAACCATGTGAAACGTCAAGAGGACTTCACATCGACTGGCCGTGCTGTTAGGGTAATACCTCTTTTATACACTTGCTCTTTATAGAATTTACTTTTGAGTACTCACGTGTTCAGAAATTAGCATTTTGTGTGTTGCTTAAGTTTTGCACACCAGTGTACATTTCTTGCCTTTTTATTAAAATTTAATTTTCTTAACTATCTATCAAAAAATATTTTATTTCTCAGAAATAATTTTAGGTTGCACTTACTTTAACTGTAGTTAAAACTGTGAATAAAAGAGGAGAATTGCAATTTTATTTCACTTTTCCAGAAAAATCAATGTTGACAACTACTTACAGAACAGTCACATTTATGACATTTAAAATGCATATTTCCTCATAGTTTTCCTGATTTCCATTGTTCATTGTCAACGATTAGTTTTCCAGTAACTAAATAGCTTTTCATTTTAATTAGTAAAAGAGTTTATTTCTCCCATGCAGTTGATGAAATGTTATGAAACGTGTTTCATTTTAGATTTATTTACTTCTTCTAAAAATTGAAGGCTAAAAAAGGTAGATGGCGGGGAAAAAAAAAAAAAAAAAGACTGTCATCTCAGCTCACGTGCTTGAATAATTTTAATCGGACAAATTTAGTATAAAATAATAAATTTATGTACTAATAATTCTTTTATTATCAATCCAATAAAAAATTATAAACAGATGAATTAGTTTTTATTACAACAGTCTCTTCACCCCATAACCTATGTTTCTTTTTTTTAAAACTTTTTCCCGGCGGTTTGGTGTTATGAATTTATTATACGCAAATAAATGTACTTAAATAATAAAAATTCGCTTAATCCTGCTGCTTTGCTCGGGCCTATTTGACCCGAAACGTTTCTAAAATGCTTATAAAAAAGACTAAAAATTGTTAATGAGGGTGAAACACCATTGCTCTGAAAAGGAATTAGTCGTTTGTGGCCACCATAATACTTACCCATCATGGATATGCATAATATAAAATATGAAAATAAAACATGTGTAAACTATTAATAAAATGCATTGCAAATTCGAATAAAATCGTGGCTTGATGATGTCAAAAACTTTAAAGGCTCTATTACTGAATTGCGTAAAAGAAACATCCTTATAACTCAAAAATTGATTATCATATCAACTAACGGTTTATTGCGTCGGATTAAGCATCTCAGTTACAATTAAAATATATCTTTGAATTGAAATTTGAATGAAATACAGGGTCAAGAAAAATCGAAAAGTGTGGAAAATAGGATTACAAATATCTCGGCAACTAATAATCCGATAGACTTTATTCTATATGCAAAATTTATGGCTTTTTATTGTCTTTTATATTCACTCCTTAAAATAAACAATTTCGAAAAATTTTATATACTTTTTATCATAACGGATATTTCGAGTGTCCGAAAAAAATAGTTCCGGATAATCGAGTTACTGAAATTCAATAAGCTTCTTCCCATTATTACATACTAAGTACATACCAAATTTCAAGTCTATATTTCAATTTGGTCGGGAGATAGAGCGTTTACACACACAGAGACAGACGGACGGCAATTTTGTTTTCTAAAAATATGTTTTTCGGAATCTCCAGTGTCTGAAACGTGTAAAACCGCCATTAAAAAAAAAAAAAAAAAAAAAAAAAAAAAAAAAAAAAAAAAAAGATTAAAAGATTTACTCGATACTGCATATGATGGGTAAGTAATATCTTTTATTTATATATTCCCTATATATTATTTTTTGAAATGACACTTTACTGGTTCATAGTAAATCCGAATATAACGGTAGTGTTAAGAATGAAGTGTGCTTATAAAAGTAAATAAATGGATTATTTAACATCCAATTCCCATATATTAATAAATAACTTAACAAGTTAAATGCTTTTAAATTTGTTATTCCTCTCATAGCTTCATATTTTTTAAACAGACCTAATAAAAACGTGTATGTCCCATTTATAAAAATAAATAGACAATATAAATACAACAAAATTTTATTAATTTAAATTAAAATATTAAATAATATAAAGCTTTTAATTTTACGTGAATTAAAAAAAAAATAGCGATACATATATTTAGCACGATAATACGTAACAACATTTTAATGGTTGCAGTTTAATTTATTATTATTAATAATAATAATGAATATAACTGCGTTTTATTTATTTGTATATCTTACTGAACATAATAGATCAGTATCACGTTGAACTGTAGAAACCTTTTGTTTCCTTGAAATCAAGGTTTCAACCAGAAAAATAATAATAGCTTTGCTGAGAACTTGTACTTTTCCTTCTTAATAAGTATAAGTTCTGAAGGCAAACAGATAAAAGAAAATACTAAAAAAGATTTCAGATATTCATTTATAAAGGTTGATGTATGCTTATTAGAGAAAAAAATTCCTTATTTATTTTTTCTTCTATACGACAAAAAGAAATGAAACTCTGGTAGGTAATTTATGTGGAAACTGTTTTGAGATGTATTAAAAAAATATTTCACTCTTTATCAGACTTTTTGAGTAAAAAAAAAAAAGATGAATGGATTATCTATGAATCAATGAAAGAAATGACAAATGAATGACGATCCTGATGAATGTAATCATCTAGAATAAAATTTGCTTATAATCTATCATGTCTTTCATCTGATTTAACTGCAGAAAAGGAGCAATGTTTTACAATAATGAACTATTCTATTTTCATTCATTTATTTTGATTTTATTTTCAGAGCATTACAAAAAAATTTTTCACTAATGAAAAATTGTAATGTTTATCAAGGTAATCCCAGATAATGTCGGACGGGTTTGCTAGTATCTTATAATAAACAAGACACTTTCTCACTCATTAAAGTAAAAAGAGTGTAACTTTTAATTTGACTGATGGTTGATGGTATTGTGACTGCTACAGGAAGCTACCTTTTCCGTCAAAATAACTTTTTGACATTAATTAGCATTTCTCAGAAATGTCTTCTGTCTACTTTTACAAGAAAACAAGATGAGGTGATGCGATAACGTCTGTTCTCTTACTTTATGTTTTACAAAGTGAATATGATATCAACTAGAATTATATATATACAGGGTGTCCCAAAAACCTTGACCTCGGTTTTTAATCCTTAAATATTGATCATAGGCATATATTATAAATTACAAAGTTACATAAAGAAAGGTACAGAATTTTATGAAATCGATTAAAATTGTCTGGGGATTAAATTTGAAGAAATACCAAATTAAAATTTTTATACGACCCCAGTAAAAAAAATTCTTCATGAGTAAAATGTGCCCCATACACTAATAAGGTCATGTACAAAATTTCAGCATTTTATCATAAAAAGTCGCAGAGATGTGTCTAAACAAAGTTGGTGAGGGGTTAATCATAAATTAAAATGTAAATGATTAACAGCGAGAGTGCATATGACGCGACGCAGAAATACATCATAAGCAAATAAAATATGGCTCTTATCTTTAGTTTTATTTACAAATTTACAAAACTATGCTTCCTGAAAAATACCTTAAAATTTTACATAATAAATTACAGAATAACACTTGGAAATGGCACAGTCAATGAATATTAAAACAGCCTAGAAATGTTTGCATATGCAAAACATTTTAAACAAGCTTTGTAATCTGTCCGTAAAGTTATTATTTCTATACAGTTTAGAGACTTTTATACCAATAAAAAGCACAATTATTATTTATTTATGCAATCATTGTTTTCTTTCGTAATTTGTAAACAACCCCTGAAACGAGATCATCCGACACGGTTTCTCCCTTTTGCGAATTCATATCTAGGCATCGAAAACTGATTTAAATTAGCATTTATGTATTTTCATATATCTTTGTATGATAAAATGCTGAAATTTTGTACATAACGTGTTTGGGGCACATTTTAATAATTTGGAAATTTTTTTGTACGGGGGCCGTATAAAAGTTTAAATTTTGTATTTCTTCAAATTTAATCCCCTGAAAATTTTAAACGATTTAATAAAATTCTGTACTTTTTTTTAGGTAACTTTGTAGTTTATAATACATGTCTATGATCAATATTTAAGAAATAAAAGACGAGGTAAATGTTTTTTGGTATACCCTGTATACTATATACAGAAGAAGTTTAATTATATGTTTGAAATATGGAAAAGTTTCGATTATTTCGAATATCAGCAGAACAAATAATTAATCATGGAATTTAAACATAAAAAATATTAATCATGTTTTTAAAATTAAATTCTAAATGTATAAAGAAAAAAAACTTAGAGGAATTAATGCATGTATCAAAATTGCTTAAAAATCTGCGTTTGAATTAGATTTTTAACTTTTCTTTTGTTATTGTTTCAAACCTTAGTTTCAAAGTTACAGAAATATTGTAAGGAAACAATTTACGAATTTACCGTATATTTTATCATAACTAGTTTCAAAAGAAGGAAAAACCAAACAACTGCAATGTTTAATTACACTGTTCCGCAAAATAAATAAATAAATAAAATAAAAATTTCCCTCCCAGCGAAACAAATATGAGAACTAGATTGATCTGATATTTCCAAATCTAAATATGGAATCCAAAATGTTCCAAAACGTACCATTTTTCCAAGAAACAGTTTTCTACACAAAAAAAATAAATAAATAAAAAATATATACATATTGCTGATTTTACGGTACAATATTAGCATCCCAGCTGCCAATCAACAATATATATATATATATATATTTTTGCAGTGTAATAATAACAAATGAAGAAGGATTGTTATATTAATTTAGAATGCTATATAAAAATGAAAAGATGAAAAAGTGTTTTCACTGTCTTAGATAACAAATCAGTAAAATGTATCATGATAATATATTTTGTTGATGTTTGTCTCGCTCATTGTTCTTTTGGTTTCTCCCCCTCTTCCATGTCTAGTAGTATTCACTAAAATATTTTAATTCCTTTTGGTAATGTACCTTCACTAATATTTATATACATTTATTTATAGGTTATTTACATATTAACATATTACATTTTCATATTTTTGTTGCCGCAATTTCCACTTATGTTTTCGTAAGACATAAGTTACCTTAATTTTAAAAACAAGCCATTTCACTCAAAAATTGATACGTGATACAGTAATTTCATTGCCATATTTTGATTTAGTGAGCTGAAATGTATAAGGATCAACCATTATTTTTACAGGGAGAATTTTGGTGTCGACCAGTGTTATTTACATAATCAGTCCTCAGTTAAGAAATTAAAAAAAATTTCAAATAGATAAGATACTAAGAGATACTCTAAGATACTTATTTTTCCCACAATAGTGGGCTGGGCATGTACTTTACAACAGTCACCTATTTATTCCAAAATAGTTAACCATTTTCTATATTCTCAGCTATTTAACAGGCAAGAAAATATTGACTCCTATAAGAAAGATGTGACTTGTGTCAAGGTCTACGCATTATTCTGTTTTAGATTTGTAGAAATGCTAATATCAGTAATTATGGAGTAAGAACAGAATAAGATTCTTTCAAAAGAGTCCTTCCGGCCTGTACCGGGAGGAAAAGGTAGCTTTCATAGTCATGTTTTTAAAAATTCAACTCATTTTACTCAAACACCCGAAACTAAAATGCTTGGAATCCGATTATAGAAGATTCAATCCCGGTTTTCGTTAATACTGAATTTGAATGCGAATTTCAGCATGAGAGTTACAGCATAACAAAAATCAGATTACAAATAAGACAATAGAATCACTTGCTAACTTTAAATTAAAGTCTAATTAATGCTTAAAGTGATAAAAACGTAACACGAAATGTTTAAAAATACCTTTTAATGTACAGGGTGATTTTTTTTAAAGTTGTGAAAGTAAAACTTTATAACAAAAGAACCACTGATCCAAATGGCTTGAAATTTCACCAGTGTCCTGCCAAAGCAATGGGAATTTTTTAGGTGAGGTTAAAAAAACAACTTAAAATCGCATCGACAGATGGCGTTGTAAATGCAGTAAAGTCGTGAGACGAGCTTGCGCACGACACATGCACAGTAGTGATAAAAACGTGAAGCATGCACACCTCGTGTTCATTATGTTACGGATATCCTCGCAATAACTGTGCTATTGACGGACCGTGCGTTGTTTGTGAAACTGTATTATCAGAATAATGATAGCGCAGCAACTTCTCTTAGGAGATTTAGGACACTTAAGAATCTAAGAAAAGGTCCAATGGCGACAGAAGGCCTACGGAAGATGGTTTTGAAATTTGAATAGATTGGGCGTGCACAAGCTCGTCTCCCGACTATACTGCATATACAGCGCCCTCTGTCGGTGCAATTTTAAGTTTCTTTTTAACCACGCCTAAAAAATTCCCATTGCTTTGGGAGCATACTGGTGAAATTTCAGGTCATTTGGATCAGTGGTTCTTTTGTTATAGGGTTTTACTTCCACAACTTTAAAAAAATCACCCTGTATATTACATATGTTTTGTTCACTCTATCGGCGACATCTTCAGATCTAAATGATAAATAAGATATCCTCGCATATTTTTGAAAAATGGTAAACATAAAACCACGAGATCGCATGTCCAAGGCAAGCAGGTGCATAAATTGGTCAAACTGGAAAACGTGTAAATTATTATTTATTTTTATTTTTATTGCCTTTTTAAACTGTAGATCATCGCGTGCCAAATTTTAGGTAATTCAAAAGAAGAGGCTTCGTTGCAAATGTTATCTTTTCGCAAATATATTTCTATTTATTCACGGATATTGGATGAGAAATAAGCTCTTGATTGAAAAATTATTTTACTATTCTTGAAATCAATCTGCAACGGCTCCTTTCTATATTGTCTGGCTAAGGCAGTAGTTCTTCTGCATGTTTGATATCTGCCATATGTTCTTTTATACTTGTTTTAAATTTTCTGTTTGTCATTCCTATATAGTATTGTACTGTTCCATCCGTTTTGGTGAATGGGATTTCATAAACACCGGAAAGTTGATCAGGTTCTATTGGATCTGTTTTTCTACATACTATGTTTTTTTTAATTTTGTGGAAGGTTTTTATCACTTTATGCATTAATTAGACTTTAATTTAAGTATCAGATTGTTTCAAAATGTCAGCCACCCTAGAATTTCAAATTGCCATATCTCAGCCATTTTTTAAAATATAGCCAAAAAAAAAAAAAAATGTTCCAGAATCCTGTATCACATTCTAACACTTAACAGAAACAATCTTTGAACTTAATTTTTTTTGTACATATTTTGGAATTTTTAAAATCTTAAAAATTTTTAATTGGCCACCATTTTGAAACAAGACGGCGGATGAAGCTGGCCAACGAACTCGGTCGAGACCTTGGTATGTCCTATACACATACTCAGTCACATCCGTATTGGTTCATAAATAAGAGAGTTACAGTATGAAACACGTCAGATATATATATATAGCTTTTTGTAATGAAAGCTACCTAAAAGCGGGAAAATTATTAGCTATCGTTTTCAATAATTCTTTAAATTTTCCTACTGCTTTTTAAGATAGCTTCCCGGTTACCCTCTTATCACTTTTGAAAAATGGAATACCTTTTATTGTGAAGAAAAGTGACGTGTTTTTTTTTTTATAATTAATTCTCTCTCTCTGTTTTATTTATTTATTTATCTAAATTTGGAACTGCAGAGTTTTGTTCGAAAATCCTTCATTTCATTTTCTAAAGAGAGAGAGAAAGGAAAACATGATGCAATCATTTGTATTTGTAAGATGCAATATTTTTACGAGCATTTTATTACAAAGGAACATTTTATACTAGGATTTGTTTTCTGAGGCTTTTTTTAAGACCACTTTTATGGCTCATAAAACTACAAAATTAGACACAACTGTTTGTATAACATGTCTATTTACAATCTAGAAGAATCCCTAGATTATTTTTTAATTTTAATGTCTGTATTATGAGTCCATCGACTTATTTTTTGTAAGTTTTGAAAAATATTTAACTTACTGACCCGCCCTGCGTTGCGCGGAACCGTGATAATAACCTTAAATACACCTAAAACCAATGTTGAATGATTTTATATATTTAAACGAAAAACTTTCTAAACGATCCTAATGGCGGGGGACCCACTGTTTTCAGTAGCGTACACCCTAGATTTTGTATGATTTTTTATATTCAAATGAAAATCTATCCAAACAAACTCAGAATTGGGGGCTTCACTGCCTTCGCCAGTGTACACCGGGCGTGCTACGCGCACTCCGGTCTGTTTTGATTATATGTTTTTAAACGAAAGATCGGCATAGCCCAGGCCTTAAATGCATCTAAAATCAGTTTTGAATGAATTTATGTATTTAAACGAAAATCTTTCCAAGCGAACCTAATAATGGTGCAGTTAAAAAGCTAAAGTGAAGCTAAAAAATGTTTTCTTCTCACCTTTCTTTTTTTCCACTTCGAATCATTTAGTATTTAAAAAAATTGTTCTTTTTGCCCAAACGCTTTCAAATTTTCACGAGTTATAAATATATAATATTACCGCAGCCTGTGAATAATTTTCCTGTTAAAATATTGGTAGTTAGTTGTAAAAAGCAGTGATTTGATTCTAAAAGTTTTTTTTATTCTTTTACTGATTATTTGTGTTTTTCAGTATTTCTGGTGATTTCCGATTTTCTCGTTGTCGGTCTGATTATCCTATTGCTTAATACAAACAAACTAAACTAGTAAAAAATTCAAACGAAATGTCTTACATGAATACTAATAATGAGAGGGGGGGGGGGGATTATTTCTTCTTTGAAATGTGCTCGTGTGTGAAATTTTCGAACCTCAATATCTCTGCCCGAAAGTAACGATTGCAGGTAATATTTAGTATGATTGTATATCTTGATGCTATTTAACTACCTGCGAAATTTCATTACGATCGTCTTGTAGCACTTCGTGAGTGTTTCTTGTTAATGCAGTAGGATTTGAACATAAAGTTAAACAAAGAACGAAAAATCATGCGTCAAGCATAGATTATGAAACACTTTCCAACACAGCCAGAAAACTGTAACGAAAATTCACCGTTCAATAAGGTGAAAGAAGATAAGTAAGTATACAGTTTAGAAAACATATAACACATTGAAAAATACAGTTTTCAAAATTGCCTTCCAGTGTCAAAAAAGTAGTCGAATTATTTTGCGCAGCCCTGTATATGATCAATAGATGTGGATATATAGTATGATAAAATTTAGTTCAGTTAGAATATTCACATTTAGAAATTTTCGCCAGTCGATGGAAATGCACTCGAAATCTTTTGTACAGCCCTGTATATTATCTGAAGACTTTTGTTCACACCACTTATTAAGCTAAAAGGCAACTATTAAAACTCACTTGCAACAATTACCAAACGTAAACGACAATGTATCTTTTTTGCATAGCCCTGTAAATGAATTTATTTATATTCCACAAACTTCTATTAGTCTACTAAATATAGTTCAGCAGGAAAATGCGTAAACACAATTAATAAATAGAAAACTGCCCAGTTAAACTGAGGGCATTGAGCTCACAGGCTATTCACACTAATTGTATATTATACTCTTATTTCAAAGAATTTGAAATAAGCCCCTCGAAAAATAAAGAAATCAACAATAAATTAAGGGGGGGGGTCATCCCCCCGTTACACCCCTCACAGTTAACTAATGAACCCCTTAAACTAACCAGGGAAGTCTCTAATTACAATGAATATATATACAAAATTTGAAGAAAATCGGATAATTCTGCATGAAATACCGATTTATCTAAATTAAGGGGGGATTAGCCCCCCCCGTTTCCCCCTTTATACTTAACCAATGAACCCCCAAAACTATTCAGAGAAGCGCATTATCACAATGAACCTATATACAAAATTTGAAGAAAATCGGATAATTCTGCATGAAAAACTCATTTATCTAAATTAGGGGGGGGTATTCCTCCCCTTCCCCCTTTATACTTAACCAATGAACCCCCAAAACTATTGACAGAAGCGCATTATCAAAATGAACCTATATACAAAATTTGAAGAAAATGGGATAATTCTGCATGAAAAACCCATTTATCTAAATTAAGGGGGGGTTATCCCCCTTTCCCCCTTTATACTTAACAAATGAACCCCCAAAACTATTGACAGAAGCGCATTATCATAATGAACCTATATACAAAATTTGAAGAAAATGGGATAATTCTGCATGAAAAACCCATTCATCTAAATTAAGGGGGGATTAGCCCCCCTTTCCCCCTTTATATTTAACCAATGAACCCCCAAAACTATTCAGAGAAGCGCATTATCACAATGAACCTATATACAAAATTTGAAGAAAATCGGATAATTCTGCATGAAAAACTCATTTATCTAAATTAGGGGGGGGGGTTATCCCCCTTTCCCCCTTTATACTTAACAAATGAACCCCCAAAACAATTGACAGAAGCACATTATCATAATGAACCTATATACAAAATTTGAAGAAAATGGGATAATTCTGCATGAAAAACACATTTATCTAAATTAAGGGGGGGGGATTAGCCCCCCCTTTCCCCCTTTATACTTAACCAATGAACCCCCAAAACTATTCAGAGAAGCGCCTTATCACAAGGAACCTATAAACAAAATTTAAAGTAAAACGGTTATTTCTATCAAGAGTTATCGCGTTACGTACATACATACATACGTACGTACGTACATACAGAACCGGCGGGCACATAAGCTCTCAAGGCTTTGATAGCCTGTGAGCTAAAAACTACCCTTAAGCAATTCACTACCATAGTCCGTAATACTTACGAATTTCCTTCTGTAGCACTGTATATGATCAACCGAGTTTATAAACACACATGTACTATGAAAAAAAAATAGTTAAACTTAAAAACGCAAACCAAAGTTGAAAACGCACCTATCACACATAGACTGTAAATATCGCACATGTACTGTAACCGATATCTTTTGCATGTACCTGTAAATAAACGCAATGCACACATGAGAGCAATTTATAGTGCACCACAGTAATGCATAAAATTTGCATTATGTTTGAAATAGTGAAATATCACTCAATTACACTGCAAACGATTTTTGCCATAGAACGATGTGTAACAGAATTCTTTGTTTGACCCTGTAAATGAATAATAAATGCTTTGCGCCCCATATTCTACAAAAAGCATGTTTTAATGCGCTTCATAATTATATATCAATTTCATTATGTTTTAAATGACGTAGCGTCATCAAAATGGTTTTGAAACGATTTATCCCCATTGACTGTAATGTAACGGAATACTTTTGACTGTCCATGTAAAAAACTATAAGTGCTACACACTTCAGTTGAAATAGGGAACATGCGATAGATAACGACAATAACATATAAATATTTAAGGGCAATCGGAGCATATTTACGGGAGTTAGAGCACGGACAGACGCACGGTGTGGTATTTAGCCCCAAAACATGGCCAAAAAAGTTTTTTTTAAAAGATTGGTTGCCGACCCTGTACATTATTTCTCAAAAAGTTAAATAGTTACTGCATCCAAAGGTGAAACTTGCAAGGCGCTATTGCGACATAGCGCGCCACGCGATCAGTCCGAAGTTGCCATTATCTTACAGTGGTCCTGTGATTTTTCGATGCGCTCAGATTTTAGAGTTTTAAAATCTCTTGTAATTTTGTGTCTAAACAAATTAGTGGTTGTTGTTGTGATGTATTATTCTGAACCAGGTATCTACTTTATACACACTAAATTTACCTAATGAATATCCAGCCGATTTTTGTCTATATGGTCGACAACTTAGGTGTAATTAAAAGTGGCATAAATAATTATTTATAACATTTAAAAAGGATTTTGTTATATTTCAAAACATATCTAAGCAATGAAAACTATTGTGTAATATGCAGTACTTAGTATACAAGACAGTTATAAACAATTCAGCCGCCCGAAACCGCTCCCCTAGTTTTAAAGAATTTATTTGTTGGCTTCTACAATTTTTGATATAAATTACTGCAATTTAGTTTTTTATTTATTTTGGTAACAGGGCCCTCTGGATTGAGGTCTATGGCTCGAAATAAGTTGGATACCATCATGCAACGCTCAAATGAGTTAACATTTGATGGAAAGCTTCAATTTATGGAGCAAGAATTATTAAGAAATTATTCTGAAGGTGATCCAAGGATAGTTGAGATGAAGCAAAAGTTCTCCGTTATTAAAAATCAGCTAAAATAAAAATGGGTTGCTATTCATAAAACAAGGACAAGATTCGGAGAAAACAATACGGATACAAAATTAATACAGAAGAATTTGCAATATATTGCTAAGAAACGGCTGAACTGCATGTGTCGCTGTATGGTTTTTATCCCATGTCCCCTACAATGCACAAGATACTTTGTCATGGAGCAGACGTTATAAAAGATGCTATTCTGCCAATAGGCCAACTATCTGAAGAGGCTGCAGGACCACACAATAAACATATTAGATCATTTAGATTAAACTACAGAAGAAAGCTTTCGCGAGTGACTTGCAAAATGGATGTCTTGAATTGGCTTCTTTTAACTTCTGACCCCCTAATAACGGGCAGGAAATGCAACACAAACAAGAAAAGAAAGCCCTTATCTTCTGAAGTTTTAAATACTTTATCAGAAAGTGATATTATAAATGTTAATATTCTTATAGACAGTAATACAGGGTGGCTACTAAATACTGTTACACTCCAAAAAATAAGAATTAATTTGAATCGTTTGGTAAAACAATTTATTTTTCTATTTCAGCGTTTGGCAATTTTCTATTAGTGCAGACAATTTTTGTATAAAGCAAATATTTAAAATTAAGATGGAAGCCAAAAGAATGACGATTAAACAGCTCTTTGACCGCAGACTTTCCGCAGGTAAAATCTTTAAGCAATTAAAATACCTTGGTTTTTATAGAACCTTTATATATAGAACTAATAAATCGATTATTGGATACTACTAGCTGCAAATATCGATTAGGTCTCGTAATCCACACTCAGTTTGCACAAAAGAGCGCATCAAAAGAATTCGTGAAAAGATATGAAGAAACCCGCAACGTTCAGAAAATAAAATTACTTCAGAAGAGAACGTGAGTCGCAGAACTATGCAAGTTATTATAAATGAAGACCTGGGTTTTCGCCGTTAACGCAAAAGAAAAGTTGAAGGTTTGACTACTGCAGAAAGAATAAAAATATCATAAAGATACAAGAAATTGCTGAAGCGGCGTGGTAAAAAGTATTGACAGAATAATATTTTCTTATGTGAAGCTATTTTGCAATGAACAGTGTTATAGTGCTAAAAGTGATGTCGTATATTTACCAACCTTCGAGGATATACCTGAAAACCTTCAAACTCTTAAACGCTTTCAGAACAAGAATTTTGTTATGGTTTGGGCTGCAGTGTCAAATAATGGAAAAATTGCCTTTAGAATTCATCGATAAAGGGATAAAAATCAATGCAGAATATTACAAACAGAACATATTGGCTACACATTTATTGTCACATGAAGACAGTTGTATCCCAAAAAGAATTGGGATATTTCAGCTAGATTCTGCACCTTCGCACCGAGCTAAATCAACACAAGCTTGACTTCATGTCAATTGTCCGAATTTCATCCTGCAAGAAGATTGGCCACCTTCTTCACCGGATCTAAATCCTTTAAATTATTTCATCTGGTGAATTTTAGAGACTATAGTAAATATTAAACAACACAGAAGTTTGGACTCTCTCAAAGCTTCCATATTGCGTGAAATGGGACCGATTACCTCTTAAAATGATTCGTGCCACAGTCGGACAAAGCCATAAGAGATTATCTTTGGTAATCTATAAAGATACACTGCAAAAAATAATTGTTGATTTTGCAGTATAAAACTGGCACCCCAGCTGCCAGTATTATACCGTAAAATTAACAGTATTAAACAGTAAAATAAGCAGTAATACGCTGCCGTGCAAACAGTAATACGCTACCGCGCATGCGCGGTAGCGTATTACTGTTTGCACGGCAGCGTATTACTGCTTATTTTACTGTTTAATACTGTTAATTTTACGGTATAATACTGGCAGCTGGGGTGCCAGTTTTATACTGCAAAATCAACAATTATTTTTTGCAGTGTAGCGGTCGATTCAAGTAAAATTATTTCCAGGTAAACTCTAATCTCTGATGTTCATCATATTAGTGTATTTATCATTTTATATTTTATATTTGTAAAATTAAATGACTAAGTATTTGTGACAGTATTTAGTAGCCACCCTGTAGTGATGAAACGGACGAATAAATGCTTTGATTTATAAATAAGACTTTGTTTTACCATTTTTACTCTACAATTCAAATAAAAACGTAGATATGTAGCTTTTAGAGGTATAAAATAATTCTGGCCAGGTTTTGGGACTAAATACCACACTATGAGACGGCCAGACGGCAGACAAACCGAAGTCATAAACACTTTTCAACCAGGTTGGAAAGTGTTAATAAACACTTTTCAACTAGGTTGGAAAGTGTTAAAAACAGAAAAAGAATCTCTGATTTAAAAATTAAACCGAATAAATTTAACGAGCGACTTAAAAAACACAAAGTCTTTTTATCTATATCGAGAGGAAAAAAAAAAAAAAAAAAAAAAAGCCAGATTTGGGAAATAGAGTGGAAAAAAGCGATTGATCTTAATATTGTATAAGTATATTTAAGAGCGAATATTATTAGCGTTTGACCTAGACTTCGCACAGACTTAAAAATCTGTAAGTCAAATTAAAGCCCTATCAGACCAGAAACACTGGGAATAAAAGTTTTAGAAAAAAAGGGAGTCAATTTCGAAGATAATATATATAGAAATATATATATTGTTTGAATGTACAAAAAATGTTAAAGTATTGTTTATTTTACTGATATGGTTAATAAGTTTTCATCATAATCTTACACGATTTTTATATTTAAAAAAAGATAAAATTGTTTTATAATATTTGTAAATGCCAAGTATAAAGAAAATTTTCACTAATTGTGTTTATGAAATACAAGTTTTAAATAAAAGGTAGACTTAAATATTTTTTTTTTCATGTTCAGTATGCAGAATCCCATATTACCTTTTTCTCAATGTCAGTAAATTTTTAAAGTATCGTTCAAATCGAGGTTAAATTAGTAAGCCAATGAAAATTGTAATGTTTCAATAATATATGTTAAAAATAGAGCTTCAGAAGAATAATTATAGCAGGCATTATTTTATCTTAATACTTTCCATACATTGTTAAAATTATTAAAGTAGTTTTCAAAGCAAAACTGAGAAACTGGTGTGACATATATAAAATAAATGGAAATAATTCTACGGTTATTCCTATTCGAAGAATAGAATATGATTGTTTCACGAAAACTTAAAAGCAAAGACGGTGCGAGAATGTAATTTTAATTGAAGTACGATCGATCAGATAATAAATTAGGTTATATGTTGCCACTTTTGCGACTAAAAACTAAATAGTTGACTTAAAAACTGTGAATCAGTCTTTAATATAATGACGAAATCTTGAAAAGCAGAAATGGCAATAAATAGCGCAGTATTTTCAATTTCTTCTTTAAAATTCCGGAAGAAAGTATACACTGCATTAAAAAAAGTAGATTTTATGGTACGTAATACTGGCAGCTGGAGTGCCAATATTATACCGTAAAATTAAAATTTTTTCAGTATATAATGTGTAGTAAATACGCAATTATATAATTTCTGCACTTTTGAGGTGCTACTATGTTGAAGTCATTGGCATTCAATAGTACTGCTGTGACTGGTATTGGCAGGTGTCCCGACTTACGTTGGATGTCCCTATTTTCAGGAATTCCAAGACCCATCCCACGGGACCACTGCATGGGACGCCAAACTCTTCGATTTTTCATGATACAAAAATTATCTTAAATTTATTTTAATAATATTTTAGTAGTCTGCTTCGAGTGTAACTGAAATCAGTACAGTAAACCTGTGTAAACAAAACCCGTCTGTAATAGAATTTTTTTTTTGTTCCTGCCGAAAGGAATATCGTACAAATCTCCCTGTTAACACGGAAACATGAGTAAAAACAAAATACTTTTCGTGTCGATCCCTAGCGATTCCGTTTTTATGCATTTTAATGCACATCAGGGTTCAGTACATTTTGGGATAACGGAAGCTGTTTATAACAGAATTTTGTCTTAAACGTAAAAAATTGACAGTTCCTATTGAAAGAGAACCATACAATTATAACTACTCGATCAGAAATTTCCCCAAAACTGAATTTCACTTCCTAACGATTCCGCTTTGACAGATTTTACTATGTAAGATAATTGTGTTTATTTAGTACAGTAAAACCTACTAAGAGAAAATCTAAAATGTGCAGAGAAATATTCCGTTTCAGACAGGTTTCCGTCTTAGTAAGTATAATTTTATGGTATTTTTTCCACAAGGACAAGGATTATTTTACGTTTAAGTCAGGATTCCGTTATAGACAGGTTCTCCTTTTACAGGATTTATTGTATTTTTATGTTTCGATTAAAAGTCACTGTCTTGTTTTTTTGTTTTTTTTGTCTCTCCGTCTCACTTTTTCTGAAAGTGGAACTGGCAACACTGGCTGTGACCACTATTTTTTGTTCATAGTGATATATTCCATCACCATATAAAATGTATATTTTTCTAGAAAATGGCCGCAGATAAAATCTTGCGTATCCAAGGCCGGACTTAGACTATCTAGTGCTTGGGGCGAGCATCATTCTGGGGTCCCAATTTTTTCTATCTATCCATAGACATTGTTCATGAATTATGTTGAAGCGACTAGCACCGGGGCCTCTGAGATGTCGCTGTGTGTCCTTCACCGGGCCTGCTACAAGTATTAGTGACGTCACAGTAGTGATCCACTTTGGTCAATGTATCGCAGCAGAAAGATGTAATAAAAAGAGCATTTCCGCTCTTATAATTTGTGATTACATAAATAATATTAAATTTCATAATCGTGAAATAAAAGGGAATCAATACACTTGTTTTATTAAAGGAAATTAAAAGTTTTAAATTAAAAAAAATGCTATGATTAATAAATCAGATTGAACCCATTGACTTACCTTTTCCTAAACACATTATTTTACAATAAATATACGTACAAAAAATATAATAAATCTACCAAAAACTTTACAAAATCAATCCCATTCCCCCCTTTTACAACTACATACCAATAATTTAACCACCAAAACACAATAAGTGTCAATTTAAATAGAGAAATCGACATTTTTTAACTATAGAGACCTTGGCACCTTTTTTTAACGCTTTGGCGTAATCCGGGCTTCAGAAAGTTAGACATGTTTTTAAATTATATACACAATTATGAAAACAAACCTAATGAACTTTTATGTTTATTTATACATAAAAAATTATTTATATATACAATTCTGTTCTACCTGCATATAAAAAGAGATTATATTATTCTTTATATTAAATAAGTTATATAAATATTAAAAAAAAATACTTATTTATATGAAACTACGAATAGGTTGCTAGAAAATATGTTGCCAACTTTCCTTCTCTCGCCATAAGCCTTTTTCGGTACTTTTCGGTTAGTCGGGCGCCAGTGATACATGTACATATATATATATATATATATATATATATTAATTCATACATATATGTGTGTGTAGATATGTGTATATATATATGTGTGTGTGTGTGTGTATATATATATATCACTGGCGCCCGGCTAACCGAAAAGTACCCAATTTTCTATCTTAACTTTGTAACTGACTTGTAATATTTTAATTAATAATTGTCTATTTATTGTACTTGGGTCTAGGACCTAATAACCACTCAAATTAACTTATCAAAAGTTTTATTTTCATAATATATTTTTACACTTAAGTTAGCTAAAATGTTAAATGGAACTACGTAGAACTACTAAGTTGTGTAAATCAGTTACTTTTAATTTTATAAACAAAGCACACTCACTTCTAACTAAATGTATCCAGATTTCATTCAATTTATTACAGTATTTCTTTCAAAATCATTTTTTAAACTGTTTATCGTCTGCTTCTTTTATTTTTTTTTTCTAAAGATCATTTGACTCTTTTTGATTTGGAAGTACAAATTTATTCAAATATGCCGGAATATTTCCATTACAATAGGATGGACATTCGTTGTTAGGGTTATTTTTTTTTTTCTCAGCACAGCAAGTTCAATACCATCATATTAATTTTAGCTTCACGAATTATGAAACGTATATCGAAACATTTAATGCAGACCACTTCTGTTGAAATGTAAGTAAAATTATCACAAGGTAATTTTCGTTGCTAAAATTTCTTCTTTTCATTATCAGTAGCGAATTTGAAGACTTAGATTAGAAACTAGAAGCACAACATTTTCTTCTCTTTATTTTATAGATATAATCTACACTTTCTTTAATAATTATAATCAGTAATTATTGATAGCATTATAATCTAAATACACTGAAAAATATTATTAATTACTATATAAAACAATAAATAAAATCAAAATACTGTCGTAAACAATCCGTACAAACGAACAAAGTACATGAAAATTTTTAAGTTATTATGGATCACTGTTTTGACGTCAGCAGGTTGTGACGTCACTTGTAGCAGGCCCGGTTAAGGACACACAGTGACATCTCGGAGGCCCCGCTAGCACAAACTTCATACCTATTGCATGAATACATACATTTCGTACCGGGTGCTATTCACATCTGTATACAAAGTATCACAAGAAAGATAGCCAGAATTTTTTGAGATGACAGAATACACTATTTTTTTTTTTTATAGGAATTTATATTCCTATTCAAAAATAAAGGCTCATGTGAGCCTCTGAAATATAAATACAATTTCAGTCATTCTTGGGCATGGAAAGCAGAGAGGAGAAGTGGAAGGCCGCATTCCCTTCCTAAACCTTTCGAAATGAATTTTGGTCTCTTTTGGCCAATTTTAACCATTTGGCATCTTCTTAACGAAAATCCTGATTACGCCCATGGGGGCCTCTTCAAATGGGGAGCCCGGGGCAGTTTCCCCGCATACCCTTAGATTGATCAGACTCTGTGTGCGTGTGGCTCATCCTCACGAGACTTAACTTTCTTCACTAATCTCAAGACATTAAACTTGAAGCGTTATTTGTTCCCATTTAGTAACCCCGTTTTCCAATCAGATCAAGTCTTTTTTAATCTCTGTGTAAAACAAAACCGGCATTTTTCTGTTTGCAAACATAGTTGCTCTTCCACGTGAGACTGCACGTGAATTCTTTTAAAGAAGCGGCGTCCAAGCATGAAAGTGAATCATTAAGGGCAATTCTGTTTTTTTTTTTTGTTTCCTTCAAAAGCGAAAGTGAACTCTTTCGGAAGGAAGTTTTAAGCTGATAATACACATACAGATGTTAAAAAATATTGCTTACCAGTTATCTACAAACACATACACTACACATATCTACAAAACACTTATATTTATGCCTGTGCCTGTTTGGGTATGTATTCGTTTAAAAACATTATTTAATCATTATTTTGATTGTTTTATAACCAATAATCACAAGCATTTATCCACAATTAACTATGAAATTATTTGTAAAGTAAATGTTTAACAATAGAGTTCAAGATTCATTGTGCAGAGAGTTTTAGCATGTTTAATATTTAGATTTCAATTGATACAAAATAATTAAAAAAAAATGAATCTTAAAAAAAAAAAAAAAAATATTGTATCCAATCAAAAAATAAAAATGCTAGTAGTTTTTAAATTACAAATATAATTACTTCGGTAGAAATAATATATATATATATATATATATATATAGCATATGTTAAGCATATTTTTATACTATAAATGATGATGATATATAAAATGTTATGGATATTTGCATTAAATTTTAATCCAGTAACTTCTCATTTATATGTGATTGAAGGGACAAATTTGAAACAGCGGATACAAAGAGTGACACAAAAATATGAGACTATTTTATCTTAATTTATGAAACATATACACATTATATAATGGAAGAAAAAGGAAGATATTTAGAACATAATATTATATATAACCAGTGCTTAATTTGCGCCGGAGCACAGAGGAACTCAACTCCGGTACTTCTTTGATTTTAGTGAATATTTAAAATTTGGTTGGAATTCACCGGAACTCATAAATACTGCGCTCCGGAGCTCATTTACTGTACTTTTTTTTTATTTTAGTGAATATTTAAAAAATTGGTCGGAATTCACCGGATCTCATAAATACTGCGTTCCGGAGCCCACCGGAACAGCGCTGTGTGTTGTGTTTTGCTAGTTGATACAAATAAGTCTTTGGCGAGTAGGATTTTCTGAAAACTCCCCACTCCTGATTTTAATATTTTTGCTCTGTTCATTTATTAGATTTTATTATATGTAAATGCATATAATAAAATATATAGTCAAATATAATAAAAATTTTCTTTTGCTGAAGATTAAATTGCTTTAAATTTTGTAAATAATGTACGAAATATAAATATGCGGGTGAAGGGGACACACACTACTGTTGTTATTACTGCAAAATATTAGAGCTCTGGTACCGTTTTCGTTAAAAATTAAGCCCTTTATATTACAAATCTTATAAATGATAAGAATGCAATATTTTGATAAGTAAAAATATCAACAATTATTAACTGTAAAAATAACAAAATTGTTGCTTTCACAAAGAAAAAAAAAGAAAAGGAAAAAGAAAACATATACTTTATAAATGATAAAAATTATTTTAGTCAATGATTTCGACTATGAGAATTTAAAGCGAAAAAGCATCATTGTGCTTCTTTAACCGGTTAGGACGAGCGTCTTTTCAAAATTTTTAATATTTTGTCACTAATATTTCCGAATGAAAAATTTTGGCTTATTTAATTTCAGAGATTCTCTAATTAAATGAGCTAAAACGTACTATTTAAAATTACTTGTAGGAATAACCTCGTCGCGAAGGGATTAACATTTGACTGAATTCATTTTAGAGATGATATTGTAAATGCAGTCTTTTAATTCTTTTATTTATTTATTTATTTATATTTTTTAGCAAATTAATCCTTTGCGCAGTTTTAAAGTAGATAAAGAAGTTTCCAAGTAGTGTAGAATAGAGATGAGTTCGCGCTCTCTTTTCGGAGCCTGGGCCCGCCCGAGCCCGATGATTTTAAATCCGAGCCCGCCCGAGCCCGAAACATTTTGTGTCATCAGAGCCTGAGCCCGCCCGAGCCCGATATCGAAAAAAAAATGCATAGTATTAAAAAAATAAATAAAGTAATATCTCATATTTAAAAAACTTCTTACATGAAAATAACTGTTAATATCAGCACATAATAAAAATTTTATGGGAATTTACATTCAATCTTTTCAAAAGAGAAGTTTGGCATGAAATAAAAATATACTTTCTTAAAAGATTCTCCTAATTTTCTCACCCAAAAAGCAAACCTGATGGACACATTAATGAAGTGCGTTTTATAAATAAATTAATGACATTTGCAGAAATTACCATTCCTATGTCGTTTTTCTATTTCCTATAATAGGTGTATTTCGTAAATTATAATTGATTCCTTAATTAAAACAATATTTCGTGTTCCTGAAAATCAGCTTAAATTTAAAATTTGGCACCGTTATCTGAAAGATCCTATGCTTTTATAGGCAAAGTGGAAACACTTTTCGATTGCTTTCTTATCGGAATAACAATACATGACAATTATTATGACTTACGAATGTGAGAGACTTCGTAAATGTTCAGAGCAGAGCTTTAACATGAGCAGAGTTCATGATGAAAAATAGAATCACTAACGTTATTTTCATATGAAGAGCTATTATGATTAGCACGCAATAGAAGACTACAAATTTCCAAATCTCAAGCTAGTGCTGATTAACTGCAAACAAAAGAAAGTATTCACTTCGCTTTAGATTTAGATATCTAAAAATAAATAAACGTTCCAATTAAAAAAGTATCCTACTTTTACAAACGAAAATCGAAATTATTCGCGGCTTTTACCCATTGACGCCATATCATCCAGTCGTCTCGTCAATGCCGCACATAAATCTGCAAATATTGTAAATGTAGCATTCTAAAACTGAAAAAGAAAAATAAGATTTCTTCTTAAACTTTTATTCATTCTGATCAAAATAGCATTAAAATGACTTAAAATGGAATACGTAATTTTTTGGAGGAAAAAAAAGTTATTTTTATTTTTTCTATATGAGAATTAAAAAATATATCAGTTTCAGAAAGAATGAGCCCGCCCGGGCCCGAAGATTGATATAAAAATAGAGCCCGAGCCCGTGTCGGGCCCGTCTCATCTCTAGTGTAGAAACATGTGTAATTATATGCGTCAATACATTTATAATTCACAATACATTGAATAAAATGTAACCTTGAGGAATTATTAAGAGGTCTTGAGAATGATTAAGAGGTCTAGAGAGAGAGTGAAATCATCCGTGAAGAAAGAAAGAACAAAAATAAAATAAAAAGACGTCTGACACTATTTTGCTACGCGCAACACTAATCAAATTCGAGTTAATACAATCGACTACATTCCCGCTTTGTATAAAAAATCACGAATTTTAAAATCCAAAAATGTATTAAGTATAATAAAGTATAAAGATGAAATAAGTGGCATGTTTATAAAAGAACATGTAAATTTTATACATGATAAGTAAAATGTACTTCATTTTTTTAGCAGTAGGTGACGATCCGTAGCTTCTATGTATATGAATTCTCATATTGATATGTAAAGCTGGATCAAAATTAAATAAGATTTCGCCCTTCATTCTGTTTAGCTATTTTGAAAAGTTTTTTAAATTTTATAATCTCTATTTAATATTTTAGTTATGATGAAGAGAGACTAATTAAGTTAAACTATGAAACATAGATGCATTACTACGATAACATATATACTGAACATCTAAATGCTTCATTTATGTACTAAATATGTGGATTAAAAGCATTTATGATTTTTACAAATTGATTGTGAGAATTATGATATGAATCACTATGCAGAATGTAGATTTTCTTAAAATCTCTTTTATAAGGGTGTGAATTATGCGTTTAACAAATATTTTATTTGCCAGGTTACAGGGCAGGTTGAAAACCAATGTTTAATTGAAAATTCCTATAGGTTTTAAAATACAATATATATTTTTGTACAACTACACCAAAAACACTACTAATTGCCAACTACACCAAAAAACATTTTTATATGAAAGACATAAATTGCATAGATTTAAATATTAAAGGTTTGAATTTTATTAAAAACTGCATGTTTAATGAAATAAACAATTTGTATCCTAATTTTGTTTATAATACATTTACATACAAAGTTTGAAAGGGATTGGTTGAGCCATTTTTCCATTTTACTATGAAAATTCGCCCTTTAAAAAAAAAAAAAAAATTAAGTGTGAAAGGTGAAGAAACAGTTCTCGCTAAGGTCGCTAATTGGCAATTGTGGTGACGTTCTCACTTTCTCGTTACTTTTGCATATATATTTATATTATTGCAAATGTTACTTCACATTGTTGTAGTAAACAAATGCTTATTGTTGAGTCACGTAGTAACAGATTTTTTTAAAAATCGTGCTTGAAAATTGTGTACAAAACCATAAAAAGTTTAATAAATTGAGTAACAAATGTTTTCAAAGAAAATTTATTTGAAAGTATACAGTTTTATTCAATGGCGATTAATTGAAAATTATGCGATATTTACAAAGAATATATGGGCAGCAAAATTAACTTTCATTGTTATAACTCTAATACAACTGTAATTACTTTGTTACCACCATCACTATGCTGCCAACTTTACAGATGGACATGTTTTTGCTTTATGATATAAATATATGAAAAATCTCGAAAATGTCTGGAATGGCTAACTTACATTAGATACACATATTTTATTCAAAGAATGGCATTGACAATAAGTTTGAGTGAACTAAAATATAAAACAAATTATCTTGTTGTAATAAAAATCTAAATTTGAAAAACAGGTAAGATATAAGCAATGATAAAATATTAACTCTAAAACTATATTCATGTTTTATTTAATTTCCTTTTGTAATATTATTTTCAAGTAGTTACTTTTATTTCTCATAAACATCTACTTCTAGAATTGCCTAAAATATCAACAATATTAAGTAAAATATATTTATACTACTCTTATGTATAGAAGTTTTCAAATAGTTATTACTATCACACGTGGAATTAAACTTTGAGTTAGTTTTACATATCAAAAATTTAACTGAAAATTTTTTAGGTAAAATAAAAACATGCTTTTTGAAAAGTAAACTAATTTCTCTTCCGACGTGTTGCATTTGTTCATGTGCATAAAATTATAGTTCAGTCTTAGATTTTTTTAAATTGTGGATGACTTCTTCATCAATTATGGATCGACACAGTTTTCTCCATGCTTCACAACGGTAATTGTCCGGTTTCACACCCACTCTGTCGCTCATACCGATGATGAGGTATTTAGGATCTTTATAAGTGTACTTGGGCCACTTCAATCCACCTGGAATGCGGGGATTTCTAAAAGAAAAGAAAAGATGAGACATTGAAAACTACAAACGATTTGAACACTATTGCCCATCATAAAATAATTTGAATTTCAGTATAACACACATTTGTTGAAAAAGTAATACAGAAGTTTCACTGTAATTTTTGTTTAACACTTTCCAACATTGTTGAAAAGTGTTTGTGAATTAGATTTGTCTGTCTGCCTGTCCGTGCTCTAACTCGCACTTACTAGTATATACTCGGATTGCTATGCTATTGATACTATATGTTATTGAGGTTTACTATGCCACGTACGGTATTGAAAATGAAATGTGTGGTATTTGTAGTTCGTTTACAGGGATACTCCAAAGTATTCAGTTACATTACGATCTATGGGGGAAAATCGTTCCCGGTGTATTTTAATGATGTTACAAAAGTTGAACGATATCAAGGCAGTAGCCAATGGAGGGATCACGGGGTTTTTATCACCCTCCGAAATTTATGTCAGGATGACTATAAATATGCTATTAACTCCAATGGTTGGAGTATCATAGTTGAGATTTTTTTCCCAACAGAGCGAAAATATGCCGGGACCAGAACTCGAACCTGGGTACTTTGGCTTGCCGTGCCAACGATCTCCCTACTGAGCTATCCCAACGATATTTTTGCTGGCATATTTCACTCTTGTTTTTTGGACAAGGCTGTGAACTGCAGCGCTAATTTCATTCATCCGAGCTATAACTATAGCCTTTTACATGATGTATCTAAAATATCACGGAAACGCCTGTATACCATGTAATTAGGTTATAATGAACAGAGGAAAGTATATTCAACTAGGTAAATTATATCCAATGGTTGGAGTATCATAGTTGAGATTTTTCCAACGGAGCGAAAAAATCTCAACTATGATACTCCAACCATTGGATATAATTTACCTACAAGTTGTAAATTTCCAACTGGACGAAAAATGTCCGGGCCAGGATTCGAACCTGGGATCGCTTGGCTGAAGTCGCCACGCTCTACCACTGAGCTGTCCCGGTCGAATCTCGAGGGCATATACCCAGTGTATTCACGTATCCAGCGTTTACTGGAGTTCCATTACCTGCGATCTTTTCTGTTGAGCTGATTAAAATATCAGACCAGATGCTTTGATCAATAAGGTTAACTGGATGAATTATGCCCTCCAGATTCGACCGGGATAGCTCAGTGGTAGAGCGTGGCGGCTTCAGCCAAGCGATCCCAGGTTCGAATCCTGGCCCGGACATTTTTCGTCCAGTTGGAAATTTACAACTTGTATGATTACTTTACCAATTTGAAATAATTGTGTTAAAAAATAATCCAGTATAATTTACCTAGTTGAATATACTTTCCTCTGTTCATTATGCCATTAACTTTCAGTCAAGATAATTAAGATTTGAAAATCAAGATTCAAAAATCAGAATTCTAAGCTAGCATATCTTCATTGTTTGATTCCGATAGTAGGTTCAAAAAATAAATTCAATTTCTAAGAAATCTTTAAAATTTGTCCGATTTTTTTTGTTTTTGTTTTTTTGAATGGACTCTGTAAAAACAGAATGTCAAAATAAAATGTTTACAACAGATTGATACAGATGCAATACTTGTTTAACTCAATTAAAAAAAAAAAAGAAAGATGCGATGAAAGTCATTTAAAATATCCACAAACTTATAGCTGTTCCGATGTATGCTACTAGGAAGACATTTTCGGCAAGAAAACATTTGAATACATATGCACAAAATTTTAAACATTAATATGGTAAACACTAACATCAAAATATGTCACCGAAAGAAACATTTAAATGATATTATAATTTTATTTGCAATGAAAAAGGTTTACATTTTCTTTTGTAATTATATTAAATTGAATTATTTGAATTCACAATAAAGCTTAAAAAGCTCATAACACTTGTCTATTCAATTAGTGAAAATCAAATCTAAAATGGGACAAGAATAAAATTCTGGCCCCCAAATCCCCCTCGAAATAGTTTTCTGACTACGGCCTTGCATATTCAAATCGATGTGTATCACTGAGTTGCACTGCAAGGTGTTTAATATACAATAGGGTGTAGATAGCATTCAATGTTCATTTACAGGGACAAACAAAATAATTCGGTTACAATACTGTTTATAAGCGATAATTGCTGGAAGTGGGTTTTCAGTTATGGTACACGTTTTAAATTTAACTGAGTTTTAGCATATTACTTGGTGTGTATTCCATAGATCATATACAGAGCTCCACAAAGGATTTCGTGCGCATATCCATTATTGATAGAAATTGTTGAAGTGGAATCTTCAAATGTCTTACGCGTCTCCTAACTGAAGTAAATGTTTGTATACTATGTACTATATGTACAAACCTACAAATCATATACAACAACAACAACAAAAAAAAAAAAAAAAAAAAAGGGGGGGGGGGGTTTCAAATGTATTATGCGTTTACCGAATTTCTTACTTACAAGGAGAGGACCAAACTTGGTAATCACAGATTTTGATTATTTTTATATATGTTGTAGGATAGAAGCCCCTTAGTCTCAGGTTCAACGGATTTTATACAACGTTCCTTAGTTCTCGAGAAATAGGAGGTATAATATTTTAACACAACTTAAATACTTACTTTGTAACGAATTCACTGCGTTGGTCGTAGCTCAGTTGCTATGGCGTCTGCTCGTTAATCCGCGGGCCCGGATTCGGGACCGGACGAACTACGTTTGTTTTTGTTTTACAAATATACTTGTAATTATAATTTAATAATTTCAGTTAAAATTTTTAATATCGTACATTAATTATAATGTTAACATATTTAAATTTAAATTTAATTAATTTGATTTTTAAGCCATTATTAAACATTTCTCATCATTTAAAGAGATTATTTTAAAATATGGATCCATTATTGACTAGTAAAAATTCCAAAATCATACCTTATATTATTAATTATAAATTAATTCAAAGCGCAAGCATACGTATTACAAATTTAAAAATCTTTATTATGCAAAAAATATGTTGTAATTTAATTCTTATGCTACATTTTAATATATAATTATGCTTCTTACTTTGAAAACAGAGTAGTATTATCATCGCATTGACTTACCTTGTTAAGGCAATATATAAATGATGTTTCTTTAAAATCGCGAATTGACACTATTGTTCAATATCATTGCATCGATAAAGCATAGATAAAATACATTTTAAAAGTGATTAAAAAAAACTGTTTAATGATGTTTTATACAACGATTTAGTTACAAATAAAAAATAAATAGGTTACTATTATAATTAATCACAATAGTCATTTTAGTTAATTATAATTTTAATTAGGATTATTAAATAATAATTACAAATATATTTATAAAACAAAAAATGAGAAAACAAACGTAACTTGTCCCAGTCTCGAATCCGGGACCGCGGATCAACGAGCAGACGCCAAAACAAGTGAGCTACGACCAACGAAGTAATTCCGTTACAAAGTAAGTATTTAAGTTGTGTTAAAATATTAGACCTATTTCTCGAGAACTAAGAAGCGTTGTATAAAATCCGTTGAACCTGAGACTAAGGGGCTTCTACCCTACATATATAAAAATAATTAAAATCTGTAATTACCAAGCTTAGTCCTCTCCTTGTTAGACATCTGGAGGCACGGCAGTGCCTCCGCCAAGTCGACAGAGGACAGCCGTAAGCATACTTTTCTGGAAGCAACTCAGGGCACTTTTGACCCCCCCATATCTCCGCGCTAGAGTATCCCAAAAATTTTAAACTTCAATTATAGAGAGTATTTGGCCCACAGGACCAAAATTTAAAATTACAACTTTCTGTCTTTTCTAGTTCAGGCGATATATGAACTCAAACATTCGATTTTTTGTCACTTCTTACTCACTCGTTCACGCGTCATCAAAAAGATTGGGTAGATCCCGTAGCCCCAGAAACTTGACATTTGGAAAAAAGGTAGTGTTTAGGATACAAAGAAAGGAAAAATTATAAAATCCAGAAAATTCGAAAAAAAAACATTCGAAAATTCAACAAATTCCATCAAAATTGAAAATTGAAAATAATACGATCTTGTAGTCTTGGAAACTTAAGATTTAGTGTGAAGGTAGTGTTTAACATCCAGAAAAAGAAAACATCAAAAACACCAAAAAAATGGAAAGCAAAATTGAAAAAATCGAAGAAATTGAAAAAAACCGAAAATTTGAAGACAATCCGATTTTGTTGCGCTAGAAAATTCAAATTAGGAATAAAGGTAGTATTTAGGATACAGAAAAAGGAAAATTAAAAAAATCCAGAAAATTCGAAAAAAAAATAAAAAAATTCGAAAAAAATTGAAAAGATGAAAATAATTTGATACGATAACGCTCGTATTTATAAATTAATTTGGATGAAACTAATTGTGTGTATTAAGCTCACCAATGCCTCGACCGAGTTCGTTGGCCAGCTTGGTCCGCCATCTTGTTTCAAGATGGCGGCCACGGAAAATTTTAAAACTAAAATAAATATATAAAAAAGTTAAAAAATCAAGTTTATTTTTTAATTAGGTGTTAGGACTTGATACAAGGATTCCAGAGCATTTTTTGTTTTACCTCTATCTTAAAAATTGGCTGAGATAGAGCAGTTTGAAATTCTAGGGTGGCTGACATTTTGAAACAAAACAGCACATTACAAAAAACCAACGATAAATTTATGGTCAATAATGGTCAAGCAGGTGCAATCCCGAATGAATACTCCGTGTTATTATAACTGTAACTTTGACTTCGAAATTTTGATACGTTGCATTTTCTATTTGTTGATATTTTTGAACTATGATTTACGCTAAGTGAAATGTTGTTGTTGAAGAGGGATTTTCCATGTAAATCCAAAACGTCCAATTTTAATATGTTTTTAATGTTTTATGAAAGGGTATTCTAATGTCTATAATTTTAATGATTTTAATATAAATTTATAAGTTTTAGTGAACGCGATTTCTCGCAAATTATTTTCTTTCATTGTTGTAATCATTTTCCCAATCATACGCATAAAACTATATATTCATATCCATTAGCGCCAAATTCTCGCCAAACTTGGCGACAATTGGCGAAATCTCGCCAAATTTGGCGACAAAAATAAGTTTTCATAAATGAAGCCAACTTGGCTATAGCTCAATAATTTGGCGAATTTCTTATTCAAATTCAGTGTAAACGAATCTTTTGTAAACGGTTTCTTTGCATTTTAACTTGCTGTTTTCGAGTAACATTAGCTAAAATTTTAAAACGAAGATATAGGAAAGTTACCTTTTCCTGCCGGTACAGGCCGGAGGACTTTTTTATGAGTTGTCGGATGCAATCTATGTTTTGCATTAAATAAAGTAAAACATTGAAAAACAAATCCCACAGGATGGGGATAGTTTGTTTTAGATCTGGAGGCACGGCAGTGCCTCCGCCAAGTCGAGAGAGGACAGCCATCACCTCCCGCCTTCTCTGTATTGGTAAATAATTAAACATTAAATTAGAACTAAACAGTTTATTAGAACTTTCACAAATAGGTTACAATACAATTAAAGATTATACTCATAATTTGAATATAAGCTGAACTAGACTTGATTCTAAATAAACAAATAAATACACTTAATCTAAACACATTAGTTAGGATGCCTACGAAGCCCTATACAAGCTTACGTTAAAATCTACATTAAATTTTTGAATGAGAACAATTCGGAATACTTAGTAAATAAATCATACCTGCGGTCAACTGGAACAGTACGCTGATCATCCTAAAATCGGTCCTTTCAAACAGTTCAGCCGGCACTATCACTCACAATTCGACTAATTTTCAATCGGCTATTCTATCCTCTCCAACACTTCAAAAAAAACCCATCACTTTCCTCTGATCATCACCAACCTTTTTCTCTCGTCAACTCCTTGCCTCCGTATCCTCTCTCCTCTTTCTGCTCCCCTATCTTATTTCTCTGTCTCCTCCCCCAAAATATTCTCCCCGTTTTTTCTATCCCAATCCTGGCCACCTTCTCATTTTCTTATCATCCCTTTCCATTCACTCAAATGGCTAGAAACTTCTCATTGTCTGAAAACCTGCCTCCAAACAAAATTATTGGATATCTCTTCATTTAATAAATCCCACCTACTACGGGGTCATCTCACCCTTTTCCCGCCGAAAATTCTCACGTTTTTTTACTCTTAGGTGGTCTGGGGGGGGGCGTTCTTGCACTCATAATTTTATCTAACGCTGTCAAGTATGACATTTACTATTCCCGACTTTCTTTTATTAAACTTACTTCTATCTATACAATTGTAACCTCTCTTCTTGACGTAACTAACTTTACACCTGGGTTCCCCATTATCGTGCCACTTAAAATCAGCAGCTGAGCCAGCCTTTTATCTTCTTAGCCCAACCTAAAATTCCATGTTATTCACGAGCATCCCCATGCTCTATTTCTATTCTTCTAATATAACCTACCTGGCTCTTAACCGAAACTCATCTTGAGAAAGAATATTCTAAGCTTACAATTATCTCACGCCTTGCCGATAGTTATCCGGCAAGCCGTAAGCATACTTTTCTGGAAGCAACTCAGGGCACTTTTGACCCCCTCATATCTCCGCGCTGGAGTATCCCAAAAATTTGAAACTTCGTTTTTCTAGAGTATTTGGCACACAGGACCAAAATTTAAAATTAAAACTTTCTATCTTTTCTAGTTCAGACGATATATGAACTCAAACATTCGATTTTTTGTCACTCACTCACTCACTCGTTCACGCGTCATCAAAAAGATTAGGTAGATCCCGTAGCCCTAGAAACTTGACATTTGGAAAAAAGGATACAAAGAAAGGAAAAATTATAAAATCCGGAAAATTCGACAAAAAAAACATTCGAAAATTCAACAAATTCCATCAAAATTGAAAATTGAAAATAATACGATCTTGTAGTCTTAGGAACTTAAGATTCGGTGTGAAGGTAGTGTTTATCATTCAGAAAAAGAAAACATCAAAAACACAAAAAAAATCGAAAGCAAAATTGAAAAAATCGAAAATCGAAAAAAATCGAAAAATTTCAAATAATCCGATTTTGTTGCGCTAGAAACTTGGAATTCGGAATAAAGGTAGTATTTAGGATGCAAAATAAGGAAAAATTAAAAATTTCGGAAAATTCGAAAAAAAAAATTCAAAAATTCGAAAAATTCGAAAAAAATTGAAAAAATTAAAATAATTTGATCTTTTAGCCTTAGAAACTTAAAATTCGCAGTAAAGATAGTGTTTAGGATTCAGAATAAGTTAAAATAAAAAACCAAATAAAATTCGAAAATAAAACAAAAAAATCGAAAAAATCGGAAAAATCGAAAAATAAGGAAAATTTGAAAATAATTCGATTTCATAGCGCTAGAAACTTGAAATTTGGAATAAAGGTAATATTTAAGATACTAAATAAGTAAAAATTCAAAAATATGGATAATTCAAAAATACCCATAAATTAGTGCAGACGATATATGACTCAAAGTTTCGATTTTTTGTCACTCACACACTCACTCACTTTCGCGTCATCAAAAAGATTGGGTATATCCCACGCCACAGAAACTGAAAATTTGGAATAAAGCTAGCATTTCGGATACAAAGAAAGGAAAAAATATAAAATCCGGAAAATTAAAAAAAAAAAAACATTCTAAAATTCAAAAAAATCGAACAAAATTGAAATTTGAAAATAACACGATCTTGCAGTCTTAAAAACTTAAAATTTGGTGTGAAGGTAGTGTTTAGAATTCAGAAAAAGAAAACATCAAAAACACACAAAAAAAATTGAAAATAAAATCGAAAAATCGAAAAAAATCGAAAAATTTCAAATAATCCAATTTTGTTGCGCTAGAAACTTGGAATTCGGAATAAAGGTAGTATTTAGGATGCAAAATAAGGAAAAATTAAAAAATCTAAAAAACTCGAAAAAAATCAAAAAAACGAAAAATTCGAAAAAATTTGAAATTTTTTTAAATAATTTGATCTTTTGGCCTTAGAAACTTAAAATTCGCGGTAAAGATAGTGTTTAGGATTCAGAATAAGTTAAAATAAAAACGCAATAAAATTCGAAAATAAAATAAAAAAATCGAAAGAAATCGAAAAATAAGGAAATTTTGAAAATAATTTGATTTCATAGCGCTAGAAACTTGAAATTTGGAATAAAGGTAATATTTAAGATACTAAATAAGGAAACATTAAAAAATATGGATAATTAAAAAAAAAATCGAAAATTTAAAAAAACAAAATAAAAAGAAAGAAAGAAAAAGAGAGAAATTGAAAATAATACGATCTCGTAGTCTTAGAAACTGAATATTTGGTGTAAAGGTAGTGTTTAGGATTCAGAAAAAGAAAAATTAAAAACACAACAAAAATTGAAAATAAAATAAAAAAAACGAAAAAAAAACGAAAATTTGAAAATAATTCGATTTTGTAAAGCTAGAAACTTAATATTTGGAATAAAGTTAGTATTTAGGATACAAAAAAAGAAATAAATAAAAAATCTGTAAAATTCGAAAAAAAATTCGAAAATTTGAAAATTGAAAAAAATTTGATTTTGTAGCTTTAGAACTTAAAATTCGGCGTAAACTTATTGTTTAAGATACAGAAAAAGGAAAAAATTAAAACACAATAAATTCGAAAATAGAATAAAAAACTCGAAAAAGATCGGAAATTTTAAAATAATTCGATTTTGTAGCTCTAGAAACTTAAAATTTGTAATAAAGGATACAAAATAAGAAAAAATTATAAAATCCAGAAAATTATAAAAAAAAATTGCGAAAAAATCAAAAAAAATATTTTTATCTTGTAGTCTTAGAAACTTAAAACTTGGTGTAAAGGTAGTATTTACTATTCAATAAAAGGAACAATTAAAAAATTCGAAAATAAAATCGAAAAATCGAAATATGTTTAAGAAATCGAAAATTCGAAAACAATTTGATTTTGTACTGCTAGAAACATTAGTTATAAGATAATTGTCCTATTAGCTAGTACAACGCCCCTAATTGTTTTATGTTATTTCCCCCGGATTATGGTTTTCTTTTCTTTCGTTTACGAATTTCGTTATAGAAAAGTTCCGCTATAGACTGGCTACGATATAGGCGATTTCTTTATAGACAAGTTTGTTTTCTTTCACATGTTGTACTCTATTTACTTCACATATGAAATATGGATTGTTAAATGATGTTAGCCCCACAAAAATTTTCACAGCTCCCCCTACCCTCGCGACATTACTGGCTGGTTATGGCTTGATAGTCCTTTCTAAATAAAATCAGGGTGACTCTAAGATTCACTTGATTTATCTCTAAATTGAACCTAAATGATCCTAAGAAGACGGATCAAATAATTACTATATTGGCTTGACAATCAGGTAACTTAGAATTAAAATCGAAAAATCAATAAATTCATAAAAAGTCGAAAATTTGAAAATAATTCGATTTTGTAGTCCTAGAAGATTGACATTTGGCAGAAAGGCAGGGTTTTGTACACAAAGTAAGGAAAAATTAAAAAATCCGTAAATAATAAAAAAAAGTCTAAAAAAAAACGAAAAAAAACCATCGAAAAAAGGAATATAGTTTGATTTATTGGAAATTTCCGGAAATTTTAATTTTGGCTTTCTTTTTATACTAAAAAGTTCTTTTATGTTAAATATCAAGTATCTAGGGCTGCGAGTTATATCTCAGATGCATAGCGCCTATCCTGGAAGCAATTGAGAGTACTTTTGACACTCCCCCTCCCATAATTTAGTGCTTGCCTAGGAACCTGAAATCTCTTTTTATCTACAGTACTTTGCAAACGAAACTAAAGCTTTAGTTTTTTGATACCTGTAAATAATAGGGACAGAGTGTGGGCTTAGCGAAAATCAGTGGATGATCTCCAAAAAGAACCCAAAATCAAGAAAAGGAGGGTTACTTACAAAAAGAAGTGAAATCTCATCAAAAAGTCACCTGTAAAAAATGCAGCCAAGTCTCGTAACTCATTTACCGTAAAAAGTACTGAGATCGTATAAAGCCAAGTTTAACTATCTTATTAACTCTGAAATTTTCATTCACAAAATCACTCCTAGTCTCTACATCTTTAGTTAATTATTATTTTGTGACTTGGCAATTACGCAGCACAGGGAAGTTATTACACCTTACTATGTTATGGGATGGGATGGGATAATTTAACTAAAGCAAATTATATACGCACAGGGAAGTTATTACACCTTCATATGTTATAGTATTATTTGATTAAGACTAACTATATACATCACATTCTCGTGCTGCGTAATTGCCAAGTCACAAAATAATAATTAACTAAAGATGTAGAAACTAGGAGTGATTTTGTGAATGAAAATTTCAAAGTTAATAAGATAGTTAAACTTGGCTTTATACGATCTCAGTACTTTTTACGGTAAATGAGTTACGAGACTTGGCTGCATTTTTTACAGGTGACTTTTTGATGAGATCAATATTTCACTTTATTAAACTGCGAAGTTTTGATGCACTATTCTGAATGTGTTGGAAAGTGTTTCATAATCCAAGCTTGACGTATGATTTTTTGCTCTTGTTTTTATTGAATTTGTTCAGGTAATCCCATTTCTTCTACAACTGTCGTATTTTTACAGATTTATTTTACAGTGTTGCAGAATTGAATAGCAGAGCATTTAATATTGCAGCTATAGGGAGAGAATATAAGAGATGAAACTTTTATAGGCATCTTATTTATATTGCTCTTATGAGAGGTAATGTTCAAACTTTAATAACTAACTATTTAAAGAGACATCAGTACTTTAAAAATAAATTGCAAGTGACTTGGTCTGTCAAATCACGGAGAATTTTTCTTGAGAAAAAATCAGATCATATCGGTGCATTCCGGAGAAAGAGCAAAACCCGAATATCGGCTCCACAAGCTAATAGACTTATTGTGGAAGTCAGTGGTGTCAATTTACACTTTTTTATGTTTTTTTTTTATTTTTTGCTGATAAAGATACTGACATATAAACATTCTAACTTCAGGACATACTAACATTCAGGTTGATATACTTCGAGCAGACTGTACAGAGCATGATATTGCGCTTTAATCTAGTTTTAGAAAACGGCAGATCTCACATTGATCATGTACTGCAATGACTATTACTAGTAAAATATTTTATGTTGTTCTGCCAATACCAAGAATAAACCTTGATTTTCGTCCTAATAATGACTTTTTAAACATTTTTTTTTTGTCAGGATAAATTGTATTTATTCCCAGAGAGATAAGATTAGCAAACATATATATATATTTGTAGATTTTTTTAAATACAATATCTTAGCCTGCACTGGCGCGTAAATAAAAACTGTCAAGAAAACTTTTTTATTTTTGTTATTTTTTATATTTTGGTGCAAATATACTATTAATTTATACTGTCACTAATAAAAATGAGTGCCACAGTGGAAGATCGTTTTGGGAGATTATTATTATTGTTAGAGAGAAAAACATTCCTATGTAAATATAGTACGAGGGTGGATCCAAAAAAAGGTTATAAGCAGCAGTATTTGAAAAGTAATTATTAAGGAGGGAACATTTTTTCCAGGGTGGAGACAGATGGCTCTAGTTGTCTTAAAGTTGTTGTGCGAGTAGAGTAGACAGTGTAAGTTTGCAGATGCGTCAGAGCGATAGAAATGGCAAGACGTTTAAAAAAGTTATCTTGCTTGGGAGTGAGAACCATGGGTAAAAAATTTGTCCCTGGCATGATGAGTGATGGTGTTATTCTCTTGCATGACAATGCCGGGTCTCATACTGCTCGCCGAATTCAAGAATTGCTGCAAAAATTCAAGTGGGAAGTCTGGAGCCACCCCCATACAGCCCAGATTTGACACTCAGTGACTAATTCCTTTTTCTGAAACAGAAAGAACACTTATCTGGAACAAGGTTCTCTACAGACAGTGATGTAAAAACAGCTGCCAAGAACTGGTTTAATGGGCAGAAATGTGATCTCTACAAAGCCGGGTTAACCCTTTAACGGATAAAGCACTTCAATTGCTAAAATGTTGAAATAAATGATTGACACCGGAAATTATAAACAAATTTATTTGTATATATCAAAAAAGCGGTATTTCACATACATAATAAATGGAAAACATTTCTATTAAAATTCTGCTGTCATTGTTGAATTTCGTAATTAAAGTTTTGTGGTTTCATAGGGAAACCAATGTCCGTTAAAGGGTTAAACAAGTTGGTCCTGCATTCAGATAAATGCCTAAATAGATTTGGTGATTATGTAGAAAAGAGATCGGCAAGTATGTCTCTTAATTCCCTTTTGTATTTTCTGTCTATTGTTAATAAATAATTTTTTATTACCCTTGTAACCTTTTTTTTGGATCCACCCTCGTATTAATGTATATTGTCGCTCATAAAAATTAATGAAACATCTCAAAATCGTGTACTATTATCACTTATGCTTCAAAAAGAGATAAAACGCAGAGTAACATTCAAATCAGAGGCGCCGACTTCACGGGACGAAAGAGTCACCCCATCGCCCCCGTGAAATCAACGCCTATGATAGATGGATGATGAAGCTTCCTCTTTTTTAGTTAAAAAAAAAAAAAAAGATCTGCTTGTTATAGGAAAATAATACAATCATATTGGAACCCAGAACAAGATCTGCTGCATTTTTTCTGCATATTTCATAACCTTCTATGAGAACAAAAAGAAAAAGCACAAACATGATAATTATTTCTTACCCTGTTTTTGCAAAAGCTACCCACATATCCATCATATCGTTGCTAAGTCCTTTTTCGTTTTCTAAAAATGTGTTGTAGAAAGGATTGCCAAACACGTACGGAGTTTCTTCAAAATGAGGTACTCCCGTCCATTCGGCAAATCGAGATGAAGGTGATCTGTAGTCAAAAAGATAGAAGTATACCGGGCGGTTCTTCAGTGACTGAAAGTCAGCATGGAATACAGTTGAACATGTAATGATAGAATCCCCAATAATATCACCCACGGCCTCTAAATATGTATATCTAGACCCTTCTTTCACTCGTTGGAAGTACTTTTGAACAATTTTAGCATGGTGTTCATTTTGCATCAACGACTCAACCGCTTTTTTAGCTGAAGCCTCATCAAAAGTCTTAGGATTAATTTTTTCACCGAATAGGTCATCATTCTCATAGCCTGACTGAAAAGCTATAAACATAGAGCCTTCGTTTCTTGTTACTCCGAGGAGCACTTCGGTATCTTTAAACTCACCCTTCCGCATCAAATCAGTGGGACTCATTGGAAGGAATTCATCTCCAATCCTTGGTACCAAAATTAAAAGCTTTTTAAAGAGAATTTCGTCGGCTTCAGTAAATTTCTCGGCTGGGAGACTTTTCATGCATTCGACGACCTTTTTCGGGTTTTCTTTTAGATCTTCATCATTAGCTGCACATCCTACGTGTTTACTAATCATTTGGCTGCCTATGCGTAACACGCCATTGTCATTAGCGAACATCGGATTGACAGTTGCCCCGCTTTGCATAATGCCTCTTTTGAAAAGATTTTTCGACAAAGGCGAAACCATGTGTAATGAGACAGAATACGAACCAGCACTTTCACCAAAGATTACTATGTTATCTGGATCACCACCAAAATGCTTTGCGTTGTCTTTGATCCACTTGAGAGCTAGTACTTGGTCGTACATACCCATGCTTCCAGCAGCTTCGTCAATGAAAGCTGAAATAATAATTATATTTCATTAGAAATTAATGGAAAAAATTACTCAAAGCAATTTATGTGTTGTGCGATTCAATCATAATACACTGCAAAAAATAACTGTTGATTTGCAAAATAACTGTTGACTGCAAAAAATAACTGCGCATGCGCGGTAGCGTATTACTGCTTGCGCGGCAGCGTATTACTGCTTATTTTACTATTTAATACTGTTAATTTTACGGTATAATACTGGCAGCTGGGGCGCCAGTTTTATACTGTAAAATCAACAGTTATTTTTTGCAGTGTAGGCCCAGAATATTCTCGAATAATCTCACTAGGATGAAGCAATATTAACAACCACCACCACAACAACAAATACGCTACATACCTGGAAGTATGTGTAATCGAGGGCATTTACATGTGATGCTGGAAATGATCTCTGTTTTCTGGCAGACACATTTTGAACGCGGCGTTCCATGTTCTTGAACGTATTGGCAAGGATATAGGGGAGGGATAGCAATAATTTCTCGTTCGATGTTTTCCTTCAAATCGTTCACAGTGCGAGGCTTGTTTCTGTAGATCTATCCTATGAGCATACCTCACAGGAAGAAGTCTGGTGGAGTCAGATTCGGCGACCGTGCCAGCAACTACCTCTTTAAAATTACCCTGGTGGCTAAGAAGGGCACAATTTCCGTCATGATCAGCAGGGTCATCTATTACTGAGCACAGGGTCGAGACTTTGCGTCCTGATCATGAGGAATACATGAGTTGCACATTGTTTCGTTCGACATGCTTCATCCTAGCGAAAGTTATTCAATAATATTATTTGGGGCTATTACGAGTGAACCATCCAGTGTATGGATGACAGATTATTTTCATTATATCAACATTGAAGGATTAAGTGAATGTTCTAAACTCATTAGTACTTACTTTGTTGCTTCTGCTGAAATTAAAACTTACTAAGAATGTATTACTAAGTAGTTATAGCTATTTTATTATTTAAAAACAGAAATCCGAATTCGAATGTCGTTCTTTTCTTTTGCTAAAACAATCACAAAATTTTCTTTTAAACTTCCATTCAACTGAGAATTGAATCTTCTGTAGTTATTTAGGAATAAAATAAGCTCAAAAGATCAATTCCATATTAGGTAGATTTCGTAAGAAATACTACCTATTACATTCTCAACTAAGTTGGAATTTTTGAAAATTTTTTGCAGATCTACGCTGATTATGGCTCCCTGAACCCAAAACCACCCCCAGTTCAAAAGTTTATCTATCTATCTATCTATATCACATTTTATGGACACGATAACTGCAATAATTCTGCACAGATCTCTTCGAAACTGATACATGAAATCAAGGGGCATAAAATCTCGGTCAAGTTCGTTAATGGGCAAAATCGAACCAAGGGGGGGGGGGGGGAGGGTGGAGGGTCTTTTGTGAAAACAGAAAAAACCCATAATTTTTTAATTATGATACGTATCGAATCCGTTTGAAGTTAATATTACTTGTAGGAGAAGGGCCGAAAATTTATGTATGACAGATTTTTGATATAATTAAAAATAGCCCCAGGGGTGAAGGGGGGGGGGGGGGGTTAAAGGAAAAAAATTTATAACTTCGTCAATTCCCAAGATTTCAAATCCGCTTAAATTTATTATAAATCCTCTTAATATTATCTAAAACATTTATACTGACAAGTTTTTTATAGGACCAACTCTTATAGCAAAAAAAAAATCCCTGCTGTCTCTGCTTGCAAACAAGTTAGGTTTCGAAGTAGGCGTTTCCAACTGCCGCATCATGGGAAAAAGGCCATTTCATCCGCAATTTCTAACAAACAGGCGCCCCACGGTCTGTGTCTTCGAAATCTACCTGTGCCTGTAGGCCGAGCCGTCAGGGATTTTTTAAATATTAACACAGTCGCAATCTCTGACGTGAAACCATGTCTTTTGGACATCTGTACCTCCACCTACAGGCATTTCTTTTTCTTTTTATAATGTCACATTTTTTTTTCTCTAAAATATATACAATATTTGTAAATATACAATTAGTGTACTATGCATATAAATACACCGATTAGTTATAGTATTATTATAAATATACATTTGTAATATAAACTCGAATACAGAAAAAAATATATTTTTTAAATATTGCAAATGTAGGAGTGATGCCCACAGGCGGAGTTTACTGTTCAAAAGATTAAAACAATATCCAATATCATATTTCGATTCCAGAATAAATAGCTGCTTTGGTTGCCAAATTTGAAATCATTCGATGCAAAAAAATGCAGGAACTATACAGACGTAATTTTTTAAGCTTCTATTGTTAAATTAATTTTTAATATTTTCATTCATGTTTCCTGAAATTAGCATTTTTTACGCTATTATTTTCTGTTCGATTGCTATTAAGTATCTTAAATATAATTACTTGATTTCCATGCATTTTTATAATTAATATGCATGAAGTAGAAATATGGAATTAATATTTAAAAGAAAAAAATCTAAAGTGACCCCACTCTATTTTCCGAACACTTTATAGAATACTCTGCATTCAGGTAGCAGGTAATTCAAAAGCAACCTAAAAATATGTAACGCAACAAGGGTTTCCAATTTGGCCTTTTCTAACCATTTAACACTTTTTCCCGAACACCGCTCGGGCAAGAAGAGTTTGCTTTTTTCGTTACTAAAAGCTTTTGTATACCACGAAATTTTTACTGTAATTTTCGTTTTATTATTGTGAGACATTTTTTGATTATATAAGGTAAATACTATTTTGGTACGGAAAAAGTGGTGTTTGGTACTCACTTTGGTCCTTTTTTTTAAACCATTTCACAGTTTTTACCAAACACCGCTCTGGTAAGGAGAGTTTGCTTTCTTCGTTACTAAAAGCTTTTGTATACCACGAAATTTTTACTGTAATTTTCGTTTTATTATTGTGAGACATTTTTTGATTATATAAGGTAAATACTATTTTGGTACGTAAAAAGTGGTGTTTGGTCCTCATTTTTGTCCTGTTTTTTTAACCATTTCACAGTTTTTACCGAACACCGCTCTGGTAAGGAGAGTTTGCTTTCTTCGTTACTAAAAGCTTTTGTATACCACGAAATTTTTACTGTAATTTTCGTTTTATTATTGTGACACATTTTTTGATTATATAAGCTAAATACTATTTTGGTACGGAAAAAGTGGTGTTTTGTCCTCACTTTGGTCCTTTTTTTTAAAACCAATTCACAGTTTTTACCAAACACCGCTCTGGTAAGGAGAGTTTGCTTTCTTCGTTACTAAAAGCTTTTGTATACCACGAAATTTTTACTGTAATTTTCGTTTTATTATTGTGACACATTTTTTGATTATATAAGCTAAATACTATTTTGGTACGGAAAAAGTGGTGTTTGGTCCTCACTTTGGTCCTTTTTTTTTAAACCAATTCACAGTTTTTACCAAACACCGCTCTGGTAAGGAGAGTTTGCTTTCTTCGTTACTAAAAGCTTTTGTATACCACGAAATTTTTACTGTAATTTTCGTTTTATTATTGTGAGACATTTTTTGATTATATAAGCTAAATACTATTTTGGTACGGAAAAAGTGGTGTTTGAATCTCACTTTGGCCCTTTTTTTTTTTAACCATTTAACAGTTTACCCCGAACATTGCTCGAGTAAGAAGAGTTTGCTTTCTTCGTTACTAAAAGCTTTTGTATACCACTAACTTTTAACTTCGTTTTATTAATTCGCAGACATTTTTTGATTATATAAGGTAAATATTTTGGTACGGAAAAAGTGGTGTTTGATCCTCATTTTTAGTTATTGTGTCAAAAAAAAAAAAAAAAAAAAAAGGCAAGAAAGAAAGGAAAAAAAAAACTGAAATTGTTCAGGGGTTAAATTTTGAAATTCCGATAGACGGATTCTTACTTTATGTAATCACAAAATGTCTGTTATTAAATAAAGCTAAATTTACTATTCGGAATTTTCCGGTATAAATTCGATATTTGTGAATTAAAAAAAATATGGAGTGACTTTACTCAACTTTCTGAATTTTTTTACAGAATACCATGCATTCAAATAAATACTAATATAAAAATAAAAAAAGTGAGATCTTTATTTTAAAAAGTGAAATATTTCCAATGATGAAAATGACCTCATCTTCTAAAGAAAGTGTGCGTTTTCATTTATAAAGCTCAACTTGGCGTAATTTCATTAGATTTGTAATCCACCTAAGCTGAAATTATTCCTGTAAATTAAAATAAATATTGAAATTGAATTTATATAATCATTTTAATGGGAGTTTTAAGTTGTTTTAAATATAAATGTTTCACAAGCTTTTCCTCAACTACTTGTAATACTTCAATTTTCCTACTAAAATGAACTACAAATTTCCATTTTTATATACATAAACCAAATTAAGTTAAATAAAAGAGTGTAAAAACCATCAGCAGTACATTTTGAAGAGCCGTGCAGTTATTTAAAAAATGATTAAAACATAAATAAATACGACAGCAATTTTTAAATGATTTATTTAGCACTTTTCAAACACGAATGATATTTTTACTGAAAGTATTAATGGAAGGTTCTTCCGAAACGGCTTGATTTTTAGGACATTTTCGGGATTTTCTCTTTTTTTGTTGTTGTTGATGTTAAAAAAATGAGCATAGAAAAAAAAAACAAGCTGGAAATTGTACGTCAAACGTGATAAATGAGGTGCGTTCGTACTATAACTAGTTTTAGTGAAATGAATTATATCATCTGTTATTATGACATGATTAATTTCCGTAATAAAATAAGTATATTTTAAGTTGGCAACATTTTATCTTTTGTTGACATTTACTGAAAATTCCAATGGGAAACTTAAACCTATCTTTGAAAATTTCAGAACTTGAAATCTATATTCAGACTCTTTTTTCCATTTAATATCTATGTCACCGGAAACATCTATCCAAAAAACTGTTGGTAGATTATATGACTGCTATAATTAAACAATGTTAGTACATAAATTCGGTTTTTAAATTCAGTAATTCGGAAATAATATGACGCCATCTTAAATAGGACGTAATCACCATGGCAACTTAGAATCATTACCTATCATGGGATATCATTGAATTAATTACGTATGATAGGATTTAATAGAATGAAGAATGTGACTATAACTTGGTCATAGAGGTTACACTGCAAAAAATAACTGTTGATTTTACAGTATAAAACTGGCACCCCAGCTGCCAGTATTATACCGTAAAATTAACAGTATTAAATAGTAAAATAAGCAGTAATACGCTGCCGCGCAAGCAGTAATACGCTACCGCGCAAGCTGCCAGTATTATACCGTAAAATTAACAGTATTAAAAGCTGGGGTGCCAGTTTTATACTGTAAAATCAACAGTTATTTTTTGCAGTGTATAAAATCTCATATGTACGTCATATATGACTATTATAACATCATGCATGTCAGATAACGTGGCGATACATCTCGGTCGCTTGACGATTAATCCCCGGAAGCTGCTAAAACAAAGTAGTACCGATTTTTAAAAAAAAATTCAAATTACTTAATAAATATTTTTATTAATATCTTTTATAGTTTTGATTCGATTTCATAAAATTTTGAAATGACTCGACAAAATTCTCAAACGATTATATTTATTAAATTTCAAACCATTCGGTTGGGTAGTTTTTGCGCTGTTATATGCGACGGACGGACTAGACGACGACTATAGGTGCTACGTATTTATATAATTACGAACGCACCTAAAAAGATTTTTGACGTTGTATTTTTTGAATTTTTGTCTAAGTGTGTTAAAATTGTCATACAAAAAATTTAACATTCCATTTGATCTAATAACCTCCAAGTTCACTATGTTACGGCGTGCATAATAAATTGGTATACCTGATTGCGCTCTTAAAGAGGCTCATGCCTTTTGAAACCTTTTTACGCCAGTGAAATGTGATGTGGTTTCGAGTTCTTATAATTTTTTAAACATTTATTGAAATTACACAAACCTCTCTAATATATTTAATTATTTCAGGCTTTATAAAATGTAAAAATAAACGCTTATATAATAAAAAAATATTAATATAATAAATATAGATTAACATAATATAATAACAGATTAATATAATAAAAATTACAATTCAGTTAATATTGTAAAATTTTCACAAATTTTTTCAGCGATCCGAAAGTTAAATTTTTTCTTTACTTTTTTTATGACTACTTAATTATTTTACGAAATATTTTCTATTATTCAAATTTAATTGAATTTTGTAAATAGTTCCTGTCAAAGATCTTATATATCATTAATTCATTATATTAAACATAGTTTAGAGATCCTTTTAACACATATTTTATGTTCATTACATCCATTTTCAATTATGTTATCTTACGGATCGTGACATACCATGTGAAAAAAATTCTGAAAATTTTGCGATATTAACTAAACTATATTTTTTACCATATTATATTATAAGTGTAATCTGCAATATGGCTTAAATATAATTCAGAGGTTTGTGTATTTTGAATAGGTATTTAAAAAATTATGAGAACTCGAAACCACATCACATTTCACTGGCGGTGGAAAGGTATCAGAAGGTATGTGATCCCTCTCCCCCCTTAAATAATTTTAGAAAAAATCACACGAATTCTTAAAATATATGAAATTAATGGGATGCCAAACTTCAAATTTATAAGCTAAATCAAAAATTCACAAAATGGCGGCTGTTTAAAGTTGTAGGTCAACTTTTTTGCTAATGTTTTAAAAAATCGAAATTATTAAAAAAAAAAATTAACTTTTAAAGGTTTGTTATCCAATTAAAAAAAAGTCTAGTTTGATGTGGAAAAAAAAGTCGATAGTTTTAACGGTTTAGGCGTGAGAAGGTACACCGATTGAAAAAAACGTGTTCCAAGAATATGCTAATAATCTGTATTATAATATAAACTTTGTAAATACATTTGCAAATGTAAATTCGACAATAAAAAAACAAACGAATTAAATAAATCAAAAGCATTTTCTTACCCGTAAAGAATCCAAGTGTACCAACCCTATAATTCATAGACGCCACAATAACATCACCATGCTCTGCGAGGGCAGCTCCATCATAGATTTTTAGGTTTGAAGATCCTAACATAAATCCACCTCCATGAATGAAAACCATTACTGTCTTCGGAGCGCTCTCAGTTTTCGGAACCCATAAATTGAGGTACAGGCAATCTTCATCCATTTTGTCCATTCTTTCGCTATTATTAAACAATTTGGAGAACATTTCCATCATTGGCTGGACGCAAGCTACAGGTACCTCTTTTGCATCAAGCGTTTCTCTCCATGGTGATTTAGGAACTGGTCTTGCGAATCTCAAATTTCCTATGGGAGGTTCAGCGTAAGGAATGCCCAGGAATGCCTCCACATTTTTTGTATCTAGGGATATTCCTCTAACAGGTCCACTGTTTGTTTGTACAATTTTATCACCATTTACAAGCGCAACGAGTAGAAGTAAAAGTAAATGTATCATTTTGTGAGAAGAAAATCTGAAAATAAATGAAAAAAAGTCAGCCAGAATATATTTGAAAGCAAATTCAGTAGAACTCGGTTGATACGAGAAACAAGGGAATTACCGTTGAGTTTCAAATGGTTAATCAGCATTAATCATTCTATGATTATTTCATTTTTAAAAAGTAAACATTCATTCAATTGGAAAGAAGATTAAGATTTTATAATTTCGATGCTTTTTGCAGTAGCATTAATTATGCTCAATAGTATCATTAGTAGTCAACTCTGTACAATCATCTGCATGATTTAGGATCAAAAGTTTTGTGGATTATAGATCATTGTATTGTTTATGAATTTTTCCTTTCGTCTAACTACAGATTAGTAATATTTTTGTGAAAACTGAAATGCCGAGAAGAAATAAGCAAAGGTAGTTTAACACTTTAAACATATAATGAAACATTAAATAGTATATATCCACACTTTATTTAGGCATGGCGCCATTGCTTATCTATTTCCAGTATGACTCCTCCATGTTATTTTAACATAGTAACACCCGTAGTTCAAGTACTGAGTTTCTTCCCGCCGCGCCGTTTTATCTTTGATGCCACAATTTTTTTTCAAACATGAAATTTCATAACTAAAATTTTAAAATGATTTATTTTTAATATTGTCTTATATAGTAACCATATCCCAAGCTAAAGTTAAATAGGGTGATTTAAAGTCAACACTCTTGTACGCCGATAACGCCCGATAGTGAAAAATAAGTTATTAACAAAGTTTGATTTTTTTTTTTTTTTTTTTTTTTTTTTTTTTAAAGTTTTATAGTATGATGGCTGTACTCAAGATGAAAATAGGAGTTTTGATTCAACGCAATTTACTTTTTGCATTTATAGCAGCTCTTGGAAGGAAATAGTGTAACCAAATTTAAGTAAAATTATTTTTTTTTTTGTTTTGTTTTTAATCTATGATAGCTAAACTGAAGTTAAAAGTAGGTGTCATAGATTCAACAGAATTTTCTTTTGTGTTTATAGCGTCCACTACCGTGAACAGTGTTGAATTCAGGGGGTGGCCCGGGGGCGACATCCCCCCCCCCCCAAGGAGCATTGAAATGTCCCCTCCGGAAGATTTGAAATTTTATATTTTCAAAGGTCAAAAACTGCAATTTTCCCCCCGAACTGTATAATGTCCCTCCGGCGCCTCAGAAATCCCTCCCCGGGAAAAGTGTCTGAATTCAACACTGACCGTGAAATAAGGTAACTAAATTTAAATAGATTTTTTTTTTTTAATAACTTTTATTCTGTCATGGAGAAAGTTGTGTTTTGATAAAATTTTTCTCATGATAGGTTTTTTTACGCTCGTAGCTCTCCTGGTAGGAAATTGCATAACTAAAACTTTAAAATAGATTTTTGTTATGTTTTGTCATACGAGTACTATACTCCAAGTTAAAATTAAGTAATACAGATTCAACAAAATTTTCTTTTACGCTTATAGCGTCCCCTGACCGGAAATAGGGCAACATAATTTAAATAAAATTGATTTTTATGTTTTTCATAAATCTTCATAATAAGCTTCTGTAGCGTCAGTTTTATGTTTAGATTAAAAAAAAAAAAAAAATTACATGATAGGTTTTTTACGCTGGTACCACCCCTGATGGAAAATTGCATAACTAAAATTTTAAAATGTATTTTTTTTTATGTTTTCTCAAGTGTCAACCATATTCCAAGTTAAATTTAGATAGGGTAATTTGAACTCAACTTTCTTTAACGCTGATAATGCCCCTAGCGAGAAATATATTAATCAAATTTAAAAAGTGGTTTTTTTCTGTGTTTCATTGTATGACGGCCGTATTCAAGATAAAAATAGCTCGAATTGATTCAACACAATTTTCTTTTGCATTTAAGCGCCCCCTGGTGGAATATATGTTAACCAAATTTAAGAAAAATCGATGTTTCAGTGTTTCACTATATGACAGCTACACTGAAGTTACAAATAGGTTGCATAGATTCAACACAATTTTCTTTTTCGTTTATAACGTCCCATGGCAAGAAATAGGGTAATTAAATTTAAAAAAAAAAAAGATTTTTATGGGTGTTTTTATTATACATTTTTAGAATAAGCTTTTGCCACGGTGAAATTTATACTTGGTAAAAATTTTCGCATGATAGATTTTTTTCCTTCGGGTGGGAAATTGCATAATTAAAATTTAAAATTATTTTTATATTTTCCCAGATGGCAACCATACTCCAAGTTAAAATTAGGTAATACAGATTCAACAAAATTTACTCTTACATTTATAACGCTCCCTGAGAGGAAATAGGTAACCGAATTTATTTTGTATTTGTAAAATTAATTTTTTTATGTTTCATTGTATGACAGTAATACTGAAGTTAAAGTGGGGTAGCACAGATACAAATACAACACAATTTTCTTTTGCGTTTAAACTTTCCGTTGCGGGAAATAGGTTAACCAAATTTAAATAAAATTGATTTTTATGTTTTTTTAAATATTTTTTTAGAATAAGCTTCTGCCATGATGAAATATATGTTTTAATAAAAATGTTCACATGATAGGTTTTTGTTTACGCCGGTAGCCCTCCTTGTGGGAAAATGTTTTCATTATTGATTTTTTATGCTCAAATTGGAAGTGAAACTACAGCAACCCGTATTACTGCACTGGCGAAACATTTTGGATTAATCATTGATAAATTTATATCAGAAATTGTGATACGATACCGCATAAATCAAACCCTTATTATGGTTCTCTCTAATTTTAAATGAGTTCGTCTGAATGCAGTAGTTATTAAAAAACTTGACACATTAAACAAACACAAAATTTGCAGAACAAATTAAACAAAAATATTTCCTGGATTATTTAGTCCCGAGAAAGGACGGATATTAAGACATTCCATTCCATTCAGTTGGTTTTGCACTTAATGTTGAGTTATTGGTAAAAAATATGGCTAAACTAATTGAACTTTAAAAAATAAAACAGAATTCAAACAATATGACATTTAAACCACACTAAAATCTAGATTCCGTTCAAAAGAAATCGACATAAATCATAAACTTTATTATTATTATTATTTCCCATCTTCACAAGCTGCAAACAATTTTATTACAGATTAAACCTTAATATGTTCATGATGGGTGTTTACAAAATGATAAGCTACATGCAAAATACATACCTTTAAAAAAGTCTAAGATTTATTTCGATTTCATTGAACGGAATCAAAGTTTTTAGGGTGGTTTAAATATCATACTGTTTTAATTTAATTTTTATTTTTTTGAAGCACAATTGCTTTAACCATATTTATTATCAAATTTTAACACTAAATGAAGAAGTACCCGAGTGAAATATCTTAATATCTCACCCTTCTTGGGCCTAAATAATGTAGGAAATAACTTTAAAAAATTGTTCTACAAATTATGTTTTTGTCTGATTGGTTATTTAATTTCTTATATATTGGCACAATGGAAGTTTAATATTTCTAATATGAACAGTAGTTTATGTATATTCTATCAAATCGTCTACAGACCAACAGTCTTGGATGTACAGTATCCAAGAAACTGTCAAATAAACACTTTGTTGACGTTAATTTAACTACTGTTGCAAAATTATTTCTCCACCCACATATAGTATTTTCACGAATGCAAAACTTAAAAGTGTAGTTTCTCTTTTAATATTGAATTTCGTTTTACTTTTTTTAAATATTAATATTTTAGAGTACAACATATTAAACCCATCAAACTTTTAAAATTAAATTAAATTTATCAGAAAATGGATGATTGGTGTATATTAATATCATATTAATTTTGTACTATGAGCCTTAATATTAAATTTGTTTTCCATTGTTTAAATCTTAAAGTGAATAACGGATTTTAGAGAATTGAGCATCATGCACTGCCGGATTTCGGAAAATCAACTATATTATGATATATTTTCTGATAAGAAATTTGGAATTTAAAATGCTTAAAGAATATGACATGCCTAAAAACTCATATCAAAGCTTATATGTGAGCGTCAATTATATGCTTTGGTTATTCACTTTGCGCACATCAATCTAAAACAATACATAACATTACTTTAAACAAATAAAATAGGAAATATTCCAATTATTTAATTTTAAGATTGGATCAAGAATCGATCGAGAATTTTCATTTTTTATTTGCAGTGATTAATATTGAGATGACAAATATATTAATTAAAAAAAATAATAAAGCAACAACAAAACAAATTACATTACAAATAAATTATTACTATTTTGTTAGAAAAATTTGTATGCCAAGCGAAAACATCAAGAAACATCCTACCTTACGCTCTCTTTGAAATGTTTCAAGCAGAAGAATAAGTTTCAAGGGCGAACTAAACTTATCCTCGATACATGACAGTGCAGAAAGAAGTCTTATCTAGGGATATTCGCGGAGCATTAAATACACAATGCAGATAATATTACATATTTGATTAAACAGATATGGCTAAGTATAATGCTACAACTTTCAATTCAATCTTGAATGCTTTTATGATATCGGTGTTTGAACAGCAATTTCTGACAGCTTTAGTCACAGAAAAGATACCGATGGAATTTTACTTCTAAGAATAGGGTAGAAATTTACACGAGATTGAAGGAGGAAAAAAAAAATCGAAAAACAAGTTCATATAAAAACTCTGAACTTCCCGTTTAAGCGGCATGAGGCTAAATAAATTAGTAAGCAGGCACGTCAAAAGCAAGGTTACTGTCAAAAGCATATGACGAAAGCAGAATTGAGGCGTTCATTATCAAAGTGTATCAGCTTCATAAAACATTATCCAAATATATTTGGAGGTAAAAAGTTAACGGGCTATCATGATTTCATTCAGAATTAGAGTCCAGCACGGGTTGTGTTCTACCAGACCCGAACACGGAAATTCTTTTTTAAGTCAACCACAACCCGATCCGAACCTGAAATATTCACACTCGACCCCGACCGAACTCGAAGTGGAAGACAATTAATCCATATTTTAATACAATTATGGAAAAGTTTTTTCCAATTATGTATATAATATCAATTTTATCTGTTTTGTGTTACTTGGGTGATCGCAAGTGTTATTTTATAATTAAATTTATTATTCGCCCCCTAATTGTCTTCGCGAGTAAAGATTCAGTGAAAAATATGGCGTCAAACATGTTCTTTACATCCTCGAAGTTCAAGGACAATTCGTCAAGAATTTCACTAGATATTCGACAAACCATGTAAAATAGATAGTGTCCGGTCACTGTCCCTTAATTTATGGACATGGGTGTAGATTTTAACAGATGGCAAATATAGTGTTTATTATTATTATTATTACTTATTTATTTATTCAGACCCGGTGTCATCATTGTCAGTGCAATATCAGTACTATCAGTCAGTGAATTAGGGAACATGATGTTTATATTATAAATTTTAACAAATGGCTAATATAGTGTTTATTAACACTATATGGCCTTTGTAACCCTGTAAGCAATAATGGCACTTTTTTTCTTGAAATAAAAAATTACTGGATCCCTTACTCCCTTACACTGGCAAGGATCCCTTAAGCATTAAACGAATTAAATACATAATGATTAATTATACCATAGATTTTAACATATAGCTAATAAAGTGTTTATTATTTATTTATTTATTTATTCAGACCCTGTGCCATCATCCATCAGTGCAACATCAGTGTCACCAGTCAGTGAATTAGAGATCATGATGTTTATATTATAGATTTTAACAAATAGCTAATATAATGTTTATTAACACTATATGGACCCTGTGAGCGATTACGGCAGTTTTTTCTTCTTGAAACAAAATTTTACCCGATGATTGCAAAGATCCTTTAATCATTAAACGAATTAAATACATAATAATAATAATTATACCATAGATTTTAACATATAGCTAATAAAGTATTTATTACTTATTTATATATTTATAAAGACCCAGTGTCATCATCCATCAGTGCAACAACGTCATCAATCAATGAATTAGGTATCATGATGTTTATATTATAGATTTTAACAAATATAGGGTTTATTAACCTTAATGGCCACCCCCGTGAGCGATTATGGCAATTTTTTCTTCTTGAAATAAAAATTTACCTGATGACTGGAAGGCTCACTTAAGCATTAAACGGATTAAATAATAATAATAATACTTATACAATAGATTTTAACATGTGACTGATACAGTTTATTATTATTATTATTTATTTATTTATTTAGAGCCAGTGTGACCCATCAGTGTAACAGCAGTGCCATCAGTCCATGAGTTAAAGATCATGATGTTTATATTATACATTTTAACAGATGGCTAATCTGCTGTTTATTAACACTATATGACCTCTGAGTCACTGATTTGCTCATTAACGCTCCAATACCTATACATAAAAATGCCTTCAGAATTAAGAAGAGATTGAATATTCATGGTATTGCGTTTGTTTAACAAGCATTGACATTTCCAAGCAAGTAGATTTAATTTAACATAAATTTCAGAACGACAGAGCTCGAACAGAGTTGCGTAGTTCAATATTTGTTCTTCAGGTAGTGAAAGTAAACCTTTCACCAGTAGACCCGTGAGAAGATTTAGCACTGGCAGTCTAATATTTTTTAGATGCAAATTCAAACTTATAAAAAATAAGGACTAAGCAAACAACATTATTCAAGCCAGACTATCATCTCATTTATTCCATGGAAGTCATAGTAAAAAGTGATCGCAGATACCTAAGGCAAAAAAATATATATATCAATCGTATTTTAACTACATTACAGGATGACATCATCTGTTTCGGAAAAAAAACATGGGATAAAGAAAAGTAAATTGAGCATATGAATTTAAATTTTGCTGTTTAATCATAAATATAAAATAGACCCGTGCAGAAACAACGTCCCACTTTATCTTTATTTTACTTTTTTTATTAAATAATCGTTGTTGGGCACGATACAGTGTGGTATTTTATTTTTATGGCAACATTGATTTCAGAAAAAACTTTCCTTTCATTTCTGAAAACATTGCTGATTTAATTTTTAGTAAACTGCAATTTTTAATCAAAAAACATATTTCAACGAAATGTAAATGTCAGAAGCCACTTCAAAATCCTTTCATATGGTATCTAATTTATTGTTCTGCGTTTTGTATTCGCTTAGAAAAAGAGATGTTGACAACAGAAATAATATATAGGATTGTAGGTGAAAGTACCTCTTAATAATAGAATCTTTAATATAAAGCGCATGATCCACTCAATTATTAGCGCTCCTATATTTATATAGAGCAATTTTAGGCTTTTTATAACATTCATTTGTTTTAATTTAAGATTCTTAATAATAATTTTTTCATCTGTCATGTTTGACAAGCCTTTATTTAATAATAAATAAATATTTATCTGAAAATAATATGTAGGTTTGTTTTAAAAAACCTGAAATGTATGTTTCTCGTCTTGCATTTTCAGGTACCAATCCCTAATGCATGCCTATGCCCTCAATAACACTATCTTCTATTTTAATATTTTTTTTTATATGTAAAAGCTATAAAATGATAATAACAAATAAAATAAATCAAAAGTATTTTCTTACCCGAAAAGAATTCCAACGTGCGAACCCTGTAATTCATAGACGCCACAATAACATTGTTGTGATGTGAGGGATTAGCACCATCATAAATTTTTATGTTTGACGATCCTTCACAAATCCACCACCATACATAAAAACCATTACCAGCTTCATAGTTTTTCACTGTTTGGACCCCTAAATTTGGGTATAGGCAATCTTCATCCATTTTGCTGCTTTTATTTTAATTTTGAGCTCTGTTATACATTGGACATAAGCTACAGCCAACTTTTTGCATGTTGCATCGAACGTTTCGGTCCATGGTGATTTAGGAATAGGTTTTGCAAATCTTAAATTCGCAAAACCTAAGGAAGTTCAGCATACGGAATGCCCAGGAATGTCTTCACATTTTTTGTATCTAAGGATATTTGTCTACCAGGTCCACTGTTTGTTTGTATAACTCTATCACCATTTAGAAACGAAATGAGTAAAAGAAAAAAATAAGTAATGTCATTTTGAGAGAAGAAAATCTAAAAATAAATGAAAAAAAGCACAATTTATTAACAATATATTTGAAAACCAAATTTTTTAATTAGTTCAATGAAATCTAGAATTTATATTTTTGCTGCTCAATATTTTTTTAGTAGTATTTATCATGCTCTATTTAAAAAACATAATCAGTTATCCGTTTTTAAAAAAATAGTTGTTTTCCCAACTCTATCACCATTTAAAAATGTGACGAGTAAAATATGTGTATCATTTTGTTGTAAGGAAATCTAAAAATTAGAAGTAAAATATACTAAATTTATTAAAATACCTTTAAAAACAAATATTCAGTTATACTTCAATAAAATCTAGAATTTATATTTTAATGTTTTGAAAAATTTTAACTGCAGTATAAGGTAAAGATAGGATAGTCTGCGCACAATTCAAAAGAATAGCAATAAAAAATCTAAATATTAATTTTTTGCTAAACTATTCAGGAATAATTTTTACTTCATTTGTTTTTTATGCATTTCCATTGCTATTTTGTTGTTATGTTGAAATTTAGTAGAACAGTTGTAATAAAACCAAGAAAGTTATTTTGCGCAATCTGTCCTTATAGGGTTGGTGTGATTGCGCACATGGGTAGGAGAGATTGTTACTAATAATAACTACAATTAAATTGTTAACAATACTAATTACACTTAAATGACATTGCTGTAAGGTTTTTGTGAACAAATATTATTGAATTAGGAGTGAACATTTCAACCTAATGATTAAAGAATCAGAAAAAGGCAATAATTTTAAAAACGATTAAAAAATTTTAATTAAAGGAAAAAAAAATTAAAGAATCAGAAAAAGCAAGTCCAGATAATATTACAAAATAAAATTAAGTTACTTGATAACACGTTTAACTTAAAATTAGTCTATTTTCATTTTCCATTTTTTATGCAAATTTACCAATAAGCTGCGTAATCTCTCCTAGCATGGAAAATAATGGGAACACTTGCGCCATCTCTCCTAAGTAGCAGATGCGCAAACTCTCCAATTTCGGCAGAAGAGATTGCGCGGCCTTTTATTTAAACATGACCTCTTCTAAAACGAACCGTTGATGTTCACATTGTTAGTCTAGATTAGTAGCTTATGAGAAATCGTTTAAGTTTAAAATGTTTTGTACTATTGACATTGTATAGAAATTCTGATGAATAGCTATGAAAATTGAAGCACTTACTTTGGGAAAACAAAACAAAATAGCAATACTTTATCTTAGATGCTGAAAGCAATCAACGTGCACTTTCAAGTAAACACTCCACTACTGTTGTTGTACAACTACCTGGAGTCGCTGCGCGCTCACTCTACTCCTTCCCCCGAACCCCTATGTGCGCAATCTCACCGACTGCGCCATCTCTCCTGACTTTACGTTACATCATGCTTTGAAGATCTCATTAAAAAATATCATGTATCAATCTAAAAGAATAAAAAAAGGGAAAAAAAAGAAAATCTAAAAAAAAGCATAATCGTAATGAAAATTTTCATTAGTTTCGAAAGTAATTTAGAATTTATGTTTTGTTGGTTTTTCGCATGTCTTCTTCGACAATATTTAGGATATATTGAAAACGACACGTATAAAAATCAAAGATTTCTTAGGAAGATGAAGATTATTATTATTATTTCCGTAAGAAATTTATGCTTTTTGGAGTATCTTTTATTATGTTTCAAAAGTTATATGCTTCCGGAAGGAATTTCTGCATTACCGGGGAGGACGGAGAAATCATAAAGTCACGGCGAAGAATTTGCATTTCACAGCATTAGTTAACAGAAAATCTGAAAACTTACAGTAGGACACTGTCAAGCTCCGGAATAAGGTAGCTCCCCAATCCACCCTCTGAATTCATTACTGAATGCTATGATGAGAAATTTGAAATTTAGCATTTTAAAGGAAATTTATATGCATAAAAATCGTATATCATCAGTTATGCAGGTGCGTGTGTTATGTGCTAATTTCTTTGCATATTTAATCTGAAACAAAGTATCAACATATAAACCAATAAAATAGAAAGTACTCTAAATATTTTAATTCAAGATTCGATCTATGGTAACTCTTTTATTTAAGTTTTTAACGAGAAGTAAATGCTTTAATATTTGCCATAAATTAAAAGTAGAAGACAAACGACAATCTTATATTATAAAGCAAAAACATGTTTGCCAATAACGCAGACGTCATATTTACGGTAGAAACACCTGACCAATAAATTTAGATTTTACTACAATCTTTTTAACTTCTAAACACCGCACAATTTCAGATTTTACACCGTCGAATAGAAACTGTTTCTTATTTCAAATGCAATTTGTTTGAAAACAGTATCTCAATTGACTGTTTTTTTATTGTTTTAAAAATTTTTTTCAAGCATTATTGTTTTTTAAATGTATCTCTGTCGCGTGCAGTCCTTTTACAAAAGATTAAGTAGTTTTCAATTGAAATAAACACAAATAATTCAGAATTTGCTTCAGCTAACATTCCCTAACAAAATTAAAACTCAATCAATAAGTATATAAAGTTATATAAATAAGACACAAAGATCAGGGTACATAAGCTGTGTGTTTTGGCCCTTGAAATAAGACTAAAATTCGTTTTGTTATACTGACTTAAAACTTCTAATATTAAAAAGTGAAATAATTATTCTGTACGATTTCAACAATAGTTTTTGCATTTTGTTCGGATTTATATGACTTACACAAGCTCAAAAGTTCGTATTATTCGTAGTTTTTGATGAAAAGTACGCAATTTCTTCAAATTTCACCTCAATTATTTATATGAGCACAATCGTGCAACACTTTATTCTTTACATATCTTATAAAATACATCAAAATGTACAATATGTAAAAATAAATGAGTTGCAAAGCTGCGCTCATAGTAAAATATTAAAAATAGAGAGTTAAGTAACTGCATTCCCTCACGTCAATAACAGACTTTAGGATGCAACAACGTGTTTAAACGTGCTAAAATGAACGTAACTATTGCTAATGTGAAGGAATGCAGTTATTAACAATAGTTACGTTCATTTTTTCACGTTTAAACACGTTGCTGTATCCTAAAGTCTCTTAGTGACGTGAAGGAAAGCAGTTACTTAACTCTCTATTTTTATTTTTTTACTATGAGCGCAGCTTTGCAACACTTTTATTTTTACATATATTGTAAATTTTGATGTATTTTATAAGATATGTAAAGGATAAAGTCTTGCATGATTGCGCTCATATAAATAATTGAGGTGAAATTTGGAGAAATTGCGTATTTTTCATCAAAAACTACGAATAATACGAACTTTGAGCTTATGTAAGTCATATAAATCCGAACAAAATGCAAAAATTATTGTTGAAATCGTACAGGATAAACCTTGTAATATTAAAAAGTGAAGTAATTAAGTCAGTATAACAAAATCGAATTTTAGCCTTATTTCGTGGGCCACAAACACGGCTTATGGACCCGGATCCTTCAACAGACATGTAATAAAACTACCCACATAAACCATTGAAATTATCAGAATCAAAAAAGAATCTATTAGTAGAGAAATCTTTGGTGATATTTCTTCGGCTATTAACTCCTGGCATACGGCTCATATAAAAGTATAGCTTTTAATAAATTTCTAAACTTCATTTGAATCCAATATTGCTATTTATCATATATAAGTGCTTTTTGTTGTTGTTAATGGGCAATCTAAAAAAATATATATTAACTGTAAAAAATAAATTAGAGTTTTTTCAATTTTAAAAAAGTAGTTTTCAGCTATATTCTGTAAGCCGGGAAGTCCGAGTTTGATTCCGTAGTATGAATAAGATTTATCGTTTTAGTCACGGAATATATACAAGTCAGACGGAACATTCAAAAACGTATTACATCTTTTCTCTTACGCTTTCCTTGAACTATCAAACACTGGATTAAATTTCAAGGGCGTTCTCAAAATTTTATCATTACAGGAGAGTATAAATCTCATCTGAGGATATTCGTGGAACATTAAATAAACACTGCAGATGCCCCCGAGATACTATTAGATACGATATTTTTCGATGTATGCCGTGCAATAGTGTAACATGAGCACCCCCCGATTTTTAAGCGACACATTTGGGAAATAAATTTCTGATACAAAATGAAAGGAAAACATATTTCTTACAGATTCTATTCTTTAAAAATCTAACACATTTGTTATTAAAATAAAATTTTCCACTTCATGTCCTCTAATTTTAAGAACGCTGAGTTGTAGATAAGAAAAAAATTATTCATTTAAAAAGAAGGAAAAACCATGCATGAAACATAGATTATGAAACACCCTCTAACGCATTCAGAATTACTGTTGCAAAACTTCACCGTTTACTAAGGTGAAAAATGGTGTCTAAGCAAACAAAGTCAATGTCAAACCTGGAGGAGAGGCTTACCTTTCGGCTTAAGCTCAACTAGCCCCGCACAGCAGGTTTGTTTACCTTGTGGCAAAGCCTTACAATATAGGGTGTTTCTAAATGTATATCGGGGTTTTAACGCTTTGTAGTATATATTATAAAAAACTTAAAATTATACTTAATACATAAAATGAAAGAGCAACTCAAACAGTTTTACCTATAAGCTTACAAGTGTTCAATGGGAACACCTTTCGTCACACGGCACACATCAAGTCGATAGCTCAGTTCTTCCCAAACGCCACTCTACGCTCACCCGATCTTGAGACGCCTTGAGATTTCTTGGGAGCTGTTGCAACAATTACCCCACAAACACTAATTAATGTTTGGGAAGAACTGAGCTATCAACTTCATATGTGCTGTGTGCTGTGTGACGAAAGGTGTTCACATTGAACACTTGTAAGCTTGTAGGTAAAGTTTGAGTTGCTCTTTCATTTTATGTATTAATTATAATTTTAAGTTGTATGTAATAAATACTACCAAGTGTTAAAACCCCGATATTCATTTAGAAACACCCTGTATAATTATTAAAGATGTGAGAAAACAATAAATACAAAATAATACTAATAGCTCACTTATTGCACGATAAACAATTAATAAATACTATAATGTCAAAGGAAATAACCATTGTTTGAATAGTAGCATCGAGTGTATAGAAAGACTTATTTGGGAAAAAACTTCAATAATTAAATAGGGGTATTTACAGTAAACAGTTAACATAATTTCAGCAATGTACTAGTACTAAGAATATTAGGGAATAGCATAAATGATTGTATAAAAATATGTACCTGTAGAGAAAACAATAAACACTTTAGAAAACGCACAACACATTTGAAAACCGAATTTCAGCAATTACCATCTATAGTAGAAAAGATATCGGAATTTTTTTGTGCAGCCCAGTATATGATCTATAGATTCGTATACATATTACATAGTATGTAAAAATTAAGCTCAGTTCGAAAACGCAAAACACAGTTGAAAATTCTCCTTCACCAATTTCCGTCAATAAGCGGAAATGTATTTGAATTCTTTTGGGCAGCCCTGTATAGGATCTGTAGAATTTATGCATACCAAGTAAGAAGCAAAAAAATAGTTAAATTTAAAAACGCATACCACAGTTAAAAACGCACTTCCAGGAATTATTTCTCATAGACAGTACTGTTGTGGCGCGCTGGTTCATAGTTAACCCTGGCTAGCTCAACAAACAAGAACGAAAAATCATGCGTCAAGCGTAGATTATGTAACACTTTCCAACTCTTCCAAAATAATTTTACAAATCATTACCGTTTAATGAGAATAAAGATAAGATCTAAGTAAACAATTTGAAAAACGCATAACATATATTTAAAAACCCAATTTCAGGAATTATTAACAATATTAGAAAAAATATAAGAATTCTTTTGTGCAGCCCTGTATATGATCTATAGATTTGTATATATGTTACATGGAACGCTAAATTTTAGTTTAGATAGGGAATGCGTAGCACAGTTTAAAATTTCCCTTTTGGAATTTCCTTCAATAAACGCAAATGTACTCCAGAACTTTTGTGCTGCCCTGTATATGATTTATAGAATTTATACACACCAAGTAATAGAAAAAAATGAGTTAAATTTATAAACGCGTCAAGCAACTGAAAAAGCATTTCCAGCAATTATTGTTAACAGACAGTATCAAATTCTTTTGTGTGTTCCTGTAAATGAACGATAAATGCTATACTCTAAATATTCTAAAGTAAGCCTCTTGTAATGTACCTAAGTCACATATATAAATTTCAATTTGTTTAAAATATTTAAAAATTCTTAAAATAAACCGCAAACGACTTTTCTCCATGGACCGTAATGCAACGGGATCTTTTTGAGTGTCCCTGAAAAACAAATTTAAGTACTATACATACCATATTCTACAATAAGCCTCTTGTAGTGCACCTCAGTGATATGTATCAATTTCAATATGTTTGAAATTGTATAACATCATTAAAATAAAACGCAAGTAATATCTCCCCATAGATCGTAATGTAACGGAATTCTTTTGAGTGTCCCTGTAAAAAAACTATAAGTGCTACCCACTTCATATTCATTACCGAACATGCCATAGTAAACTTCAATAACATATATCAATTGCATGACTATACATAAATATTTAGGTGAGTTAGAGCACGGACAGACAGACAGAGAAACCGAATTCATAAACACTCTTCAACTATGTTGGAAAGTGTTAAAAAGCCAGAAAATAAGATAAAACCAGTTTTTATATAAAACTTTAAAAGGGAAGGATCACGGTTGAGTCTCATTCACAGAAATTTAGCTCGGACTGATGAATGCTGTCTAAATAAGACCAATAGAGAAATATACTTTACTACGCCGTAAGAGAAACTGGTCGAATAAGACGAGTAAACAAAACTTTAACTTACGCACAGATGACCACTGCAACCCTTGCAATCTTAACTTTAAAACTTCGGAACTATCCTTTGCTGCGACGTGCAGGTTTCCACAGCTTTGATAAAAGGTGGCTAAATACCTAAAATCATAGCAGCCCGTGGCCGCCAACACAATTTTATTGAAATAATCAGTCTAATTTATCTTACCAAAGTCAAGCTTTTACTCTAAGCAAGCTTCACATCAGGAGCACAACCTCTTTATGCTGATAGGAGCGGGGCTCGAATTCCACTGGGACGAGATACGACCAAATTCAACGATACACCCATTTGCACCTACTTAAATACATTGCTGAATAGCCAGAAAAGCCAACATTTGCACAAAACTGCTACGAAACACAGAAAACCCACAAGTACACGTGCATTCGCCGAAAGTTAAAATAAAATAGTCTACAGATGTCGCTACATGCACACAAATAGTATTTTCACAATACGATCTAAATCAAAACAAACAGCTGTCTTTATGAGGAGTCGCCAATCCACTGCACTGTAACCGAATTTTTTGTCCGTTCCTGTGAAGAAACGATAAATGCTATACATTGCATTGATCAGAGCACCCTATTATATAGTCAGAATCTCATAGTGCACCTCAGTGATGTATATCAATTTCAAAAGGTTTGAAATAGGTTAACATCATTAAAATACACTACGAACGATTTTTCCCCCATAGACACTAATCTAACGAAATTCTTTTCAGTGCCCCTGTAAATTAACTATAAATGCTACACACTTCATTCACAATACCGAACATGCCATGGTAAACCTCAATAACATATATCATTTACATGGCAGTCCGAGTATATTTACACTGGTTAGAACACGGACAGACAGATAGACGGCCTAACAGCAAAAAGACAAACCGAATTCATAAACATTTTTCGACTATCTTGGGAAGTGTTAAAAACATTTTTCGACTGTTTTGGAAAGTGTTAAAAATCTTTTTCTTTCTCCAACGAATAATGCTTTTCAGGTATGATAAAGTAATGTATCTAGAACTCATCCTACATTTCATTACTACCAGTCGATGTGTTTAAGGAATTTTACATAACAAGTGCTTTTGTACACTCTTTTATTTAACTCAACTTGGTTTTTGTATGTAAAGGTGGAATTTTGTAATAGATTTTTTGCCCCCTTCCTGATAGGCAAGAATTATAAAAAATGTGTACACAAATGTGTTTCCCATGACAGTGCAACATTTTAAACTTTTTTAGAAATTAATTAGAAATTAACAAGTTAATTTAAAGGCATATATTCATTAGACTGTTGCGGGTGATAAAACGCAAAATATTCTTTAGAATTACAATTATTTACGAGTTAAACGATACAAATAATGATGCGTTAAACCATTCTCGCATAAATAAGCCAACGGGCTGTGAAAATGCAACAACGGAATAATTTAAGCAATAAAATGTAGAAAATATAATTTAAAAATATGGAGTGTACAAATTAAAAAAAAAAGTACTCTTTATCATTTAATAGTTGAATATTAATAAAAAATTTTATTATATGTTGTGAAACCAGTTAAAAATCGTCACTAGATAGTTTAACAAGAACGCAAAATCATGCTTCAAACAAAGATTATGAAACACTTTCCAACACATCCAGAAAACTGTAACGAAACTTCGCCGTTAAATAAGGTGAAAAAGGTATGTAAATAAACAGTTTAGAAGACATATAACACGTTAAAAAATCCAGTTTTAGCAATTACCTTAGATAGTTAAAAAAAAAGTACAATTATTTTGTGCAGCCCTGTATATAATCTATAGATTTGCATATATACTACGTAGCATGCTAACATTTAGTTCAGTTAGAAAATTTACTTTTAGCAATTTTCACGAATATCATTCGAATGCTTTTTTACAGCCCTGTATATTATCTAAAGGCTTTTGTACTCACGTGTATTAAGATAATATTTAATTCATTTAAAAAAAACGCTATAAGTAGATCATAACACCACTTAAATGCACTTCCAGCAGTTATCAACCATAAACGGCAAGATGTCTTGTTTGCGTAGTCCTGTATATGTAGTGGAATTTATTTATATTCCACAAACTTCTATTAGTATACTAAATATAGTTCAGCAGGAAAATGCATAACACAATTAAAATCTACCGGGAAAATATCCGAAATTCCTTTGTGTAGCCCTGTGTATATGATCACCAGAATTTATACACATCACGTGCTTTGCAAAAATTTAGTTAAACTTAAAAAGGAAAACCAAAGTTGAAAATGTGCACTTCCAGCAATTATCCCGCATAGACAGACAGTACACAAATTCTTTTGTGTGTCCCTGTAAATGAACGATAAATACAATGCACACCATAAATTTCAGTAAGCAACTTATAGCGCATTTCAGTAATGCATATAAATCTCATTATGTGTGAAATAGTGTAAAATCATTGAAATATACTATAAGCGATTTTTCCTCGTGACCTATGAAACAGATTTATTTTATCAGGTACGCTAATGGCACCCGGTGCATGTAAAATCCGTCGTGGGTGTAAAGTCCTCCAAGTTACCTGTGAATTACACCTCTGGGGGTGCCTAGCCTGGTGAAGGTCTCGTCACCAGATCAAGGTTCTAAATTACGAGACCAACTCGAATAGTGATGGCATGACGTATGGATAAGCGATGCAGCGAGGAAATAGTAAATATCCCAGCATCTCACATCCGTCCGGAATGCCATCACTACACTGCGCAGTGCTCAACCGTTTCATACAAAATCAATTAGCAACCGGCCAACTAAGAATAAGCAATTAAGGCAACAAGCCGCACTGAAGCCACGTCGGCCTATATAGATTTAACAAACACATCTTCGCTAAGCGGAGAGCAGGTGAATCCTCGCTCCGTTGTCAGGTATTAACCCGTTAAGCTAGGCAAAAGCCTGGCAGATAGGGGCCAGGTCAGCGGTCTAACAAAAAAAAAAAAAAAAAAAAAAAAAAACAGATTGATTTTGTGTGACTCTGTAAGTGAATAATTATTGTCTTGATATTATTTATAATTATAAATTGTTTTGAAATTGCTACTCATATTTTTCAGCTGTAGAATAAGAAAACCACGTTGTCAATAAACTTTCGGGATGCACTGTAGTAACTCATGGTATTTTAATTTCCTAAATAAATAACAAGAAAAAAAATTATGCATTATTTGTTTATCTTTATGCACCATAATTAAGTTTCGTGAGTTCTCGTAAAGTCCTACTTTGAGCTAATTTAATTTGTACTATCTATTATAAAATAAATCTGGTCATAATTCGATATTTTCATTTTTGCCCGTAAAGGGTTAAGCGGATATACTACAAGAGAGGGAATGTGTGAGTGTATTGCTCAATATTGTCTGGATAAGATTCTGCATGCATGTCCGGTTCATGTATTCAAATTTTGTGATTTCACATTGTTTAGTGTTACCAGTTGGGTACTATTATTTTATTCAGTTTCTTGATTGCCACCAGTTTTATGAGAAAGTAAAATTCGCCTTATTTAATGACAGATTAAATAATGAGAAAAAAAAGGCGAATTATACCATTTAAAAAAGTGGTGCCAATCATGTTATCTTAATTAAAAAACTAACCCACTGGCAAAACTGTTGTCCCCCTCCCCCCTTTTTAAAAAAAAAAGTTACTGATGAACTTTTGGACAGCAGTGCAGATGCTCTCAATATGATAAAATCTAGTGACGTAAAACAGACCAAAAATAGACAGTAGTAAATACATATTTTAAAATTATGCTTATTTTTTATTTAGCAGTTTCGCACATAATTACATTTATTGCCCATTAAGCAAATTGCTAAGGTTAGTTTTCTGTTTCTTAAAGCATATTTTCAACACAAACGAATAAATTTCCATTTTTGCTTGGCAAAAGTGGAATGTGTTATTTCACTAACATTCAGTCACTAACATTCTTTCTGATGATTAAATTGTCCAGTCACTAATATTTTTTCGATTGTGGATCCGTACAAATCTCTCCATGCTTCACATCGGTAATTGTCTGGTCTCACACCCACTTTGTCTCTCATACCAATGATGAGGTATTTAGGATCTTCATAAGTGTACTTGGGCCATTTCAATCCACCAGGGATGCTTGGATTTCTAAAAGAAAAAAAAAAAAAGAATAAGACTTAAAGGCCGAATTATTGCAAACTAGTAAAAGCCTTTGCACGCATGATTCTTACAGTATGCCAAGTGGTTTTCGTGTGCCTACTAACATTAAGGGGAATTTATATTGCTACGGATAATTTAAATATTACTAATTAAGTCGCTTTTTAATCAAGATTCAATCTTGTAACATTAGGCGAATGTGAGATTTGGATTGATGAGAACGCCTTCATTCAAACCCATTGGCAGTCAACCTCTTCCAAAAACACACTATTAAATTTGCAGCAAACTGTCCAGTCATTTGACCGTTTTTATAGAAAACGGTTACATAACAGTAATTTAGCGCTCTGACCATATTACTGCCTATATTATGGTCAGACTAGAGTTAAATTACAGATTTTTTGCAAAAACGGTCAAATGATTGGAGAGTTGGCTGCAATTTTTTAACATTGCAGTTACAATGCACTTTTCTTGGGAACTCTGTTTATTAGTTATAATACAATGAAAGGTTTTTAAAAAAAAGAATCTGTTCATTAATTTCAGATTATATTTCCTGAGAAAAAAAAAAGTTTCTTTTTTCACTATAGGCATAGCTTGATTCGCCATAAAAATCCAAATGCCGGTTACGTAACAAGTTGGAAACATTCATTTAGTTTATTTAATCGCCATTTCTGTACGTCGGAAAGCTAAATATAGTATTTAAGGAGTACTATATGCAGTATTAAAGAAAGTATTTCCTACCTAGTGCGCAATCATGTCTTTATTATTATTATTAATTTAATTAATTATAGCAGTTACTGATACTGACGTTTTATCCCATTGCTCAGAATCGTTATATCTAACACTGGCATGACAAATAATGATTTTTTCTTTTCTTTTCAATTTAAAAAACATTAAATTAAAAAGTAAAACTGTTCATTCGGATCCACGTGTTAGTCATATCTATACCAAATTTAAAGTTTATAGACTCACAGTTTCAGAGAAATTATAGTGAAAATATAACTGTAGAACATTTTTCTACCATTTCACTCATTCAAAATTCGATTTTTTTGAAAAATTTTCTTTGAGAGCATCACGTACGTCTTAATAGAAATATACATGCCAAATTTAAAGTTTCTTGTACCGATAATTTCAGAGTAATCATGATTATGGAACGTTTTACAATCATTTCATCCTTTTAAATCTTAAATATTTTAACAAACATTCTTAGCGAACATTTATGTCTTAAAGTAACCATCAATCGATCTTCATGTTTTTAAGCCTCAACAGATTCAAAACAATCGGAATTTTAGAACGTTTTTTGCTCTTGCACCCTCTTGAGAGCAGTTTGTTATAAAGATAAAATATGGCCTATTTTTAAGCAGAGACTGCCATCAGTGTTATCTTGAGGTAAGGCAATCGGTTCAGTAGTTCCAAGGTAATCGTGATTTTTGAACGTTTTCAGCTCATTTTATCCTTTTAAATTTTTAAATTTTAGAAACTGTTATGAGCGAACGTGTACGTTTTAAAAGTAACTATCATGTCGAGTTTCACATTTCTAGCCATACCATTTAGAAAGAAATCGTAATTTAGAAACTTTTTTAGGGCATTCTCGGTTCATTTCATTGTTTTGAATTTCGATTTTTTAGACCCGCTTCGCATTTAGATCTCAATGGTAACCATTAAGTCAATTTCATGTTTCTAGCTTCAACTTATTCAATGAAATTGTAATTTTAGAATATTTGTCATTTTTCCACCCTTTTGAGGGCAGTTAAACAGAATTAAAAAGTAACCCAGTTTTAATTAGACAATGTCACCAACTTTTTTTCTGAAAGCTTTTCTGTAATCGGTCCAGTTATTCAAAAGTAATCGCAATTTTAGAACTTTTTTACTCCTGCACCTTTTTTTATTTCGAGTTTTTTCGGTGAAACATTTACGTCTTAAAAGTAACAGCCGTGTCAAATGTCAAGTTTCTAGTCCTAACAATTCCAAATAAATCGTAATTTAGAATTTTTTAAGATGTCTTCCACTTATTTCACCCTTTTAAATTTAGAATTTTTCTAACCGTTCTTAGTGAGTATTGACATAATAAAAGTAACCATCATGCCACATTTCAAGTTTCTAGCCCCAAAAGTATAACAGAAATCGCAATTTCATAAAGATTTTTGCTCCTCTACTCTCTTTGGATCTCAAACCTACATAAAATATAGTCTGCGTTGGAGCAGAGACTATCACCATAATTTTTAATACCATACGAAATTTCAAGTTTCTAGCCCCAACAATGTCACATGAAATCCCAATTTTAGAACGTTTTTTGAACCCTACTCTTTTAAATTTCGTTTTAAATAGCAACTATCCGGTGCGATCAATTACGTTTTAAAAGTAAAGGCCATGTCAAATTTCTAGTTTTTTAGCCCTACCACCTCCAAATAAATCGTAATTTAGAACGTTTTTATAAAGTCTTCCGCTCATTTCACCCTTTTAAATTTCGAATTTTTTAGAAACCATTTTTAGCCAGCATTTTCATCATAAAAGTAACCATCATGCTAAATTTCAAGCTTCTAGCCCCAATAGCATGATAGGAATCGAAATTTTAGAATGATTTTTGCTTCTGAACCCTCTTTACGGCTAGTACCGACATAAAATATAGCCTATGGTAGATCAGAGTCAGTTATCATGATTTTTCCACCATTATTTTTTAAATAGGTTCGGTAGTTCTAGAGATTAAATTTACAAACAAACAAACGTTACTTCTTTACAACATTAGTATCGATGTAGTTTATGTGCATTACTATGAGTTTCAACTTGCAGGTAATATGCATTTGTTAGAATTTACACAATTTTTAAATGTTGAAGGACGAATCCATATGAAGTGTTTTAAACAGGGGTAAACCATATCGTCTTGCGGCTATACGGAGTAAATAAACTTTGAAAATTTTCAAACTTCTCTACTCTTCTATTTTTATTGTTTCGATTCGTAGTGATGTTGAAGTATTAACTAAAAAGTTAGAAATAATTTATTAATAATAATTAATAAAAAATGTGTGGTTGATTGACTTAATCGGAGGAAAAACAAAGCATTTTCACGTGAAAATACTGCAGCCAAATAAATTATAATTCTTCAGTGCTAACTTTCACGTAAATGGCACTGGTTAGCGAATGCAGTTTGACAGTAATTTTTGTATCATAATGGCTTAGCATCAGTGAGTTATTAATAGTTAATTTTAAAGTCTATTATGCAATTAATATTAAGAGAATCTACGCCAAAGATTACATAGTGGTTTATTTGCAAAAAAATTGGCACAGTTTAAATGCGACCGCACGCATGGTTGGAAAAACAATGGCTTACATGTCCTCTTCGTAGCGAGTTCAAATCCCATGCAGTCTCTTATTCTTTCTTCACTTCAAGAATTGTTTAGCACATAATTTACAGATCGATAGAAAGAGATAATGAAAAAAATATCATCCAGAGGGAAATACATTTAAATTTAGAAATTTATTTTCTATTCATAAAAGTATACAGTTAATTGCTATGGTCGTTGAAAAACATATATACTGCAAATGATAATCGTTTCTGTAAAACTATTTTTATTAACTTTGTTTCTAAAATAATTGAAATTAAAGAAGAACATCCGGCTAAGATTTTTTTGCTACAAGATCTGGAACGTAATTTTACATGGATTTCCTCATAACATATACCTAAAGAATAAAAAAAAAACGGTCTTCTAAAAAAGTAACAAATTTAAGTTTGAGGCTTTCGTTAAATCACATATTATAAAATAAAGCTTTTCCACATTTCACAAAAAAAAGAAAGAAATGCGTATAAATTGAAAGAATAATTGTAAGATCTCATTACTATCATTAATTTAAGTTTCTGTACATTTCATAACCAAATATTAGAAGAAATAGAAAAGTGCAAATAAGGTAGTATATAGATATTGTTTCTTACCCTGTTTTAGCAAAAGCTACCCACATGTCCATCATATCTTTGCTCAGTTCTTCTTCATTTTTTGAAAATACTTTCAGCAGAGGATTTCCAAACACATACTGAACTTCTTCAAAGTGGGGCACTCCTGTCCATTCAGAAAATCGAGATGAAGGTGATCTGTAGTCAAAAACATAAAAATATACAGGGTGGTTCTTCAATGATTGAAAATCAGCATGGAACACAGTTGAACACGTAATCAAAGAGTCCCCTAGAATATCACTGACGGCGTCTAAATATGTATATCTAGACTCTTCTTTCACTCGATTGAAATAGTATTGGACGATTTTAGCATGATGCTCATTTTGCTTAAACATCTCAGTCATTTTTTCAGCTGTAGTTTCGTTGAAAGAATCTGTATCTACCGTTTCACCAAATATATCGCCCGTCTCAAAACCTAATTGGAAAGCTATAAACATTGAACCTTCATCTCTTGTTACTCCAAGAAGCACTTCGGTGTCTTTAAACTCGCCTTTTCGGAACAAATCTGTCGGACTCATTGGAAGAAATTCATCTCCAACTCTTGGCACCAGAAATGCAAGTTTTTTAAAGAGAACTTCATCAGCTTCAGTAAACTTTTCAGCCGGAATGTTTTTCATGCATTCGACGACCTTTTTCGGATTTTCTTTGAGGTCTTCCCTATCAACCGCACATCCTACAGCCTTACTAATCATTTGACTACCCATGCGCAACACGTCGTTGTTAGTAGAGTACATTGGATGAACAGCTGCCCCACTTTGTAGAATGGCTCTTTTGAAAAGGTTTTTCGACAAAGGTGAAACCATGTGTAATGATATAGAAAAGGCACCAGCACTTTCACCAAACAATACTATGTCATCCGGATCACCACCAAAATGGTGAGCGTTGTCTTTGATCCACTGGATAGCTAGCATTTGGTCGTACATACCCATGCTTCCTGCAGCCTCATCAATGAAAGCTGAAATAATAGTTATATTCTGTTAGAAACGGGAAAAATGAGAAGATATAATACAACAATAAAAAAAATCATGTGTTGCACATGGAAGATAAATTAGTTTTCTAACATTATCCATTAATATTTGGGTAATCCTTATTAGACATTTTTTGAAATTTCTAGTGTAAATGAAAATACGTCAAAAATAAATTACAAGTATTTGAAAATAGTTAACTGTTTAAATTAAAAAAAAGAAACAAATTTAACTAATTATTAATACGAATACTGAATCCATAATACGAACTTCAGCTCCATTTTTTTTATAAAGATGTATTATTATCAGACACAGCTTAAAATCGCAGAATTGGTGCTCAAATCAAAATGAATTCATTTAGAATAAAAATATACATTAATTCTCACATCAGAAATACAAATTAATCTGTAAATATATAATGAGAGTCCTGGAATGCTGTTTTGAATTTGTTTAACACTTACGTGTGTAAAATATGATTAATAGTCTGTATTAGTCTGTACATTTGTTATTATTATTATTATTATTATTATTATTGTATGCAATAATTAGTGCATGCCATTGTATTTACTTCTATCATTACATTTATAATACAGAAATTAGAAACAAGCTAAGAAAAGGTATTTGTAGTATTTGTACTTCAGTTAATAGTCTGCAGACGGCAACATTAAAATTGATAAGCATGCTTCTCCCGTCATCTGTTCACTAGAACTATTTGTCTTATAGCTGTAAATAGTCTCAGAATGTTTTTGATGTGGTGTCGTTACGTGTTGTGTTCGCAAAATCTAATAAAACATATAACCTGGCCTCATTCGGAGTCCTTGAAGTATATGATTATTTTAATTAGTTAATCTTCAAAATATACACTAAATGGCGATGAACAAAAGTGAAAAAGCTCTTACCAGAATTATTTTAAAAAGAAGTGAAGCGCTGATCAAAATGGCATTACAGACTTGTTTCCCGAAAGTAGGTTCTAATATTATCTACGGCGGTGGTAAGTGTACATTTTTTTCTTTTCTGAGTTAAATAAAGTGATATAATTTTTTCTAACTTTATAGAATTCGACTATTCCCTTTAAATGCTCGCAACTGTATGTTAAAAGGCTGGAACAAGCTTTTATACCACATGTTATTAAGGAAGAAAAAAATGTCCCTGCCATTATTTCTTGCATGGGGATCAAAGTTATATAATTCATTAAGTGATTTATCATTCTCTAAATTTTCGGTATCATTAAAATATGAAGAGATTGTTGATTTTGTGAATAAACACTTAAGCCCCAAATAAAATTTGCAAGAGAATAAAATTTCGTAAATATATACAATTTCAAAGTGCGTGTCAAAGTGCAATTCAAGATTTTTCTGCTAGATTAAAAAAAAAATTAGGACTTATCGTGTATTTTTGGTGATACATTAAACGAAAACCTTTTGGAACAATTTTTTTCCATATTTAAAAAATGAAAATATTTAGAGTAAATTAATTACCCAGGTTGATGCCATAAATTTTGATAAAGCTGTTGAAAAAACCGTGGCTTTATAAAATGCAGGAACTGATATTTTAGAATTCAAACATAAAAGTATAAATATAAATAAAATTGCATATACTAAAAATGTAGAACCTAACAGTTATCAAAATAGTTCTCAAAAACAGAAAATCGACACTCATGCAAATAATGTAAATATGGGAATTTTGAGGTAAATAAGAATAATTTGAAATGTTATAGTTATGGGAATGCATCATATTTAGCTAATGTATGTAGATAGATTCATTTTATTTGCAACCAGTGTACAAAAAGAGGCCATTTGAGTAAAGTATGTAAAAGTAAAAATAACAATGTTCAGAAACACATGAATGTATTGCATACAGTGATATTTTATCTTTACGTCATGATAAAGGTATGAGTCTCACAAAAGTGTCTGCTTTAATTGAAAATAAATCTAAAGCTGAAATGGAGTTAGATACCGGTTCTGGAATTCTTGTGATGCCTATTAAACATTTTCACAGAATTTTTCCAAATTACAATTTCTTTTCCGCGAGATGTTCAGTTAAGAACTGCAACTGATGAAAATTTTAAACTGGTTAGGTGTGCACAGGTAGATATTTATTATAAAGATAAAACCAAAAATGTTAAACTGTATTTGATTAAAGAAGATACACTGCAAATAGAGGCGTCTTAAATTCGGACACATATGTGTCTGAAAAAGCAATTCAGACACTTAAGTGTCTGTTGAGAATTTATTTGATCACATGTCTGTGGGAGGAGTTCAGCTTACGGCGTTACGTAACGTGACGTAATATTTACACCGAACTGATTAGAAAACTTGTTTTTTTAGTTTGAATAATTTTTGTATCTTGAATATGGAACAATATCTCGGCTGCTCTCATGGAATTTATAATTTTTCAGTCTAATTATCATTATTAATTTACTGTTGTGTTTAAGTTTGTTGTTAAATAAAAAGAAGAAAAGGCAAGGACTATTATTATGAAATTATGATCAACACAGCGCCAGATATTTATAATTGTTTGTTATTTCGATTTCATGCTTTGTTAACGCGGGATTTCAAGAATATGTTCTGTTCGGAATTCGTCGTCGATGTAACTATATAGGAAAAAATATTTATTGCAAGTTTTTTTCGTGCACTAAGCTTGGATATAAGGTACTGTAAAACTTTATTATTATTATTATTATTATTATTCCATAATTCGAACTTCATGCACGAAATTGATTTCTACTATTGATACATTTATTGAGAGTATTGATACTCAAAGTGACAATGATCAGTTTAAATTTTCGGAATATTTAATAAATTTACAAGACAAACAAGATGACCTTAAAAATTTAAATGAAAAAATTAAAGAATTAATTACAGATGAAACGCAATTCGAAAACGAAATCCAAAAGTCGCTTGAGTATGACGAATCTATATCTGATTCGAAAACCATTATCAGAAGTAAATTAAAACAATTCAAGGTCGAGCAATCTGAATCTGTTAAAAGTATTAATACTATTTCTAATTTAAATAATGTATCACAGAATCCTTTCATTTTGCATAAACTAAATATAACCACCTTTAGTGGTAATCCAAGTAAATTCTTGGAATTTTATAAAAGTTTTGAAAGCGCTATAGATTCAAATGAATCTTTAAGTACCGTTGATAAATTTTTATATTTGAAATCTTTCTTAACCGATGAAGCTTACAAATCAGTAGCTGGTTTTGCTTTAAAAGAAGAAAATTATAAGTCTTGTTTAACCTTGTTAAAAGAAAGATACGGAAAACAAGACCAGTTAATTAATTGTTTTGTTAATAAACTATTAGAAATCGAACCTGTTAAATCTTTATCAAATATTAAGGGGCTCAGACATATTTATGATGAAAGTGAAGTCAGTATAAGGAATTTGCAATCTATGGGTATTGCATCAGATAAATTTGGATAGATATTAATCCCTATATTGTTAAAACAACTGTCACATAATCTAGTGGTAGAATTTCACAGAAAAAGGGATCCTAAGAAACTGGGTGATGTAGGTGAATTAATGAAATTCATCAAGTTTGAAATTGAATCTAGGGAGACTGCAGATCTAGTGTCAGGAATTTCGTTGAAAGGTCAGGAAACGTTTCGTTCGAAAGCTGAATATTCTAAACAGAAATTTAAAATAAAAAAAATATTTCCCGACATCAGCTGCATTAAATACTATTGCTAAAAGTGTTTGCATTTTTTGAAATTCTAATTCGCATACTGTATTAGGATTCAAAATCCTAACAAATGAACAAAAATGATTTAAGTTAAAGAAAGACGGTCGTTGTTATAAATGCTTTTTCAAACACTTACAGTCAGTTTGTAAAGTAAAAATTCAGCCCTGTCAAACATTTCAGAGTACACAACATAATCACTTATTTTCCCCCCAAACAAAATGTAAAAAATTGGTTCAAAATCAAGATACAAAATTAAAACAAGCTACCCAAATTCCTGAAAATGAAACAATAGTGCAATCTATTCATAAGTCGAAAAATTTGAGAAATAATTATATCACTCTACATCAAACTGCTTGTGTTCAGGTGGAAAGTGGATCTAAAAATTATTTGCCAGAATACTATATGATTCTGCTTCTACAAAAACATTTATTCGGAGTGATTTGGCAAAGGCATTAAATGCTAAAATCTTAAGAAAAGGAAAACTTTTCATTTACACATTTTCTAACAGAAATCCTACAGAAAAAGAATTTGAATGTGTATTAATAACCTGGAGAAGCAGATACCATCCGTATAATTCTGTTAATGTTGAGGCATTAATTACTAATGAAATATGTGGTACCCAATTATGTCAAAATATTAATCCCCGGTTTCAAATCATTATTTCTAAGGAATATCAATTAGCTGACTTATTCGAAGTAAATTTACCAGTTCAAATTTTATTAGGAACTAATTATATTTATGAAACATTATGTGGATCGCTTACCAAAATAAACAAGCAATTATACTTTCAAACGTCTATTTTCGGAACAACATTAGTTGGACAAATGCCAGATAATTATTCAATGAATTCTATTTCTTGTTTAAATGTAATTTGCTATTCGAAAGAAAAAGATTTAACATGTTTAAATGTTTCGGGTGAAAATTTAAATACACAATTAAAAGCATTTTGGTATCTTGAAGCAATTGGCATTATTGAAAGTAATGAAAAGAAAATTCCTAATTATGAAGTAATAAATGAGTCAAGAAAACTTAAAATTCGTGAATTGTCACTATGAAACACGCCTTTTATGGAAAAATTCTCGTGATTTGCTTAAAAATAATCTTGAAGTAGGAAAAAAGCGGTTTTCTAGTTTGGAAAACAAATTCCTAAAAGATGAGTCTTTATTGAAAGAATACAATTCTATTTTGCTTGACCAAGTTAACGAAGGTATAGTCGAATTGTGCCCTAAAAAGTTGTTCGAGAATAACTGTTATTACATGCCCCATAGACCTGTCATACGAGAAGATAAAATTACAACAAAAACTCGGATTGTTTTCGATGCTTCCTCTAAACAAGCGGATTCCTTATCTTTAAACGAATGCCTGAATCCGGGTCCTAACTTGAACCTAAATGTTCTGGATATTATTTTAAAATTCCGATTACACAAAATTGCCCTTTCAGCTGACATAGAAAAGCCTCCAGATATCTATAGCGGAAGAAGATCGCGACTGTTTAAGATTTCTATATTATGAAGATTTTGACAAAAATAAAGAGTTGGGTTGGGTTGATTATTGACGGCCCATTATCTACACTTGGGATATAGGCCCGGTGGGAGTGCCCTTCATGGGGGTCTTTCTAAGGGAACCTAACCCGTATTTACGCATGGATAAATCCACGGCTCGAAGAAAACCACGAAAACTCCGAACGATTAGGCCGACGGGCGCGATTGGGATCGAACCCAGCACCTCCCGTCTACCAGCTTCGAGAGCAGAACCTCTCAGCCACTGCTGGGGCGAAAAAAATAAAGAAATTGTTCCCTATAGAATGACTAGGGCTACTTTTGGTGTCACCTGCAGTCCGTTTATTCTTGCCTGTACTATCAAAAACCATATCAATAAATATAAAGAGTCTCACAAGAAAACATTTAAAATCCTTAATTCGTCCCTTTATGTAGATGATTTGTTTACCGGAGAAAATGATGTTGTAGAGGCTTTTAATTTATCTAAAGAAGGTGTTGATATTTTGAAAGAAGGGGGTATGAATTTAAGAAAATTTGAAACTAATTCCTAGGAGCTTAGGAAAAGATGGATTGATAAGAGCATACCTATTTCTAATTCCGATCCACCAAATAACTCTCTAAAAGTATTAGGCTTAACTTTGAAGAATAATGAAGATAATTTGGGACTAGAATTACGTCGATTGTTATCAAAATTAAATAATGATTCTTGTAGAAAACAGAATGTCTTGAAAATTGCAGCTATGTTGTTTGACCCGGCTGGGTTAATCCCTACTTTTATTATTCGAATTAAATATTTATTGCAACAATTATGGGTAATGGGCATATCATGGGATGAAAATTTCTCTGGTGAGTTAGAAAATGATTAGAAAACTTGGATTTCAGAAATACAGGAGCTCACACTACTGAAAATTCCCAGATATTACTTTAGCACCCTGATCATGGAAAAGGAGGGTCTCCAGTTACATATTTTTACAGATGCTAATCCTAAGGCCTACGGCGCAGTAGTATACTTACGATATCAAACATCTAAAGAAAAATTTAAGACTAGTTTTGTCATGTCTAAATCTAGAGTTGCCCCCTTGAAGAAATTAACTCTTCCTCGACTTGAATTGATGGGAGCAGTTATTGGTGCAAGAGTTGCAAATTATCTTAAAAATATTCTCCAGGTATTCGAGTTTGTTTTCCGGACAGATTCTGAAATTGTCCTTTATTGGATAAAAGGATCAAAAGAAAAATGGAAACCATTCGTCACAAATAGATTTTCAGAAATTCATGACTTGTCTGATCCTAGTATATGGAGACATTGCGAAGGCAAATTTAATCCTGCCGACCTAATCACTAGAGGTTGTTCAGGAAAACAATTGGTTCATTCTCAAAAATGGTGGTACGGTCCCGAATTTCTTTCCTTACCTGAAGATCAGTAGCCCAGAGTTAAAATACCCGCAACTCAAGTGTCTAATGTTTCTGAAGAGCAGTCTCGAAAAGCAGAAATTATTTCTTGTGTAGTTAACACAAATAACGCTGATAAAATTCAAATTTTAAATTTGTCAAGGTATAGCTCACTAAGGAAATTGTATCGAGTAACTGCATGGGTAATTAGATTTATTTCCAATATAAAAGTAAAAACAGAAAAAAGAAATCTTGCTGAGTTATCAGCTGATGAAATAATAAATGCCGAAAATTTTTGGGTAAAGTTTGTTTAAGAAGAAAGTTTTCCTGAGGTTATAAAATGCTTGAAACTTAACAAAAATATCCCTAAAGAATCCAACCTTTTGCGGCTAAATCCTGTGTTGTCAGAAGAAGGATTACTCTTAGTACGAGAGCGGTTACAAAAGGCTAACTTGCCATTTTATGATAAACATCCTATCGTGCTTCCTCCCAAACATAAACTTACTGAATTAATTATTAAAGATTCCCATGAAAAGGTTTTGCATGCAGGAATATCAGACACACTGGTACAAACTCGTGAAAAGTTTTGGATTTTAAGAGGTAGACAGTGCATAAAGTCAGTCCTTAACAATTGCACAATCTGCAAGAAATTTAACTCTCGTCCATTGACTTACATTTATTCTGAACTAGATGAACCATTTCCTCTAACATCTGCTCATTTTATTATAGTAAAACGAGTTTTGTGTTTACCAACTATAAAAGTAAACGATTTAACCTTACCAGCAACCAAAGAAACTTTAGTGAAACGTTTTCGTTTGCGTGAGATTATTTTAAACCAATTTAGGAGGCGCTGGAAGAATGAATATCTCCTCAACTTAAAATCTGCTCACTGCACGGATCAAAATAAAACATCTGATTTCAAAATATATGATGTTGTGCTTGTGCATGATGAACATTTACCTAGAGCTTTCTGGAAGTTGGGAAAAATTACAAAAACATTAGTTGGAAGAGATGGAAGAATAAGGTCTTGTGAAGTGAAAATAAACAATTTAACTATTAAAAGACCAATAAATCTGTTGTACAATCTTGAAATAAGAGACTTGAAAAACTGAAGAAAAAAAAACTTTTTTTTTTTTTACTTTCAAAAGACGTTAAAAAATTTTCTTGATGATATGTATATCGAACTTCTCTTACTTCTCTTTTTTGGAATTTTTCTAGAATAACATTTTTAACTGTTTCTTTTTCTATTTTTTAGTAGAAGATACAATTTTAAATTGTTTGTTCATTATTGAAGAAGGCATGTAAGTATCACTGGAATATATATATTTGCATTGTTTCTTGAATTTAATATTTGAAATTTTCGTGTGTTCATGATTTAATCTAGATAGCATATCAAAATTTGATTTCCAGGACTATTATATTAGTTGTATCTTGACCTGAATTATTTTAAATTTAAATAATTTATTTTATATTTGACTGTCTTCTCGAAATTCCTGAACAAAACTTTAAAAATGTTTTGTTTTACTTGCTTGGTTTCATTCTTGAATTTTATTATCTTGGATATATTATTATTATTTTAACTTTTATAATTTCATTTAAATCTTGTACTTGGAATAGATATTGATCTTGAATAATATTATGTTAAATTGTTTACTTGAATACCTTAATATTACTTTTAATTTGAAAAATGCATACAATCTAGATAATTGAGGTATTATTTGTTAATTTAAAACTAGGTTACTTGTATTGATGTTACAGTATATATACAGTATGTCCACTAAAGTCCCTTGCCACCCTCTTAACTTCGGAATGGCTGCTGCTATATTCATAAAAGTGGTTTCTAGGTATAGTAAAGTAGTCATGCGCTACTGAATGAAATTGCCTAGGACGCCACCTGGTGGAAAACTGCGGAGTTAGAATTCCTATCTCGAAAACGGAAAGAGATAGGGAAAACAAGTGATTTACAAAGCTGTAGAGCATCATCGATTTAGTACAAACAGCACCCTGGGGACATTATTGCGAAGAATAGAACGGTTAAAACGCGCATTTGTTTTTCCGTGATTTACACTGTGACGTGACAAAACGATCTTAGAAAGAAAGAAACAACCAGTTATGAAATTGCCGGTGTATGCGACTACTTCACAAAACGACGAATTACGGACGCTTGTGCCAACGTGTTACCCTCTATGCTCCAACGTGTGTAACGTGAAATTCAAACAAGGATCCAAATATGCATTGCAGCTGACGGTAAGAGTTTGAACATCTAAAATAAAGGTATATTACCATAACTAGTTGTTTTTTTCTTTCTAAAACCGTTTGGTTACGTTACAGTGCAGGAAATCATGAAAAAACAAATGCGCGTTTTAACCGTTCTATTCTTTGCATTAATGTCCATAAGGTGTCTTTTTGTACTAAATCAATGATGCTCTACACTCTAAAATTGGAAAGAGTGAGAAGTTGACTCTTTGGAAGAGTGAGAGGCATTTTCACTCTTTTAGGAGTGAATTTTATAAATATGCACTCTTTAAAGAGTGGAATTTTCCACTCTCTAGAAAGGAGTGAAATATCTCACTCCGTTGCCGAGAGTGACTGTCTCACTCCGTTGACAAGAGTGAGTAGTTCACTCCGTAGAGAGTGAAGAAAAACAGTTTTTTCCAATAAAACCACAAGATGGCGCCAGTTCTCGGATACTCCGTTATCGAAACGAAACGCCTAAAATGAAATCCTTTATATATAGTAGCACGATTTTAAAAAAACTGAAAAAGGCATTGAAATAATAAATGAATCAATAGAATTATGGACAGGAAATATATTTTATGCTTTACAAATTGCAGGATTTGCCAGTACTAAGAACAGTGTAGGGAAAACAAATATTTGAAGTAAATTTATGCTTAGCTGCAACACAATTTTGCTTCTATTTTATAAACAGAAATTTAATATCTCTGAATGCTAATTATTTTCCTCTTTATTTAAATAACCTATTCTACATATTTTATATCATTTCTAACCTCTTTATGAATATAAACAAAATATAACTATACAGATTAAATTTTCTGTTATTTTTAGCACGTTTGAAATTAAAATGTAAAACATAAGAGAAATGAAAAACGTTGCATTTAATCACTGATATTATACCATTTATTATAGCAAAAAAAAAAAAGAAAAAAAAAGAGTATAAATGTGTCGGTAATAGTCTTAGGAAAAATTTAACAGCTATAATTTAAGAAAAAAAAATACGTTTTTTACCCTGACTGAAAATTTCCCCCTAAAAATTAGTTTTGGAAATTAAATTTGGGGGCCCCTTTGTATTTCAGTGGGTAAGCTTCGGCTTCACGGGCCTATTTGGTAAACAGGCCCTGGGCCTCGGACAATCTTAATCGGGCTCTAATTATGGAAACATTATTAGCAAGAAAAAAAATTAATGAATAAATAAATAACTGCTTTGTTGTAACGGAATTTTTGTCATAGCGGAAATGTACAGACGGGTATTCGCACATTTTTTAGACGATTTCGGCGTTGTTGTTTTTAACGTTTAAAATATGAATATTGCTTTCTGAAATAATCTGTATGATAATCTTGTTTCTTGATTCTAATTCTGCGTAATGCTTTCGATGGTAGAAGGTTTTTTGTAAAATTTACAGGGTTATTGTTTCCCATGCGTCTTTAAAAACTTTCCAGATTCGATCAATCGTGGTGATTTTTCCCTTTGAAAGAGCTCTTTTCAGCAAACCCAATGAACAATAAACCATAAGAGAAACGTCAGGTGACTGGAGGAATATGTTGAAAGGTATAAATACAATACCTGTGTGAGTTTTTAATGTTTTCAACGAATACAGCGGTATAAAAAAGTATGAAGTATTGAAGTATGAGCAGTAGCTTTGCTTTGATGCAGTTTCACCCTTTAAAAGTCATTGTAATAAAGAAAATGGCATTTTTTCTATAAATATCGGATGTAACACATTCTCTTAATAATATAATGAATTGATTGTAACATTTTTGTCCAATATTCTTATTTTTATTTTCCCATTGTAAGATAAATTTGCGATAGTCATAAATCCTTACATGAAACTTCGTTTTCCGCCTTGAAATGGGCTCTTTTTTTCCCTGTTTTTTTTTTTTTCATCTCGTATCTTTTTACTATGTATATGTACTGATTTTTGGAATAGCACTTTCCAATCAATTGTTACGTTTATTTCGCACTAAAAAGTTTTTATATTATGCGCTTTGCAATCATTTTAGACTGTGGAATTAGCATACATCTGTTCGAAAGACAAAAAAAACGCATCTTCCCATTCACAGCTTTTTTGCATGCGCAATCTTGAAATAAGAATAAATTTGAAAGTATCAGACGATAATATAAATTACACATAATAAGTTGTTGTCAGAATTTTTTCCTCTAAAATAAGTCCATTTTTTAAAATAATTTATCAAATTTGTCTAAGACATGTGCGAACAGTCTCTGTATTATATGATACAAAAAGAAGGTTTCAGTTTTATTATTTACACAGTTGAGAAACACCGTAATATTTATGATTTCTACACAAATTTAATAAGTGTGCCCGAATATCACAAAAGAAACAAAGCTAAAATAATGTAATAAGAGTTATTTTAATTGTTAGCGGCTATAGCCTGCTGTAGGTGTGCCAGTTCTCGTCCGAGCGCAGAAGTCAAGCAGCAACGAGCTCGGTTAGTACTTGGGAGGGTGACCGCCTACGAACAAGCGTGTGTAAAAAATGTGTTTCTCTTTATTTATTCAAGAATTTTAGTCACTATCAGGGGTGAAAAAACTCACTCCTTTTGCAAGAGTGGATAGTCACTCTTCTGAAAGAGTGAGTATCCACTCCTGTTCAGAGTGAATATTCACTTCTCAGGAGTGAGTATTCACTCTTTCAGGGAGTCAAGAATTTCACTTTTTCCTAGAGTGAATAGTCACTCTAAAGAGGTTGGGCAAATTTTGACTCTGCGATAGAGTGAATATCCACTCCTCCGGAGTGAATAGTCACTCTTTCTTACTTAGAGTGTACAACTTTGTAAATAACTTTTTTTCTCTATCTCTTTCCATTTTCGAGATAGGAATGCTAACTCCGCAGCATTCCACTAGGTGGCGCCGTAGTTGGTTTCATTGAGTAGCGCATGGCTACTTTACTATACCTAGACACTACTTTTATGAATATAGCAGCAGCCGTTCCGAAGTTAAGAGGGTGGCAAGGGACTTCAGTGGGCATACTGTATATCTGATATTATATATGTATGATGTACATTTTTGAAAATTTTTGATGAACCCCCATGTGTTCATGGTGGGGCAGGATGTTGAGAATTTATTTGATCACATGTCTGTGGGCGGAGTTCAGCTCACCGTGTTACGTAACATGACGCAATACTTACCCCGAACTGATTAGAAAACTGTTTTTTTTTTCAGTTGGAATAATTTTTGTATCTTGAATATGGAGCAATATCTCGGCTGCTCTCATGGAATTTATAATTTTTCAGTCTAATTATCATTATTAATTTACTGTTGTGTTTAAGTTTGTTGTTAAATAAAAAGAAGAAAAGGCAAGGACTCTTATTATGAAATTATGATCAACACAGCGCCAGATATTTATGTTTGTTTGTTCTTTCGATTGCATGCGTTGCTGACACCTTATTATTTTTTAGTGTCTGAATGTGAAATTTCAGACATCATAGATGTCTGAATTTAAGACAATTTAATGTAAAATTTAATGTAATGAGAATTTAATGTAAAGAATCAAGATTCTTTACAAAAACTTTAAAATCCTAAAAATATAAAGGGACGGTGAAAGTCAACTTGGACGTAAAAAGAAGATTTTAGTGAAAGTGTTGACCGCCGCGACGTCTTGAATATAAGATTTCTTCCAGGATGTGTAGATAATGAATAAAGCAGTTTTCCCATCGTAGTAGAATTTTTTTTTTCTAGATTCTGACAATTAATTTTGTAAAGTATTAAAAACGAAAACTCATGCGTCAAACATAGTTTGTGAATCACATTCCAACATATTCAGAATACTGTAACAAAACTTCACAGTTTAATAAGGTGAAAGACGATGTCTAAGCAAACAATTTGAAAAACGACTAACACATTTGAAACTCTAATTTCAGCAATTTCCAAGAATAGTCGTAAAAATATCCAAATTATTTTGGGCACGCCTGTATATGACCTATAGATTTATATATACATATATATATATATATACATATATATATATATATATATATATATATATATACTACATAGTATGTTTAAATTTAGTTCAGTTAGGAAACGCAACGCATGGCACAGTTGGAAATAACTCCTCAGCAATTTCCGTCAAAAAACGGAAATGTGCTCGAGATCTTTTGTGCAGCACTGTATGTGATCTATAGAATTTCTACATTCCAAGTAATATGCAACGTATTAGTTAAGTTTAGAAACGTGTACCACAACTGAAAATGCATTTCCAGAAATTATTGTTCATAGACAGTGCTGTAACCGAATTCTTTAGCGTGTCCCTGTAAAGTAGGGATGCACAACCTGTGGCCCGCGGGCCACCACCATTACCACTATTTTTACACAGAAAAATTTATCTTAGGTTAATGACGGAAACCTTGCTAATAAATATATCAAAGCTTACGTTTCGAAGATAGTGGTGGCAAACGATTTTCATACAAAAAGGTTGTAATACAAAAAGGTTGTATGCAGCACTACTGTAAAGGATCGATTAATGTTATGCATATCATATATTCTATAGTAAGCATTTCAGTGATAATAGATCAATTTCAATATGTTTGAAATCGCGTAACATCATTAAAATACACCGCAATCGATCTTTCGAGTGTCCCTGTAAACGAACTACAAATGCTACATTTTAAATTTTCAATACCGAACATGCCAATGTAGACATCAATAGCATATATCAATTGCGTGACAATCCGAGTATCTTTACGCCAGTTAGAGCAGGGGCAGTCGACAGGCAGGCAGGCAGACAGCAGAGGCAGACGACCTAATTAATAAACACTTTTCAACTATGTTGAAAAGTGTTAAAAAGGGCCAATTCATTGAGACTAGAACTCTCTTTTATCTATAACTATATAATCACTAACATTATCTAGGTCACTTATACCTACATTTATACATTACTTCTTAATCTTTGTTTATATGAATACAAACAACTGCGAAATTGAAAAAATTACAGTCCAAAATAAAATAAAATATATAATCGAAAAGCTTTTCCTTACCCGAGAAGAATCCTAGCGTACCAACTCTGTAGTTCATAGACGCCACAATAACATCACCATGCTGTGAGAGGGTAGCACCATCATAGATCTTTAAGCTGGCCGTTCCTCCCATAAATCCACCTCCATGAATGAAAACCATTATTGGCTTCAGAGTGCTTTCTGTTTTCGGAACCCATAAATTCAGATAGAGGCAGTCTTCATCCATAGTGGCGCTTTCATTTAAAAATTTGTTGGCCATTTCCATCATCGACTGGATGCAAGCTGGAGGCAGTTCTTTAGCATCGAACGTTTCTGTCCATGGTGATTTGGGTACAGGCTTTACGAATCTCAAATTTCCTAATGGAGGTTCAGCATAGGGAATGCCCAGGAATGCCTCGACATTTTTTGTATCTAGAGATATTCCTCTAACTGCTCCATTATTTGTTTGCACTACTCTATCACCATTTATAAATGGGACGAGTAAAAGAAAAACAACGTGCATCATTGTGGGGTAACGGGGTCTGAAAATAAAATAAAAAACATACAAAAATTGATTAAAATATGTTTTAAAAACATTTAATAAAGTAAAATGTAGAACAAGGGCTTTCAACAATTCAACCACGAACCGCAAAACTACCGCACTGTCAAAAAAAAAAAAAAAATCATATACATACGTGTTATTTTATGTGAGCATTTCTGTTTTTTTAACGGAAACTTTCTATTTTGAGTGAAAGTTATATGTTTTCCTGGAATAAACGGATTTTTTTTTTATCCTTACTCGTTGAAAGTTAAAACGGTAATGTTCCTTTGAAGACAGACTAACGGAAATATTCCCTTTCAACTGAAAGAAAACGGAAAAATTCCAGTTAAATTTTTGTTATTGATGTTTCGGCCTAATAATCAAGTCATTGGATGTTGTCAGTTGGAGTAGGGGGCACAGAATCCATTTTCTAATGGCGTTTGCCGCGTCTCGAATCAGGAGGAAGTCAAGGAAATAAATAACGGTTTTGATAATATTCATTACAAATACATGTTCCGTCTAAATATGCATCAGCATATATAATTATTGTTTAGATTTTGTTTTTTTAAATATTGCTCTATTGCTCACATTTATTTCTAAAAACAGAAATTTCCTGTTTTGAATATTGGAAAATTTTCATGTTGAAAACGAGGGAATACTAAAACGGAAGTCTTGTGAAAAAACGGAGAATGGCCGGTAACTTTGCTGTCAGTACATTTTCCATTTTTTTTTTCAGTGAATTTGTAGAGTAATCTTCACTCTATTTATTCGCAGAATTTGAATTAATCTCCTGTAATTAAATAAGGCGAGCAGTAGTACGGGGAAAAAAAAACAGCTCTGCTATCCGTGGTTGAGTTCACTCTTTAAAAAGATTTCGTAGAAAAACGTAAACAGTACAGTACTACAGGCAGCAAGTTGCCGGAACACTCCTGTGATTGGAAGATATTTTCCTACTATTTCAAGAAATTTCCGTCTCTTGACCGGTGAATTTCAGGAAATTTTGAGTTTAGGCTTACGAATTTTTCGTATTTTGAGGGAAAACGATATACGTAAACATTCCTTTTCTAACACGAAAAACTACTAAGCAGCACAGTTTCAGGAACAGCCCTGTGATTTGAAGAAAATGCAGCTTTATAATGGACGATTTCATTTATTTTTTTGCGTTAAATTGGGGAATTTTCTGTATTTTGGGGGGAAATGGGCAAAACAAAGTGGTAATTTTTGTGTTTTAACGAAATGTAACCGAAGAAATTTTTTTTTTCAATTCACGGAACTTTTTGAGAATGCTGTTGGAAACCCTTGGACTCTAAATATACGTACTTTTGCTCTTCTTCAAAATAATTTTTAGTAGTATTTGTGATGCTCGAAGTAAGTCTTCTACTTTTTATTTAAAGAAATATGTAAAAGACAATCAAAATTGTTAAAACATTTTTGAACAAAAATTATTTTTTTTAAAGTAATTTAGAATTTAGGTTTGTTTAGCTTCTTATACATATATACTTTATGGTAGCATTTAATCATACTTTAAGATTCCAGCTTTCAAAAAAATGTATATGCAGTCTTTGTATATGCAGTCTAAAACAGGAGTTTCCAAACTATAGTACGCGTACCAGTACTGGTGTGCGAAGCTCTGGCTACTGGTACGCATCAGAAGTCCGATACTGGTATGTGGAATAAAACACAGAATACAGCATATTATTATGGAAAAAAACGGCTTGTCATTATTAACTTGGAAATTTTCAAATTTTTTTCAAATGCGATTTAGGATTTGTAAACGTTTTTTCTATTTTTTTTGTTACATGAAATGTTTGTTATAGCAGACTTGCTGAAATTCGCACACTCCACTTATGATACAATCAGTTTTCCAGAATTAAAAACATAATTATTAAATTTATATAGATAAAAACTTAATTATTTAATAAAGACCTCATCTTCAAATTAATGTATGAAGCATTTTTAATTAGCGGAAGAACTGTTTTTAAACATGCTTTATAAATTGAATTATCTGAATGTAAAGTCTGATGCTTGGAAGTAGGAGGAGCTTGTGTGAGCAGGAGGAGTTATAAAAAAATAATATTCCAAGTGTAATTTTATAACCCATTGTTCTTTTTGTCCTAGAAGAGCTTTCAGGAGGTGTTAAAATAAAACTTTTATTTCAAACATAATTCATAAATTAAGTCATCCTGTTGATTGAAATATTTTTCTTATTTTGTATAAAATGTGTATAGTTTCTTTCTATTTCATGGGAATCAGTTTCTAACAGAGTAAGGTTATTTAAAATAGTGATCTGAAATCAAACAAAAACTGTGGTCATATGCAGTGTAGATTTGAGGTAATGCATTTTGCATGTATATAGGTATTGAAGTGGTCTAATATATATAAATGTATGAAGAAACTTGCAAGCGTTTAGCTACTGCGCGACATTATCGTCGCATTTAAAGGTATACAGATTATTAATACAGTTGCATTGAGCGTATGTTAAATGCGCTAACTAAGCTTTGGATAAGAAATTCATTTCTCTTCTGAGACACCCTGCCATTGTATCTCACAATAGAGGAAATAAATGAACTTATTCAGCTTTCCTGTGATGAATGACTGAAGTCCACATTCAAAAAGATGAATGTAACAGAATTTTCGTTGGCTATAATATCAGAATACCGTCTGATATAGCTAAAGTCTGCTTGTTTTTAGCACAACATATCTATGTGAATGTACATTTTATTCATTTCTCCATGTGAAAAACAAATAGGAATAAACTAAACATCGAATCGGACTTATGACTAAAGGTAACTAATATTGAAAAAGACATATCAGGAAGCTGTGCTTGATGAAACAAGCCCACCCTTTTCAGCAGCGACAGAAGCAAATACATGCAATCAGTCTACTATAACAGTATATGAATCAGTGTGCGCCAGTATGTCATTAAGTATTATAGCTTTTTTTCTTTTAATAAAACGTTGTATTTTGATATTGTATGAATTATTAAAATTTAATGATGATACTACTTTTTACTTAAATGTTAATATAAAGCAGTCAATCTAAGTAACCAATTTAGTTAATGTAATCATTCATTTTTAAATACAATTAAACCTGCTAAGACAGAAACACAAAAGACCCGAGATATGTTTCGTTTTAGACAGATTCCTTTTTACAGGTTTTACTATATTAGCTTTTTGTTTGTTACCTGGTGGTACGCGGAAGTATGAACTTCGATTTAGTGGTACGTGGGTCTAAAAGTTTGGGAACCCCTGATCTAAACCAATAAAATATGAAATATTTAAAGTGAAAATATAATCTAGAAGATTTCTTTAAAATTTGAATACTTTGGAGGAAGAGGTATGGATTTTGTTAAGCGTCGGCAAGTTTTGGTCGTATTGTTATGGAAGAGATGCCTTCAGGGATGACTTTTGAAAGGAAAATGACCCGAACCATCGTTCTCACTGAAGGAAAATCAAGAAAATCTTGCACAGCCACCCACGTTGAGACAGCCCTGGCCTCGAACCTGTGAACATCGGACAGGCCAACCGCTGGGCTGAGAGTGCTGAATACTTTGTAGATATAAAATATCTCAATATTTTTTTTCGTTAAAAAGTTCACTAAAAGAAAATATTAAAACATATAATTATTAGTTTTATATTCTATTAGTTTTTGGTTAATAAAATTGATGTATTTCAGGTAAAAAAATGAGAAATACCGCGGTATTTTTTTTTTACTTCCTTCTGGGCAGGTAAGGTGATCAGAAAGGTTTAAAATAATGAAAATTGACTAAAGTTTGATCGTTATTCCGCAAGACTGTAATTCATTTAGACTAATACTTTTTTTTTGCATTTATTTATTTATTTATGCTTTACCTAGAAGTAACGAATACATTATTTGTTAAACTGTAAAAAACAATAACAATGGTTTTAATATTATACGACAAATCTTGCAAAATCAGTTTTGCCACGATTTTGAAGTCCATGTTTACTATTTTTGTGTCGTCATTTCTTCTTCACACTGCTTATTATGATGTCTTTCGATTATACCTGAAAAACAAACAAACATATTTTTTTTTCAGCTGTAACAAAAAATATGATCAATAATAATGGATTTTGAAATATTTTAAAATAATTTTTTATATTGTTTACTATTTTTCGTGTTTGTTTTTCAGGAATAATAGAAAGACGAAATAATTAGCAGTGTGAAGAAGAAGTGACGACACAAAAATATAAAGCTTTTACTTAAAAATCGTAAAAGTTACAAATCGTTTTGTAAAGTTAATTTTGTCATACAATATCAAAACTTTTGTTACTGTCTTTTGAAATTTAGCAAAATATTTTATTTCTATAAAACATAAATGAATAAATGCAAAGAGAAGTAATAGTCTAAACAAATTTACAAGCTTCCAGACTTTTGAGGAGTTTGATTGATTAAAATATCAATTTTTTTTAATGAAAATATCCACACACGTTTGCAAAAATACATTAAATTCAACGCCAAAACCCCCTTTTTATGTGCATTATTACAAAAATAAAATTCAGAAGTGCCCAATAAACACCAAGTCATATCAAGACCGAGAGAACTTCCCTGGCTTCAGGCTAAAAGATATAGACATTATCTAAAAACACTTTTAAAAATTATTGTCTTTCATTATTTCGAGTATTTCCCCCCTTAAGATTTGAAATAAGTAATAGAAGCAGAAATGATTCTGAAATAGATATAATTCCATAAGAAACCTCATGTTTAAATTAATCAAGAATAAATTTGTTAACTACTTTCGCAGTATTGTAATGATGACAACGATGCAATGCTGCATAATCTAATTGCACAGCTAGAAAATGGATGCGGAACTTGTATCTTCAGCGAACATAGCACAAAACCGGCATAAACTATGCAAATTTTTTTAAAAAAGGGAAAAAAGAAAAAATTCCTGTACAAAAAAATAATAAATGAATAAATAAATACAAATTTAAGAAAGCTAATAAGAAAAATAAAAGAATGGCCAAAATTTTTCATAAAAATAAATAAATAAATAAATAAAAGCTAATAAGGAAAATAAAAAAATAAGCAAAAAAAAAAATCATAAAATTTTTTTTAATTAAAAAAATAAATAAATGTAGCAAATCCACCATAAAAATTTAAGAAACTAGGCTGGAAAAAAATAAATAAATACTGTTGTATTATGTTGTTATCCTTCAACCTTGATGACAGTGCAGTAAAAAATATTAAGAATAAATTACATAGCTACAACCACAGCTTTGTAATAATGACACCTTTCTTCCGTTACTCAACTGCATCCATAAATATTTGTTTCTGCATTACGATCTATCCCCCCCCCCCCCCTCCGCCGACACAGACACACAACGATATGTTATTCATGCACTCACTGATGTGTGTTACAGACTTTTGTCTTCGCTGTTATCTAACAATTAAGGCTGCGTAACATTTTGTAAGTGCAATTTTTTTTTTTTTTTTTTTTCGCACACTAACTGACCCATATTCCTTAATTTCTTCGGCGAGGAACACTCAGGTTCGGTAAGACGGAATTTAAAATGTCGAATGTTCCGCTGTGCATGAAGGTGCTTGTTGGAAAGGCTTCGTAGCGGAGGAGAAGAGGTATTTGCATTATTCAATATCTACATTTTAACCTTACTGTTTAATACTGTTAATTTTACGGTATAATACTGGCAGCTGAGGTGCCAGTTTTATACTGTAAAATCAACAATTATTTTTTTGCAGTGTGAAGAGCTCTCGAATTTATAGTAGTGTATATTTTTACTCGCAATCTGTTAAAAAAAAAAAAAAAAGAAACAGAATATCTACTTTTATATATTATCACCCACTTTATTAGTTATCCCGAGTACAGATGATTTATCAAAAATATTTATCCCGAATTAACCTCGTAACGCCAGATCATCAACTAAATTTATCTTTTATACCATAAATTTTATTTTACTTATTGTTATTTTTATTTATGTAAGTTTTTAACTGTATACCTGTATACCATGTATCCTGCGCCAGCTTAGGAACTAATGATTTTTTTAATTAAACTTTAATTTATATAAACCTGTCCCTCGCTTAGTGCGGTTTCAGTTATTGCTATTTTCAGTTAGTGCGGAGAACTTTTTTAAGATGCTCACACAATTAGTGAACAAGCATGTTTTACTGTCAAAACATGATAAATTAACAGCAATAACATTAACATTAGAGTCAATGTTATTTTATTACTCTCACTTGTATAGATTCAATTACGTAGTTGAAAATGTTTAATCGAGAATTAATAGCATCCGCAAAACCGATATTCTGGTTTGAGAAAAGTGAATAATGGGCTGTAAAAACTACTCGGAAACTTTACTTTTATAAACTCGGAGGTTCTGCCTTCTACGAGCTAAGCTCACCAAGCCCTTTTCAGACACCGCAAACTCTAAAAATACGCTAATTTGATCTGCTCTAAAACGGTCATACGGAAGATTGAAGTGTAATTAACCGCCCAGTGGCGATCATCTGTAATCGGGTTTCCATTCATTTCCCTTTGACTGAGGAATTTTAAGGCCAAATCAACTGCTGTCGAAACATTTAATAACTGATTTCGTGATTCATTAAATAAGATTAATTAAACATTTGAAAATCAACTTGTATAAAATGACTAAGTAAACAATGTCAATTTGCAACAATAGGTAAAATATTTTGTCGAAATAAATGAATATTTCTTGTAAATATATTTTTTAATTGAAACTGTTTGGAAATATTGTTTGAGCATTTTAAATATGACGCAATTTTCCCATTTACTGCTTTTAACGCGTAATAATTGAATTATTATTTTCAAGTTTTATTTATCTTTTTAATACTACACAAGTGCGAGTACATTGTTCATATATCACGTGCAATTACATTTTTAAGGCGTAATTTTCCCCATTTACTGCTTTTAACACGCGATCATTTAATTATTATTTTAAAGTTGTATTTCTATTTTTAATAGTCATGTGTAAATACATATTTTAATTGAAAGGGAATATTATTATGTGAGCTACTTTACAAATTAGCAACAATTTAAAAAAATGGCCTCTTCGAAATATGAAATAAATCTCCATTGAAATAATAAAAATTTGAATGATAATAATAATAATAAAAATACAGTCAAATTAAAAATGTAATTGCACACTGCAAGCTTATCAACTATATCCCTTCAAATTATGGCTAAATTACTACCCATGTAAGTTTTTGTTCCTATAAAACTTTTTTAACAAAACTTTTTTGACCGATTTCAATATTAAATATCTCTTTAAATAAGTCTTCGATTTAAAAACTGTCAGCTTCAGCGTGTTTATCGAACATTTCTTTATAAAACTACCAATTTTTATATTTTTATATGCAATAGTATTCTTTATATTAGCCTAGCTAGAAAGACCTCCGGACACAAAAAATTCATTGTCAGTGGTAACAGCGTTGTTTACTTTTTTTTTTTAGAATAGAGAGATATACGGTCTTTTCCACCCTACATTTAGAAAAATGCTGCCCTTCGTCTAAGATGTACATTTAAAAAATCCGTTTTCTATTTTATTTTATTTTATTTTTGTACAAAAAAAGAAAAAAACTTACAGAGATATGATATGTTGAATTTTATTAAGTTTCACTGGTATTATCCGGCACTAAAAACTCATCTTTCTGTTTTTAGTGCCAGTAAATGAATAAAATTTAAAGTGTCAGGTTTAAAGTATTAGTTTAAAATAGCATTTTTTGTCGCAAAAAAATGTGATTTTTTTAAAATGTTCATCTTAGACGCGGTGAACATTTTTTTAAATATAAATCATATGCATGAATTCATAAAGGTAGAAACAACCACAAAAAGAAAAAAATAATATCTTATTACTGTAATTTCGCAATTATAAATTTCTTATTCGGTGGAATTCCCGCTAACGCAGACTTCCGAATAAGGCTATTTAGGCCGCACTAACATTGCAACATTGTTCTGCAATTAACGATGTAAACATTTAAACAGTGTAAAATAATCCTATTCGTTGAATAATTAGAATTCAGTTTTTCTCAGAAATGAAATAGATTACCAAATTAATACAACTTTTTCTTTAATCTAGTAATTATCGTTAAAAAGCAAGTTAGTGACAATTTGTTAATACAAAAGAATAAATTTCTCGGGAAAAACAAAATATACAAAGAAATTACCCTACTTAAATAATTTAGATTAATGTAATCTGTCACTTTTCAACTGTTCTTAAACAAATAATCTTTTACCACACATTTGTCCAGTTTCACGACACTCTCAAAAATGTGGTCTATTACGTGACATTTTGATGGATAATATCGACGGTCAGCCAGTTGTATAATGTTTGACCTTCTCACGTTTTTGGTGGTATAAAGTGCCCTTTCTCGTTACTGTTGTCACTGGCAATTTCTTGATCTCTCAATAACCAAAGCTATATCAAAGTTTGTTATTGAAAAAATAATGTACAAAATTAGTTTCTATTCTGCTCGGTCAGTTTGTGAAATAATTGTCCGTATTGTGAATTATTGTCTATTACATGACATTTAGATGGATAATATCAACGGTCAGTCATTTGTAATGTTTGACCTTTTCAAGTTTGTGGTGGTAGAAAGTGCCCTTTCTCGTTATTGTTGTCACTGGCAATTTCTTGATCTCTCAATAACCGAAGCTATATCAAAGTTTGTTATTGAAAAAATAATGTACAAAATTAGTTTCTATTCTGCTCGGTCAGTTTGTGAAATAATTGTCCGCATTGTGAAATATTTGTCTATTACATGACATTTAGATGGATAATATCGGCGGTTAGTCATTTGTAATGTTTGACCTTCTCACGTTTTTGGTGGTATAAAGTGCCCTTTCTCGTTACTGTTGTCACTGGCAATTTCTTGACCTCTCAATAACCAAAGCTATATCAAAGTTGGTTATTGAAAAAATAATGTACAAAAGTAGTTTCTATTCTGCTTGGTCAGTTTGTGAAATAATTGTCCGTATTGTGAATTATTGTCTATTACATGACATTTAGATGGATAATTTCGGCGGTTAGTCATTTGTAATGTTTGACCTTCTCACGTTTTTGGTGGTATAAAGTGCCCTTTCTCGTTACTGTTGCCACTGGCTATTTCTTAATCTCTCAATAACCAAAGCTATATCAAAGTTGGTTATTGAAAAAATAATGTACAAAAGTAGTTTCGATTCTGGTTGATTGGTTGTATAGGATTTAATGGTACAAAAACCTTTAAGGACAGGCTGCGCCAAAATAACAGTTAAAAGAAAACATAAAAAAATCCACAAACGGTGATGCTAAAACACTGCCAGTAAAATAAATTTAATTACAAATAAAATTAGAAATAAAATTAGAAAATAAAACTTAATGCGGAATGTTATCTGGATGAGGTTTCCCATCCAGATATAGTCATACAAGTGTATAAAACGAGTATTGTTAATTCTTAAAACAGTAAAGCATAATAAAAGTAAAATTAGATCAGTAAGAAATATTATTTGACATTTGAAATATTTTTTTGACATATTATTTGACACTTGTTTGACATCTGGATGGGTAACCCCATCCAGATGTCAAACAAGTGTAAAGTAATGTTGTTAATCGATAATACAATGAAGGATTATAAATAGCTTATGTCCCAAAATAAAAGACTTCATGCTGTGGAAAATGAAAAAGTGCTCCATGTGGTGTTTCTCCAATGAGGTTTGTCAAAGTGGGTGATGATGAAGTAAAATACAATCTATTCTTTAAAAAAATAAATTCATTTCCTAAAACGATTGTGCTCGGTCAATTTGGAAAACATTACCCGAAGAGTAGTACGTTTTAAGCGATGTCTTTAACATTAATTGCAGATAGAAACTGATGGAGAAGACAAAATTGTCCTCAAATACTGGAGAGTCCACTGTAGATATGACGGAGATATTCATGAAATGGTTAGGTGATATAAATAAATAAATTTACAAAAATGCGTATTGTTAGTAAAATACAAAAATACAAAGATGTCAAATAATTGTAAATAACAATAAAATTCGAATAAACTGCTTTTTTTTTACATCAGAAAATGCAAAACGGGGTCAAAGCTCTAAATGCTAAATTAATAGTTTCTTTGTATTGTTTTATGGTCAGTTTTATTTTATTTTATTTTATTTTTTTATTATTTTGCATATTGAAACAGGAAATAAAGAACAGGGGAACGAAACAACAACAAAATGACTCCTTTTTCGTATGAGATGAGAAAATTTTTAGGTTAATGCTAGAAACCGGAAGTATTTTTCAGTTGAGGAGAAAATAAAATATAAACAGATTTCGAAAGACTTAAAAAAAGATATCGTTCAACTCCGTTGAAAAAGAAAATAAATTGAGCGTAAAATGAAGTTTTTAACATGAAAGATGCTTCCAAATGTATTTGGATAAAACTTTATTCCTGCTGCTAATTTTTAAATATAATGATAAACGAATTTTATTAGGTATACACGTTAAAAAAAGAGAAATATTTCTTAATCTATGGAAATATAATAAAAACCACGAAGGAATATATGCAATAACTTCTTTCGAGTTACCCCTGATTCCGAAAAAAGTTATTTATCCATAGAAATCTCAGAAAACGATAATTTCAAAATTTAAAGAACCGTTTATAGAAACAAAGTTTCTTTTGCTGCTACTGATTTTCGGAAACATTTCCGAGTAGTTTTTATAATGCATTAATCAATTTTCTCAAATTCGAATATTGGTCTTTAGGGTACAATCCATTCTCAATTAAATATTTTCAGCTGCGTAATTGAATGTATACATGCAAGAGTAATAAAATAATATTAATATTAATGTTAATGCTATTAATGTATCATGTTTATCTGTAAAACATGTTTGTTGAACATGAAACTGTTTACTTGAAATGGATATCCGAAAAACCCATAATAGGGATTGAGAATACTGATTAGTACACTATTAAATCTACTCGGGAATGTTTTCGAAAATCAGTGTCAGCAAAAGAAACTGTTTTCATAAATGCTTCTTTACTAACTACTAAGTCGATCTCTACAAAGACCGTTTTGTACTTTTCTGATTTTGATTGCATTTTTTTTTTTATTAGGATACTTTCATTGTCGAAACCGGTTTCGAAAGTGAAAGTATCCTAATAATACAATTCCTGTAAACAAAATCGAAAAAGTAAAAAACGGCCTTTGTAGAGATCGACTTCAGCTATCCAATTAAAAATAAAATAATAATAATAATAAAAATCATTTAAAAATACTGATATACAAACGAAATACTTTAAAAAATGTCTCCCATAGTATTAATATTAGCGAGCGGATGTTTTCGTGTGAGAGAGTCTACTTCATTGGATTAAAATTCACGTATTTATACGTTTTTCTTTTTTCTTTTTTTTTTCCAAGCGCAAAGGAAAGAGATATACAGTGGAACCCCGATTTTACATAACCCGTTTCGTACGTTATCCCGCTTCTTACGTTATTTTTCGTCGGTCCCAGAAAATTCCTATTCTGATAATGTTAAAAGTACCTCGATTCTACGTTATTTACTCTTAGTGTTTCCCGCTTGGTACGTCATTTTAGGCGAGGTACCTCAGGAAATTTTATCTTTTTTCACTAATGGAAAAGTTTTCAAAAGAACAAAAATGCTTTCTACTTGGTCAACTGGTTGTTTGTTACCAAAAACAGTTCAAAGTAACGAAGAACTGTTATTTGTCTATCAGCACTTGACCAAACCTGCGTCATGTGATAACGGGGGGCTTTCTTTTGCTATCTCTTAGTGATTGCCAGTAAAAAGTAGGATGTCTAAAAGTATTACTGTCGTATTACTGCTTATTTTACTGTTGATTACTGTAGCTGTCTGCTACCACAGACATTCAGACTATTTCCGATTTGATTTCGCAATATTGAAGTGAGGATGATATTGATGAAGATCCAGAAGACATCGTGCCCTCATCGGCAAAGGCCATTGCGAGTTTAAAAATTTAAAAAAAAATTTAACTGGACATGAAAATTAAGAAAAAAAAATTAGCAAAAACTTGCATGGATTGCAAATAGAGTATATGTGAAATTACACTTAAAAAGAAAACGTAATAAAGAATAACAGACTTTTTTAAATACTAATATGGCATTGGTCAGTTTATTTTTGTATAATTTGTTTTCTTGAAGTGTTTTTCTCTATATGACCCCGATTTTACGTTTTCCCGTTTCGTACGTTTTTTTCTGCTGGCCCCGTGAAAAACGTAAAATCGGGGTTCCACTGTATAACCATCGGACTTTTTGCCTTATATTTATTCACATTTCACCTACATACTTAAATTTTCGCATGTAAAGGGAAAAAAATAAGATTAATAGTTTTTGTGCGACGGGGATCACCTGCAGGTGCGCGCCGTTAACATCTAATCGGGCGACCGTTTTTCTCTAGTCAAAAGCATCTAAAACAAATTATGAAAGACATAAAATTATTTGGAATTTATAACAACTTTTAGCTTAAAAATTTGATTTTTAACATAATGGCGATCATTTGAGCATAAAAGGCCTTTTGCGAGCTCGAAAAAATAATTAATCAATGAAAACCACACTTTTCGGTGATATAAGCTCCAGCAAAAACGATTAGAATAAAAAGTGAAGGAAATCGGTCGAATTATTCTCAAGAAAAAGTGTCGTCTAGTTTGAAAAACATTTTTTCGAGAAAAACAATTTAAAAGTTTTACAATATAGCGTTCCGTTTAACCAGGGCCGGCGCAATCATCGGAAATCCCAAGGCCGCCTGCCAATTGGGATATTGTTAGGGAGCCCAAGTCTCTCTATACATTTAGAAAAACGTTTCCTCTGTATAAAATAATAATATTTTTGCTTTAGTTTTGTTTTTAAATGTTTCTTTCTGAGAAAAAAGTGAGCATTAACTTTATTTCTTACATGCAAAGTTGATATAATTGTCAGGGAATGTACACTGTAATTGTCGGGGAATGTACTACGCTGCGCGGTAGCGTATTACTGCTTCCGCGGCAGCGTATTACTGCTTTTTTTACTGTTAATTTTACAGTATAATACTGGCAGCTGGGATGCCAGTATTATACTGTAAAATCAACACTTTTTTTGCAGTGTATAGATTTGATGATCTTGAAATTGACCGTGAACGCAAAAAATAAATATTTAAAGTATAGTAAAGGATAGAAGATTTTGCGGAATTAAAAATACTTATGCACATTAAATGGGAAAGTAGCGGTATTTATCATACATTTTATTATCTATATTATATATTATTCTATGGTATATACAAATTATCACTATGGTATATTCTGTAATATGTACTTTATTTGTCCTGTATAGCAGTTTACGTTGGGCCCCACTAGATGCTTTGCCAGGGCTCCGCGCGATGTTGCGCCTTCCCCTGCGTTCAATGAGTGGCGTCTTAGCGAGGTTAACGAAAAAGAAAGGCTACCGCGGTGCTTTACGCGTATCTTTTTTACAGACCGCTGGAGTCACGTGATGCTCGAATGCACCAATGCAGGTGTACGAAAAGAGCATCACGTCACTCTAGCGGTCTATAAAAAAAGATAGGTGGAATGCACCACGTTAGCCTGTCTCTTTCGTTAGCCTCGCGTTTTATTCAGTGAACAAAACAATATTGTAAGGAATTGGAATGTCACTGAACCGCTTTAGGGTAATAATTAACTGCATTTATCAGGTTGTACCTGACCCAAACCCGCAAGTTTCATTTGAAGTCAACCCGCAACTCGAGCCGAACCCGACAAAAAATATTTCATCCATCCGCAAACCGACCAAACTCGAAATGAAAGGAAAGTAAATTATGTTTTAATGCAATTATGAAAAATAATCTACAATTATATTTCAAATACCAATTTTTTTTTAATATAGAAAAATTGACATATCTATATTCTTTAATATTAAAAAATAAATAAAACCTCTGAGTAGCGGACACCTCGGAATCATAGAATAGTGTCCTGCGTTGGATCGGGTTGTCCCTAATTTATTTTCAGGTCGAGGTGACTCTAATTTTCTTTCTCCGGGCCGGGTTCACTCTAGAATAATTCTTGTCTGTCAGATTTAGGTTTTTTGGAAGTCGGGTTTTGTTGGGATATTCACAAAAAGTATGACCAGAACTATGTTTTAGATGAAAGTAAATACGTATTTGAATATAAATGAGTATATATTCAATTTACTGCATAATAAATAAAATGTAAAGAAATATGATCAAGTTCATAGATTATTTTTTCTTTACGGTACAGTTAAGAATGATTTTTTCTCCTCTCGGAATATGAAATATATTACTAACATTTCGTTTTTGATACATACAAAAACACATGTATCGTATTTGTAATAGTAATAGGCACACATACACATGATACGTGTGTGTAGATTAGGAGGTGTCCACTATTCCCAGTTAAAAGCGCACAAATATATAAGTGTTAGAAATTGAAAAGTATTCGCTAAATAGAGGTGCCCAGTTTTCGGGAGGGTCCGTTATGGAAGTTTAATTGGGTATAGAAAATAGAATTTTAATCTGAAAAAGCTTTTTGACATTCTTTTGAAAAATCGGGTCAACTCGAACCTGACCCGCAGGAGTGAAAACATAACCCGAAACCGACAAAAACCCGAAACAATGAAAGTCAAACCGACCCGAACCCGACCCGCAACGGAAAAATATAGCGTTAACCCGAGCCGCGGTCGGGTCGGGTGCGGGTAAAAGTCGGTAACCCGACCCGATACAGGACTTTACAATCTACACACTTAACAAATACAAAAAATGCAAAAAGATAAAAAATCGAAATCTTTGACCTGTCTTTCTTTAATTTATAAGTAATTATAAAAAGTGTAATTGCGGTTAATTTCCTGCTTTTTAAAATAATTTAACTTGGCAAAATGCTTTTCTTTAATAACCGGTTGATGAAATGACTGCCAACATTTAATGAGCTGAACAGATTGTCCACTTTCTAAACTCGCTTTACCTTCGTTTTCGTCGTTCTATTTGAAAGCTTTGAGAATAATTACCAGCGAACGACGATCTCGCCTTTTTTCATCTCAGCGTTCTGAAACCCCGATTAGTCCAGAATTTTAATTAGTTGCATGTTTTGACTTCATGTATATTTTTGCAAAAATTAATCAGTTTTTATACTGGCCTCCTTGGTGGTTTTATTTAATATTAATATTATTATTATTTTTTAAATGCTTGGCCAAATTTGAGATCAACAGAAAGTTATATTTGAACGTTTAGTAAGTATAGGAAATTGACTCGAATGGGAGGAGGGAGGTTGTTGGCATAACGTACACTAAATTGAGATCATCTTTGCAGATTTTAGTAAGAAAAATAATGTAATAATTAAAACTCATTTTAAAACGGAGGTTACCGTTATATTAGACAAACTTTAAACAACAAATTCCATTAAAATAAATTATAAGTAAATATATATATATATATATATATATATATATATATGTGGTTATCAAAATAATGGAAACACTTGTGAATGAAAGGGACATTTAAGAATTCCCTTCGTAAGCATTAAAATATAATCTTAGCTACCAGATTTTTTTTAATATAAAAAGTACATGTATTAGGTAGTATGAGAGAGTTCTAGAAGAGTTGTCTACATTTTGATTTTTTTTGTCAGAAGCGTAAAATGTCAGACCTCACAGATTTTCAAAGAGGCCAAATTGTAGGAGCCCGACTAGCTGGAGCAACGGTGACCGAAACATCCCAGCTTATAGGCGTTTCTAGAGGTGCGGTGTCTAAAGTCATGGCAGCATACACACAGCGCGGAAAGACAAGCTCAGCAAAGCAAAATAGTGGACGGAAGGAGAAGCTGAATGAAAGAGACCGACGGGTATTGAAGCGGATTGTAATGTCTAAAAAGAAAACAACTGCAGCCAAAGTGACCAAAGAGCTCAATCAGCATCTGGATTCTCCAGTGTCAACAATTACAGTTCTGAGATACCTTCATAAAGAGAACATTTACGGCAGAACAGCAATTCCCAAGCCACTTGTCACAGATGCTAATGCCAAACGTCGTGTAGAGTGGTGCCACAACCACAAAACCTGGTCGATTGATAAGTGGAAGACTGTTATATGGTCAGACGAATCATCTTTCACACTTTTCCCCACAACAGGACGGGTACATGTCTGGAGAACACCTGCACAAGCGTATGATCCTGATTGCCTCCGTCCAACTGTCAAGCATGGAGGTGGATTGGTCATGGTATGGGCAGCCGTGTCATGGTTTTCTGCTGGTCCAATCGTAACCCTGAAAGGAAGGATCACTGGGGAGAAGTATAGAGAAGTTTTAGCTGACCAGGTCCATCCCATGATGCAAATTTTGTTTCCTGCAGGAGATGGAATTTTCCAGGATGATAATGCCCCTATTCATGCAGCCAGAGTTGTCCAATCATGGTTTGATGAACATGAGGATGAGGTGGAACATCTACCTTGGCCCGCACAGTCCCCAGACCTCAACATAATCGAACCGTTGTGGTCTATTTTAGAGCTTTCAATCCGGAATCGATATCCTCCACCGGCATCTCTCACGGAACTTTCACAATATCTCCATGAAGAATGGTACAATATTCCTCTAAACACTATTCAGAATTTGTATGATTCGATTCCCAGGCGAATCCAAGCTGTATTACATGCCATAGGCGGTCCTACGCCATATTAATAAAGAATTCCTTCAAAATCTAGGGTGTTTCCATTATTTTGATAACCACCTGTATATATGTATGTATGTGCTAAAAAGGGAAAAAAATTGAAGGAAATTGATTGAAATAAATAACTTTTTTTAAAAGAAATAAATTAAATTGCGAGTGATTTTTTTATCAGTTTATTAAAAAAAACAAAAAAAAAAAACTGGATATACAATTTTAAATACAGCTTCCTGGCAAGAAAAAAATCGATCAACGTTTTCCGGATGATCGAACCTACATCCATTCAGCCCCTGCGCAGAACTGACAGGTGAAGCATTTACCAACCATGCTACAGTTCAATCGAAGAACATCAGCTTATTTCTGAAGCAATCGATGAGATTTAAGTGATTACCTACATCATTATCTTATTGGACAAATGTTTTGGTTCCTTGAGAGATAGCGGAAGCAAATTTAATATATATACAGAATATTGTATTGTCACCGGAAATACGTCAAAAAATATTTCAGTTGTAGCACAGGAAGCGTATTAAAATTGGATTGCAAGATTTGAGCCGAACAGACTGACAAAACAAGTTAAATTAAAAGCCTGGAATAAAATTAATCTGATCATCAGGAAGTTCAGAATAAAAAGATGCTTCTTATTCTCTATCGGGGAACCCATCTCGTTGTTAGACACTGCTGCTTGTTCAGTGTTGAATTCAGATGCTGGGTCACTCCTAGCTCTCTTTGTTCTTATCTTCAGATTTAGATAACCCATTTTAACCTCTTGAATTCCTTATAATAAGTTATTTTGATGAGATTAAAAAGCTATAATTAATCCATAGGCCGTTAGTAATCACGTGTGTGGTTCCCAACATTTCAAAATTAAATGAACAAACCAAAAACATTTAAATACACATGCTAATTAATAAATAGCAAAATATTTATTACTCTTATTACAATATAATCAAAATTCTTAAAATTTTGAACATAATAAATAGAAAAATCATTGAAAACATATGATATATAAATATAATTTATTAACCAATATGACTGGATATACTCAAAAGAGGATAAAATTACGGTGAGTACCATCGCCTCCTGTCTTAAAATTTACACAATTAAATTCATTATTCTAAAAGGAAAATTTTTTAAAATAAACTCAGAGTATAATTATTCGAAGGTCTTACCTCTGACCATGATCAACCAATTCATCCTCCGTCCTGGCGCCGTGCACAATTTTATAAAATAGGAACACTATAACTAACAGCTATATAGAAATAAAAAGCTGCAAAATCGGGCCCTTGGGCCAAACCAACAACAACAACAACAACCCATTGGGCCTATGGTTTAGTCAGTTAAAGACAAAAGTACTTATTTTAAAATGCAAATTGTTAATTATTTAACAACCTTTCATGGGCCCAATGGATGGGTAGCCAAGTCAATTAGCACAATAAAAGTAAATTAATTTCAATAAGGTAGTTAAAGTATAATTCAGAACAAGTTCAGTTTCAAAAGTTACTAACATTCTTCTCTTCCAGGTTCCCCTTGCAGTTCCTCGTGCTGCCGGTTGGGACGGGCCAATGGCCGGCACCGCTCCAATGGGACAGCCCACGGAGCCAGTTTTTACCAGGTGGGGTACGGTAGAAAGGCGCAGTCCCGTCAGCCCCCGCAGCGTTTTCGTCTTTCGTCTGCCTTGCTATTCGGCCCCAAAATTTTCCTTGCTGGTACGACTTAGCTATTGGCAAAAAAAAAAAAAAAAAAAAAAAAAAAAATTACTTGCAGTGGTTTTAATTGTCTTCCCTCAAAATCCCCCCCCCCCTTTTTCAAGCTAAGCTGAGTACCAAAGTTTCGGCACTAAATTGTCCAGCCCCATCCCAACTATCATGACGAGTATGTGGCGTGCGGCAACAGATCTCAGAATACTAAAACCTAGGAGTGATCAACCCAGTAAAATCCGGACTTTATTGGTCAGCCGACCTGGTTACTTGTCATTGTGGATCGCCCCATGAGGCGATCAGGCAAATTTCGCCCCACTCTCCAGGCACTCAAACCCATTAAACTGGGTCGAATCCCGGTAGGTAGGGGCCTGGTCAGCGGTCTCCGAGTACTATAACTACTATTAACAAATTAAAAAAAACTTCTCTAACACTCAAACACATCTAAAAATTTAATAATAATGCCTTGCTCTCTCCGTGTGTTCCGTATATAAAAACTCTCAATTTCTTTCAACTTTTTAAGCGCCACCCTTTTCGGGGTTAAGAAAATCGCAATCGCCGCCCCATAATCTTCCCCCAGTTTTCTCCGAATTTTACTTCCCAAGATCTGAAGAATAAAATCAATTTCATTGGTCCCAATATTCATTTTCTCAACCCTCCCCTTTTCCTTATTTCTCTTTTATTTTTATATATTTTTTTCTTTATAAATTCTCTCATTTTATTTAGGTTATTTTTCGCGGGAACAGCTTTTCTTATTACTATATTTTTCACAGGGACGCTGTAACCCCTTTTCGGCTAAACGCTGCAGGTTCTTTGATCTATTCATTAATGCCACACACTGTGAACGACTTGACCACCACATTGCGTCCCACTGTCGCCTCTAAGTCGCGCACACATACCTAACTTGTATTATGTTTTCCTTATAACTTCCCGTAGTCAAAAGAACTTTCTCACATCCGTTCCTTAAATAAAAGTCCTTTTATCCGACTTTTACTGCACTACCTAACGTTGCGTCCTTTGTACGAGGGTCGATCCAGAAATAAGGTTCCCAAAGAGCTCCAGCCGCAAGGGAAAATGCGTGGCGAAATACGGCAACAGCGCTGTGCGCGTGTATTCCCGCACTCACGATTCCCCCGGCCGCGCTTCACGATGCCACTCATTCTTGGCTCAGCAGCCGTCCGAGATGGAGGCTCCCATTGTTGATCTCGCACGACTTTCGCTTTTTGCAGGCCAAAGGGGCTCCACCCATGGATATTCATCACCGGCGAGGACGACTGACAGCCGGTGTAACCTTGATGCACGACAACGCCCGACCTCACGTCTCCCGTCAAACCCAGGAACTTTTGACACAATTTGGATGGACTGTCATGCCCCACCCACCTTACAGTCCTTGCGTCGCACACAGTGATTATCACATTTTCTCCAAGTTACAGGAACACTTGGGTGGCCAACGCTTCTTCAACGGATTGGCGCCGGAGTTCTACGACATTGGGATACAGAAATTGGAGCACTGTCTACAAAAATGCATAGAAAAAGATGGCGATTATGTAGAAAAATAGAGCAAACTTTCTTCTTTCCAACGATGTAAATTTCTATAAGAATAAACAATATTGTCTATTTGTAAATTTGATGGGGACCTTATTTCTGGATCGACCCTCGTATAATAAGACGTAACTTGCTAACTTACGCGCCCCTTGAATAATTCTTATTCTGACTCTTTGCGTGTTATTTCAATTCTTTTGTCGCTGCAGCTGCGTCTCTTAGAATCTTAAGAAATGCTTTTCAAAATTATATAACCTCTGTAAACTTGTAGCCGAAATATTTTTGTGATATCCCCACAAATCCTAACAATAATTTTCTTCTACTGGTTTATTCCATTTTCCTATTACATGTGTACTTTCCAGCTGCCCCACCCACACAGACACTTTTCTTCGGGAGGGATTTTTGTGGTTTCGGGGGGGGGGGGGGATTGTTGAGTTCCGGGCGGAAATTACGCTTTTTAACCATTAAAAGCATAAAACCTCAAATCTTCCGGGGGGTCATTTCAATGCTCCGGGGGAAATGTGCCCCCCACGGGCTACCCCCTGAATTCAACACTGTGCTTGTTAATGGTTGTTCTGAAACAAATACACAAGAGTTTAAAACTTTTAAATTGAATATAGAAATATAACAAACCGTTCATTTTTACACCAGCACCTATTTATGCATAATAATAATTATATATTAGCTGAACCGTCTGGCGTTGTCCGGACCCGGTATAATAACCTTAAATATGCCTAAAAAAGTTTTGTATTCATACATTATTTTCCGGTAGAGATTCAGTGTTGGAGGCTCCACTGCTTTCGATCGCGTATAGCCTCGAATTTGTATGATACAAACGAAACTGTATCCAAAACGAAAATAATTTTTTTAACGGAAATATATGCAAAAGAACGTACAGTTGGCGCCCCACTGTCTTTGGCAGCGTACGCTCCCATCTGTTTTTGCAAAACTTTGAATTTGTATGATTTTATATTTATTAAACGATAATCTTTCTAAACGAACTGTTCCTCCATTATAGTTATTGCCGATTTAATTTCTGACATTTAGAAATATTAAATTTTCAATTCTGACCAAAAGTTCATGAGTAAACCTAAATAATAAAATACTCGCCCTCGCCTTCACTCTTTTAAAACACGAAATGGTATCCTCCAGTATTGACAACTTGCCCCGAAAGTGCAAGCCTCTTAAAACGCGAAATGATGTTTGGGACCGCACTGAGACTGGGAAAAAAAAGAATATCTGGCAATTTCCTAAAAGACTTCCAGAAGTTCATTATTATTTTTTTTATTGGTAAATATTAATATATATATATATATATATATATATATATATTTTACACATTATAGCCGGAAAAGTACTACAAATAAGTAAGTTTTTTTTTTCTTTTTTGTATTTTCAACCTACAGCACAGGCGAATGGCAGCTTAAAATAAGAAAAAACAGAAAAAGTGAAAACAAACACTTAATCGAGCTCCAGATAAAATGTTTGTTGTAATAGTTAAGTATCAATATTTAAATAAAAAAAAAAGATTCCGTTAGAATCGGAAAGTAACAGCGAGAATTTTCGTGCTTTTCTTTCATTTTCTTTTTGCAACTCCACGGGTGACCCGTTGATTGCGATTTTAAAATGGAGAAAAAACTATACATTTTTTCTTCTGCTACTTAAAGAGCAGCGCCTGATTATCCAACATGCACGTGAAGCACGAGCTTCCTCTCTAAAATTTAAGAGGGGCCTCCAAAATGTCTGTAAATGTCCTCTGTTTTTTTTTTCTTTTTTTTCCTTCTTTTTTTTTACATTGCATTTAAAATTTTTTTGGAGTGGAAAGTTTGCCTAATTTCTACAATACTTCAGGAAACTTATCTAAATGCGATCAATATAGGCTGTTAACCTATAATGTGGCATGTTGATGTAGTGATTAGAAAAGCCACCCGGGTAAATGAACGCACGCACATGTATATATACTACAAATATACTCTATCTATAGTACATACAGGAAACATAAACAAAGCTGTTTAATGAGACATGTAAACTCAGCTAAGCCACTCCCAGGAATAATATTTGTTGTATTTATGAGTTTCCATGTGTGTAGAATTAAAAAAAAACTTTTCCGAATGAACGGAACCCCAAAATGTTTCTGTGCTTCCCTTAGCTTCAGAAGTTAACCAGGCTCGGTTGAAGAGCCGAGGAAAGCAAGGACAGGCGCTGACTCAATCGCAGCACAATAGATGCTAGCCATTTTACGAAGTTTATCGGGAGTTTTAATTAATATATCGGCTAATTAACAAAAATTTCTTTCAAGGTGCATAACTTCAGACATGCAGGTACTGTCCTGCCAAATCATGTAGTTTTGCTTGCAGTGATCTCTTCCAAACACAGCTCACACCCAACCAGACAGACACACAGACAAACATACAGAAAATCTATCTTTATTACTGTTGGTAATATATCATGAAAATAATCTCCGCAAATTGATTTTCTATGACAGTTTATTTACTTCATTTAAACTCATCAAGATAAAAAGTACTTAACTCAATTTCAAAGAGGAAATGAAATTGATGATGCAATATGAAGAGGTTTTTACAAACTCTTGAACTGAACAAGAAGTAAGAAACAGAATTTCGTATGAATGACGTGATTTGACTTTACGTCATGTCCAACCAATCAAAGAACTAAAATATGACATCACCTGAAAGGAACTATAAGACTTTTTTCTTTCTGTTATATAGAACTTTAATAGAAGCTTTTTCTCACGCGATGGAGAAGGAACATGTATATTTCGTTCTCCCTTAAACTTATTAAATTAAATTTAACTAATGTTTAAAATTAGAATTATGTAACTATTAAATATAAGAATGATAAATTAAATACTTTAAACTAATTATGAATACTGTATTATTATTAATACTAATTTTCTATTCCAAAAGTACATAATTCATCAGTGTGCACAGCATAAAATGGATATATCAAGTTGTTGGAATAATTCATAAATTTTAATATACTTGTGCAAGTGCAGTGTACATCTTCAAATAATGGATTAAATCGACATGGAGACTGGCAGACCTGGCACGCGGTAAAATGAGGAGTGAGGATGATTGCTGAAAAAGGAGGTAAGCAAAGTCTTACCTATGTTTATCAAAGTAAACATTGATTATTTATATTACTTTAGAGCGCGCTAAAAACTACTCGCTACCTTCAAAAAATTTACTAACAAGATTATGAGCTCGAAAGTATTCTAAAGTATATAAAGGATAAAAATAAAAATAGTGTCCTTAAATCCTCGAATACTTAAAAGAAATTAATTAATTTTAGATATATTCTAAATTAGAAAAATGGCAACCTTCAAAGAAGGTAGTATAATTGAAAAATTAAATTCCAGTAACTATGCAAACTGGAAATTTAAGGTGGAAATGCTCTTAATAAGAGAAGAGCTCTTTGAAGTCGTCACAGACGACCCACCTAATCCAATGACGCCAGATTTTTTGAAAAAAGACAAAAAAGCAAAAGCTCTTATTAATTTAAGTATTGAGGACAACCAAATCATACATATTAAGCATTTACAAAATGCACGGGACACATGGAATACGCTTAAAAACATCCATGAGAGATCAAATCTCTCAAGTAAACTCTTCCTACTTAGGAAACTTTACGCAACAAAATTATCAGAAGGAGGCAACATGATCACACATATAACCAAAATATTAGAAATTATTGATAAGTTATCAGCCATAGGCGAAGAAATTAAAACAAATCATATTTCAGCATTATTGCTCTGCTCTTTGCCACCTTCTTATGACGCCCTCATAACCGCATTAGAAGCCAGGCACGAAGACGAATTAACTCCAGAGTTTATAAAGAGCAAATTAACAGATGAATTCAATAAAAGAAACGAACATTCAAATACCAGTGATAATTCCAACAAAGCTTTTAGAGCCGAAAGAAAAGGGTATAGCCAGGTTTCCTATTAAAATATGCCCTTGAGTCAACCAGATCGAGTCCTACATGAATCGATAGCCCTTCAATAGAGATGCTTTTTTGCCAAGTTTGAAGCATATATCTCAAACCCATGGGCAGTTATGACTCTTTATGTGCGTTTTGGAAAAAGGTGCATTGTGAAGAAAGTAGTGATCGAATTTCCCCGAAAAAAATCAGGGATGTGTAATATTAAAATACAAATAGTGGATATTATTTTCAGATTATTTCCTGTAAAATAGCCAGTTTTATAAAAAAAATTCTTGTTTTTAATTTAACTTTTTAATTAAGAAAATATCGGAATTTTTCAGTGACCACCTTCATGTTTTTACCAAAAATACTACGAGGTATGATGTATATTTGGTGTGAGTTTCAACTCTCTACGATGGTTGCATCATAGAAAAAGAATTAAAAATGTGTTCCAGGGATGGGGGAGTTGCAAATTGCGTGTGTTATTACAAGTTAATTCACAGTTATATGTACAGTTTACGTATGCAGTTATGTTTGTTGGTGGCAATAATTTGAAGGATACAATTGTGTTTTGTTAGTTGACAGTTGACGGATTTTTTTAATAGTTTTTTGCTGAGTTTGACTTAACACTGTTGTTGATTAATCGAAAACAGGAAAACACAATCGGGAAAAACTTCAACCAGTCAATTTTAGTAGACATTTTTGCCTTATTTAAACGCTCTAGTCACAAAAAATTACTGTCTTGAATAAGAACGAAATTTCTCTTCATTTTTACTGGTGGAAGATTATTCCGTTGGTAATCAGGCTCTGAACGGGAGACATGAATTCACGTCTTTTGGAGATCTGTAATTCAGCCGATGGGTGGTGCTTTTCTGTTTCATATGTTACATTAATTCTCAAAGAAAATACACAAAATTCGCATTTTTACAATTAGAGTACTATGCATATTAATAGTTCGATTAGAAATAATACCACTATTACATACATCTTTTTATAATAGAAAACATGGTGATAAAAGTTTTTGTTATATAATGGAAAAAGCAAATGTAATGCCCATAGGCGGGGCTTCATGTTTAAAAGACGAAAAGCAATCTGTTAAGTAAAACTGCGCAGAAAACTAAAAACAAAATGAGCCAGCTGTTAACTAACAAAACAAAATGCTTTCCTTCAGATGATTGCCACCAACAGCATAGATAGAGGCGTAAACTGTACATAGAACTGCACATGGACTTGTAATAACACATGCAACTTGTAACACCCCCCACACCTGGAAAACATTTTTAATTTTTTTCTATGATGCACCCAGCGTAGAAAGTTGAAACTCACACCAAATATACATCATACCTCGTAGTATTTTTGGTAAAAACATGAAGGTGGTCACTGAAAATTTTCGATCTATTCTTAATTAAAAAGTTAAATTAAAAACAAGAAATTTTTTATAAAACTGGCTATTTTACAGGAAATAATCTGAAAATAATATCCACAATTTGTATTTTAATATTACACATCCCTGATTTTTTTCGGGGAAATTCGATCACTACTTTCTTCACAATGCACCCTTTTCCGAAACGCACGTAAAGAGTCATAACTGCCCATTGGTTTGAGATATATGCTTCAAACTTGGCAAAAACGCATTTCTATTGAAGGGCTATCGATTCATGTAGGACTCGATTTGATTGACTCAAGGGCATATTTTAATAGGAAACTTGGCTATACCCTTTAAACCCACGGTTTTTAAAAAGGAAAAAAAATATTGCACGATTTGTCGTATGAAAAATCATAACACAGTTAATTGCTGGAACAATAAACATAAAACAACTAACTTTAAACAAAACAACAAAAAACATTTCTCTTCTTCATTAGTGTTTCAAAAAGACGAAAATAAGTTAAGAAGCGCGGATTCAAATAAACCGAACAATAAAAGCACAGCTTATCTTGGAACCGAAGAAAAGTAAAATTGCGCTTTTTTAACTAACAAATCGCAAAATAAAGCATGGATCATAGATTCTGGCTCGTCCTCCCATATATCAAATGATGAAAAATTATTTGAAGAATTTAATAATAGAGAACAAACAAACGTCGTAATTACCAACGGCAATAAATTAAAATCCTTCGGATCAGGTAATATAAAAATAAACACGATAACCTCCGATGGTAAAACACACGACATAAAACTAAAAGATGTTCTACTAGTACCTGAAATCGAAACAAATTTATTTTCGGTAGCTAAAGCTACGAAAAACGGATGCAAAATAATGTTCGAAAATAATAAATGTTTTCTAGAATATGAAGGATTAATTCGCTTGGAAGGTACAAGAAAAAAAAAATTATACGAAATTCAGCAAACTAGCGAAACCACAGACGAAAATTTCGTAAACATGATAACTAATTGCAAAAATAAAAATTGTATAGAAATATGGCATAGAAGATTAGGGCATAAAAATGTAGCGTCAATTAAAGAATTAATGACGAAGGAATTAGCATGCGGAATAAACATAAATAATTGTTCCCATAGTACCGAATGTGAGCCTTGTATCAAAGCAAAAATAACTGAAGCTCCTTACCCAAAGAAAACGGAATTTAGAGCAAATAAAATTCTGCAATTGGTCCATTCCGACGTATGTGGTCCTATTCAAACTCCAACCATAGGTGGGAAAAATTATTTTTTTACTTTCATAGATGATTACTCTAGATTTACGATTATTTATCTCCTACAAAATAAAAGTGAGGTATTTGAAAAATTAAAAGAATATGTTGCTCTGGTCAACAATAAATTTGGCAAAAAGCCTACAGAAATCAGAACTGATAATGGTAAAGAATTTAAAAATTCTAATATAGATAATTTTCTAAAGGAAAATGGAATTAAGCGACAGCTAACAGTACCATATTCCCCAAGTCAGAATGGTATTGCTGAACGCAAGTATAGATCTCTAATTGAAATGACAAGAACATTGTTAAATGACTCTAATTTACCATTACATTTTTGGGGAGAGGCGATCTGCACCGCAAATCACCTACAAAATCGACTGCCGACTAAAGCCAACGAAAAAACTCCATATGAGTTATGGTCAAACAGAAGACCAAATCTAAAATACCTAAGAGTTTTTGGCTGCAAAGCTTATGCATATATTAATAAGCCAAAAAGACAGAAATTAGATAATAAAGCAGTAGAAGGGATCTTTGTGGGATACGATAATTATTCCAAAGGATATCGTACATATACAAGCGGCAAAGATATCACTATAGCCAGAACTGTGAAGTTTTTAGAAAACTATCCGAAAAATTCAAATAAAGAAAAATTGCTAGAACTAAGTATAGATGAAAACACTAGTGCCGAAAACGAAAAGTCAGAAAACCCAAATCTGATAAAAATCGAAATTTCAAATGAAAATGATACTCAGAATGAATCTGAACTAAATCAAACCGAACCGAGAAGATCAGATAGAGTAAATAAAGGGGTTCCCCCAGATAGACTAATTTATTTGGTTAAAGATGAAAATATAAACGAACCGAAAAATTGGCAGGAAATAATAAACATGGAAAACCCAGTAGAAAAAGAAAACTGGATCAAAGCGACACAGGAGGAGATAGAATCTCACAACCAAAATAAAACTTGGACATTAGTTGACCCCCCCGCCAAATACAAAAATAATAGGTTCGAAATGGCTTTTCAAAACAAAATTAGATGATAAAGGAAAAATACAAAAATACAAAGCAAGATTAGTTGCAAAAGGCTATTCGAAAAATTTTGGTATTGATTATTGTGAAACTTTTGCTCCAGTGGTTTCACATACAACCATAAGAACCTTTTTAGCAGCCGCCGCCTATCATAAACTAAACATAAATCATGTAGATATTAAAACTGCATTTTTGTATGGAAATTTAGAAGAGGATATATACATCTCTCAGCCGGAAGGCTATGTTGTACCAAATCATGAAAACAAAGTGTGCGAATTAAATAAGGCTATATACGGCCTAAGACAGGCAGCTAGAGCCTGGCACACAAAAATTTCAGAATCATTAGAAAAGTTAAATTTCAAACAATCAACTTCAGACACGTGTTTATTCATACGTAACACTAAAAACAGTAAAGCATAAATTATCGTTTATGTAGACGACATTTTGATATCTGCAAAAGAAAGTGAAATTAAAGAAATTATACAGAAACTTAAGATTGAATATGAACTAAAAGATTTAGGTCAATTAAACTATTAACTAGGGATCAAAATTGAAAAAACAAACGAAGGATATAAACTGAATCAAAAAAATTAAAATTGAAGAATTAGTTCGAAAATTTAAATTAGAAGAAGCAAAGCGTTACAAAACGCCCATGGAGACAGGCTATTTAAATTATGATAATGATGAAATACCATTGCCAAACAACATCGACTACAGAAAGGCTATTGGGGCGCTTTTGTACATCGCTACTGTAATAGACCAGATATTTCAGCCGCGATTAACATCTTAAGTAGAAAAAACGAAAACCCTTCACAGAAGGATTGGAAGGCAACTAAAAGAGTGATTTCCTATTTAAATCACACTGAAAACTTTATATTAGAAATAAATACAACACACCAACCTAATTTAGAAGTGTATTGTGACTCGGACTGGGCTGGAGACATACAAACTAGAAAGTCCACCAGCGGAAACTTATTTGTTGGGGAAAAATCCATTATTATGGGTTAGCAAAAAACAACAATGTATAGCCGTGTCGAGTGCTGAAGCTGAGTATATTTCAACAGCAAATGCGTCGCAAGAAATTTTATGGTTAATTAGACTCCTACAAGAATTCGACTTAGAACAGACATTACCAATAACTGTGCATGAAGACAATCAGTCCTGCATAAAAATGATTGAATCAGAAAAGTATACTCGTCGCACGAAACACATAGATATCCGTTATCATTCAATTAAACATTTAAAGGACAATGGAACAATTAATCTAAAGTATTGTGAATCAAAGAATATGATAGCAGACATCCTAACCAAGCCCACTCCCAAACCCATCTTTGAAGTCCACAGGAGAAATTTAAATTTAAGAAATCAAATTCCAGAGATTAAGGAGGAGATTGTTGGTAATGTATCATGAAAATAATCTCCGCAAATTGATTTTCTATGACAGTTTATTTACTTCATTTAAACTCATCAAGATAAAAAGTACTTAACTCAATTTCAAAGAGGAAATGAAATTGATGATGCAATATGAAGAGGTTTTTACAAACTCTTGAACTGAACAAGGAAGTAAGAAACATAATTTCGTATGATTTGACTTTACGTCATGTCCAACCAATCAAAGAACTAAAAGATGACATCACCTGAAAGGAACTATAAGACTTTTTTCTTTCTGTTATATAGAACTTTAATAGAAGCTTTTTCTCACGCGATGGAGAAGGAACATGTATATTTCGTTCTCCCTTAAACTTATTAAATTAAATTTAACTACTGTTTAAAATTAAAATTATGTAACTATTAAATATAAGAATGATAAATTAAATACTTTAAACTAATTATGAATACTGTATTATTATTAATACTAATTTTCTATTCCAAAAGTACATAATTCATCAGTGTGCACAGCATAAAATGGATATATCAAGTTGTTGGAATAATTCATAAATTTTAATATACTTGTGCAAGTGCAGTGTACATCTTCAAATAATGGATTAAATCGACATGGAGACTGGCAGACCTGGCACGCGGTAAAATGAGGAGTGAGGATGATTGCTGAAAAAGGAGGTAAGCAAAGTCTTACCTATGTTTATCAAAGTAGACATTGATTATTTATATTACTTTAGAGCGCGCTAAAAACTACTCGCTACCTTCAAAAAATTTACTAACAATTACTATCGCAGATTTATTTTTTTATGTGAAATTTTTGTAGAGGCCACATTGAGAATAAAAAAAAGAGAAAGAAACTTATAGTTTCCTTAAAGAGTTGAAATATATTTGGAGAAAAGACTTATTATTAATACTTAACTCCAAACAACAGTAGAAATTCTTTTACACGATTTTATTTAGAAACGATCGTGACTTTACATCCTCTTTATCCGTAAAATTGTAAATAGGATATCACAATTTAAACATCGTATTACTCTTTGGGTTAAGATGAAAGTATTTTAAGGATTAAATACATCCATCCATTCGTATTTTTTTCTTTATTTTTGTTTCAAGGTCATTTTCCTAATCATTATATAAGATTATATCAATCATTAAATTGTTATCAGTTACGCCTACGGCGATAAACCATATCAGGTAATGATAGAAGGACATACATAGCTCGGTGGTAGAAGTTATTATCGAATACGAAACAAGATTATAAATTAAGTAATGAAGATTGTGATCCTTTATCAAGAATGTTTGAGAAATAATTGAATGTTTAACTAATTGAAAGCATATTTTTCAAGGAGAAAGTTTTCGAACAAATAAATGTTTATTTACAAAGCGTAGGTTTCCTCCAAAATGTTTTTTTTTCTTTTTTGGTCACATTACACAGATATTGTTTTCCTTGTTATTTTATTTTTTTAAAAAGCTCGTAATATAGACGAGGTCAGTAAAATTATGTATAAATTAAAATTAAAATTAACATAGTATACTATGTTTTATAAAACTGCCCGGAAATTATGTTAAATATGAAGCACGCATTGTTTAAAATAGAAAAATAAATGGATAAAATGGTTTTTAATCACGAATTTCGAAGAAAAATAATATGCACGAATAAGAGTATTTATCTAACGACAATTATTTTAAGTTAGCAGAACTTTATTGTTTGGTACACATTCTTTATATATTTGTAGATAACACGTTTTTTGTTACCAGTGTTATAGTACAGAGAGGCGGCAGACAAACAAACAGAAATCATAAACACTTTTCAACTATGTTGGGAAGTGCTAAAAAAGAATCACAAGTGTGTGTACAATCGGCCAAGAACAAATAATAATAATAATAATAATAACCCCATAAATTTAAAACCGCCAAATTGTCGCAGAGAAAATGTTTTGTTTAAGCATAACTCATCAAAAATACTTATCGGCCCTAGCTGAAGTGTTGGATTCTCATATTAGAAGCATCTGGAAATAAATTTCTATTAAAAAAAATTCATATGTAGCAGTTACAAAAAAGAATTTAATATTATCTTAATTTCATATTTCAAATATAAATTTTAATAATAATAATAATTAATAGGGCAAAAAATTTTGAAAACACAGTACGTCGGCTACGCAGAACGTCAGCTTTCTCGTTGTAAGAACCGTATTTAGATAATTATTTTAAGTAGTGAATAATCACCTGTTTAAATTCCCTTGGGAATTCAGGAAATTAATTTCACGATAGGATATTAAAGCTTTACATATTTAAATTCCTAAACTCTTAACTGAATGACTTCCAAAATTAAAATTTATTCTAGAATTGAAATATGAAATGAAATTTTAGTGTTAGCAAGAGAAAATTTAAAGTTGTTGCTATTCGAATATACAGACGACCCTTCAATTTTAAGTCATTTTTAATATAAATTTAACAAAGATATAATTATCAATCGAATGGCTATTTTCGTTTTTCTCTGCAATAATTTAGTGATTAAGTATGAGGTCGAGGTCTCTCTCTCTCTCTTTTTTTAACTGATACTTTCAGGAGCCGACAGTCCTTTGATTGTAATCAGTAAAATATGAGTAACAATTCATGAGCTCAGTTAGCTTATCTTCATTATCTTGAGTATAGTGTAGCATCAACTTGTTTGATTTCATTCGTGGAGAATGCTACTCTTGTATAGTAATAACTGCATTTCAAAAAAACATATCACACACTGAGAAAAGTAAAATCTTGACATTTTTTTTTTCAGTGTAAATTTTAACAACTAAACCATACGACATATGTAGCCCATAAAAAGCAAAAATCACGTGCGAAACAAAATAGATTGCTAAACTATTGCTAGACATCAAAATATTTATGCAAACTAATGCTAAGTATTTAAATATTTTTTATAAAATTGAAAAAAAATTCTAGGGCGAGGCTTTCCTAAGCGCGAGGCCCTGTGCGGCTTCACCTGTCGAACACCCCTGCTGAATATATATTTTTTACAGAATTCATAAAATATGCATGCTTTTACGCGCATTTTCAAAACTGCAAAAATACCATTGGATAAGGGTTACTTCATAGAACTAGGAAGATTATTGTTCCTAGTTCTATGGGTTACTTCACCCGTGCGTCGCGGTGTACTAGTTTTGCTTTAAAAGTACAATTTTACCGACTAACAAAAATAGTATAGTTATAAATAATAATAAAAGAAAAATAATAGTATAACAATAGAATTTGGATATATTTAATTATTACACAGAATTTGAACAAATCCCATAAAAATATTTACTACACTTAAGAGAAAACAGTAATGTTTACATCAAAAATGAAAGAAATCTGATAAAAAACCTGTAATTTTCAAATATTTCCTACTCTAATCTGTGTTTTACTCTTAAATTATACCCAGGAAACTTTTAGCCTTGAAAGAGGCATTGCATTCTTTACTAATCGGATTTGTTTCTTCTTTTATTCACTGAGTTTTTTTTTTCAAATTCCACTTAACTTTTGTATTGTTTAGTTTATATGTACATACATTAAAATTCTTCCCATTCAGTTAAACATTTTTAACTTTTTAAAAGAATATTAGATGTCTTTTTCAGTTGCCATTCTAAAGAGAAATTTTATGAATACTTGTTTTATACGAAAAAAAAATGTTAAATTATAACCAATTATTTCACAGTTCGTTTATCTGAATAATTTTATAGAGCTGATTAATTTATAAGACATATAACTAATGAACCAAATTAAAATTGTGTAACAGTAAAACTATCGTCTCACAATATCTATTAACCATATGCAGCCAACAACATTAACTCTGTGAGGCTTAGTACACTATATTTCCAATGATGATCGGTCACTTGCGATTTTAGACGTTTTGTTAAATATCTGGAAAGATACATGAGGAATTATCCTGAAACTTCAGGAGTGTAAACAACATGATAAACGTCATATATTTCCGTGAAGATTTTTTCCCGAAACCCCATAAGGGGCCGTCAACAAATTGAAGAAAAACGAATATCTTTTGGATAACCCTGTAGAAACTAATATTGCAAAAGCATTCAAACTGTAGATTATGATTAAGTGGCTTATTGTAATAATTTGGGTTCATTTTTATGAAGATAGCATGTATACGCGAAGAGAAATTCAGGTTTTTATAAAAACAGTCCCAAATTTTACCAAGTTTTTTGCTTATAATTTGCAGAGTTTTTAATATAAAAACAAGTTATTTTCAGAAAATATGACAAACAAAATTGCACACAATACCCTGCAATCAGAATTAAAAAATAATAAAAATTGTATGAAAAATGAGCAGGTTTACTAAATATTGTTTCACTGCGCATGCGCGAAATCAATCAAAATATACTGTGCATAATATATTAGCTAAATGTATAGACAAACTTTTGTGAAAGTCTCAAAAACATAGCTTGAAAATTCTGATAGTAATCGTCGATAGAATAAGCTCGAATTTCGCTGTTCCCAAAAGGAAGCAAAAAGATGAGGGGTTGTATCCAAATATACTAGCTTAGGAAAGTTGACATAATAAGAATGAAGTGTCTCTCATTCTATATTTGATACAACCCCTCATCTTTTTGCTTCCTTTTGGGAACAGCGAATTTCGAGCTTATTCTATCGACGATTACTATCAGAATTTTCAAGCTATGTTTTTGAGATTTTCCTAAAAGTTGGTCTATACATTTAGCTAATATATTATGCACAGTATATTTTGATTGAATTCGCGCATGCGCAGTGAAACAATATTTAGTAAACCTGCTCATTTTTCATACAATTTTTATTATTTTTTAATTCTGATTGCAGGGTATTGTGTACAATTTTGTTTGTCATATTTTCTGAAAATAACTTGTATTTATATTAAAAACTCTGCAAATTATAAACAAAAAACTTGATAAAATTTGGGACTGTTTTTATAAAAACCTGAATTTCTCTTCGAGTATACATGCTATCTTCATAAAAATGAACCCAAATTATTTCAATAATCTACTTAATCATAATCTACAGTTTGAATGCTTTTGCAATATTAGTTTTTACAGGGTTATCCAAAATACATTCGTTTTTCTTCAATTTGTTGACGGCCCCTTATGGGGTTTCGGGAAAAATCTTCGCGGAAATATATGTCGTCTATCATGTTGTTTACACTCCTGAAGTTTCAGGATAATTCCTCATGTAGCTTTTCAGATATTTAACAAAACGTCCTAAATCGCAAGTGACCAGTCATCATTGGAAATATAGTGTATCTCATTTCTTGGGACGGAGAAATGCTTCGATGTGAACCTTAACTGCACATGCATTTAAATCTGCGTAGTTTTCAACCTAATGCATGCATTACTTATTACCAGGGCTTTACAAATTTGATAAAATCTGGTAGCCAGAAAAAAAATTCTAGTAACCAGCAAAAAATATTTACCGCCCCCTCCTTCCTCGTCATTAATTTTCAAAAAGTACAAAAAAAATTTATGAATTAATTGAGGAAAATAATAACATGTATTGTTTGGAATTATTAGTTACATAGTTTAGAAAGATAATATAAACTATGTTTTCTAATTAAACTTATCAAAATCATATATCTTTCAAAATAAATAAATAAATAAATACTGTAAAGAGTGAATTAACCGGCATGTTCGGAAAATGCTGATTGCAGAATGCTTTAAATGTCCGGATAGTTGAATGCTACAAAATTTATATCTGCTGAAGAGCGCATCGACGAAATAGTGAAGCAGTAAAACAAGTTTTCGCCCATTTTTCTGTCGAAGTCTGAAATAATTCTGATTTGATTATTTTAAAATTTACATATGATGAACTTATTTTTGCCAAATTAAAAACAAAAGTAAAAAAATATTTTGTGTGTGAATATAGTTTCAAAGTTTATTTTTTTAATATTGGGAAAGGGGGGTGGGGAGGCATTTGTGCTCATTTCAAGAAAGCTTAGGTCAATTTTTGTACAAAAAAGAAACAACAACAAAAACCCCATTAGATTAAATAACTTGGTTACCAGATAAAAATATTTGGTCGCAAGTGGCGACCTGGTGACCGTATTTGTCAAGCCCTGCTTATTACTATATACATTAACTTTTCTGAATTTTTTCTCTTAAATAAGTTGACATGGGATTACATGCTCGACATACCTTGAGGTATCTGGCACTTACCAATAAAAGCGAGTATCAGTAATGGCTGGTATCCTTAATGTCGTAGTCGCACCACAAAATGACAAACTATGACAGTTAATGAAGTTTGTTTTCATCTGAAGTTCCATCCTCGTCTCATGCCTGAGTGAATAAGTGATGGAGAAAGGAATAATGAAAATTAAACTGAATAATGAACATTGCATAAGAGTAGACCATTGTTACATTAGGTGTTAAATCATGGAGAAATACATGTATATCCATTTACAATGTCAGTCCACCATTATTATTACAAATAACACATTGATAGCCTCTCGCTACTTCAATGCGACTTCGCGCTGCTTTGTGCTCACATAACCCGTTGGCAGTTAATATGTATCTACGGCCACCTTAATAAGGCTAATGTCACACAAACGATTATTTCGACGCTCACGGTTTCTGTAAGGCTCTTACAATCCGGGTTGACTCACGCCGCCATTTAATTGCCCGTAGAAGAACGATTGACCACGCGTCGAAATAATCGTTCGTGTGACATTAGCCTTTGCAGATTTCTCAATTATGGAACATGATTATGACCAACAATGAACAACTTATTTAAGACCCATGTCTTAAATAAGACCCATTTAACCCATGTCAGCTTATTTAAGGGAAAAAATCAGAAAAGTTAATGTATAGTAATAAGCAGGGCTTGAGAAATACAGTCGCCATATTAGGTTAGATAGATATCTTCAGTAAAAAAGGAAAAAGAAGATATAATTTGTACATTGTCATAAAATTGTCATAATCCAAGAAAAAAAGGATATTCCAATAAATTTTAGAATAAAAAGTTTAGTACAATACACAATCACAAGTGTGTGTACAAACGGCCAAGAACAAAAAAAATATATATATAATAATAATAACCCCATAAATTTAAAACCGCCAAATTGTCGTAGAGAAAATGTTTTGTTTAAGCATAACTCTACTTATCGGCCCTAAAAATACTTATCGGCCCTAGCTGAAGTGTTGGATTCTCATATTAGAAGCATCTGGAAATAAATTTCTATTAAAAAAAAAATTCATATGTAGCAGTTACAAAAAAGAATTTAATATTATATTAATTTCATATTTCAAATATAAATTTTAATAATAATGATAATTAATAGGGCAAAAAATTTTGAAAACACAGTACGTCGGCTACGCAGAACGTCAGCTTTCTCGTTGTAAGAAGATAGTTTTGATAGAATTGTTTGATAGAATAAGCTCGAATTTCGCTGTTCCCAAAAGGAAGCAAAAAGATGAGGGGTTGTATCCAAATATACTAGCTTATGAAAGTTGACATAATAAGAATGAAGTGTCTCTTATTCTATATTTGATACAGCCCCTCATCTTTTTGCTTCCTTTTGGGAACAGCGAATTTCGAGCTTATTCTATCGACGATTACTATCAGAATTTTCAAGCTATGTTTTTGAGACTTTCCTAAAAGTTATTGAATATCTATACACGCATACACATTGAACAAGTGTACACACACACACACACATCTACACTCATACCTGCCATATATCCATTCCATACCATCAACACCTGAGAAAAGAACAGTTTTATATTTTATTCCAATTTGGGCTTTATTTAACTGAATCAAGTTTTTGGGAGATTGTTTCTCTTCCATACTTATATGGGTTGTATTTTCTATAAGTACATATCAATAATTATATATTTACAAATTTATTCCTGAATAACAACTTATGATAATGACCGGGTATGAAAAATTTGCGATACGTCAACTATATTAAAATCTGATTGTGTGTTTGTATTTCATATCTACTCCTTTAAGAATACGTTGAATAACAGTTTAAAAAAAATAAAAGTACTAACAAATCGCAAATTTCCGAAAATGTCATAATAACTCTCGAAGTTTACAAATTTAAATTAATTTTCGTAATCTTATTATTATGTTTTAATTGTTGATGAAATTTTTGTAATGGTGGGAACTCAGTTATACTATTGTTGTGGGAAAAAGACAGAAAAAGGAAAATAATAACGATTATAAGGTATTTATTAATATCTTTTTTATTAAAATTTTAAAGAAAAATTATTGTCAATTTTTGTAAATGTTTAAAAAATATATATTGATAAAGTTACATTTTCCAAGAAGATTCGAAGAAATAAAAATATGAGTTCACTTATTCAAGCTTCATGAATCGATTTATTCTAAAGAAAAAAAAAGTTTTCACTAAATTGACATATAGAAATCATAAAATTGTATTTTTTTTTTTTCAGTTTTACTTTAAACCAAGGAGAAACGGTTAAACTCTTTGCATTCTAAACTGGACATTTATTGACCCCCCTAATCACAAGAATTGAATTTAATGAAAAAATAACGTAGTTTTTTTCCTTTAACTTACAGTTACGTGACACTTTCGTTAAGTTTGCCTGTGCTAAAAATTGTATCTGCATTTTTATGAAAACAGACAATCTGTTATGATAATCTATATTTATTTATTACTAAAATATAATATTTATTACACAAAAATGAATACCTTGGATAAATACTGATCACACAGGACAATGATAGCATTGCTAATGCAAGTTATTCATAATTTAATCGATACTAATAAAAGAAAGTTTCTCCCTCGCTGTGTGTTTGTGTGTTTGTCTGGGATGGCTAACAAAATCTAGCCCACCTAGAAGTCTTAAAATTTAGGTGAGGGGAAGTCCAAGGCCTGGCCTGTTACACTTGAGTCTCAAAATTATAATTCTTTGAACATTAACAAAATTATTAATTAAAAACTGATCAATAACTCATCTCTTTCTTTTTTTGCAAGCCGGCTTTCAGATCTCGCCCATGCCCAAAACCCGATTTACTGCAGCGCACGAGAAAGAAGAACTATTTGCATGAAAACTACGTTTATTTCGCAATTCCGATTTAAAGTCTATCGACTAAAACCGTTTGGTTTATTTTAAAACGAAAAGCATATTTTGAAAGATCGCACTCTTACGTCTCTAATGCCGGAATCAATTCGAAAAAGAAATTATGTTAACTTTTTGAAAAACATTTTTGAATAAAGGTAGTTTTCAACAGGCTTATGTTTTCTCCCTTACGACAACGCCCCTCAATAGCACAATTTTAGAGATACAGACAAACCCAATATATGCTCTTAGAGCTGAAACCTTTTTCTAATACACGGTATAGTTATTTTTTTTTTTTAATACGGATTTTAACCTTTGAAAAAACGCCGGTCATTTCGCGCCTCACGGGAAGACTTTTTTCTTTACGCTAAAAGTTATTAAACGTTCTTATTTCAACACAATCTTTTTAGAACACCTCGGTAGACTACATTTACATCACCTACAACAATTTTGAAGCGTTCGGACGAGAACAAGTATTTTAAAAAAAAAAATAGATATTTTCGGCGAAACCCCATAATAACCGGATGTTTTCTGCGGTAACGCTCAACTTCGGGTAACGTTTTCACTATTTAAAATGCATAGATTTTCACATAATTTTATATAGGACTTGTAAACAGTTATATTTATAAACGGCTAAAATTTCAGATAGATCGGACGACGAATACTATTTTTTTTTATGTTAACGAACCCGAAGCGAAAAGAAAAAATATTTATTTTACAACCAGATAACAATATTTCTGGCGTAACTTTTACACGGGCTGTAAAACCGTTATATTTATTACCATTGAAAATTTCAAAGGGTTTGGACAACAAAAGCTTTTTTTAAAAAAACTATATAACGATTCTACTTTAAAAAAAGGAAGTAAATGTTTTTTTTACAATTTTGAGATTTTGTCATTAAAGATATAAATTCATACAAATTCGGGTAAAATATATAAAATAATACAAATTTGGGGTTTATTTAAGGTTTTATCACGGGGCCGGGAAACCCTGGGTGGGTGAGCTAGTATTTAAATTTTTAAATAAAACAAATATGTAAAAGCCATTCTTTGGTTATTATTTTTTATATATAAAATTCTATAAATATAATTAAGAAAATAATAATACAATTCAGATAAACGAATAAGAAAAGTTTCCTTACCAATTTTCATCACTATTCAAAATGCTAAGACATCTCTTTCTACACAGAAAAGAATATCTCAAAAAAAAAAAAAAAAAAGCTGGATAGATACACTCAAAAAACTTTTTTTCAACTCCTCTAGTAATCCTCTCATCATTGGTTTTTAGGTGCTCCCTAATTTTTTCCCCTCTTTCGTTTTTTCTTACTCAATTTTGCTCTTTTCCCATCCCCGAAATCTAATATATATATATACAGTAGTACTCCAATTATCCGAATCAATTGGGACCGGACCCCATTCGGATAATCAAAAATTCGGATAATTGGATTTTTTTCGAAAAAAGGTCTATTTTAGTTAATTACTGTATGTATGTTGAAAATGGGGAAAAAACTATTTTTAAAGAAAAAGAGCTTTTAATTAATTAAATGAAAGGCAACACTTTTACATGTTAAGCGTACTTACAAGTGCTGTACACCAGTACAACATGTCCTTACCGTACAGTAAATGAAAGTCATTGCTTGCTGAACATCTTGGTCAAAGTAAGCTGTTTGACAGTTTTCACCCGTTTTCGGGCAGCCAAATCAGGCATCATAACAGTGAGAAGTTGCATGTGGTCACACTCGGGCTGACGCTCCATCCCCTTCAACGCAGTTTCAAGGCCGGCAAATACTTCACTAGCTGATGGTCTCGTGTCTGCTTCAAATTCGACATTAAGGTCATCTTCTTCCTCGACACTTTCTTCTCTCACACTTTCAATATGTTCATCATCATTTAGAATTTGAAACCAAGGGTCTGACGAATCACACACCATCCACTCTACTATATCTTCGCGCGTCATCTTCTTCCTCGACACTTTTCTTCTCTCACACTTTCAATATGTTCATCATCATTTAGAATTTGAAACCAAGGGTCTGACGAATCACACACCATCCATTCTACTATATCTTCGCGCGTCATCTTCTTCCTCGACACTTTCTTCTCTCACACTTTCAATATGTTCATCATCATTTAGAATTTGAAACCAAGGGTCTGACGAATCACACACCATCCACTCTACTATATCTTCGCGCGTAGACAGAATCATTATTTTGCAAATCGCAGTACGTTTCCGACTAAATTTTTTTTTGAAATTCTGAAAGCGATTCGGATAATCAGCGATTCGGATAGTCGGAGTTCGGATAATTGGAGTTCTACTTTATATATATATATATATATATATATATATATATATATATATTAATCAGGAAAGTTCCTGGGAAATAATGGCTCGATGAGTTGCCCATTTTTTCCAAAAAAGTTTTCTTGGAAATAACAGACAATTTATTGGATAAATCTGTGACGTTCCACAGAAATATTCAGTAAAGTTCCTTTGAAACAACTGGAAAGTTCCTGTTCATTTCACAAAAGGTTATAGATATTTTAGTGGAACGTTCCAGAATTATTCGGAAAGTTCTCAGTTAATCTTTTCAAACGTTCCTAGATTTATTTATTTACTTTTACAGTGCAGTGCAAACGCACCCCAAGCAGCTGCAAACAGGGAACGTAAAATATTCTTTGTGAAATGGAAGACCACTGATCGGAGAGAGCTTTTATTTTGATCAATGTATATTCCTATGCCAGCCAGGTAAGCATAAGTTTTAAATTGCAGGTGAAATGTACGTTTGAACAGCACTTTTAGTGTATATTGGTGGGAGTGGATCTTTTTTTTTTTTTTTTTTTTTTTTACTAAGTAAAAGGAGAGCAAAATTATCACACCGTAAACCAATTCGAAAGCTGTTAAAAATTTCAACTTTAAGAAAGAGGAATGAAGACGTATTGTGTATGACAGGATTTTCGTACCCGCGTTCTAACTGTCACTGCTATTTTTGAATAGCAATCTTTGATTTATTTAGTTACAAAAGATCATCGATTAATATTTCACAATAGAAAAACATTACTTTTCAGGAAATATTTTGATTATTATAAAAACGCTTGAAAAGGGCAAATGCGGAACATACGCCGAGTGTTACCATTTGTTTTACTGACTAAAGGTTTAACAGCTTTCAAATGTATTTACGATGTGATGTTTGCTCTTCTTTTACTTATTATGGAAAAATTCCATTGACTCCAGTTTTCATCAAAAGCACTGCACAGAATGGTTTGCATCCGCATCTCCATATTGCTTTTGTGTTGCTCTAGAAAAAAAAAAGAAAGAAAAAAAAAGATGACGTTTATTAAAAATAATAGAAAATTTACTAGGTAATTCTGGATTAAAATATGAGTAAGCTTTCGCTAAAATATAAGTAAGCTTTCTCTGAATTATAAGGAATGTTTCTGTTGATAATCGAAACGTTGTAGCGAAATGTCAGCAAGCTGACAAATGAACAAAATGAACAAAAATATTCTTGATGTTTCATAGGAAGGTTACTGATATTTCAGTGGAACGTATTAAGTAAAATTTCAGTTATTTACAAGAAACATCCTTCGAAAATAATGAGCATCCCAAATGTCCATTATTTACAAAAAAATACCTGATTTTTTTCCAGTGTATTGCATATACATACATACATATATATATACACTATATTGCCAAAGGTGATTGGGAACTTGCAATTTTAGACGTTTTGTTAACTATCTTGAAAAATACATGAGAAATTAACCTAAAACTGAAGGCGTGTAAACAGCATAGTATGGGTTATATATTTCCGCGAAGATTTTTTCCCAAAACCCCATATAGGAGACTGTCAACAAATTGAAAAAGAACAAATATCTTTTGGATTACCCTGTAAAAACCAGGGCTGCGGAGTCGGAGTCGGAGTCGGAGTCGGAGTCGTGGAGTCGGAGTCGGGCCCATTTTAGGGCAAAAGAGTCGGAGTCGGAGTCACTAAAAACAGGCTGACTCCGACTCCGACTCCAGCTTGTTTTTTAAACAGTTTGAAGTGAAATTAAACCAATTCCATGTAATTTTAAATTTATAAACTGAATTATTATTTTTATTTTTGGACTATATATATCAGGTAATTCAGGTTAAACAGACCCAATATAGTGTCCAGTGTACAGAATATATGATTGAAACCGCTTTTTAATTGAAACTTCTAGTTGATATTTTATGTTTAGTATATAGTCCTTTCTCTCGGTTTTTTGGGATTTGCGGAGTAATGCAAAAATTGTAAATATCTGCTATTTTTGGAGTTTACAGAACACAAAACATCATTGTAATAGAAACCTCCCCCCCCCCCTTTTTTTTTTTTTTTTACTCAGATTGTTTGGGTCTGTGAGACCCAAATGTGAGCAGTAATGCCGAAATTGTAAATCCCCCCCCCCTTTTTTTTTTCGTGTGCATGGAACTCTCCAAATTATGTGATTTTTTTTTTCCTTGAGTCTGCGGTATCCGAAATAATGATGAAATAGTAAAATTTCTCTTCTTTTTCCTTTTGATGTTCGTGTCTTGCAGCCCCGAAATAAAGCCGAAATTATAAGATTAATGCCGGATATATAAAATTTTCACATTTCCTTTCGAATCCACAAAACCCAAATTATTTCTAAAATTGTAAAATTTCGATCTTTATTCCTATATTTTTCTATATTTTTCTTTATTTGATTCCTTACATCGGAATTTTTCGGGTCTGAAAGACACACAATAACTCCAAAATTGCAACTTTTTGAATTTTCTTTTCCAAGTGAACGGGATCTGAAATAGTAAAATTTCCATTTTATTTACTTCTTTATTTTTCAATATTTGGATTTTTCGGATCTGCAGAACCCAAAATTGTATAATTAATAATGCTGAAAATATAAAATTTTTTCCCTTTTTTTTACGAAGTCGTGAGAACAGAATTAATGCCAAAACAGTAAAATTTTCACTTTTATTTTTCTTGCATTCCCTCGTAATTTTTCGGGTTCTTGATACCCCAAATGACAAGTAAATTGTAAAATTTTCACCTGCTATTTTTTGGGTCTGTGGGAATGGATATAAAACCAAAATTAAACATCCTTTCGCCCATAATTTGGTATAATGTATATTTGATATTACGCCCCACATTTGGCCTAAAATATTTTGGTTATTGTCTTAAAATGACATATCAACATAATATATGTTGTTTGGATTCAACTGCTAGATCTTTGGGTGTGTTGTTAAAAGTAAATTTTGGAGATTTATTAGATTTCAACTGTTGTTCCTATCTAAATAGCTTCAAATTTAACTTTTTGATTGCAATTTACATTACATGTATATAAATATTTTACATACAGTTTTTGCACAGTTGTGACGTAATTAAATTATACTACATATAAAATTTACTGCACATTGTGTTTTTGTGTGAGTGTGCATAGAGTATTTGGGAGGAGGAGAGGGATATTCAAAATATTTTCAGTCTTGACCAGAGTCAATTAATGCAGAGGCAAAGTTCCACAAGCATTTTATAAGAATATTTTTGCCTTTTTTTTTTCTTTTAATCTGCATTTAAAAAAGATGAAACTTTTTATACTAATATACCAATACTGTTGGAAGTTTGCCTCTGCAGTAATCATATGCTTCAAGGTCAAACAGTAATGTGCCAGTACGTTGAAGTGTTGCCAGTTTTTTTTAATTCCGATTGCTTGATTACTGCAACTTTTTTTAAATAATAATACTTCCTTTATTTAATAACAAATTTAATAAAGCGACTATTATTTTTCAAAACAAATGACATCAATGAAGCAATCTGAATAATAGGAATCAAAAGGCAATACTAGTACTTTAGCAGTCTCGGAGTCGGAGTCAGAGTCGGAGTCGGAGTCGGAGTCGGATCCTTTAAAATTTCAGGAGTCAGAGTCGGAGTCGGTCAGTTTTCCCACCGACTCCGCAGCCCTGGTAAAAACTAATGTAGCAAAAGCGTTTAAACTCGAGATTATTAATAAGTGGCTTATTGTAATATACTGTGTTCATTTTTATGAGGATAGCATGTATACTTGTAGAGAAATTAAGGTTTTTATAAAAGCAGTCCCAAATTTCGCCAAGTGTTTTGCTTATAATTTGCAGAGTTCTTAATATAAAAAAAAGTTACTTTGAGAAAATATGTCAAACAACATTGTACATAATACTCTGCAATCAGAATTAAAAAATAATAAAAATTGAATGAAAAATGAGCAGGTTTACTAAAAAATGTTTCACTGCGCATGCGCGAGTGCAATCAATATATAATATGCATAATGTATTAGCTAAGTATATAGAGCAACTTTTGTAAAAGTCTCAAAATCATAGCTTGAAAATTCTGAAAATTATCGTCGATAGAATAAGCTCGAAATCCGTTGTTCCCAAAAGGAAGCAAAACGATGAGGGGTTGTATCCAAATATAGTAGTACGTGCAATATTGTGTACGCTATGGCACTAATCAACAGATATTTGATACAACCCCTCATCTTTTTGCTTCTTTTTGGGAACAACAGATTTCGAGCTTATTCTATCGACGATAATTTTCAGAATTTTCAAGCTATGATTTTGTGACTTTCACAGAAGTTGCTCTTTATACTTAGCTAATACATTATGCATATTATATTTTGATTGCAATCGCGCATGCGCAGTGAAATATTTTTTAGTAAACCTGCTCATTTTTCATCCAATTTTTATTATTTTTTAATTCTAATTGCAGAGTATTATGTACAATGTTGTTTGACATATTTTCTCAAAGTAACTTTTTTTTATATTAAGAACTCTGCAAATTATAAGCAAAAAAACTTGGCGAAATTTGGGACTGCTTTTATAAAACCTTAATTTCTCTACAAGTATACATGCTATCTTCATAAAAATGAACACAGTATATTACAATAAGCCACTTATTAATAATCTCGAGTTTGAACGCTTTTGCTACATTAGTTTTTACAGGGTAATCCAAAAGATATACTTTTTTTTTCAGTTTGTTGACAGTCCCGTATGGGGTTTCGGGAAAAAATCTTCGCGGAAATATATAACCTATACTATACTGTTTACACACCTTCAGTTTCAGGTTAATTCCTCATGTACTTTTCTAGATAGTTAACAAAACGTCTAAAATCGCAAGTGCCCAATCACCTTTGGCAATATAGTGTATATATATATATATATATATATATATATATATTGGACTTTACGGAGTACTAGGATGCTCATTCTTTTAATTTTCCTATATATATATATATCTGTTTCCCCATCCTTTTCTTAACTTGATCCTAAATCACGAACCTAATCGCCGCCCCTGATTGTAAGGTGTTCGGTTTTCTTGTTTTACGAAGGGAATTAAGTGCGTTTCCAGTTTCCACATCCTTTATTATCCATATACAAAACTGACCGTTTGTTTCAAAAAGACCTTACAAAGATTGACCGCATAAGGATGCAACATGGTATCGCCCCATTGCTTGCTCCTTTTTCTGATACACACATGGATTTTCATATTTTCATTTAACTTTCCATATCTGACAGTATTCTGCTTTTAAATTTTCTGAATTTATTCTTCGCATTTTTCCTTTTCGACGAAAACTTTTCTAACTTCGTTCTTGTGCGATAAAAGTTCTTCCATTCCAATCACCTGTACGATAATAATTTTCTTTTAGCCTTTATACTTGTAACGGGCCATACATTACACTGTTTTCTGCCTACAATTATTTTGCACCTAGACTTCTCTTAAGAAAATTAAAATTACACATAAAGTGTTTTAATACTTAAAAGATGAAAAAATTGTAAAGAGGTGTTAAACTACATTAATATAAATCAATGTCAATTGTTCCAAACGCTTTCACAATTTTATTATCTTTTAAGTAATAAAACACATTATGTGAAATTTTAATTGTTGAGTTTTTAAGATGAATTTTAGCATTCTACTCATTTATTTGCTTCTTCTAAGAATTTCGTAAGAGCTCTAACTCTCCCATGTTTTCGCTAACATTTTTATCGCATCTCAAATCTTCTAATTATGCCGAGGAATTCCATACTTTAGCACCTCCTCCCTCCCCCTCCCTTCAGTGGACATCTTTTTTTAGTTATTTACGGATTTCGCAACCCCGGGCACCGGAGTTATTTAAAAAAATAAGATTTGCGACTTTTGGTAGATTTCTGAAAATGGCTGGGTACAAATAACAAATTTGCAATTTTAAACAGATTTTGAGGAACATGAAAACGTCATGAGGAAGTATTTAGGATTAATACTTATTTCTAATTAAGAAGATATTTTTTTAAATGGGCAAACCTTATGCTTATGTATTAAATATGCATAACTTTATTTACGAAAACATAAATTTTACCTGAATGTGTAGCTAATATGCTGTTTTCTAAACAAAAGTTATAGTTTCAGAAAAACAAATCCACCTTATGTATTAAATTCTAATGAAACAAATTTGTGTAACGACTTTATGAAATGATTAATATATGAATTCGAATATATGAATCGAAACGAATTTATGAAATGCTTAAATTCGCGGTTTCTAATATAATTTTGACAGAGAGATTGAGACATACAGATAGAGTTAGAAAGGTACAGAGATACAAACGGAGACACAGTGATAAAGACGCAGAGATAGAGTGATACAGACTGATATAGAGAAATCGTGAAAAAAGGAGAGATAAAGAGAGACAGACATACAGAAAGACAGACAGACGGACAGATATAGATAGATAGATAGATAGGTAGGTAGGTAGATAGATAGATACATGGATAAGAGAGAGAAAAACAGTCAGTCAGACAGACAGACAAAAAATTGCCCGGTTCTTGATGCACGAAGGGCGCAGGAGGCAGAGCTCCTTAGTTACGATATTCTATTAAATACAGTCGTAAGGTTTTTAATAGGAGGAAATAACATTATTTACTCATATTGATTATTTTTGTCCGTATATAGGAAAATCTAAGGTTATAATAAAAGTTATTTTTACTTTTAAATTTCGTCTTTAATACAATATGCATAGATAACGAAACTCTGAAAAAGAACTTATATTGCATGAAACAATGCGTTTTGTTAAAAGATGAGCTAAAAGGTAAGCTGTGAAACTTGGAATATTGTACAGGTAGAGATTAGAAAATATCTCACAATTAGGATCCTACTATATCGTAAGGGCAAATGATGATACTGTCCCATGCCGCCAATTTTTAAGCAATCCCCAAATCCCAAAGGTCATTAAGTATATAAGACTTTTTAAGTTTTTATTCTTCAAATGAATAGAATTTAAAATTATAGGAATGTCATGAGAAACCTTCCAGTGAATCTTCGCCCCAGTGTCACAATTATGATTAGTCGAATTATGTTCACAATCTCTCTGTGCATTATTTTTGTATACCAATTTTGATTCACATAACTTTATGCAATGCAATTAAAAAAAAAAATATGTTTTCAAGGTCAGAAATGATCTCAACTTCATTTATCGTTAGCTATTTCCTCGCACTAAACGGGGAAATTGTGTTTGAATTTCACCTTTTCACTGAAATCATAGCTAACATCTGCTTAAAATAAGTCACCATTTAAATCATAAATTTCCTCCTTATTTTCTTGATTGGTATTGCCCATCGTCAACGATTAGTTTTATAATAAAAACATCTGTTATTTTAAGTAATACAAAAGAACCGCTTTAAACGGCTGATATGAAGGTAAAGTAGTTTGAGTTATTTTTGATGAAGTTAATGAAATGTTGCAAAACATATTTCGTTTACATTTGTTTTAGAAAGTACAAAATAAAATAAAGTGCAAATGATTTACAAATTACTATCTTCCCATATGTTGGAACAACTTTATATGGACATACTCCTAAATAAAATAAATAAATATATTTTTTTGCAATTATCGTGTAGTAATATCGTTTTGCAGTAAAACATGCTAAAGACAGAATTGAAAGGGGCTGGAAAAATTTCGTTTTAGCAAGTGCATCACAGTTGTAATGTTGCGACTTACTTTTGGTCAAAAAATTTGATGATATTTCACCAAGTGCCGCCAAGCTTGACGAGAAGTTGACTCTAAATATATGAATATATATAGTTTTATGTGTATGATTGGGAAAATGGTTACAACAATGAAAGATAATTTGTGAGAAATCACGTACTCTAAAATACATAAATTAATACCTGATTCTTTTAATCTGTTGAATTGTTTCAAAAAGTCAGCCACCCTAAAATTTCAAATTGCTATACCTGAGCCATTTTTTAAGATAGAGGCAAAACAAAAAAAAATCCAGAATCATTGTATCAAAGTATGATTGGGAACATTGACTAACATTTAAGCATAAAATAATAAATTTGGGTTTCTAATTTTTTAAATATTTTTTTGAGTTTTAAATCTTTAATTGGCCGCCGTTGTGAAACAAGATGGCGGGCCAAACTGGCTAACGAACTCGGTTGAGATTTTGGTGGGCTCCATGCACATGTTTAGTTGCATCTAAATCGTTTTATAAATACGAGTGCTATCGCATAACAAAGATCAGAGAATATACATATATACATATCATATATACATGAAAAAATAAAAATCAACATTTGAACGGAGGGTGGTTTTTGGGGTCTGGGAAGTCATGATCGGTGAAAATATGCCGAAATTTTCCGAAATTGCTTTCTTCCGAACGGCTGCAATTCGTAGCTATTTACTGTTTGTAATAAAAGCTATGTAATATCGAAAAGAAATTGAACTTTTCATTCCATGTCTTTCAACATCAAGAACCGTGAAAGCTATAACTGGAAAAAAAATATCTATTTAAAAATATTTTTGTTATGTTGGACAAATGGTACTGCTGGAACATGATATAGTAAAGTATCAAAAACTCCTCCTAAATGGTATTTTTCCCGAGCGATATGTTTAAATAGGTGTTGTAATTTTTTTTTTCTAATGGCACAAAAGGGTAAAACTGTGAAAGTGACAAGTTTTAGACCTGTGGGCGGTGAAAGGCGACTTTTTGTAGATATATTTATGGGACTTTGATTCAAAATATCATGGCAAATATGTATTAAAAATCTATGCTACATTAGTTAAATGCACTGTAAAATAAAATTTAATGCTTCTTCATCTATGAAAATATATAATACAACCACGAACGAAAATATACAATTACCTCTCTCGAGTTATACTTGCGATTCCGAAAAGCGTTCTTTATCTTTAGAAACCTGAGAAACCAATATATTTTCGAGATTTAAAGAAGCATTTACAAAAACAAACTTTATTTTTCTGCCGCTGATTTTCGGAAATGTTTCCGAATAGTTTCTGTAGTGTATTAATTAGTTTTCTAAACTCGGAACGAAGGTTTTTAGGATATGCTATCCATTCTCAAGTAAACATTTTCATGTTCAACAAACATGTTTTATCGACAAACATGAAATATTAGCAGCATAAACATTAACATTAAAACAAATATTATTTTGTTAGGCAAACATGTATAAATTCAATTACGCAGCTAAAAATGTTTAATTAAGATTGGATAGCACGCTAAAAACCTATATTTCGGTTTGAGTAAACTAATTACTATTACCACACTATAAAATCTACTCGGAAACTTTCCGGAAATTAGTGACAGCAAAACAAAGTTTGTTTTTTATAAATGCTTCTTTAATTCTAGAAAATATATTGGTTTATGAGGTTTCTAAAGATAAGGAATGCTTTTCGGTACCGTGGGTTACTCGGAAGTGGTTATTGTGTAATTTACTTGATGATTATAGTATATTTCCGTAGATTAAGAAACATCTGTCTTTTTTTTTTCAGTTTGCGATAATCACTGTTTTTTGCATATTAGTTCTAAAACTTCTTCTTTTAAACAGTTTTCTTAATCTTTCGGTTCACATTTCCTTCACGCAATTTATATTTGCAATCTAATTGTAAAAAAAGAAACGAATACCACAACTTAAAACGTTCTTCCAGCAATTATTGTTTATAGACAGTAGTGTAACTGAATTCTTTTGTGTGTCCCTGTAAATGAACGATGAATGCTATGCCCACCCTATTCTATAGAAAACCTCTTGTAGTGCACCTCCGTTACATATATCAATATCAATAGGTCTGAAATAGTGTAACATTATCATTAAAATACACAGCAAACTAATTTTCTCCATAGACCACTATGTAATGGAATTATTTTGAATGCCCCTGTAAATGAACTATAAATGCTACACACTTCATTTTTAATACCAAACATGCCATAGTAAATTTCAATAACATATATCAACTGCACGGACAATCTGAGTATATATGTATGGGAATTGGAGCACGGAGTAACAAACAGATGGCAGACAGACAGATAAACCGAATTCATAAACACTTATGTTGGAAAGTGTTAAAAACACTTATGTCGGAAAGTGTTAAAAATATTTTGGGTGATTTCTTACAGAAATAAATAGAAAAATTGCAATTATATTGCTATAATTTTAAACTGAATAATAAAAAAAAATAAAGACGCACCCTTTTCCCATTTCCATCATTGGCCTTCTTGCAGCAACTACACAGTTTACTACATGACCAAATCTACGTTAACTGATAAATTCGTACCCAAAGTTTCCTTGTAGATGAATAACCTGATAATATGTAGATGAATGTTAGATAAAATAACCTCTAGAAACAGGCGTTGACAACTTTTATCATTATATATGCCATAAGATTTAAATTCGTATTGCATGAATTTTAAAAATATATATATATGACAATAAATCTGATTGCTAAAAATTAACTGAGCCATTATTTTGAACAACATTGGAAAGATTTTAAAACATAAAGGATTTGGCCACTTACAAAGTTTTGTGAATAGATATCTTGAGCCTACATTTAATACAATTAAAGTGATTTCAATTTCATCCAGAAGAATATAACTGAATTCCTAAAATATTAGCTTTAGAAATATAGTTCCAGTTGTAAAAATTTTTAATTTTTTTTTTCTTTTTTATACGAAAATCCATTTACATCTAAATACTTATTCTTTAGCATTTAAAAAGAAAAAAAACGCGCTTTTAGTGCCAGAAAATACCGAAAAGTCATAAAATTCAAAGTATTCTAATTCGGTAAGTTTTGGTCGTATAAGAATGGCATTTTTGCTATCTTACTTGTTAGAGTATGGAGAAAGCTGTTCTAAATATAACTTATAGAACTTAGAGACAGTATAAAATTATTACATTTCATAACATTTCCCCCCCCCCCCCCAAAAAAAAAAAAAAAATACCGAAAGTCCACCAATCTTACGTAAATATTACGTGTAATATTTCAGACTAAAATTCCATTTTCGTCAAATCAGGGGTGTATTACGGGAACTGTGCATGTTACTTTTTCGTATAAGAAACGGAATTTTTACGTATGTTCTTTTACCTTCAAAACACGAAAAATTCTCGAAGCGAAGCTCAAAAATTCCTGAAACTCTCCAGTCAGAACGAGGAATTTTTTTATCTCAATGCTAAAATTAACGCAATACCTACACTGCAAAAAAAAAAAAAGTGTTGATTTTACTGTATAATACTGGCATTCCAGCTGCCAGTATTATGCCGTAAAATTATCAGTAATAAACAGTAAAATAAGCAGTAATACGCTGCCGAGCATGCGCGGTTATATAGCTGATGGTTTGAAAATTTGATCTCGAACTAAATCAATACGTCCTAAACTTAAAAATATGCCTAGAAAACTGCAATTTCAGCAGATAGCTCCTCTGTTTGTCTTGATCGTAAATAAATGGCGCCAAAACAATATTTAGAAACGAAGCTTAATCGAGGAGCAAAATTGCTGTCTCGATCCACTCGCCGATTTCTGAAATGGTTTGTCGGTTGCGCAAATCATTGGAATTTTGTTAGTTTTGAATGTTTTATGGAAAAAATATGCTGAACAGAGGTCATTTGAGGTAGAAGAGATTTGTATTTAAGCAGATAAGTTTTTTCATACACATTTCAAATCGAAATTAAGCCTAACATGGCTCCATCTTATCGCCGACTGGTAAGATGGATGGGTTTCGCGCCGGAATCGTCACAGTACGTTTTATTATATATACGAGCAGGGAAGACCGAGCTATGCTCGGTCAAAATTAAATTTGAGTTCAAATATCATGACCCATGACCAAAATGACCCTCTAATTGAATTTTCTCGAACATGTGACTTAGCCCAACAGTCTTCTCGTGCCCGAAAACCATAGAATGCTAAATTTATTTCAAATCCTCTGAACCGTTTTTAAGATAAAATATCTTGACCCATAATGACCCATGACCAAAATGACCCACTAATTGAATTTTCTCGAACATGTGACCTAGCCCAACAGTCTTCTCGTGCTCGAAAACCATTGGATGCAAAATTTAGTGTAAATTGAGCCGCTTTTTAGATCTTGACCCACAATGACCCAGAAATGACGCACTAATCGAATTTTCTCGAACATGTGACCTAGCCCAATGATTTTCGCGTGCCCGAAACTCGTAAGATACAAAATTTAATCAAAATCGTTAGAGCCGTTTTTTAGATAAAATTAATTTGACCCGCTTTGACCCAAAAATGACACACTAATCGAAAGTTCTCGAACATGTGACCCAGCCCAATAGTCTTCTCGTGCCCGAAAATGGTTGGATACAAAATTTCGTCAAAATCGTTTGAACCGATTTTTAGATACAATTATCTATGCCATGACCCAAAATGACCCAAAATGACCCACTAATCGAATTTTCTCGAACATGTGACCTAGCCCAACAGTCTTCTCGTGCCCGAAAACCATTGGATGCAAAATTTAGTGTAAATTGAGCCGCTTTTTAGATCTTGACCCACAATGACCCACTAATCGAATTTTCTCGGACATGTGACCTAGCCCAATGATTTTATCGTGCTCGAAACTCGTAGGGCTCAAAATTTAATCAAAATCGTTAGAGCCGTTTTTTAGATAAAATTAATTTGACCCGCGTTGACCCAAAAATGACCCACTAATCGAAAGTTCTCGAACATGTGACCCAGCTCAACAGTCTTCTCGTGCCCGAAAATGGATGGATACAAAATTTCGTCAAAATCGTTTGAACCGTTTTTCAGATACAATTAGCTAGGCCATGACCCAAAATGACCCAAAATGACCCACTAATCGAATTTTCTCGAACACGTGACCTAGCCCAATGGTTTTCTGGTGCCCCGAAACGGTAGAACATAAAATTTCGTCAAAATCATTAGAGCCGTTTTTGAGATAAATTTTGCATATATATATATATATATATATAACCACCCACAAGATTTGCTCGTATTAGAATATACGATAGATAGATTATTAAGGGAATATTGAATTGCTCTCCTTTTTTTTTCTTCTTTATAAATAATTCTATAACAGACCTTTTCAACTGTCCTTCGTAGATGCACTGCAAAAAATAACTGTTGATTTTACAGTATAAAACTGGCGCCCCAGCTGCCAGTATTATACCGTAAAATTGCGCGGTAGCGTATTACTGCTTGCGCGGCAGCGTATTACTGCTTATTTTACTATTTAATACTGTTAATTTTACGATATAATACTGGCAGCTGGGGCGTCAGTTTTATACTGTAAAATCAACAGTTATTTTTTGCAGTGTATTCTTGGTTGTCGAAGTATTAACGGTGAGTTCGTTATCAGATTGCTTTTCTTCATTTTGTATTTCATTCGTCTCTGGTAGTTTAATCTTCAATTGATAAGGGTTTCGAACGCGCATTTTTGCAATAGATACCGATGGAAATATAACAAATATAATACGAAATGCACTGGCACAACATAGGAGGGGGATTTCGGGGTTTTTAACCCCTCCCAGCGTATTTAAAAACTGATAAGATACAAAGCTTCTTGTGTTAAGATAAAAATATGATGTGTAAAAACGAAAGTAAAGAAAAGCATAAATAACATAAAATTTTTACCATTCGACTGTTTCAAGGCTTCATAATAGAAGCCTCTATTTCAGCACAAAATTAATGAAAGAAAAAATTAGCAGCGATAGCAGCAAAGTAGTAAGAGTATGATACTGCTACTGCTCCTCGCCCCCTCTTCTTTTTGTTCTTTTAAGATTAAAGGAGAGGCTTTTTATGACACCTTTAAACACATAAATGCTGAATTTATTATGGTTGTTTGTGCTTTACAAAGCGTCTGTTTTTATGTGTGACGTATTTAATAACCACTACATATGGATATGTAATATGAGTATGATTTGTATACAAATTAAAATATTCTAATGAAAAGAAGGAATAATCTTAAAACTATATTTATTTTTTCTGGTATAAAATATCTACATATTTTTACCAATAATAAGCAAACTTCATAGAATCATTGTCTAAGAAATATTACTTTGCCACAATTTTATCACTATATGTGGGCAATCATAAAATCTTCATTAGATATTGATGTTCAAGAACGACAATTACCTTTAGGGAACGGTGGATTTAAAAGTCACATATTATCATACTTTATTGCCAATTTGAAGGCCTTAATGAAGCATTCCCAAACGTACGCGCAGACTTTCTTCGTATGTATTAAGATTGCCCCTGCGATGATATTCAGATTTTTGAACAAAAAACGTTGGAGCATTATGTAAAAACTGACAATAATGCATACGAAATACATTATGATATGTTATTTTCATTAATTTTTTTATGTCCGATAAAAAAAACACTTCCTGCCGAGTATATGTCATTACATTAATAACACTTTTCAGCATAGCTATTAACACTTTCTTACATAGCTATTAACACTTTCCAACATAGTTGAAAGTGCTTATGGTTTGTCTGCCCGTCAGTCTGTCTGTCTGTCTGGACGTGCTCTGACTCAAGTAAATATAGTCGGATTGCCATGTAATTGATATATGTTATTGAGGTTTACCATGACATGTTCGATATTGAAAATGAAGTGTGTAGTATTTATATTTCGTTTACAGGGGACTCAAAAAATTACCGTTACATTGTGGTCTATAGGGAAAAATCGTTTGCAATTTATTTTAATGGTGTTACACTATTTAAAAAATAAGGAAATTTATATACATTATTGTGGTTTACTAGAAGATGGTTACTATAGAATATGTTACGTGTAGTACTTAGAGTAGAAATACATGGGAGCTCAAAAGTATTCCGTTATATAATGGTCTACAGGGGAAAACTGAAGCGTATTTTAACTGTGTTGCACTATTTCAAATATTATAAAATTGATATACATTGCTGAAGTTTTTACTACAAGATGCCTGTTGTGGAAAATGATTAGTATAACTTCAAAGACCGTGCAGCTTTAGAATATTCTCATTTTGTTTTTGAAAATTACTCGGAAAGAGTCGAAACATGTAAAACAACTAATAAAAGTTATTTTAATTTATATTATAGTTGTTAATTTTACACCTTTAGCATTTAAAAGTAATATACTATTACAAGGTGTTATAATTTATTATATTGTTGTGTTGCACTATTTCAAATATGATAAAATTGATATACATTGCTGAAGTTTTTACTACAAGATGCATGCTGTGGATATGATGTGCATCGCGTTTATAGTTCATTTACAGGGACACATAAGATTTCGTACTCGATACTGTATCTGAAGTATTCTCTATTAAGGGATGATTGATGTAAGTGCGTTTTCAATTATTGCATTCGCTTTTAAGTTTAACAGTTACTGTATGTTACATGTTGTGTATAAATTCTATAGATCATATGCAGGGCTAACAAAAAAAAAATTTGTAACCATTACTGAGGAAGAGAGGGAATTACTTAAAGACGATTTTCAATTTGAATTATTTATTTTCAAGCTCAACTACATTTAGTATATACTAAAAGATGTTTGTAAAATATAAATAGAATTATTATAGGGCAACGTAAAGAACTGAATACATGACTGCCTAATGGATGATAATTTCTGGAAATGTGATTTCAGCAGTTTTAAGCGTGTTTTTGTCTGAATTTAATTTGAGCTTATTATGTGGCGTGTATAAAAATCTGTAGATACAGAGTTGTACAAAATAATTAAAATACGTTTCCTTTTATTGGTTGAAATTGCCGAAGGTGAATTTTCAACTGTGTTATGCGTTTTCTTACTAAATTAAATTTTAGCATACTATATGTAGAATATATAGAAATCTATAGATAATATACAGAGCAGCACAAAAGAATTGCAGTACTTTTACGTCTATGGGCGATAATTGCTGAAATCTGGTTTTTAAATGTGTTGTGCGTTTTCTAAAATGTCTACTTAAGTATCTTCTTTATCTTATTACTAGCAAGCTACGCCCGCTACGCTGGTCAATTTCTCTTAACGAACCTTTAATCAAACAAAATATTGACATTTCATAATTCACTTTTATATTTTAACAGAATAATAAGGATACTATAATTTGGGACTCGTGCTATAGTCAATATACACGTCAGGACACGTCGCCCTTATCATTATCTTTATACGCGTGAAGGTTTCGCTATGGTACTCTATTGTGAAATTTGGTAATTTTAGAAATTCAATAGTTGAAAAATCGCAGAATCATTAGATCATTTTTCTTTAGAAATTGTTCTTAGAGCGCATTTAGATCTTATAAATAACAATCATGCCGAACTTGAAGTTTCTAGCTCCTTCAGCATCGCAAAAATCGCAATTTTAGAACGTTTTTCGCTTCTGCACCCCCCTCGGGGTAGTGGCACCGACATAAAATATAGCCTATGCTGGAGCAGGGATTGTCACCATCCATTTGCCACCATCACTTTTGAAATCGCTTTAGTAGTTCCAGACATTCCATACAAATTGTAATTTAGAATGTTTTTAGAAAATTTTTTGCTTATTTCAGCCTTTTAAATTTCGAATTTTTTTAGATTTTGTTCTTATAGAGCATTTAAATCTTGTAAGTAACGACCATACAAAATGTCAAGTTCCTAACTCCTTCATTATTGAAAATATCATAATTTTGGAACGTTTTTCGCTCCTGCACCCTCAGCGGGCAGTGGCACCGACAAAAAATTTAGCATATGTTGGAGCAGGGACTGTCACCATCCATTTGCCACCATCACTTTTGAAATCGGTTCTGTAGTTTCAGAGATTCTATAGAAATTGTAATTTAGAATGTTTTTAGAACGCTTCTTCCTCATCTCACCCTTTTAAATTGCGAATGTTTTTATAATTTGTTCTTAGAGAGGATTTACATCTTATAAGTAACTACCATACCAAATTTGATACTTCTATCTCCTTCAGTACACAAAAAATCGAAATTTTAGAACGTTTTTCGCTCCTGCACCCCCCTGGAGGTGGTGGCACCGACATAAAATATAGCCTATGTTGGAGCAGGGATTGTCACCATTAATTTGCCACCATCACTTTTAAAATCGCTTTAGTGGTTCCAGAGATTACCCCCTACAAACAAACAAACAAACAAACAAACAATCTTTACTACTTTATATATTAGTATAGATAAGGGGGAATTAGCCCCTTGTTCCCCCCCTTTATACTTAACCAATCAATCCCGAAAACTAATCAGAGATGCGCCTGAACACAGTGAACCTATAAATAAAATTTGAAGGAAATGGGATAATTCTGCATGAAAAACCCATTTACATAAATTAAGGGGGGTATTAGCCCCCTGTTCCCCCCCTTTATACTTAATCAATCAATCCCGAAAACTAATCAGGGAAGCGTCTTAACCCAATGAATCTATAAACAAATTTTGAAGCAAATAGAACAATTCTGCATGAAAAACCCATTTATATAAATTAAGGGGGGGATTATCCCCCCGTTCCCCCCCTTTATACTTAACCAATCAATCCCGAAAACTAATCAGGGAAGCGCCTTAACACAGTGAACCTATAAACAAAATTTGAAGGAAAACGGAATAATTCTGCATGAAAAACCCATTTATATAAATTAAGGGGGGGGGGAATTAGCCCCCCCGATCCCCCCCCCCTTTATATTAACTAATCAATCCCGAAAACTAATCAGGGAAGCACCTTAACACAGTGAACCTATAAACAAAATTTGAAGGAAAACGGAATAATTCTGCATGAAAAACCCATTTATATAAATTAAGGGGGGGGGGAATTAGCCCCTTGTTCCCCCCCTTTATACTTAACCAATCAATCCCGAAAAGTAATCAGGGAAGCGTCTTAACCCAATGAACCTATAAACAAAATTTGAAGGAAAACGGAATAATTCTGCATGAAAAACCCATTTATATAAATTAAGGGGGGATTAGCCCCCCCCCCGATCCACCCCCCTTTATACTTAACTAATCAAACCCGTAAACTAATCAGGGAAGCGCCTTAACTCAGTGAACCTATAAACAAAATTTGAAGGGAAACGGAATAATTCTGCATGAAAAACCCATTTATATAAATTAAGGGGGGGGGGAATTAGACCCTTGTTCCCCCCCTTTATACTTGACTAATCAATCCCGAAAACTAATCTGGGAAGCGCCTTAACTCAGTGAACCTATAAACAAAATTTGAAGGAAAACGGAATAATTCTGCATGAAAAACCCATTTATATAAATTAAGGGGGGGGGGATTAGCCCCTTGTTCCCCCCCTTTTATACTTAACCAATCAATCCCGAAAACTAATCAGGGAAGCGCCTTAACACAGTGAACCTATAAACAAAATTTGAAGGAAAACGGATATTTCTATGAAGAGTTATCGCATTACGTACGTACATACATAACAGAACCGGCTGCCAAGCTCTGAGGGCTTGACAGCCAGTGTGATAACTGAAAAATCGCAATTTTAGAACGTTTTTTGCTCCTGCACCCCCTGGGGTTAGTGGCACCGACATAAAATATAGCCCATGTTGGAGCAGGGGTTGTCACCATCAATTTGCCACCATCACTTTTGAAATCGGTTCGGTAGTTCCAAAGATTACCCCCTACAAACAAACAAACAAGATTTACTCCTTTATAATATTAGTATAGAAATGGCGAAGTTGTTTGACGTATTCTGAAAGTGTTGGAAAGTATTTCATAATCTGCTTGACGCATGATTTTTCTTTATTGTTCTTTAATTCAGGTAGTTCTTAACTCTAAGTTAGGTAATGATATAATATATATATATATATGTGTGTGTGTGTGTGTGTGTGTATTAGCTTGACGGTGCCTCTGTAATTGCAAAACTGCCTTTATGGAGTAACAGTGAGGCTCTTTTCTGGGGGTTATGAAGTGCAAATGTGAAAAAAAGAAAGAACGAAAGTGGAAGAAATATGCTGATAATCTGACCTATATCTGTCTGGAGGCACGGCAGTGCCTCCGCCAAGTCGAGAGAGGACAGCCGTAAGCATACTTTTCTGGAAGCAACTCAGGGCACTTTTGACCCCCCCATATCTCCGCGCTGGAGTATCCCAAAAATTTTAAACTTCAATTATAGAGAGTATTTGGCCCACAGGACCAAAATTTAAAATTACAACTTTCTGTCTTTTCTAGTTCAGGCGATATATGAACTCAAACATTCGATTTTTTGTCACTTTTTACTCACTCGTTCACGCGTCATCAAAAAGATTGGGTAGATCCCGTAGCCCCAGAAACTTGACATTTGGAAAAAAGGTAGTGTTTAGGATACAAAGAAAGGAAAAATTATAAAATCCAGAAAATTCGAAAAAAAAACATTCGAAAATTCAACAAATTCCATCAAAATTGAAAATTGAAAATAATACGATCTTGTAGTCTTGAAAACTTAAGATTTGGTGTGAAGGTAGTGTTTAACATCCAGAAAAAGAAAACATCAAAAACACCAAAAAAATCGAAAGCAAAATTGAAAAAATCGAAGAAATTGAAAAAAACCAAAAATTTGAAGACAATCCGATTTTGTTGCGCTAGAAAATTCAAATTAGGAATAAAGGTAGTATTTAGGATACAGAAAAAGGAAAATTAAAAAAATCCAGAAAATTCGAAAAAAAAAATAAAAAAATTCGAAAAAAATTGAAAAAATGAAAATAATTTGATACGATAACGCTCGTATTTATAAATTAATTTGGATGAAACTAATTGTGTGTATTAAGCTCACCAATGCCTCGACCGAGTTCGTTGGCCAGCTTGGTCCGCCATCTTGTTTCAAGATGGCGGCCACGGAAAATTTTAAAACTAAAATAAATATACAAAAAAGTTAAAAAATCAAGTTTATTTTTTAATTAGGTGTTAGGACTTGATACAAGGATTCCAGAGCATTTTTTGTTTTACCTCTATCTTGAAAATTGGCTGAGATAGAGCAATTTGAAATTCTAGGGTGGCTGACATTTTGAAACAAAACAGCACATTACAAAAAACCAACGATAAATTTATGGTCAATAATGGTCAAGCAGGTGCAATCCCGAATGAATACTCCGTGTTATTATAACTGTAACTTTGACTTCGAAATTTTGATACGTTGCATTTTCTATTTGTTGATATTTTTTAACTATGATTTACGCTAAGTGAAATGTTGTTGTTGAAGAGGGATTTTCCATGTAAATCCGAAACGTCCAATTTTAATATGTTTTTAATGTTTTATGAAAGTGTATTGTAATGTCTGTAATTTTAATGATTTTAATATAAATTTATAAGTTTTAGTGAACGCGATTTCTCGCAAATTATTTTCTTTCATTGTTGTAATCATTTTCCCAATCATACGCATAAAACTATATATTCATATCCATTAGCGCCAAATTCTCGCCAAACTTGGCGACAATTGGCGAAATCTCGCCAAATTTGGCGACAAAAATAAGTCTTCATAAATGAAGCCAACTTGGCTATAGCTCAATAATTTGGCGAATTTCTTATTCAAATTCAGTGTAAACGAATCTTTTGTAAACGGTTTCTTTGCATTTTAACTTGCTGTTTTCGAGTAACATTAGCTAAAATTTTAAAACGAAGATATAGGAAAGCTACCTTTTCCTGCCAGTACAGGCCGGAGGACTTTTTTATGAGTTGTCGGATGCAATCTATGTTTTGCATTAAATAAAGTAAAACATTGAAAAACAAATCCCACAGGATGGGGATAGTTTGTTTTAGATAGATTTTAAGATAATTGTCCTATTAGCTAGTACACCTTCCGTTATTGTTTTGTGTTATTTTCCCCGGATTATGCTTTTCTTTTCTTTTGTTTACGAATTTTGTAATAGAAAAGTTCCGCTATAGACTGGCTACGTTATAGACCTTTTTTTTTATAGACAGGTTCATTTTCTTTCACAGGCTTTACTCTATTTAATTTATATATGAAATATTTGTTGTTAAAAGATGTTGGTCACACAAAAATTTTCACATCTCTCCCTCCCTCCCGACATTACTGGTTGGTTATGGCTTGATAGTCCTTTCTAAATAAAATCATGGTGATTCTAAGATTCTCTTGATTTATCTCTAAATTGAACATAAACGATCCTAAGAAAACGGATCAATGAATTACTATATTGGCATGAGGAAATTTAGTTGCAGAAAAATGGAGCATATAGCTAACATTAAGTCTAATAGGAAAACCACAGCCTTGGCAAGATCTGCAGGCACGGCAGTGCCACCGCCAAGTCGAGAGAGGACAGCCGTAAGCATACTTTTCTGGAAGCAACTCAGGGCACTTTTGACCCCCCCCATATCTCCGCGCTGGAGTATCCCAAAAATTTGAAACTTTGTTTTTCTAGAGTATTTGGCACACAGAACCAAAATTTAAAATTACAACTTTCTGTCTTTTCTAGTTCAGACGATATATGAACTCAAACATTCCATTTTTTGTCACTCACTCACTCACTCGTTCACGCGTCATCAAAAAGATTAAGTTGATCCCATAGCCCTAGAAACTTGACATTTGGAAAAAGGGTAGTGTTTAGGATACAAAGAAAGGAAAAATTATAAAATCCGGAAAATTCGAAAAAAAAACATTCGAAAATTCAACAAATTCCATAAAAATTGAAAATTGAAAATAATACGATCTTGTAGTCTTAGAAACTTAAGATTTGGTGTGAAGGTAGTGTTTAACATCCAGAAAAAGAAAACATCAAAAACACCAAAAAAATCGAAAGCAAAATTGAAAAAATCGAAAAATCGAAAAATTTCAAATAATCCGATTTTGTTGCGCTAGAAACTTGGAATTCGGAATAAAGGTAGTATTTAGGATGCAAAATAAGGAAAAATTAAAAAATCCAGAAAATTCGAAAAAAATTCAAAAATTCGAAAAATTCGTAAAAAATCGAAAAAATTAAAATAATTTGGTTTTTTAGCCTTAGAAACTTAAAATTCGCAGTAAACATACTGTTTAGGATTCAGAATAAGTTAAAATAAAAAACGCAATAAAATTCGAAAATAAAATACAAAAGTCGGAAAAATCAAAAAATGAGGAAAATTTGAAAATAATTCGATTTCATAGCGCTAGAAACTTGAAATTTGGAATAAAGGTAATATTTAAGATACTAAATAAGGAAAAATTAAAAAATATGCATAATTCCAAAAATACCCATAAATTAGTGCAGACGATATATGAACTCAAAGTTTTGATTTTTTGTCACTCACTCACTCTTGCGTCATCAAAAAGATTGGGTAGATCCCGCAGCCACAGAAACTTAAAATTTGGAATAAAGCTAGTGTTTCGGATACAAAGAAAGGAAAAATTATAAAATCCGGAAAATTAAAAAAAAAAAAAAAACATTCGAAAATTAAAAAAAATCGAACAAAATTGAAAATTGAAAATAACACGATCTTGTAGTCTTAAAAACTTAAAATTAGGTGTGAGCAGAATCGAGAGAGGACAGCCGTAAGCATACTTTTCTGGAAGCAACTCAGGGCACTTTTGACCCCCCCATATCTCCGCGCTGGAGTATCCCAAAAATTTTAAACTTCAATTATAGAGAGTATTTGGCCCACAGGACCAAAATTTAAAATTACAACTTTCTGTCTTTTCTAGTTCAGGCGATATATGAACTCAAACATTCGATTTTTTGTCACTTTTTACTCACTCGTTCACGCGTCATCAAAAAGATTGGGTAGATCCCGTAGCCCCAGAAACTTGACATTTGGAAAAAAGGTAGTGTTTAGGATACAAAGAAAGGAAAAATTATAAAATCCGGAAAATTCGAAAAAAAAAAAAAAAACATTCGACAATCCAACAAATTCCATAAAAATTGAAAATTGAAAATAATACGATCTTGTAGTCTTAGAAACTTAAGATTTGGTGTGAAGGTAGTGTTTAGTATCCAGAAAAAGAAAACATCAAAAACACCAAAAAAATCAAAAGCAAAATTGAAAAAATCGAAAAATCGAAAAATTTCAAATAATCCGATTTTGTTGCGCTAGAAAATTCAAATTAGGAATAAAGGTAGTATTTAGGATACAGAAAAAGGAAAATTAAAAAAATCCAGAAAATTCGAAAAAAAAAATAAAAAAATTCGAAAAAAATTGAAAAAATGAAAATAATTTGATACGATAACGCTCGTATTTATAAATTAATTTGGATGAAACTAATTGTGTGTATTAAGCTCACCAATGCCTCGACCGAGTTCGTTGGCCAGCTTGGTCCGCCATCTTGTTTCAAGATGGCGGCCACGGAAAATTTTAAAACTAAAATAAATATACAAAAAAGTTAAAAAGTCAAGTTTATTTTTTAATTAGGTGTTAGGACTTGATACAAGGATTCCAGAGCATTTTTTGTTTTACCCCTATCTTAAAAATTGGCTGAGATAGAGCAATTTGAAATTCTAGGGTGGCTGACATTTTGAAACAAAACAGCACATTACAAAAAACCAACGATAAATTTATGGTCAATAATGGTCAAGCAGGTGCAATCCCGAATGAATACTCCGTGTTATTATAACTGTAACTTTGACTTCGAAATTTTGATACGTTGCATTTTCTATTTGTTGATAATTTTTAACTATGATTTACGCTAAGTGAAATGTTGTTGTTGAAGAGGGATTTTCCATGTAAATCCGAAACGTCCAATTTTAATATGTTTTTAATGTTTTATGAAAGTGTATTGTAATGTCTGTAATTTTAATGATTTTAATATAAATTTATAAGTTTTAGTGAACGCGATTTCTCGCAAATTATTTTCTTTCATTGTTGTAATCATTTTCCCAATCATACGCATAAAACTATATATTCATATCCATTAGCGCCAAATTCTCGCCAAACTTGGCGACAATTGGCGAAATCTCGCCAAATTTGGCGACAAAAATAAGTCTTCATAAATGAAGCCAACTTGGCTATAGCTCAATAATTTGGCGAATTTCTTATTCAAATTCAGTGTAAACGAATCTTTTGTAAACGGTTTCTTTGCATTTTAACTTGCTGTTTTCGAGTAACATTAGCTAAAATTTTAAAACGAAGATATAGGAAAGCTACCTTTTCCTGCCAGTACAGGCCGGAAGACTTTTTTATGAGTTGTCGGATGCAATCTATGTTTTGCATTAAATAAAGTAAAACATTGAAAAACAAATCCCACAGGATGGGGATAGTTTGTTTTAGATAGATTTTAAGATAATTGTCCTATTAGCTAGTACACCTTCCGTTATTGTTTTGTGTTATTTTCCCCGGATTATGCTTTTCTTTTCTTTTGTTTACGAATTTTGTAATAGAAAAGTTCCGCTATAGACTGGCTACGTTATAGACCTTTTTTTTTATAGACAGGTTCATTTTCTTTCACAGGCTTTACTCTATTTAATTTATATATGAAATATTTGTTGTTAAAAGATGTTGGTCACACAAAAATTTTCACATCTCTCCCTCCCTCCCGACATTACTGGTTGGTTATGGCTTGATAGTCCTTTCTAAATAAAATCATGGTGATTCTAAGATTCTCTTGATTTATCTCTAAATTGAACATAAACGATCCTAAGAAAACGGATCAATGAATTACTATATTGGCATGAGGAAATTTAGTTGCAGAAAAATGGAGCATATAGCTAACATTAAGTCTAATAGGAAAACCACAGCCTTGGCAAGATCTGGAGGCACGGCAGTGCCACCGCCAAGTCGAGAGAGGACAGCCGTAAGCATACTTTTCTGGAAGCAACTCAGGGCACTTTTGACCCCCCCCATATCTCCGCGCTGGAGTATCCCAAAAATTTGAAACTTTGTTTTTCTAGAGTATTTGGCACACAGAACCAAAATTTAAAATTACAACTTTCTGTCTTTTCTAGTTCAGACGATATATGAACTCAAACATTCCATTTTTTGTCACTCACTCACTCACTCGTTCACGCGTCATCAAAAAGATTAAGTTGATCCCGTAGCCCTAGAAACTTGACATTTGGAAAAAGGGTAGTGTTTAGGATACAAAGAAAGGAAAAATTATAAAATCCGGAAAATTCGAAAAAAAAACATTCGAAAATTCAACAAATTCCATAAAAATTGAAAATTGAAAATAATACGATCTTGTAGTCTTAGAAACTTAAGATTTGGTGTGAAGGTAGTGTTTAACATCCAGAAAAAGAAAACATCAAAAACACCAAAAAAATCGAAAGCAAAATTGAAAAAATCGAAAAATCGAAAAATTTCAAATAATCCGATTTTGTTGCGCTAGAAACTTGGAATTCGGAATAAAGGTAGTATTTAGGATGCAAAATAAGGAAAAATTAAAAAATCCAGAAAATTCGAAAAAAATTCAAAAATTCGAAAAATTCGTAAAAAATCGAAAAAATTAAAATAATTTGGTTTTTTAGCCTTAGAAACTTAAAATTCGCAGTAAACATACTGTTTAGGATTCAGAATAAGTTAAAATAAAAAACGCAATAAAATTCGAAAATAAAATACAAAAGTCGGAAAAATCAAAAAATAAGGAAAATTTGAAAATAATTCGATTTCATAGCGCTAGAAACTTGAAATTTGGAATAAAGGTAATATTTAAGATACTAAATAAGGAAAAATTAAAAAATATGCATAATTCCAAAAATACCCATAAATTAGTGCAGACGATATATGAACTCAAAGTTTTTATTTTTTGTCACTCACTCACTCTTGCGTCATCAAAAAGATTGGGTAGATCCCGCAGCCACAGAAACTTAAAATTTGGAATAAAGCTAGTGTTTCGGATACAAAGAAAGGAAAAATTATAAAATCCGGAAAATTAAAAAAAAAAAAAAAAAAAACATTCGAAAATTCAAAAAAATCGAACAAAATTGAAAATTGAAAATAACACGATCTTGTAGTCTTAAAAACTTAAAATTAGGTGTGAAGTAGTGTTTAGAATTAAGAAAAAGAAAACATCAAAACACAAAAAAAAATTAAAAATAAAATCGAAAAATCGAAAAAAATGGAAAAATTTCAAATAATCAAATTTTGTTGCGCTAGAAACTTGGAATTCGGAATAAAGGTAGTATTTAGGATGCACAATAAGGAAAAATTAAAAAATCCAGAAAATTCGAAAAAACATCAAAAATTCGAAAAATTGGAAAAAAATTAAAATAATTTGATCTTTTGGCCTTAAAAATTTAAAATTCGCAGTAAAGATAGTGTTTAGGATTCAGAATAAGTTAAAATAAAAACGCAATAAAATTCGAAAATAAAATCAAGAAATCGAAAGAAATCGAAAAATAAGGAAATTTTGAAAATAATTCGATTTCATAGCGCTAGAAACTTGAAATTTGGAATAAAGGTAATATTTAAGATACTAAATAAGGAAACATTAAAAAAAATATGGATAGTTAAAAAAAATCGAAAATTTCAAAAAAGAAAAAGAGAGAAAATGAAAATAATATGATCTCGTAGTCTTAGAAACTGAAAATTTTGTGTAAAGGTAGTGTTTAGGATTCAGAAAAAGAAAAAATTAAAAACACAACAAAAATTTAAAAAAAAAAAAATCGAAAAAAAAAAACGAAAATTTGAAAATAATTCGATTTTGTAAAGCTAGAAACTTAAAATTTGAATAAAGGTAGTATTTGGGATACAAAAAAAGAAATAAATAAAAAATCTGTAAAATTCGAAAAAAAAAAATTCGAAAATCCGAAAAATTGAAAAAAATTCGATTTTGTAGCTTTAGAACTTAAAATTCGGCGTAAACTTATTGTTTAGGATACAAAAAAAGGAAAAATTAAATTACAATAAATTCGAAAATAGAATAAAAAAACTCGAAAAAGATCGGAAATTTCAAAATAATTCGATTTTGTAGCGCTAGAAACTTGAAATTTGTAATAAAGGATACAAAATAAGAAAAAATTAAAAAATCCAGAAAATTATAAAAAAAATTCGAAAATATGAAAAATTGAAAATAATTTTATCTTGTAGTCTTAGAAACTTAAAACTTGGTGTAAAAGTAGTATTTACTATTCAATAAAAGGAACAATTAAAATATTCGTTAAATTCGAAAATAAAATCGAAAAATCGAAATATCCTTAAGAAATCGAAAATTCGAAAACAATTTGATTTTGTACTGCTAGAAACATTAGTTTTAAGATAATTGTCCTATTAGCTAGTACAACGCCCCTAATTGTTTTATGTTATTTCCCCCGGATTATGGTTTTCTTTTCTTTCGTTTACGAATTTCGTTATAGAGAAGTTCCGCTATAGACTGGCTACTATATAGGCGATTTCTTTATAGACAGGTTTGTTTTCTTTCACAGGTTGTACTCTATTTAATTTATATATGAAATATTTGTTGTTAAAAGATGTTGGTCACACAAAAATTTTCACATCTCTCCCTCCCTCCCGACATTACTGGTTGGTTATGGCTTGATAGTCCTTTCTAAATAAAATCATGGTGATTCTAAGATTCTCTTGATTTATCTCTAAATTGAACCTAAATGATCCTAAGAAGACGGATCAAATAATTACTATATTGGCATGACAATCAGGTAACTTAGAATTAAAATCGAAAAATCAATAAATTTATAAAAAGTCGAAAATTTGAAAATAATTCGATTTTGTAGTCCTAGAAGCTTGACATTTGGCAGAAAGGCAGGGTTTAGTACACAAAGTAAGGAAAAATTAAAAAATCTGTAAATAATAAAAAAAAGACTAAAAAAAACGAAAAAAAAAAACATCGAATAAAGGAATATAATTTGATTTATTGGAAATTTCCGGAAATTTTAATTTTGGCTTTCTTTTCACACTAAAAAGTTCTTTTATGTTAAATATCAAGTATCTAGGGCTGCGAGTAATATCTCAGATGGATAGCACCTATCCTGGAAGCAATTGAGAGTACTTTTGACACCCCCCCCCCCTCCCATAACTTAGTGCTAGCCTAGGAACCTGAAATCTCTTTTTATCTACAGTACTTTGCAAACGAAACTAAAGCTTCAAATTTTTGATACCTGTAAATAATAGGGACAGAGTGTGGGCTTAGCGAAAATCAGTGGATGATCTCAAGAAAAGGAGAAAATCAAGAAAAGGAGGATTACTTACAAAAAGAAGTGAAATCTCATCAAAAAGTCACCTGTAAAAAATGCAGCCAAGTCTCGTAACTCATTTACCGTAAAAAGTACTGAGATCGTATAAAGCCAAGTTTAACTATCTTATTAACTCTGAAATTTTCATTCGCAAATCACTCCTAGTCTCTACATCTTTAGTTAATTATTATTTTGTGACTTGGCAATTACGCATCACAGGGAAGTTATTACACCTTACTATGTTATGGAATAGGATGGGATAATTTAATTAAGGCAAATTATATACGCACAGGGAAGTTATTACACTTTAATATGTTATAGTATTATTTGATTAACACTACCTATATACATCACATTCTCGTGCTACGTAATTGCCAAGTCACAAAATAATAATTAACTAAAGATGTAGAGACTAGGAGTGATTTGCGAATGAAAATTTCAGAGTTAATAAGATAGTTAAACTTGGCTTTATACGATCTCAATACTTTTTACGGTAAATGAGTTACGAGACTTGGCTGCATTTTTTACAGGTGACTTTTTGATGAGATTTTAAATTTACAATGAATAGACGATAAACGTTCTTTAACAGAAGTCAGAAAGATTTATTGTATTTTGTTTTATTTTAATCATTATTATTTTATTTCTACGAGGTCATTGTACGTATAAACCAAAAATAAATCTAGTCTCCACACAGGAAAAAATAAAACCCAATTTGGGCCGAAAGATTCTTGGGCATGTGCCCAAATTGGGTCATGCCTGTTTTGGTTACCACTGTACATCCATTTTGGGCGCTGTTAAATACCCATTTTCAAAAAAAAAAAAAAATTTTTTTTTTGAAAATGGGTATTTAACAGCGCCCAAAATGGATATACAGTGGTAACTAAAACAGGCATGACCCAATTTGAGCACATACCTAAGAATCTTTCGGCCCAAATTGGGTTTTATTTTTTTCTGTGCATGGGTATGTTTTCAATACAAATTAAACTAGTAAATCTACAGATCAGGAGCCTCAACGTCAGCTCTGAAAGTCAATGTTTTTTAAACTCACTTTTCATAATATTTAATGTCTTACAATCCGCAAATTAAATTATTTAAATTACTACATATATATTTATATGCATATAAAATAATTCGAAGGTTTCAGAACTTAAACGTTAAATTAAACACGGTTTATGCAATAATATTCTGACATTCTTATGAATTTCTTATTCTATTTTTTAGATTAAAAAAAAATACATTTCTTCAGGGGGTGGGGGGGGGGTGGGGGGGGCTCAACCCCACTGAACCCTCCGTAATCTTATTAAATTTTTATTCGTGATTTCCTATTATTTGTGTGAATGATTCTAGTATATCTTCCATTTCGTTCTGCACAGTGGTTTTATTACGATAAGCAAAAATTTTGAAAATAATTTCATGTTATCCTAATACCTAAATAGCAATATTTACCAATCACGAAACACTCGTATCTGATTGATACGTTGAATAATATCTCGTGTACAAAAGTAACTTATGGAAATGTAAACTGAATCTACTATATATTTCACTTATCTATTTCAGAAATCTAGTATTATTACAATTTTTGTTTCGGAAAAACAGTTTTGATGGTCATTGTACAATATTTATTTGACCTAAGTACATCCTGATCTAATTCGATGGCAATAGCATACTAAAATCGCCCCAAAATAGGCTTATTTGGAAACTTTTAAACCTATTGTGTAATCATTCATAATCGTGCCCACTGCCAATTCACTAAATAGCAACCTTGATTTGGCGCTAATGTATTTTTTGTGATAGCACTTTATGATCTCAGTTTCCAGTAATTGTGCTATTTCAGGCTGTATGGATGCGTTTTACTACGCTAATTTCTTTAGATTAACTATCTCGTTGTACGAGATATTACATTCTATTTTTAAAATAATACTAATTTTCAACCACGAAAAATCTACATCTCTTCCAGAAAATTAATAATATCTCATATAAAAATGTTTCGGCTATCATTCTATAGTAGTTAAAAGGTAACTTGTACAAAATAAATTCTCATTTATTTCAATAAAATATTAAAATCCTCCAATAATATTTTATTTTGCGAATAAAATATTGTAGCAAAATCGTCTGAGTTACTTGAATTTTATCATTTTGATATTCTTTGAAATATGGTTGCTAGGTTACTGTTAAATTGAAAAGGAAAATAAAAATGAATGCATTTTAATATTTGCAAAAAGTGATAAAATAAATGTATTATATTATTAGAACAGATGTATAAAATTGCACCAAAAATTATACACCTAATTTAAAAAATCTGACGAATGTATAAACAAAATTTCAAATTAATTTAAATAATTTAACACCTGACTTGATAAATTTTAGCCTTCATAACTTACCGTTTAAATACATTAATCAAATGCGACATTTTATTTTCAACGACTGAAAAATTTCAAAATCGTCTGAATTCCCATAGGAAAGCATTATGATCAAAAAAGAAATGTTCTATATTTTCCGAACGAATGAACCAAATGTAACTAAAAATTATACAGCTAATTCCGGGTATCTCACCAACATATCTACCAAAAATCAAACTAATCGGATCATTTTTACGGCAGTTATCGCGGAACAGACAGACAGACAGACAGACAGACAGACGAACAGACAGACAGACAGACAGACAAACAGACAGACAGACAGAAACCAAAAACTTTTCGGGTCTCCACAGTAAGCCTTCACTGACGTTTCGGCAAATATTAATACAGTAGACTCCAATCCGCATATCTTGGGACTAGAGGTTGTGCAGATTTTGGAATTTTGCAGATTTCTGGTCATTTATCTGTTTACATTTTTTAAACAGTAATTTGAATGTAATAATGCACTTGAAATGAATGCTTAAAGTAAAATTTAAAAATAATTTAGTTAAAGTAGTAAAATAGTAAAGTAAAATGATAAAAAAATTAAAAAATTAAAAAATTATTAAAATATTAAAAGCAAAGGTAAAATAAATAATTAATAATGCATAATTATATATGCATAATAATGATGAGATAAATTTTTCTTGAATTATTCAATGAAACTTGCTTTATAAAGGTACGCTAATAATTTACATCAAAATCGTAAAATGACAAAGTATTATTTCATGTTTAGACAGACTTGATAACAAAAAATGCTTGATTAATGAATAACTCTATTTCGTAAAAATATCACAATTGCCACTGATATCATCACCAACATAAATTTTACTTTCTTCCATCTATAATAGAAGAAAATAATGAAACAGAAATTTTTCGACTTTCGGTTTTGGACGGATTTACACGTTTTAGGGGTCAGAGATTCCGAAAAACGTGTTTTTACAAAATGTCTGTTCATCTGCCCCTGTGTCTGTCCTCATTGTAACATCGAAAAGTGCATGAAGTTATGAATATAACTGAACCAAATTTGATTTATAGGTTTGTGACTATGGCCAGCAGGTCCCACTTTAATTTGGGGATATTCTGCCAGAAGGGGGCGCTGCGACTTTTGTGCCATTTCATTATTGTATCATGGAAAAGTGTATGAAGTTATGCATAAAATTGAACCAAATTTTACGTATATGTTTTTGACTATGGCCTGCAGGTCCCAGTTCAATTTGGGGATATTCGGCCTGAAGGGGAGCAGTGATAGCCACTTAAAAATTTTAAATTAAAAAAGATGTAAAAAAAGTAGAAATCCAAAAAGGCTCTTCCGTTAAATGTTCGGCCTTGATCCAAGGATTCCTAATCAATTTTTGTTTTGTCTCTATCTTAAAAAATGGCTGAGATATAGCAGTTGGAAATTTTAGAGTGGTTGACATTTTCAAACAAGACTGCAGAATTCATCCATAAACAGGTTTAATTATGTGAGTTTTAGTGAACATGGTTTCGTCAAATTTTCTTCATTGTTGTAACCATTGTTCCAACTGTTATATGCTTAAAACTATATATTTATATTCGACAACGTCAAATTCTCACCAAGCATGACGACACTTGGCAAAATATCGCCAAATTTGGCGACAAAAATAGGTTGTCATAAATGAAGTCAACTTGGCTATAGCTGGCTAATTTGGTGATATTCACATTAGAATTCAATATTGACGAGAATTGGGAATGAATCTTCTTTTATCGGGTTCCACGCATTTTAGCTTCGTATTTTCCAGTAAAATTAGCTAAAATCTTAAAACTAAGGAATAGGGAGGCTATCTTTTCCTACCGGTACAGGCGAGAAGGACTTTTCGTAGTTTAGTATTACATCGGCTGATCGCATCCAGGTAACCCGACGATTTGACGTACAACAAAATGACGAAAAAGATTGATTTTATTAGCGATCTGATAGCGCATTTTGAAGTATTAACATGTATGAGATAGAAGAAAGTTTTGGAATTGGCACATCCGACTAGTTTCAGAAATAAATTTATACTTCCTTATGAGAGAGCATGAGTTCAGTCATATCAACCAGAATTACATTATTAAAATGTGTACGGAATAATATATATATATATATATATATATATATATATATATATATATATATACAAAAAGATACCAATTTTTTTCCCCTACGTCTCAACTGTAAATACCATTGTTTATGCTGCAACAATGTGCGAATTTTAGAGTGGCGGATTTGAGGGAGTCTATTATATATATTTTTTTACTATATATATATCATATTTATTTTTCTCGTGCTTTCTGACCACATAGTGTAAGGAAGGTATTATAATCCTATGATTTGTGTGTGTGAACTATAATTTTTGCGTTTTGAGAATCAATATTTATAAACTGTCGTTGATTTAATCTCGATAAAGCTGTGGATGGACGGTTAAACTTAATGTCAGAAATGTGTTCTTTTAATCTTTCTTTAAGTTTCCGGGTGGTCATCCCTATATAGGATAAACCAGTTTGTGTTTCTGTGCTAAATGGGATAGAGTATATTCCTGCGATGTCGTTATTGGGTATGGGATCAAAACGCAAAAATTATAGTTCCTGCAAATAACGAGTTTACAGCTAAAATCAGAGAGTCTTTGGAGATTTTATGTAAAGGAAATAGAGTCTGTAATGATTGCCTATCCTATAATATACCTAAAATATGGTTTAATATTTTGAAATTATCAAGAACCCCAGCGCCGGAACTAATGGACTTTTCCTGATACACCCCAACAGAATAATAGACTAGCCTCGTTTAAAACTCCGTTATATGCTAGCATAGTGAAAGCGACATACGTACACTCAGCTCAGTCAACGGTTCCCCTGAAGATGATCACGTTAGTGATTGAAAGTCTCGGGATGTAAATGAGTATATTTTACGTTTTTAACATCTTTTGATCACCTTTTAAGCATGTTTTAATATATATATATTTATTGATATTTAATTTAACTATAACGGGCCAATACCCCACCTCCCCCAACCTCTCAAACAGTAAACAAAACAAAAAAAAAATCAAAGTTACTTGAAATTTTGTTATTAAGATTAAAATTACACGAGTAGCAAACATATTAGGAGTAATATTTAAAAAAGTAAGAAAAAAAATAATGTGATTTCTGTAGTTGCATCTTGAATGCCAAATAGTTGATGTCAGATTCATACTTATTTATTTTTAACAGAATGCAACCTGAACTGGAATGATCTGACAAGCGGTTTCTACTTGAGTTTTTCATATTATTCATTTTATAAAATAATGATTCATAGGCATAGATAGATGAAAAATTTGTGAAAGTGGCTAACATCGGTATATCTTAAAACATCTCTGCGTGTCTGGAATTAACTTCTAAGTTACTATAATTTTATCATGAGCATTTTTGTTTATGATACCTAATAATCTTTTTTGTTGATGGTCTTCATTTTTATTTTTATTTTTTCTTCTGATTTAATAAATTTTTGAATCCATGCCTAACTAGGTTGGAGTTAAATAAGTTGCATTTCCTTTTCTTCAATTTCCAATTAGTGGAATCATTATTTGCGCATTTTGTGTGATTTCACTGTATTTGGACTTAAAACATCAATTAATATCGCGCCGAAAATATTCTGTCGCGTGCCACTCTTGGCACGCGCCATTGGTTCGCCGTCCCTATTATAGAACATTGTCTTATGAACTGTATAGATTTTCGTTCAAATTGGCCGATGGATTAGATATTTAATCAATTTTTAAACCATTTTCAAACCACTTTACAACCGATTCTACTGGGAACTAAAGAAATGTGGCAGTGTATAAGTAATAAATATTGCGACGAGGTAATAAGGTATTAGTGGCTCGTAGGTAGCGTTTCACGTTCCAAAATAGGAATTCCGCTGGAGATCCAGCGTTCGAATCCAGCCAATTCCATTATGGAAGAAATTTAGAAACTTTTTTTTATTTTTTATTCTTTATTTTCTATACACTCAGAAATGCGTAAGCTCAAAATCGTGAAAATTAGATTTGCTTAATATTTCTTTTGAATGATGTTGTAATGTAACACCCAGAGCCGTCCTTAGGGAGGGACGCCATTTCAGAACTTTCTTGGAGGAGTAAGGGGAGGTTCTTTGAGAGCAGTGACATAGTCAAGGGTCCCCTCCCCCCGAACGAGGAACGTTTTACTGAATCATGGATACAAAAACAGTAGAAACTCCAAATATGGAATTGCAAGAGACCGAGGAAAATTTCATTTTAGGAAGGTTTCCGTCTTAGATTCAAGTTATTCACTATTCATCGCTAATATTTATTCATTTTCGTAGAAGTCTGCGATTTCTTCTTCTTTATTTGCGAAATTCCTCAAAATCAGACCGTCAATTGGTCGCGAAAAACAATCGCGAATTTTTGCTCACGTGTAAAATAGCTAATTTCGCCAACTGATCGCGGAAAAAAACACTATTTTCTTCAAATGACAGTGGAATAATATCGCGTATTTCGTCAAAGACCGCAGAAACAAACAACAATTTTATCGTCAATCGGTCATGAAAAAAAAATCGCATCTTTCAACAATCGGCCGCAAAATCTATATATATATTTCTCTTACGTGGCGCGAAAATAGGGCTGAATTTGTAGCTGGCTGTTTGGCAACAACCATAGTTTTCGCAGCGACAGTTTTCATTGGTTCGTTTTTACGTGATACATTCAGCGAATCAGCTTTCTGGCCAATACTTTCTTTTAGACACAGCAGAAAACAGCGACGATTCTCATTGGTACGTTTTACGGTGACGTATTACATTCAGCGAATCACCTTTTTAATCAAGACTTTCTTTTAGACACAGCGGAAAACGTTTGTTAGCGTCATACATAGCGTCCGCGTAGGGTATTTCAAAGACTTTTAAATGAATTTAAGTGCTGTGCAATATTATAGGCAAAAGGAAAGCCGTGCTGCGCAATGAGTTTTAAATTAATTGTATTTCGAAGGTAATTTTTTCATAATGTTAAAATGATTTATTCCCATTGGTAGTGCCATCTAAATGCATTTTTAATTGTGTTTTCAACAAAGTTTTCAATTACTCTTTTTTCATTAAGAAAACATAAAATTGTAATATGTTAAAAATGGCTTATGATAGTACTTATTCTGGTTATAATTGCTGTAAAAAGTGACGAGCGAGCGAAGCGAGCTGGTACCACGTAACGGTCCCAATGTGAATTGCCTCGCAATTCATGGGGGTTGGCGAGCGGGGGGGTTGGCGAGCAGGGGGCTGAGCCCCATAGTAAAATCAAATTTGTTCAACGGCCGGGGGAAAAAATCGCTAATTTCGTCAAAAGATTGCGGAAAAATTACAAATATAGTTAAACAATCACGTAAAAGATCAAGAATTTCATCAACCGATCGCGCAAAAAAATATAGAATTTCGTCAAACGATCTTGCAAAACAATCGAGAATTTCATCAAACGATCACGCAAAAAAATCGAAAATTTTGTCCGTCGGTTGCGGGAAAAAATTACGAATTTCAACAAACGATCGCGGAAAAGAATAAGAAATTTCATCAAAAGATCGTTGAAACAAATAGCGAATTTCGTCAATGTGCCGCGGAAAATATCGTGAATTTCCACAAATTATTAGCAGGAAGAAAATAAATTTCGTCAATCGATCGCAGAAAAAAATTGCGAATTTTGGAAAGTTATTGCAGAAAAGGAAATTGTGAAATTAAAGGCAATAAGCGCATGGCCGCCATCAATAGATCACGAAAATTGCAAAAAAATTTTTATCAATATAGGATAAGATATTTTTCATTAACGATTTTGTATCAGTAAAAATTTTCCTTATTCATTTTCTGTCTTCCTCTTCAGACTATGATCTAAAATCTATACAATTCAGAAATCTGCAAAATCCTGGTCTCAGCTAGAGTTTTGCAATGGGTCGGGCAACCCAATTTCATTCGAACCCAAATCTCGGTACAGATCGAACTGACGCTGCTTTTTTCGTGGCTGGTCAGATTGGCTTTAACCATTTGACTACGTTCGGGACACTTACGCTCCAGTGGTCTATTTTTTATTTTCTGTTAGTGCCACTTTTTTAAAAATAATTTCTGTCATATATTTAATATTAGGATACTTTCAAGAAAAATATACCACAAAGAATTTTTTTAGCAATTGTGGAAAGATTGAACAAAAAAATAGTTGCCAATCAAGTCCTGTAATCAAGAGGTTAAATTGTTTCGGGTTCAGGTTGTGCTTTATGTCTTTCGGGTCCAGTTGGTGTTGACCCGAAAGAAATCCTGAATATTTTCAGATTGAAAAACACTATATATTTGAACATTAATGTGCATATATGTTCCTTTTTCTACATAGAAAATAAAATTGATATTAGAGATATAATTATAGACTACTTTTCCATAATTGTAATAAAATATAAGTTCTTTTATTTGGGTTAAAGTATGTCGGTTTTGAGTCGATGAAAATGATTTTGACGAGTTTCGGGTTGACTTGAAATTATAGCCTGCACCGTGACGGGTCGGGTTGAAGAATTTTTTTGTCGGGTTCGTGCAAGATTCCAGACTCTGGCTGAGAAGATTTTTGAGTGTAGTATATAATATGATTTAATACAGCAGATGACTTAATAGCATTATAATAAATGCAGTAAATATAATGTGACACAAATAATGAAAAAAAAAATCAAATAATTAAGAAGTTAAATTATAACCTTCCACTCCCCCGCTCCCCAAACAAAGAAAAATCCTCCATAAATTTTAGACGAAAAGGAGAAATTCACCCCTAAAATTTTAGCTCTGAGGCAGACTAGTTTTCTTTTGATCTTGTTGTGCATATCTGCGAAGCAATTGATAGTTTTTTTCACATATATTTTAAAATTAGCCAAAGTAATAATTAATGATAAATGTCTCACTTTGAAAATGTTGAAATAGCAAGGCTTTAGAAAGAAAAAATATTTATAATTATTATTTTCTGCGCTTAAAGTGTTTAGTGTAATAAAATCTGACAAATTATTTTAGCTTTTGAGCAATTTCTGAATATTTTTTTTTAGTCTGACCTGTGATGACTGATAAATTTTCAGAAATATCAAATTCCTTGGGGGGGAGGAAGGGGGGGGTGCAACTGCTCTCCCTAATCTCCCCCAAATTGCGACCCTGGCTTAGGGGTGCGCAACAGGGCTTCGCGCCCGGAATAAAAAAGAAATCTTTAAAAAATATTTAAGCATGTTTATCAAATGTAAAATATGTTATCAATAAATTTTTAGGTGCACAGTGCGGGCTCACCCGTAAGAAAAATGACACAACTCCAAAGAATTCATTTTGCACAGGTCAGACTTAGCAAACAGGTCAGACAGGTGCAGTAGGTCAGACTTAGATGTGTCTTGCTACAGCAAAAGTATCATAAGTGTAGTTACCAGAAAACCTCTAGGTTACGTTATATGTCATTTTGCCACCACAGAAGGGAGGTAAATTAAGTAGGGAAAAATTTCTTCCATCCTCACTGTCTCTTCTGTTGAACCCCTACCTTTTTTTAACTCTTTCAGCATAATAGTTGAAAAGAGTTTATGAATTCGGTTTGGCTGTCTGCCGTCTGTCCCTGCTCTAACTCCTGTAAATGTACTAGGATTGCCATAAAGTTTTTATATGTTATTGATGTTTACTACGGCATGTTCGGTATTGAAAATGAAGTATATATAATTTATAGTTCATTTACAGAGCCACACAAAAGAATTCCGTTACATTGCGGTCTATGGAGGAAAATCGTTTACGGTGCATTTTATTGATGTTATGATATTTCAAACATAATGAAATTAATATAAGTCAATTAGATGGACTAAAACATGCTTTCTCAGGAGTATAGAATAAGTAGCATTTATAATTCGTTTACAGGGACACACAAAAGGATACCATTATTTTAAGATCTGTGGAGAAAAATCGTGTGCGGTGCATTTTAATGCTGTTATGAAACTTCAAAAATAACGAAATCACTGAAATGCACACCATGTTTTATACAAATTATAGAGGGTATATCATTTATCGTTCATTTACAATTAGAGACACACAAAAGAATTCGGTTAAAGGACAGACTAAGATCGATAGTTGCTGGAAGTGAATTTTACTCTGTAGTATGCATTTTTAAACTGATCTAATTTTGAGTGTATGAGGTGGTGTGAATATATTCTATAAATCGCATACAGGGCTACACGAAAGACTTTGCATACGTTACCGGATATGGACTGTAATTGCTGAAAATGGATTTTTACTGAGTTATGTTTCTTTTTAATGTCGTTTATACAGATATCTCTTTTCATTTTATGAAGAAACGACATATTATAATAATATCCTATATGTGTTGGAAAGTGTTCCATAATCTATGCCTGAAGCATTGTTTTCCGTCCTTGTTTTTTACTTTCTTCTATCTATACAAGAAGAAAATACTGGATTCACCAAAAATTGTGACTTTCTTTTTTTGACGGATTTATACATTTTAGAAGGTCCGGAACACGATTTGACTGTTTTTAGAAAATGTCTGTCCAGGAGTCTGTGTGTCTGGTCTGTCTATCATTACGGACACGGGATTAAAAGGGTAGAGAAATTAAAGTAATCTATAGACAACTTTAGAATAAATTCCAGATAATACTAATTTCATATTACAAAAATGAAAAACGTTTAATATGTAAAATCAAAACTACTACAGTGACGATTGACGGAAAAATAAATTTTTGTTGACAGTTAACTATTTTACTAAATTTGAAATGAAGCTCAAAGTTGAAAATGAAGTTTGAAATGAAATTCAAAGTTTTGTTTGCATACTTCATAACTGCTCCATATGGCTCCTTTAAGTCATGCACAAAACATCCATGAAATCAACCAATCAATCAATCAATCCATTTTGCTCCAAATATTGAGAATAATGTTTGTATAGACACCCATGCTAGTGCATTTTCTGAGTGCACTTTCAGTTGGGATCACTTTTATAGTCAATGAAGGAATATCTCCATAAACAGGAGCTATGCACAATGCATTCACAATGTTTGGTCAAAAATGGACTGTCACTTTGATATTTTCTGTGCGACTTAAAAACGCCACATAGAACAGCTATGAAGTGCGCAGACAGAACGTTGACCTTTTTCTGTAATATACTTAACAGCCTACATCAGTCCTGCGATAAAACGCGCAAGCTAATATTAAGTCTATGGGAAGATTCTTGGCAGATTTTTCGCTCGCATTTTATTATTTTTAAATGATGTTTTTTGCATAGGATAGCTGAGGTCGATCTCTAACGTTGTTAGTTTTCACATTTTTGATTTTGGTTCCAGTATTTTTATATAAGGGTACTTTCAATTTCAGAACCGGTTCCAACCGGTTCAAAAATTGAAAATGTCCGCTTATAAAAAAAAAACTGTAAGCCAAAATCAAAAAAGTAAAAATTAACAACGTTAGAGATCGACCTCAGCTATCCTATGCAAAAAACATCATTTAAAAATATTGAAATGCGAGCGAGAAATCTGCGAAGAACCTTCCCATAGACTTAACATTACCTTGCGCGTTTTTTCGCATGTCTGATGTAGTCTCTTAAGGCGTTTTTTACAAGTATTTTTTTACAATTAAGTTATTGTCGTTTGTAATGAGGGCAATCATTTTGACTTACCCTGTACATTTTTATTCATGGCTATAGCATATTTTCCTAGATTAAGAAACATTTGTCTTTTTTTTTCTCTAGAACAATCTTGTATATAAAACTTTACTCTTTTTGCTCATCTTTATGAGAAGTCACTTTCTTCAATCGCCTCAAGACATTACTTAAAGCTGAGGCATTATTTGTCTGTTCCCGTTTAGCAAGTTCGGTTGCCAAACAGCTCAAAGTTTTTTTTTGTTTTAATGTCTGTGCAAACGTAATAAAACTGGCATTCCTGTGTTTTCAAATATAGTTGCTTTCCCACGTGAGGTTGCACGTGAATTCTATCAAAGAAGAGGCGTCCAAGCATGGAAATTTTACTCTTAAGGGCAATTCTGTTTGTTGTTGTAGGGCCGTCTTCATTGCTTATGACTGTGTTATCTGATGTGGATTAGAAATAATATCTATTACGCTTGATCGGACAATTCGGAAAAGGCGCGAAGTTAATAATGTTTCTTAAAGATAAGCTCTTTTTTTAATAACTAAGATTTTAATTTTCTATGCTTTCATTTTTTGTTTTTTCTGTAACAGTTATTACAACTCTAACTTTCACTACCAAATCCATTACATTTAGGTCAGGCTAACGATTTTAACCTAAGAATTATTAGATTGGTGTCGTATCCCATTTAGACTAAATGTTGGTAGCAGTGAATAAGTTCACCCAGTTAAAAAATGCTTTCATTTAGTAACAGAAGAACAGGTCAAAGAAAATGCCTAAGGTACAACTGTATCAAAGTCATCGAGCATAGAATCTTGAATCGGAAAACGATATTACTCTTTCTTTTATAATTTACATATAATGAAGGTTGTGTATATATATATGACAGATAATAGTCAGCTGACAAATATCGTAAGTCATTTTAGATATATTTTTTAAGTTTATGTTCCGAATTCAAATAATCCTTATTTGTTTGAAATTCAAAATAAGAAAATGAGTGAAATTGTTTTGTGGATTAGTAAAAATATCTCGAAACTGAATTGGTAAAAATATCTTGAAAAAGAAATTGGAGAAAAACTCGAATATAGTTCGTTGTTAGTACTTAGTTTATAATTGTTTTCATCAAATGAAGTAGCACTTACATGCAAGTTTATACACACAAGTTTTATTGCATTTTTGCATGTTTGCATGGACTGAATGGTCTTCTTCATTCGATGAAAGCATACAATGAATTTGATGATTTTAAAACTATAGACGAGTTTTCTTTTAGATTTTGAAGAATTTTGCTAAATCATTACAGTAACTTTGATATTTTTGCCATCTTTATGAAACAGCTTCATGCTCTTGCACGGCAAAAAAAATGTTGATTTTACGGTATAATACTGACATCCTAGCTGCTAGTATTATACCGTAAAATTAATAGTAATAAACAGTAAAATAAGCATTTTACGCATAATTAAGCACGTTGCCGCGCACAATTTTTTTGCAGTGTGTGTGGGAATAATCAAGTTTCCGTCCCTCAAAAGAGATATCCAGTATTATTTAAAATTCCAAAAATATGAGGATGTTATTTGTAACAAATTTTGACTTGATTAATTTCGTAGTGATTATCTCTCGAGTATGTAGTGTTGCCAGTTGGGCGTTTTTTTTTGTTGTTGTTGTTTTATTATTCAGATTGCTTGAATGCTACCACGTTTTTGAATAAGTCACACTCACCTTATTTAATCTGTCTTTAAATAAGACTAAATAAGGGAAATATTACTATTTCAAAAAGTGACAGCAATTAAATAATTTGGAAAAAAAACACAATTGCAATACTGAATTGTAAATATATTATTCACTTATTAATTCAAACATTAAATTGAACAAATAATAAAATTGTGATTTCATAGAAGGGAAAAATGTGTTTTATAAATGAATGAAATCGTTTTGATTTGATGATTACTGCAATTAAATGTTAAAACGAATCAGTATTACTAGCCCCGCCCAGCAGATTTGTTTACCTAATTACACTGAGCATTACTAAATTATACTTTGTGATATTGAGCAATAAATATACTATGTAATGCTGAAATACAAATTCTAAAAATACAAGATTCTAAAAATACAAATTCTGAAAATAAAATTTACCAATCCTACTGAGCAGTACTAAATACTACTATGCGATACTGAGCAATAATAGTACCATGTAATAAAACTGTAAGATACTGAAGTAGATAATAATAATGGATAGAAGTAAGTACTAAATGAATAATAATGCTAGAGTAAACAACGATCAATTATGCTAAAAATACTAAATAACACTGTATGACGTCATTAAGTACAGCTAAATTGTTAAGGTTAGAGTTTATGTAGTGTGTAAATGTCCTTATGCATATTAGAAGTCCACTTCATCCTCAACCTCCACTAAGTCCAATGGAGGCAGCATCAATAAGTATTGATTGCATTTGTCTAATTAAACAATTTGGAAAACGCATAACACATTTTAAAACCCAATTTCAGGAATTACCGTCAGCAGTCGGAAAAATATCCGAATTATTTTGTGCATCCCTGCATATGATCTATAGATTTGTATAGATACTTACATATAGTATGCTAAAATTTAGTTCAGTTAGGGAACGCTTAGCACAGTTGTACATTCTCCTTTTAGCAATTTTCGTCAGTAAACGGGAATGTTCTCCAGTTCTTTTGTGCTGCTCTGTGTATCATCTGTAGAATTTATACACACCAAGTATTAGGCAAAATATTAGTTTAATTTAAAAACGCGCACCAAAACTTAAAACTCATTTCCAGCAATTATTATTCGTAGACAGTGCTGTTACCGAATAATTTTGTGAGTCCCCGTAAGTGAATGCTATACACACCCTATTCTATAGTAAGTCTCTTGTAAGCCTTATATCAATTTAAATATGCCTAAAATAGAATCGCACCACCATCACACATTATTACAACAAACTATTTCTCCTCATGTATCGGAATTATTTTGATCTCCCCTGTAAATGAACTATAAACGCTACATACTTCATTTTCAATACCGATCATATGCCATAATAAACCTCATTAACGTATGTCAATTGCATAATCCGAATATAATTACGAGAGTTAGAACTCGGGCAGGCAGACAGACCTACAGACAGAGAGACAAACCGAATTCATAAACACTTTTCAGTGTTAAAAAGAAGTTTGAAAAGGTTTTCTATTTTCTTTTTCCGAGATTTAAAAAACATAAATAATAAAAAAGATTATGAAAATAAAAGAAAATATCGCCGCTTTCCCTTAAAAAGTGTTTTGTTTTGGGTGGAGGGAGGTGGGGATGTCACATGTTAGGAATGTCAGACTTTCAACAAAGTCATTTGACTTCCTGGCTTCCGAACGAATGATGTTCCTGGCAGCTGAAAAGGATTAAGTGTAAAAACGCATTCCGCCTTCAACCATATGAAGGAAATATGCTTTATAGAGAGATGCTGACAAAATGTGACAAATATTACTCGTTTGAACTTATTTAAAAGGGCACGGAACTTTCAAACTTTTAAAAATTCAGTTCCCATTTCGGATGTAATCTGAATATTTAGGTACATAATGTTTAATAGCGATGAGACGGGCTCAGTTCGAAATGAGCTCGGGCTCGATTAATAGTTGAATTTGTAATTATCCCGTTCGGGACCATGGGTGCATATATGCACCCTCAAAAAGAGCATACAGAATTTGTTTTAGGCACCAGTAAAAAATAAAAGTAATATTTACTTTCTCTAATTAGAGCATTTTTATGATAGTTTAAGTAAAGGTAGCTTTCTAAAAATAAGTGGTGCCAACCGAATAAAACTTGTGTAAAAGCCGCCGGTCCCGAAGGGGTTATATAAATACACTAGGGGGCTCAGCCCCCTACTCGCTAACGTTCGCCAACTCCCCGTGAATTGCGAAGCAATTCACATTGAGACCGCTTCGCTCGCTCGCCCCTTTTTTTCAGCAATTCTAGCCGGAATAAGTTCTAGATAAAACATTTGAACATATGAAATTGACAATTTATTTTAATGTAAAAAAGTAATTCTCCATTGAAAACACAACTGAAAATGCATTTATGTGGCGCTACCAATGGGCATATAAATCATTTAAATACTATGAAAAAAGGATCTTTTGTACAGCACGACTTAAATTCATTAGAAAAAAAACAACTACGTTATAGGAAGATAGTTTGTTTGACGTATAGTAGTAGTTAGTAGTTGATAGTTTGTAATTTCGTTCGACATTTTATTGTTCTAATTGATTATAGATTTTTACAAAATGAATTATTTTTTATTTCATCAATACACCAACAGATGGCGGCAGGTGATATCTAGACAGATGATTTTTTTTTTTCCGTCTTTTGAGTGATTGAAATTCGTAAATGAATTCTAAATAAGAGTTGAGAATTCATTTGAAATTGACGATATTGCTCATAATTAAAATGAGGAATCATCTCAGACGCTTTGGATTACGTACATGTTATTTTATTTTTAATAATTGCAAGTTTGAGTTTCATTCTATGGTTTCAATGCTCTCACACTGATCGCCATATTGGACGGAGGCGGAGCTGATCTAACACAATCTAGTCTATTCATTGGTCTGAGCCGAGCTCTGGAAACTACAGTTGTTGCCAAACCATACATTACAAATTCAGCCCTATTTTCGCGCCACGTAAGACAAATATATATATAGATTGTAGAATCGTCATGTTTAATGTGGTATTAAACCAATGTCATCTACTGCCAGCCCTTAAGTACCGTGTAGATCAGGCATGTCAAACACGTGGCCCGCCGACACCTTATTTGTGGCCCGCGAAGTCTTTGACATTTTACCTGAGTTTAATTTAACTGTTAGAACACGCATGCTGAAATTACACTTCGCACGAACACACTTGCACCAGATGGCAAACATCAGAAAAATATGGGTATCAGTGCTACCAGTTTGACGAGCTTTTTTAAATTCAGAATTCTACTACTATTTTTGAATAGTAATATTTTATTTATTCTGTTATGAAATAAGAATAATATTTCTCTTCAGAATGTGGTAGCATTCTGAATTTAATAAAATCTTGCTCATCTGGCAACAGTGATGTATAGTGACAGAAATAACTCAATTTTACATTTTAGCATAAAAATAAAAACATGTGGAGCAACGATAACCAGTCGAAACGTAGCAAAACGCGCGATATTGAGTTTGAAAATTTAAAGATTCGTAAGAATTTTTTCAAGTATTTTGCATATATATATATATATATATATTTCTGTAGAAAAGAATATTTTATTTTACTACTCTCCCCGATTTTACACCACTTTACAAAACAATATGCTATATTTATTAAATACTAAGAAATGTATTGTAAAATTAATAAAATTCGGCGCTAATTAATAGGAGTTGAAATATTAAAAAATTCAAAATATAAAATTAAGTAGTTTTAAAAGAGTCGCTTTGAAAGTGACACAAATCATCACTTTTGTGCTTGACACAAAAACTCCGAATATTTCACCCAGGTACATCAATTGAACTTTAGTCGAACATATGGATTTTGGATTTAAGCTCTTTAATTATTTTCATTACTTAGCTCAGTACTCGTGTGTGATCTTTCTTGAATCCTGCGTGATCTTTCTTTCCTTTCTTTAATTTTTTATTAATATACACATTTTATTGACATACTCTCTCACTTTCAGAATTGAAACTGATACTTCTTAAAAGAGAATCAAAGTGAGAATGCATTGAACAAAATGTATTTGCTCTAAAAAAAAACTAATTATTGCCTTTATTACACTAAATTTCTCGCGAGTCGAAATTATTCACAACGAAATTGAAGAAATGATGTCTAGAACAGTTAAAGAAATTTGAAAATACTGTAAACATATAAGTACTATTGGTATATATATATATATATATATATATATATATTAATAGTGGATAGATTTACAAAAGCCGTATACGTGCTTAAAATCTTATAGTGTACATAAACTTACATTATATTCGTAAGCACATGCTTAATCATCGTCAATCTAGAAAACATCTTGGAAATATGGGTAGTGGAGATAAACAGACCTTCTTATAGATATATTTGACAGCTTTTCATCATAAAGTTTTTCCTGTTAACTTCGAACTGTTAAACAAGATTACAATTTTCATTTTAAATCGACAAATTATGAATGAGGATTATTAAAGAGCAACTAACAATGCAACTAGACAAAGAGCAACTAGACAATGTGTACTTGGAGTTTTCACTTGAAATTACAAAGCAAAAAGTAAATTTCAACTTCAAAGCAAATTCCATAATGCTATTTTGTTATTTGATAGTATAAGCGTTTTCAAATAGAATTTATTACTTTTATAAACATTTGGGATACAATTTAAAAAAAGAAATCGTATTTCATTTTAAATGCCAGCAATTATTACAAAAGTCATCGGAGTAAAAATTTTTAGAATATACTACTAATATATTAAAAAATGAATTCAAAAGAAAATTTTTGAATTTTAGAAATATGAAAATCCGCTTAATCTATTTATTTCATTTTTAATGATTGATGTTGAAATTATTCTTCAGAATTTATTACTGCAATTAATCAAAATTCAGTGCCATATTAGAGCGAAAATATATGGATATGAGGTTTCCAATTTTCTGTAATTATTAATTAATCGACCGATTTTGTAAACTATAGGTTAGGTATATTTTAACTATGTTCGGTATAGCGCACTTTTATACCCCATCTTTGCGTGGCTGCCAACCTTTTGTTATTTTTCAAGTTAAATAAGTATAATTTGTACAAGAAAATGTATTTAATAAATGAAATTAAATAAGTAGCGCTTAGATACAAAACACATTTTATTAAATAATTTTTCTAATTCAAAATATGTTTATTTTGATTTTTTATTTGAAGAAAACACGGAAGATTGATAGCTATGCCTTTGCTACATTAAGATAAACAGACCAAAGTGTACAATTGATTATTAAAATAAATAAAATTTAGAAAATTCAATTAAATTTTATAGATTTGGTTGATGAAAAATAAGATAAATTAAACTATACAATAATAACTTTGGAACTTTGCGTGAATATTTCTTTAACATGGCTGTGTTCCGTACGTACAAATTGTATTTTGTGCAATGGGAATAATACTATCTACTTTTTCCATGTGGCCCGCGGCTTTGTGTATAATACTTAATTTGGCACGCGGCGGTAAACGAGTTCGACATGCCTGGTGTAGATGAAACATTTTTGTGGTTTTAAGAGTTTTAGGTTGGTTTATTTAGAAATCCATCTTCTGCAATCACTTCGTTTGTGTATATATATAAGGCAAATCTTGTGATCACGATGACGTCCGAAATACTGAACCAGTTGTGACAAGGTTTTGTTCTTGCCAGTATCTTGGATGAATTCGTTAACCAAGTATGCAGCTCATATAGTTTGTTTACAGAGACACACAAAAGCAAAAAACATGCAAAATTTGTCGCCACAATAACATACGAAATACTGAGAAAACGGTCTTTATTCTTGTTGGGGACTGTGTAAGAGCGAGGTCCAGGTGCATTTCATGTGCTGTATCCCCCTTATGATAGGTCCTGTATTACAAGTTAAATACAGAATAATTTTAATTTGTTTGAGCAAGAACATTTCCTCGTGTTTTTTCTCCTTTAATAGTACACAAGGAAGTTTGTTTTGGTAAGAATTGTTGAAACGTTTATATGCGTCACTATATTTACAATTCATAAAACATTTAATGAAACACAGCCTTGAACGGTGCTTAAGTGGACTGGGAGGGAGAAATCATCCGTGAAAAAACAATTGAAAACTGGGATTATTATCCTTTTTGCAATGTTTAACAACTGATACTCGAATACAAGCCACAGCTTTCTTATTTAAAAAGAAAGAAAATATCAAGGTCTGCGTGGTTTGGTTTATTCGCGTTAAATTTTTGTAGTTATTTTATTTCATACTGTACGTAAATATTTCTGAAGAAAAGGAAACAAATCAGGTATTTGAAAATTCATTACTAGTAAATTTGAAGCAATAATGCTTTCTGTCTGTGTATCACTCAACCGGTAGTAGCCGTCGAAGTCTGTGTTTTACTTTAGAGTAGGGCGCAGCACCCTATGGGATGCATAGGGCGGCGAACCCTATGGCACGCATGCCATAAGTGGCACGTGGCAGAATATTTTCGGCATGACATTGATTCAGATTTTAAATTAAATTACAGTGAAACTACAGAATTTATACGAGACTATCTGAGTCGTCTAAATTCGATTTGTTAGAAACTGAAGAAACTGACATGCAAAAAAAAAAAAAAAAAAAAAAAAAAAAAAAAGAGCACCAATCTAATTTAATATTGCAGCGTTGGTCCGTTTTTAGGATTCCGTACTTAAAAAGTAACAAGAACGAAAAATCATGCGTCAAGCATAGATTATGTAACACTTTCCAACGCTTCCAAAATAATTTTACAAATCATACCGTTTAATAAGCTAAAAGATAACATCTAAGTAAACAATTTGGAAAACGCATAACATATTTAAAAACATAATTTCAGGAATTTCCAACGTATACAATATTCGGAAAATTATCCGAATATTTTTATTCAGCCCTGTATAGGATCTATAGATTTGTATATATACTACATAGGATGCTAAATTTTAGTTCAGTTAGGAAACGCGTAGTACAGTTTAAAATTCTCCGTCTGGAGTTTGTCAATAAACGGAAATGTGTTCGCGAACTTTTGTGCTTCCCTGTATAGGATCTACAGAATTTATACACACCACGTAATAGACAAAAAGCGAGTTAAAATCGCGTTCAGTAACTTAAAACGCACTTCCAGGAATTATTGTTAACAGACAGTAGAGAATTCTTTTGTGTGTCCCTGTAAATGAACGATGACTGCTATACACACAATATTCTGTAGTAAGCCTCTTGTAATGCACCTTAGTGATATATATAAATTTCAATGCGTTTAAAATAGTGAAACATTATTTAAATAAACCGCAGACGATTTTTCTCCATAGACGTAATGTAACGGAATTCTTTTGACTGTCCCTGTAAAGTAACTATAAGTGCTATGCACACCCTATCCTATATTAAGCTTCTTCTAATGCACCTTAGTGATATATATAAATTTCAATGCGTTTAAAATAGTGAAACATTATTTAAATAAACCGCAAATGATTTTTCCCCATAGACCGCAATGTAACGGAATTCTTTTGAGCGATCCTTTAAAAAAACTATAAGTGCTACACACTTCCGTTGAAATAGGGAACATGCTATAGATAACGACAATAACATATAAAAATTGCAGAGGAATCCCAGCATATTTACGGTAGTTAGAGCACGGACAGACGGCCATACGGCAGACGGCAGACGGCCATACGGCCATACGGCCAGACAAACCGAAGTCATAAACACTTTTCAACAAGGTTGGAAAGTGTTAAAAACGGAACCATTATAAGATCACTTTTGTGTCTGTCCATCTATCTGTTATAGCCCTTATTTTCGTAAATTATGGGACGTGGAAAGTTCAAACTTGGGAGAGTTATAAAGGCTTTTTATCCACATATTTTCAGATTATTAACATTCACAAATATGTTTAAGAAAAATTTAAGGGGCTAATTAAGTTACTTGAAAAAAAAAAAGTTTTCCTTTGGTATATCGCGTGGGGTATCGTGTGAAAGATCTCGTAATACCGAACTCAAAAACATATTTCTTTTAATTATTACTAGCTGACACCCGCCCGGCGTTGTCCAGACCCGTGATAATAATTAAAAAAAAAAAAAAAAAAAAAAAAACATCAATTTTTTATTATTTTTTATTTTTAACCGGATTTTGTATGAAATTATATTTTAAAATGAAAAATTTGCGAAAAAATATTGTTATTTAGTGATAAAAGCGCTCATTTTCTTGTTTTTTTTACGTAAGGTCGTTTCATAGTTTTAAAATAAAAAGTTCTTTTTGTCCTAACTCTTTGAAATCTTTATTGGTGATAAATAAAATGGTTTTACAGCCCGTGTAAAAATTTCGTGAAAAAATATTGTTATCTAGTTGTAAAAGAAATGTTTTCTGCTAGCTTTTTTATTTTCGCGTCGGCACCTTTAACATGGCAATAAAAAAGTAGTTCTCATCTTTCGAACTTTCTGACATTTCAATCGGTTATAAAAATAACTGTATCCAAGCTCTCTTTAAAATTTTGTAAGAAATTATATTTTAAAATGAAAAATTCGCAAAAAAAGTATTGATATTTAGTGATAAAAGCGCTCATTTGCTTGTTTTTTCTATGTAGAGTCGTTTGTTTTAAAATAAAAAGTTATTTTTGTCTGAACTCTTTGAAATTCTTTATTGGTGATAAATAAAACGGTTTTACAGCCCATGTAAAAATTTCGTGAAAAAATATTGTTATCTAGTTGTAAAAGACATGTTTTCTTCTCACTTTTATGTTTGTTTGTTTGTTTTCGCGTCGGCTCCTTTAACATAGCAATAAAAAAGTTGTTCTCATCTTTCGAACTCTCTGACATTTCAATCCGTTATAAATATAACTATAACTGTATCCAAGCTCTCTTTAAAATTTTGCGGAAAAATATGCATATTTAGTAGTGAAAACATGAGTTCTTAAGAAAAAAAGCTTTAGCTTTCAATTTCAGAGCAAAAATATATTAGAAGGTCTATGCTTTTAATGCAATGGTACGACAATATTCGTTTTCAATCAACCCTTTTTAATCCCCCTAGGCTAAACAGGTGAGGGATAATCAATCGGGTTTCCCTTTTCTGAGGAGAGAAGCCTTTAAAAAACGTTAAAGCATGCGCAAAGAGACGATATTCGCGTGGAAAATAGAATGTGGAAATTTGACAGAATGTTTTCGTTTTAAATATATAGATATTTTCAGAGATATCATCGAAAATGCACTGCAAAAATATGCTCCCCCCCCCCCTCTATTTCCGAATCTACTGAAACTAAAATTATGAAAAAATTAAGGGTAGTAGGAGTTTATTTAAACCTTGCAGGAAAACTATAGCGATTTTCACAGCTATTATTGTTTTTGAGAAAAACGCATTTTTCCGTTACGCACAAACTGTACTTTTCGGGCGGTCAGAGGAAGAGTTTACGGGCGCTCGAGGTATGTATCGACACAGAATCATCCAAGGATATTTAATAATGATTTTCCAAAAAAAAAAATGTCGTAAATTATCTGAGATATTAATTAAGTTACTTGAAAAAAATTCTTTTTATGTATCGTGTAGGGTATTCTTCGAAAGATCTCGTAACATCGAATTCAAAAATATATTTGTTTTAATTTTAGGTATTATATTTTCAGAGATATCGTCGAAACTATACTGGAAAAATATGCCCCCCACCTCCTATTTCTGAATCTATTAAAACTATAATTATGAAAAAATTACATGTAGTAGGAGTTTATTAATTAATAAATTTAATGTACGGAACCCTTTGAGCGCGAGTTGTACTTGCACTCAACCAATTTATTTTTAATACCAATAATTCCTAAAATAACTTTTCGTGGTAGGTCTTAGAACATTTGCAATATAAATAATATTCAGGGAAGGTTTTTACAAAATTTGCAAGGAAAATCTAAAAAAAAGGTTATTCAAAGAATGAATCAGTTGTGAGTCCCGATATTGGCTCAAAGTTGTTTTCAAATTAAGAAAAGATTTTGTGAACATCGAAAGTGAAAGATTACCAATGTTAAATTATGGCAACTTAGAATTCAATTCCAGATATGAAGAGCTGTTCAAAGTATCTGGTGCTTACCATTTTGATTATTTTTCCTTTGAGAAACGATTTTCGAAAATAATATGAAAAACTCAAGTAGAAACATACCTCTTTTCAGATAATTCTATTTCAGCTTGCATTCTCTTAAGAATAACTAACTATGAACTTGATACCAATTATTAGGCAGTTAAAATGGAGCAACAAAAATCGCATTTTTTAAAATTAATTTTTAAAATATAGTACTATATACGTGTTGCTCATAATTAGTTATTAATCCTAATAACGCTATTTCCTATCATTTTGATTATTTATTATTTGATAGACTAAATTGTTTGGTTGTTGGCATTTGGTACGTCATAGTCACTCAACGTACTTTTTGAAAAAACAAAATGGCACGCGGATGTGAAAAGGTTCGCCCTCCCTGCTCTTAGAGTTTAACAAATATAAACAACACTTTCTCTAAGTTTTTAACTGACCGCCAAATTTAACAAACTATATATTGCATTTAAAAACTTAAATTCATGCAAGACTTTAAAATATGGGTGTGAAATTTACTGCATATCACCAAAACTGTCTGACAAAATTTAAAAAGTGTGAGTCAGTTTTGAAAGTAATAAATTAATATATATTTTGTAAATGTTAACAATTCTTTATTTTATCTATGTACAAAAAACTTTCATCCTGAATTTACTTTTATTTAATTTTTACAGGAAAACATAATTACTTTCTATAATTTTATAAGATATGTAAATCTACATTACAAAGCAAAAACATATGCGTGAGTAATGCTGACGTCATATTGATGGTGGCAAACATTTCCTTTTTGTAGCAAATTTAATTAGTTCTAAACATTGGAGAATTTTGATTTTTATAGCGTTGAATAGGGAGGGAACCAAATGGAATTTGTTTGAAAAATGTATTTCAATTTACGGATTTTAAAATAATTTTTAAGCATCGTTTCTTAAAAAAAAAAAAATCTTTATTGCGTGCAGCTCTATTATGGAAAATTAACCCGTTCAAACTTAAAATAATATGAATAGTTCAGAGTTTCTTTTTGGCTAATTTTCCATAAAGAAATTAACACTTCATCAATAACCGAATGAATAAATAAATAAATGATGCAAATTTAAGACAAATTTAACAGACATGTAATCGAAATACGCGCTTAGACACTGAAACAAACAGAATAAAAAAGGCTGCTGAAACTAGCAAGAATTTTGGCGATTTGTTCGGGTATTAACTCCTGTCATGCGCGGTACAGCCTTTAATAAATTTCAAAACTTTATTTCAAAACATTATCGATATTTTTCATATGAAAATGTTTTTTTTTTTTCTGTGTTGTTAGTTTCCAAAAAAAAAAAAAAAAAAAAAAAAAAAATTCACCTATGTTCTGTACATAGAGCAGCATTTTATGTAACCCGGGAAGCCCAAGTTAGATCGAATGTTTTTAAATAAAGAAATAAGCGTTAGCTATCCTATCTATATAATTATAATAATGCTTTATAATACCTCGTCCAAAATCGAACCTGGGGTCTCTATAGAAATGGTCTAATGGTATTGAGCTACCGAAGAGTTGAGTTACAGACTTTATTTTCTTCTGAACTTTGTAAAGTATTCCAAATTTAAAAAAAAAAAAAAAAAAAAAAAAAAAAAAAAAAAAAAAAACTTTGAATCAATAAAAATGTATTTATAAAGTAATAACAGAGAATAAATAATATATGCAATAAGAAAAAAGAGGTACACATTTTATAAATTTTCAATATGAATATCTCATTTTATGATCAGTTGAAATGAAAAAGCATGGTGGAATAAATTACCTTTCCATATAGATCATAGTATTCCCTATACTTAATTCCCCCCACTTCATTCAGAAATTTTAAAGTTATTAATATTGCACGTTAAATTACAACTCAGAAAGAGCACGAAAAGACATTCGTAAGACCTAAAATGCATCAATTCAAATCCGAAAATACAAAAACATTTCAAACTGTGTATGTGCAACAGATATAACGTATATACATTCATAATGTTTTGTAACCCTTCACTCAATATTAAATGAAAATCTTGATAGTTGAATTAATGGAGTAATTCACCGAAGAAAAAAAGAATTCGACTTTATTGCTTTGGGCTATTCTTTGGAATTTTTAGATTTTTTTTTTTTTTCTGTTTGGTTGGCATTTTCGTAACACCATTTATCACGGAACTTTTTTATTACTATCACTTTCTTACTAGAAGCTCAGAAGTTTCTGGAAATTAAACAGATTGACCGAGACCTTGGAAAAGTTCATTAGTAGATGTACGGCATTGTTTATTTTAACCTGTTGCACTTTTCGAGACATATTCCAGTTCACACACTTGCTTTATCGTAATGATATATAAGTATAAATAAACTCTATATTAGAAAAAAAAAACCCGAAAAATTGAATCTATCTTGTGTTTTTATAATATGTGAGAAAGTCACTAACATAAAGTATTTATTAATGCACGCCGTCAGTTGCACAACAATTAAAAAATTATGGGAAAATCTGAAGTCGACACTTTTAAATGAATTGAACGATGAGGATTATCAATTGTTAATAAAATATTTATGAGAATAATTGATCTTTTAAACTAATTATTAATGCCATAATCCCGAAATCAACATTTTAATTATTTTAGGGAGGAGAGCAGTTCAAAAAGTTAAAGACCTTCGGTTATAATAAAAGGTTTTCACAGAAAATAACACAGTCCTGAAGTATCATTGAAATGCTAAGCATGTAATCATAATTCCTGTTACATTTCACAAAGTTTAAGACTTCTGAACCCGCTTTGTGATACTAATATGAAATAAAAATGAAAAATGAATGTTTCAGAGAGTTTCAAATAAAACAAAATGAGTTAAAAATGAAAATGTGACTTGCAGAGCTCACATTGAGGTCCCTGGTCTGTAGATTTACACTTTAAAAATCTACTTAATATTTATTGTGTTTCTTTATAGTACTTTCTTGTACTCGTACAGATTTTTTATTTTAGGTAGATTTCGTAAGAAATACTGCCTATTACATCCTCCCCTGGATTTTCTTGAAAATTTTTGCAGATCTACGCCGATCATGATTCCCAGAACCCAAAACCACCCCCCAGTTCAAAACTTTATCTATCTATCTATATTATTTTTTATGGACACGATAACTTCAATAATTCTGCACAAATCTCTTCCAAACTGATACATAAAATCAAGTGGCATGAAATCTCGGTCAAGTTCGTTAATGGACAAAATCGAACCAAAGGGGGGGGGGGGGGGGGGACTTTTGCTGAAAACGGAAAAAACTCATAACTTCTTAATTATGATACGATCGAATCTGTTTAAAGTTATTATTACTTCTAGAAAAAGGGCCAAAAATTTATGTATGACATATTTTTGATATCATTAAAAATGACCTCAATATGGGGGGGGGGGGGAAATAGGGGTTTAAGAAGAAAAAAATTCATAACTTTCTCAATTCACAAGATATCAAATCCGCTTAAATTTATTATAAATTCTCTTAATATTATCTACAACTTTTATACTGACACGTTTTTTATAGAACCAACCCTTACAGAAAAAAAAAAAAAAAAAAAAAAAAAAAAAAAAAAAAAAAACTTTGCCGGCTCCGTTTACAGATACAGGTATATTTCGAAGTGGGCGGTCCCAACTGTCGCATCATGGCAAAAAGGTCACTTCTTCTGTAATTCCCAATAAACAGGCGTCCCACGGTCTGCGTCTTCGAAATCTACCTGTGTCTGTAGGCCGAGTCGTCAGGATTTTTTTTTCAGAAATGAATTATCAAAACTTGAAGGTAGAAAATAATTGTTTTGAGACAGCTTATGTGACTTTAAAAAATCGTCTACATTTGAGTGAGAAGCCCTTGAGCTGCATGAGTCCCTCTCTTTCCTACGCCCATGTACGTCGTACGCCAAATAGTTTTCATTTTTTAAAAATGACAGAAAATGTTGTCCTGTTATTTTCCTTCTATATTAAAAATGTGTAATCCGTTTTGCAATCGGTTGCACAAAGACGATTGGTTCATAATTACTGAATAGTACTTGAAGTTGAAAGGTTGATCCTCAAAAAAGGAGACAGTTGACTGCGTAGCTGCTAACCATTTGTAATTGAAAACATGAAGACTGATGCTCAAAAACCAAAAGAATTGTTAAAAATAAGAAACTATTTATCACATTACATGGTACATTAAATTTGTACACATGTATCATTTAATGCATTTAAATAATGCAATACATTTAGTTTAAGTTAATTTTCAATATAATATTTCAAACGTAATTAAAAATCAAATAGCATTTAAACAGTTTTTTCAATAATATAGTTAACAAGATGACTAAGAAAGTTTTGGGAGATGTGATTGTATAATCCTTTTTATCCTGACAGTACTTATAAGTACCACTTTGTCCCCTTCGCGACGAGCGTCTTTTACAGAATTTTTAATCTGTTACCACCGGTTTTTCAAATGAGAAATTTTCACCTAATTGAATCGCAAAAATGCTGTGATTAGATAAGGAAAACTTTGCAAAAAAAAAAAAAAAAAATATATTAATAATAGTAATAACTGGTGGGAATAATCGAGGATTCTGAGCATCTAAAAAGTAGCTGGAAAATTAATTCATGATATAAAGGGTTAAAAATTGTAAACAACATGTACTTTAACCCTTTCACTGTTTGCGGATTTTCCTGTATTTTCACAAGTATGCTTGTAAATCCCAGAATAGATATATGTTTTAATCGCAGTTTGATGCTATAATATATTTTATATATCATCATATACGTTTCAAAAAAGAATTCTGTTAAAAATATTTTTGTCTATAGCCATTTTAACATGACTTCTGGAAACGGAAAAACATGGGCCTAACGGTTAAAGGGTTTTAATAAGAAAGTAGAAGAAAGAGAAAAGAAACTAATGTGGAAATAACTGTTAGTCTAAAAATTTTGTTGATAAGATGGAGCAGCGTATACACCACAAATAACATGGTGGACGGAGGGTATCAGAAAACAAAGAAATTTGGTTAGAGCCTTAAGAAAGAAATCAAAATTACCAGAGTCTACTCCTGAACATTATGCGAAATATAAATTAGAGAAAGCTAAATACAGAAAGTTTATAAAGAAAGCTAAGAATGATGCATGGAATCAATTTTGTAAAAAAACAAAAAATCCTTAAAAACAAAAAGTAGCTTTTCAAGATTTCTGTCATAAAGAATCGTATCCGCTATCTTCTTCAGACACTATAATCCAAACTAAAAAGCAACTATTCACAGATCTCACAAAAGGAATTTTTGGTTCATCAGCTAATCCAAAAGTTAATCTGCATCCACAGTCAACGGACACTGTACCGCCGTTCACTATTCAAGAATTGAGAGACGTCATCTACTCTTTTGATGCTAACAAAGCGCCGGGAATAGATGACATGGATCATCGCATAGTAAGAAATATTTTCAAAATTAAAAAAGATCTCCTACTCCAAATGTACATAACACTACTGAAACTGAACTATTTTCCAGATGTTTGGAAAATAGGAGAGTTGGTGTATTTTTTGAAATCGGGCAAACCCCCTACAGAGATTGATTCCTACAGGCCAATAACTTTGCTCCCAGTTTTCGGAAAGATATATGAAAAACTCTTACTGCGAAGGATAAACTTCTCTTTACACAGAAATAGAATACTCTTTGAAAATCAACATGGATACACGGAAGGGAGATCAACAGAAACAGCAATTCAAACACTATTCTCACACATAGAAATAATTAAACAAAACAACTCGTATATATCCTTGTTGTCAATAGATTTTAAAAATGCATTTGATAATCTTCCGTGGGAGCAGACATTAATCTTACTTCAACAACTAAATATTGAACAGCCCTATATTAACACGACAAGGTCCTTCCTAACTAAAAGAGGAGCATATCCCAACTGGCTAATGGATGAAATACATTGGTTCTCCAAAGTCTGCTCACAAGGCTCGTGCTATGGTCCTTTCCTGTGGAAAGTGTTTATGCAGCAATTAATCGATATTCTCAGCAATAAAAATATAAGAGTCATAGCATATGCGGATGATTTAATGTTAATCATTGAGGCAAGAACTAGAGCCGAACTAGAAAGGAGAGGAAATGAAGCTCTTCAAGTAATTAGCGATTGGGCTCAAACTTCAGATCTGAAAATATCTTATCACAAGTGCCAATGTCTGAATCTCAGACGTCCAAAGTATTTAAAACGGCGTCCAATCTTCAAACTTGATTCACATAATCTTAAAACTGAAGATACTATGCCATATCTAGGAATACATTTAGACTCAACACTATCATTTTTGCCACATCTTAGAATCAAACGGGATGAAATGTCAGCAACAATACAAAACTTGTTAAAATTCGCATCAACCACAAGTGGCATTTCCAAACAAATCATAAAAACTTGGTACACTTCCATTCTAGAAAAGAAAGTTTCATATGCAGCAGCTACATGGTTTCCAAGATTGCAAAAGTCACATGGCTTTCGCCTGCTCTTATCTATTCAGCGTCGTTGTCTGCTACTAATTTCTGGAGCATATAAAATATCTCCTATATCGGCTCTAAATGTCCTGACAGGAATTCCTCCACTACCTTTAAAACTGAAACAGATTGCAGACCAAGGAATGATACTGAGACTGGGAGTGCCATCACACCCACATCACTCTGATACATTTCAAAACAAAGCTTACAAAAAATATATAGATACCTCAAAAGAATATCTTAATATACTGGATCCACAAAATAAAATAGAGACAGATGTACAAATATACACGGATGGCTCCAAAACTGAAATCGGCACGGGTTATGCCTACTGTGTATTTAAAGAAGAAGAAATAATATATACATATCAGCAAAGAATACAGAACGAAAACTCAGCGTATCAAGCGGAACAGCTGTCGATCTTGGACTCAATACAATGGTCAAAACAATAAAAATATCGCACAATAGTTATAAAATCAGATAGCCAATCTACAATATCAGCACTAAAAGATGTATCTACAAAAAATATAATAATCAGCCAAATAATCCAATCTCTGCAAGGAGCAACACAAAAAATTTATTTACAATGGGTCAAAGGACATTCAGGCATAACAGGTAATGAATTAGTGGATCGGTTAGCAAAGGAAGCATCTGACCCAAATTCATTAATACCAGAAAAATTTATACCATATCCATCCTCATATCTTAAGAGAATATTAAAGCAAACTTTACATAACTCATGGCAACGTGATTGGGACTTATGTCCCACTGGGCGATATACCTATGCATTGAAGCCAAAAGTTTCAGAAGACTATCTTCTAAGTCATCGATACCTATATATATTCGCTATCAATCATGGCCCTTTCCCGACTTATTTAATTAAATTTAATAAAGTTTTGTCTTCAAGATGCACTTGTGGCGCAAGAGGGGATTCGCTACATTACGTTCTCACATGCTCATTGACAGCTACTCTACATTTGAGGAAAACAGACACCATCTCTCTGTCTAATTGGTTCAAATCAATCTCGGCGAATTCCTCATTGCTTCAAAAGATAATTAGCTGCATGTCCTTAATAGAAAAAACCCAACTGTTATTCCAAATGCCACCAGTACACATCATTGGTGGTGATGATGATGATGTTGCTTTTCCTGATGATGACGAAGTTTATTGAAAAAATCCACTGTCTCTACTTTTAAAATATTTTATGCTAAAAATCTGACAATATCAAATAATTTTTAAACTCTTATTAATTGTGACTTTTCTGCTGAGTATGATTTTTGAGTATGACTTTTTGAGTATGACTTTTCTGCAAATTAAGCTGGGCTGTTTTGTCAAATATGTATTTTTTGTTTTTTAAATAAACTTGCCAAGCAGGGCATGCAGGGAATAAAGCCATATGGTAGGCATCCCTGCTTGGTTGAATCTGAATCTGATAAGATGGAGCATAATGGAGAAATCACGTGTTTAATCCACTTCTGTACTTTCTAGAATGTCTTGTAGCAAATAAAAACGAAATCTCCACTTGTGTAAAGGTGGAGGAGAAGAAAAACAAGAGTTAAATGCGATTTTGGGCTGCAAGTGGTTTATGTGGATTGAGTTAAAAATTATAACTTGACAATGATCTTTTTGCAAATTTTACTAACGTTAATTGAAATTATTTTAGTTTTAATATTTAAAACAATTTCCAGGTATTCATCTTAATGAGTGAAGGTAAGAAAAAAATTGAAAAACCAGCAGTTGTTTATCTTCTGCTCAAAAGAATAGAAGTGCAAAAAAGTTTTCTTGAAAAATTCGAAGACTTGGGAAGTACACTGCAAAAATAAATTGCTGATTTTACTGTATGATACTGGCGGCTAAGATGCCATAAAATCAACCTTTTTTTTTTTTTTTTTTTTTTTTGGCAGTGTATGGAAATGGTATGTACCCGGATCGAGTGCAACAAAGTTGCTCCCAATTTTGCAACGAACTGTCTTTTAGCTATTCTGATCTACCTTTTTTTCACTAAATATAAGGTATTCCGTAATGTTCCATTTAAATTCCTCGTATTTCAGTAATTTATTCCAAATAAAAAAAAATAAATATTAGGAATATTTCATAAGGATTTTCCACTTATGAAAAAAGAAAGGTTTAAATTTGCATACAAACATTTACACATTTTTGTATCCATAGAAATAATTAATTGTTCACTATATTGTACTCTGACATTTTCTCTATTGGCCATTACACTGTCAAAAAAAGCATTTTACTGCTTCTGCTAACGTTTTCTCACACACTAAAAAAGAACTCGTTTACGAAGCTTTGAGATAAGTATATGCTAACTTTTTTTCCGTTCACATCGAGTTACGGTATTTGGGCTTTTATGAAATTTCAGAGCTTCCCGGCACTAAAAATAGACAGAGGATTTTTTAGTTAACATTGAAACTTAACATTGAAATTTAGGAAAAATGACTTAAAAATTATTTTCTTTTATTGTGAGATCTTCAATACTAATGATTGAAATGACATAATTTAGAAATATTTCCTTCCTTTTACAGTTAAATTGAAGTGGAAGGCGTCAAAAAAGTTATATTTTGCTTTTCTGTAGCACAAGCAGCTCAACTAGTTAATAAGCACTTGTTCTTCTTCCTTTAAAGAACGAAACAACAAAGTGTCATTTAGCAATTTTCCTTTCTTTTGTAATTCTGATGTTATCACCTGATTTGTAAATTACAAATTAAAATACATTCATGGACAAGTTTTCGGCATTAATATATAAAAATTGACAGAAAAGAAACAGTTTTCTTTCAGCAAATGATGTCTGAAAACAAATTACGGGTTAGTAGGAGAAAGAGATGTTTTTTATACAGACGAATAACTTTTGTCATTAAGTGCCTGTGGCTTGCTTTCAATGTTCTTAAACTGGGTAGCATTTCAAGTGAGTAACATGTTTTTTTTTCCATCATTATTCAGAGTTTAAATATTTTTGGTCATAAAACAAAATGTTAACACTTTACCGAATGATTTTTTCTATAGTTAAGGTTTTTAGTGACATGTATTTTATCCGTAGTTCATTGAAAAAACTATGAACTTTAGTTAATTCTAATATTCTGATTTAGATATTTACCTTTCTTTTGTAATTCGATACTGTCATCTGCTTTGTTAATTACAAATTAAAGTACATTCATGGACAAGACAAGATAGTCTGCAATAACATATAAACATTGATAGAATATAAAAAGTTTACCTTCAGTAAAAGGTGTCTAAAACAAATTACGATTAATAATAATAATAATAATAATAATCCATATACTTAAAGCTAACCTGCTTTTTAGTTTTTCGTGCAAAAATGCTATTTATACGCATGCGCGAGCATTCAGCTAATCAGCTAGAGGCTTTTACTATCTTCAGACGCGATGTTCCAGCCAATGAGGTGAAGGCTTTTTCCTCTCTCTAGAAGCGTATGTGTTCCATTTGGTTGTTCGGTTGTTGAAACTTTATAGATTTCTTTTATTAAGGTATTTTTTCATTTTACCGTATTTATTTTCTTTTTAAGTCGTATGTATTTTACTACTTTGAATTTTTTATAACTAACCCTTTTTTTGAGAGAGAGAGAGATTTCGTGGCACGAAATTCCGCGAATCGTTTCCGATGTAAACAAACTAATTTTAAACTTTTAATATGTAATTCTGTGTGATATGATTAAATTCAGGTTTTCTCAGCGACGATCACATTATTTTTACCAAATAATTTTTGTATTAATCAAGCTTTTTTGGTTATTAAGCATAGCTAAACACGAAAGAAAACTTTGTTATTTTAAGATTTTGATGTGAATTATTTGCGTACATTTATAAGACGAGTTTCACTGAATAATTCAAGAAAAAAAAAATCTCATCATTATACATATTTAGTTATGCATTATTAATTATTTACTTGGCCTTTACTTTTAATATTTCAAACTTACAGCTGAATGTAACTATTAAAACATTTGAAATACTGTATTCGTAAAATGAAATTTCAGCTTAAACACTCGACAATTACTTTTACTTATGCATTATTAATTATTTACTTGGCCTTTACTTTTAATATTTCAAACTTACAGCTGAATGTAACTATTAAAACATTTGAAATACTGTATTCGTAAAATGAAATTAGTTTAAACACTCGACAATTACTTTTAGTTATGCATTATTAATTATTTACTTGGCCTTTACTTTTAATATTTCAAACTTACAGTTGAATGTAACTATTAAAACATTTGAAATACTGTATTCGTAAAATGAAATTTCAGCTTAAACACACGACAATTACTTTTAGGTTAAATTCAGGTTTTCTCAGTGACGATCACAGTATTTTTACCAAATAATTAAAAGTACTACATGCATGCATCTATCTATCTATATTAGAAATTGTGCAGGTTTCTGGTCACTGTTTTGTTTACATATTTTAAACAAAAATTTCAATTTAATAATGCACTGAAAATTATAATGAATGCTTACAATTAAACACAACAACACAAAACAAAAAATTCACGAAAAACACATTATTTCCCCGATATTTTCCCACAACTAATCAATAAATTTCATGATATTTTATTGTGATTTTAAACCATGAACTTTAGTACTTATCTGTTATACGGATACTATGCCAAAATGTATGTATGTATGTATGTTTGGCAACAATGGTGTCCGTATAACGGAAAAGTGCCTGAATTATTATTTTATATATATATATATATATAATATAAACATAATTGGCGACACAGCAAGTTTTCTGGATGTGAAAGGCGGAGATGAATTTCATTCATTCAATGACCGTTTTAAAAGTTTCAAGTTTGGATTGAGTGCACCTGAACATAAAAACCGATACCTATTTCTATGTTCATGATTGAGTTATTTGGATATCTTTTCGTATAGCACACAAAATCATTTCTCCCGCTTTCGTAATACAGATAAATTCTGGTGTATTTTTTTTTCTTCTTTTTATATCATAAGTACTTTTCTACTTTAAATTTTTTAATTGTCGAGTTTCTAAGCTGAAATTTCATTTTTCGAATGCAGTATTTCAAATGTTTTAATAATTACATTCAGCTGTAAGTTTGAAATATTTAAAATATTAAAAGTAAAGGTCAAGTAAATAATTAATAATGCATAACTAAATATGTATAATGATCAGAATGACATATTAAAATGTGTACAGAATGACATGAAAATTTTAAAAAACTGAAATTTTGCACTTGCAACTTAATTGTAAATTTCATTGTTTACATTGGAAACGATTTGTGGATTTTAAGAATTTGCTGAACTTCGTGTCACCAAATTACTAAATCTCTCTCTCTCACTCTCCAAAAAAAAAAAAAAAGGGTTAGTTTAAAAAAATTCAAAGTAGGAAAATAAATACGGTAAAATGAAAAAATTACTTTAATAATAGAAATCCATAAATTTTCAACAACGACATCAAACGAACGTATCTCATCTTTCGTTTGTGATAAGGAACGCTCCTTTGGCCCCCTCCACTCATTGGCTGAATTGTAAAGGGCAAAATTGGGGACAAAATGACTACAGCATTTCTGAGAAAAGAAAAAATCAGAAAATTCACAGAAAATAATTATTTTTGTTGCAAGTTGGGTTAACTGTCTTTATGGTTCGAGTCGATTTCAGACTGAGTGTAGATTTCTGCAAGTTGGAATTGGGTTAACCCGATTTTTCAAAAGTTAGTTCAAGTTCAGTATATTATTTCAGATTAAAACTATACCTATCAGGGCTTGAATTTCAGGGCGGGATTCGCGCGGAAAATTTTGAAAGCCCGCCCAAAAAAGATCATGAGCGGGAGCCTCCCGCCCAAAAAATTTCAGCATTTTTGGAGAAATTTGCATTATTTAATTTACCTGCAACCGAACGATAAATTTCGTGATTTTTTTTCCCCGCAACCGATTGACGGACTTTGTGTTTTTTCCGCGACTGATCGACGAACTTTGTGGTTTTTTCCGTGACAGATCAACGAACTTTGAGTTTTTTCTGCGACAGATCGACGAACATTGCGTTTTTTAAGCGACTGATCGACGAACCTTGCGTTTTTTGGGGACATATCGACGAACTTTGCGTTTATTCCGCAATCAATCGACGAAATTTTTCTTTCTTCCCTGACTGATCGACGAACTTTGCATTTATTCTGCAATCGATCGACGAAATTTGCTTTTTTCCGCAACTGATCGACGAACTTTGCGTTTTTTCGCGACAGATCAACGAACGTTGCATTTTTTTCTGCGACTGATCAACGAACTTTGCGTTTTTTCTGCGACAGATAGACGAACATTGCGTTTTTTAAGCGACTGATCGACGAACCTTGCGTTTTTTGGGGACAGATCGATGAACTTTGTGTTTATTCTGCAATCGATCGACGAAATTTGCTTTTTTCCCACGACTGATCAACGAACTTTGCGTTTTTTGGTGACAGATCGACGAACTTAGCGTTTTTTCCACGACAGATTGATGAACTTTGCGTCTTTTCCACGATCGATCGGTGAATCTCAATCAAGTAAAATCTAAAGTCAGAAATTTATTTAACAACCTAATTGTTAAGGGTCCCTAACACATTTAATGGAACTTGAAAAATACACTGCATATATAAAACTTAACTTTCTTCCCTTTTCCATAATAAAAATAAACATTTTACATAATCATTCTCAGTTGACTTAATTTTTTCAATGGTATTTTGTCATGTCTGCATTAATGTAATTCTTTAAATAGCACGTAAAAGAATAGTGGGGTTTAAGGATTTTTTTTCTCCCTCCCAAACATTACAACTCCCCTCCATTTAAAAATGTTGGTAGGGAGACTCCCGTCTTTGGAAAAATTGAATTTCAAGCCCTGCCTATAATATGTTTGTGTGTATTGAGGTTTGTATAGATGTTTGTGTGTGTGCTGTTTTTAATACAGACAGTTTCATTTTTCACACGAACCTTTCAAAAAATTCACATTCTTTGCGCAATCCTTTAACAAAATTCGCATTTTTTTTTCGTGATTGTTTAATGAAATTCGCATTTTTTTCTGTATCTTTTTTTTGTCGAGATTCATAATTTTTTCAGCTATCCTATGACGTAATTCGTGTTTTTTTTTCAGCGATAATTTGACGAAATTTGTGTTTTTTCTGCGATTTTTTTTTCACGAAATTTGCGTTATTTTCCACGATTCTTTTATGAAATTTGCGTTTTTCTGTGATCCTTAGACGAAATTTTCTTTTTTCGCAATGCTTTGATAATAATCACATTTTCTCTGCTGCCTTTTGATAAGATTCATGAATTTTCAGCAATCCTTCGATGAAATTCACGGTTTTTCAGCAATCTTTGAAGAAATTCGCATTTTTCTCGCGATACTTTAACGAAATGTGCGTTTTCCAGCGATTTTTTGATAAAATACATTTTATTCCGCAATTTTTAGACGAAGTTTGGCAAGAAAGCGCTATCTTTGGGTGAAATTTCCTGTTTTGCGATTCTTTGACAAAATTTGCTCATCTTTTGTGTAAATCGCATTTTTCTGTGGCCTTTTAACAAAATTCACGTTTTACATGATCCTTTGATGAAATTAGTGTTTTTCCCGTGATCATTTGACGAAATCTAGGATTTTTTTCCCGCGAAGATTGATTATATGTTTTTAGTCTGCAGGTGCCCCAAAAAGTTTGTGACGCCTGTCGCTGCATTGCACGCATTCTGCCACGGTGTATCAAACAAACAAAATTCATCCTAAAGAATTATTGTTTCGTTTCTGGAAATGAACAACCGTCAACTCATTGGCTGAATTATAAAGGGTGAAATGTGTAGGCACTGAGTATCATCTATAGTATTAATGTCGGTAAACGTCTGTCTGTGTGTGTGTTGTTGTGTCTGGCGTCTGTAAGCACAAAACTCTGCATGCAGACGACGGACATAAGTGCTTTTGGTATAAAAAAATTCGTAAGTGGAGTTTTTAAAATTCACAACATTTTGCGGGAGAAGAGGGGTGCGAACGAATTTAAAAAATGAGTCCGCATCAATAATTATGGCGGCGGGGGGGAGTATGTTTTGCCTACACGGGGCGGAGACTTTTCTTTGTTGACACCACTCATATGATATATCGTTCGAAAGGCCTGTGACTGCCTTTTCATGTTATGCATCTGTGTGGTCCATCCCCCCCCGCCAATTGGGGCACTTTTCTAAATTTTGCACATACCACTCATGTTATATATCGTTAAAAAGGTCTGTGACCGCTTAATCATATTATGCATCTCCGGTGTCCATCCCCCCACTTTGCCCCCCCCCTCAAGGGGGGCAATTTTCTAAATTTTGTTGACACCCCTCATGTCATATATTGTTGGAAAGGTCTGTGACCGCTTAATCATATTATGCATCTCCAATGTCCATCTCCCCACTTTGCCCCCCCCTCCCCCAAGGGGGTACTTTTCTAAATTTTGCAGACAACCCTCATGTCATATATCGTTGGAAAGGTCTGTGACTGCTTAATCATATGCATATCTCCAATGTCCATTTCCCCACTTTGCCCCCCCCTCCCCCAAGGGGGTACTTTTCTAAATTTTGCAGACAACCCTCATGTCATATATCGTTGGAAAGGTCTGTGACTGCTTAATCATATGCATATCTCTGATGTCCATCTCCCCGCTTTGCCCCCCCCCCCCAAAGAGGTACTTTTCTAAATTTTGCACACAACCCTCATGTTATATATCGTTGGAAAGGTCTGTGACCACTTAATCATATTATGCATGTTCCGTGTCCATCCCCTACTTTACCCCCCCCAAGGGGGTACTTTTTAAAATTTTGCACACACCCCTCATGTTACATATCGTTTGAAAGGTCTTTGGCTGCTTATTCATGTTATGCATCTCCTTGGTCCATCCCGCCATTTCCCCCTCCCCAAGGGGGCACTTACCACTTACCATTTACTTGCACAACAGCGCTAAATGTGTCAGATGAAAGAAATTCCGCGAGTACATGTGCCAGTGAAACTTAGCCAATTGCTGTTCTTCAACCTAGCTTTAATTCAAAGTGGGTTTTTTATTTATTTGAATTATTCTGCAAGAGTTTCAAACATTTTAAAGCAGCTATGAATGTTATTTTTATGGTACTATCAAGTTTTTTGCCGTCAAATTTTGACGGGTTCCATCTAGTAATAATAATAATAATAATAATAATAATAAAGATATATATATATTTTGTTTTTTCAATGTTATTAAACTGGGCAGCATTTCAAGTGAGTAGCATGTTCATGTTTTATTTTATCATTATTTCAAAGTTTAAGTACATTAAGTCATGCTAGAAAATGTAAACACTATACTGCATAATTTTTTTTTTAGTTATGAAAAATGTAATACTTGGTTAAGTGGTGTAAATAAGAAATAAGAAATATTTAAAAAATATTTCATTTTTTATTATTAATAATGACCGGACATAATGGCCGGTTATTATTAATAATGACCGGATTAATCATATTGACCGTAACATATATACAAATCTATAGATCATATACAGAGTTGCACAAAAGAGCTTGGATATTTTTCCGAATATTGTTGGTAATTCTTCAGATTGATTTTTTGTTATGCGTTTTCAAAATTGTTTAGTTAGATATCATCTTACACGTTACGGTAAAGATTTGCAAACTTATTTTGGAAGTGTTGGAAAGTGTGACATAATCTATGCTTAACGCATGATTTTTCGTTTTTTTTTTTTTTTTTTTTTTTTTTTTTTTAAAGTTTGTTTAAAGGATACAAAATGAGAAACATACATTTACAAAATCTTAAGGCATTTCAATGGTATTTAAATTTTATTTCAATACGATGCGCTCATAATACTATCGTAGTTTGAATATGTTACTCCGTGCGAAATAGCGTAAACTTCATTGTCTTCATAAGATTAAATTTTTATACAGTGAACAATATTAATTCATTTTCTAAAAATCCGAAATATATATTAACTTTTCTCAAAATTCTTGATTTATTTACACTGGACAATCTAACCCGATCTTCCGAGGTTACAGAACACAGGTGAAAACAATTTTGGATTGAAAACGCTAATAGATATTATATAGCTTTTACATTTAGCTTATTTTTTTTTAGTTTCCTACTAAGAACACCAAAAAGTATTTTTATATGAAAAATTCCAATTATTCAAATAAATTTTTGAAATTTATCAATAGCGATAGTTTCGTATTGGCCTCATGCCAGGAGTTAATAGCAGAATAAATCACCAAAGATTTCGTTATCTACAGCAGCCTTTTTCATTCTGATTATTTCAGTTTTTAAGAGCGTAGTTCGAAATATGTGTTAAATTTGTGTCTTATTTCTTTTATTTTATTTATTGATGAAGCTTTAATTTTGTTATAGAATATTAGCCGGAAACAAATGCTGAAACATACTTCTTTTAGTTGCTAAAAGACGTAAAATAAAACTTTATAAACAGTAAAATAAGTTTTATTACAGACTTTTGACATGTTTCGGTTCCATTGGAGCCATTATCAAAACAAATAAGAGTATTCTATAATTGCCCGGTCTATGAAGTTATTATTTGAAACGCCATCATTTAATTTTTTACATACTTTTACTTGGACATGTAGAATATTCTTATATGTTTTGATAATGTATCCGATGAAGCTGAAACATGTCAACAGTCTAATAAAACTTATTTTACTGTTTATAACGTTTTATTTTACGCCTTTTAGCATTTAAAAGAAGTACATTATTACAAGGTGTTATAATTTGTTATAAATGCTGAACTATTTATATTGAACTATTGAAATTCCGCGGTGATTAGACATTAATAAATCTGCGAAAAATGCGAAATAGTTTGGTTAGGTCATTGTCACCGTCGATATGATGTCAGCGTTACTCACGGACATGTTTTTGCTTTATAATGTAGATTCTCTAATGTAGATTATTTGCTTTATAATGTAGATTTATTTCCTCCCCTCTCCCCTATTCATTTTGGAATTTACACATGAATATTTATGTATACATACTAAGAGTCAATTTATTTATCAGTAGCATTTAATCTGTAACATTCAATGATGTCATTTAAATACCAAAGCATGTTGATCTTTTTCCGCAGTTTTAAACACTCCTTACATAACTTTCGCTATTAAAAAAAACAAGAACGAAAAATCATGCGCCAAGCATAGATTATGTAGCACTTTCCAACGCTTCCAAAATAATTTTACAAAACATACCGTTTAATAAGCTGAAAGATAACATCTAAGTAAACAATTTGGAAAACGCATACCATATTTAAAAACATAATTTCAGGAATTTCGAACAGATACAATATTCGGAAAAGTATCCGAGTACTTTTATTCAACCCTGTATATGATCTATAGATTTGTATATATACTATATAGGATGATAAATTTTAGTTTAGTTAGGAAGCGCGTAGCACAGTTTAAAATTCTCCTTCTGGAGTTTCTGTCAATAAACGGAAATGTGTTCTCGAACTTTTGTGCTACCCTGTATATGAAATACAGAATTTATACACATCCAGTAATAGACAAAAAGTGAGTTCAATTGAAAATCGCGTTCAGCAACTTAAAACGCCATGAATTATTGTTAACAGACAGTAGAGAATTCTTTTGTATGTCCCTGTAAATGAACGATGACTGCTATATGCACACTATTCTGTAGTAAGCCTCTTGTAATGCACCTTAGTAATATATATAAGTTTCAATGCGTTTAAAATAGTGAAACATTATTTAAATAAACCGCAGACGATTTTTCTCCATAGACGTAATGTAACGGAATTCTTTTGACTGTCCCTGTATAGTAACTATAAGTGTTATGCACACCCTATTCCATATTAAGCTTCTTCTAATGCACCTTAGTGATATATATAAATTTCAATGCGTTTAAAATAGTGAAACATTATTTAAATAAACCGCAAATAATTTTTCCCCATAGACCGCAATGTAACGGAATTCTTTTGAGTGTCCCTGTAAAAAAACTATAAGTGCTACACACTTCCGTTGAAATAGGGAACATGCTATAGCTAACGACAATAACATATAAAAATTGCAGAGCAATCTGAGCATATTTACAGGAGTTAGAGCACGGACAGACGGCCAGACGGCCAGACGGCCATACGGCCAGACAAACCGAAGTCATAAGCACTTTTCAACTAGGTTGGAAAGTGCTAAAAAAAAAAAAAATAAAATAAAGTAAGAATTTCTGCATTCAGGTTTTCAGAAGCTACATGTAAAAAATCATAAAAAGAAAAACGTTCAAATTTGTAAGTGACAGACAAGTATTAATGTGCTTCGATGTCGGAATTATATACACCAAAAGATGTTCCAGTAATTTATTTATTACGACACAGAAACTGTCTATGGTTCAGTAATCAGTAACATAACCTGTCAGGAACATCGCAAGCTTCTCAAAAGGTGCCTCTTCCAGCAACAGCAGGGTGCTTTCAGGAATATTTCGTGCAGCTTACAATATTAAGGAATAGCTGTTTTTTTTCACGCGGAAATGTCACATTATTCACAAAACAGTGTCAAAACTCCCCATTTTATAAGCAGAAAAAAAAAAAATACTTTTTTGACTGTTTATTATTTGTTACTTGGCTTCACGCAAGGCTTCAAATTATATTGATTATTGCCTTTTAATGGAATAAGAATAATTATAGTTTAACTGGCAAATCATTATTTCCTTTTCAATATTTTACAGGGAATGTTATCCAATGAATTCGTTTTTTACTCGCATTAAATGTAATCATAGAAAAGTTATAAGATTTTAACAATAAACAATATACTGTCAATCTTATGTGCTACCCTATGTACTAGTGTTGGTAGATCCTAGAGCTCGCGAATATACGTTTAATACGTTTAAAACGTATTGTAACCGGTAACAATTTTGGATCGGTATAATATAGAAAAAATGCTTAACTTCATATACGTTTAAACAAACGTATATAAACGTATATCCGCGAGCACTATAGATCCACTCTTGCAAATAGAGGGATATGGGGATTAAAAAGAAAAGAAAAAGAAAAATCACGCGACAAGCATAGATTATGAAACACTTTCCAGCACATTCGGAATACTTTAACAAAACTTCACAGATTAATAAGGTGAAAATAAACAATTTGGAAAAGGCGTAACACATTTGAAAATCCAATTTCAGAATTTCCAGTTTCCGCTTAATTTTTTTCTCTGAAAGCATCCCTCCTCTTGCAGCAATTTGTCCGAAATTGAAGATACTCAACAACATCTCTTCCGTTCACCTCTGCGTATTTCTGCGCCGATTTCTGACAGAAATTTTTAGTAAATTTCGCGTAATTTCAACTTTAAAAAAAAGTCCCTGTCGTCTTGGCTTACAGGCACGCATAGATTTCGAATACGTAGACGGTGGGGCGCTTGTTTATTAAGAATTACAGAAGAAATGACCCTTTTGCCATGATGCGGCAGTTGGGACCGCCCACTTCGAAATCTACCTGCGTTTGTAGGCGGAACCGGCAGGGATTTTTTTTTATTTTAATTTAATTTATTTATTTATTTATTTATTTATTTATTTGTGCTGTAAGGGTTGGTCCTCCTATAAAAAATCTTGTCAATATAAAAGTTGTAGATAATATTATGAGGATTTATAATAAGTTTAAGCAGATTTGATATCTTGTGAATTGACAAAGTTATGATTTTTTTTTTTATTCTTAAACCCCTATTTTTAATTATATCAAAAATCTGTCATACATAAATTTTCGGCCCTTTCCCTAAGCAATAATAACTTTAAACGGATTCGATACGTATCATTAAGAAGTTATGGTTTTTTTTTCTGATTTCACAAAAAGCCCCCCATCCCCCACCCCCTTTGGTTCGATTTTGTCCATTAACGAACTTGACCGAGATTTTATGTCCCTTGATTTTATGTATCAGTTTGGAAGAGATTTGTGCAGAATTATTGAAGTTATCGTGTCCATTAAAAAACTGATATAGATAGATAGATAGATAGATAAAGTTTTGAACTGGGGGGTGGTTTTAGGTTCTGGGAGTCATAATCGGCGTAGATCTGCAAAAAATTTCCAGAAATTCCAACATAGGAGAGAATGTAATAGGTAATATTTCTTACGAAATCTACCTAAAATATGATATATTCAAAATAAGCAGTAATACACTGCCGCCCATGCGCGGAATTGTATTGCTGCTTATTTTACTGTTTATTACTGTTAATTTTACGGTATAATACTGGCAGCTGGGGTGCCAGTATCAAATAGATAACTTATTCAACCACAAATGTTAGAATTCAGGTATTCTGGTCGATCGCATACCCAAGATTTCAAAACTCACTCGACCACAGTGTACCTTCAGGAAAGAGTAGCTAGGCATTATGCTACAGCATCAGCAAGGGAAAAGAATAAGGTACCCAAGAATAGGCATTAAATAGTAAATGACAGAGTGGATAGCTCATTCAGCCCCAATTGTTAGAATTCACGTGCTCTGGCCGATGCACGCGAAATCTCAAAACTTACTTGACCACAGAATACATTTTATAAAAGAGTAACTAAGGCATTATGCTGCAACATCAGCAAAGAGAAAGTATAAGGTAACAAAGAATTGAAATTTTCCATATATCGTGCAATCCTGAAGCGATTTTTGCATAGCATATATAAATATCGTGGTTGATCGGCCAATTTGAGTAAAGTAATTTATGCTTTACGGCTTATTTTACTCAAAAAGAAATAGATTACGATTTTATATTGTGGAATATTGTCCTTGATAACATGTTTCGCAATATAAGCTTCCATTTTTAGGTGCGTTCGTAATTATATAAATACGTAGCACCTACACTGCAAAAAATAATTGTTGATTTTACAGTATAAAACTGGCACCCCAGCTGCCAGTATTATACCGTAAAATTAACAGTATTAAACAGTAAAATAAACAGTAATACGCTGCCGCGCAAGCAGTAATACTGTTTATTTTACTGTTTAATACTGTTAATTTTACGGTATAATACTGGCAGCTGGGATGCCAGTTTTATACTGTAAAATCAACAATTATTTTTTGCAGTGTATAGTCGTCGTCTGGTCCGTCTGCATAACAGCGCAAAAACAACCCAACCGAATGGGTTGAAATTTAATATATATAATCGTTGCAGAATTTTGTCGAGTATTTTCGAATTTTATGAAAATCTAATCAAAACTTAAAAAGATGGTAATAAAAGTTTTCATAATTCTATTAAATCCTATCAAACGTAATCTATATAACAAAAACACAAGTCATGTCACTGAAGAAAACAAATACGGGCTGACCTTTTCTTTCTTTCTTTCTTTCTTTTTTTTTTTTTTTTTTTTTTGATATGCCAGGTGGCTATTTTTATTCAAAATTATTTTTTCGAATAAAATTGCATAAAAGTTGCCTTTTTAGAAAGATCGTTCAAAATAATTGTTTGTTTGAGAAATGAGTTACATTCAAATATGTATAGATTCTGAGATAACTTCAGTTGAAATTAGGTTGACAGCCTAAAATCTCAATCCATTAAAGTAAATAAACACAAGAGATTCGTTCATCATGAGTCATAAAAATATTAAACCATGGAGGTAATCATTCGCAAAGCAAGATCTTCATGGTGAATTTTGCATCGTTGTCTGGTGTAGAAAAATAATTCTCATTTGTAAACGTGGCATATACGTTATAAGAAAAAAAAAGGACATGTTCATTTCGCTCATAGCAGACGATATAATTCATTTCACTGAAATAATAAGGATGATTTTTTTACATGTTTGAAATATCGTAACATCAATAAAATGCATAAAAAACGATTTCCCCCATAAACCATAATTTAACAAAATCCGTAGCAAACCTCAATAACATATAAACATTTCGTGGCAATCCGAGTATATTTGCGAGAGTTAGAGCACGGGTAGACAGACAGACAAACCGAATCCATAAACATTTTTCAACTACGTTGGAAAATGTTAAAAATCAGTCAGAAAATGTCACGTTGTTGAGAGGGAAAAAAATATTTTTTTTGACAACCGCCTTAATAATTTCCAAAACGCTTTCCTGTTTATAGATTATACACCGAGACAGAGAGATCACAATCTAGATAATTAAAGTAAATAAAATAAATAACACTCACCGTTATTAAACGCAAGGATTCTTTGTTTTTCAGAACCTTATCAAACACGGATACCACTAATACATATTTAAATAAAAAAATAATAAACCTTGCATAATACGACAGCGTCTTCTGTAACCAGAATCGTAAGCTCAGAGGTAATTTTGTAACAATCTGAGAAATTCGCCTCAGGTCAACTTTTCCCTATCACGTCATAGGCGGTTTTTTAATGGACGTGAGATGACTGCAAGGTCAATCAGGGCTAGTTTTTATAGTGTGCACCTCAGATACGAGGGGAGAAAGACCGGTCAAAGATTCAGTTGGTATTATTTAGGAATTGATTCACAAATTTGATGCAACTTGTTCTGTTTACGCTAACGTGCGTATTATCCGAGACTCACATGTTAATAGTATAATACCGAGGATTTCCCTAGAGATTTTTTGTTCTTAGTGAGTATGCTTGAGTTTGTTCGACAGCCTTTTCAGATATTATTATTAGAATTGTTTTTTATATAAATTTAATTTTACTTTTGAGAAAATGTTATAAATTGCTTGTATAGTATGAAGATTTCTGCTATAATTTCTTAAATCATTTAAAAAAAAAAAAATTGCAACCTAAAGAAAAAAAAAAACTTATTTTTTATCCGAAGGTTATTCAATTGTTCTTTCAATACAGTAAGAAAATTGTTTTGTTCTGTAGTACTTATTAAATTTATAATAAAAATCTTTATAAATTCTTATTTTATTATGAAAAAAATTGTTAATAGTATTTTTTCTTCTTATATATATATATATATATATATATATATATATATATATATATATATATATATATATATATATATAATATATATCAATACTCCTGCTTTAACTTAAAAAAAAAAAGAAGAAAAAGAAAAAGAAAAGAAAAAAAGAAAAGAAAAGAAAGTTAATGAAAATAAGTCTCATTTCCCCGTCTTCTTTTTCTTTGTCCGAATAATTTTCGAGTGATCTATGTGCTCACTGAGCAAATTTTGTTTTCTTCTACAGAGTAAAACTAATTAATTTTATTTTTAGGAACCTTTATAAATTGATATTTTATACTGAAAAACAAAATTAATAAAGTTAAAAAAGGAATAGTTAGGAATATTTCAGCTCTCATTTTTTTACCGAGTTGAAAAAAAAAAAAGAATTGCAATAAAAATACTCTCTCTCTTTATCCTTTTTTTTTTTTTTTTTTTTTTTAAATCTTGAAGATTTTTCAAGTGATCTTTGTCCCCACTGAGAAAATTCTGGTTTATTCTACAGCGTAAAACTAATTAATTTTACTTTTAGGAATCTTTATAAATTGATATTTTATACTGAAAAACAAAAATAATTAAAGCTAAAAAAGGAATATTTCGAATATTACAGATTTCATTTTTTACCGTGTTGAAAAAAAAAGAAATGTAATAAAAATATTCTGTCTCTTTATCCTTCTTCTTCTTCTTCTTCTTTTTTTTTAATTTGAAGATTTTTCTAGTGGTCTTTGTTCCCAGTAAACAAACTGTGTTTTTTCTACTGCCGACAAGATGCGTACGCTCCTTAAAATTTCCTAGGAGTATGGATAGCGCCACTATTTCAAATTAAAAGTATTTGCGTTTTTTTTTTTTTTTTTTTTTTTAAACTTTCAAACATAGTTGAAACGTGTTTACGACTTCGGTTTGTCTGGCCATCGGTCTGAGCTCTAATTCTCGTAAATATACTCGGATTGTCATGTAATTTTTTTTTATCTTATTAAGGTTTACTATAGCATGTTCTCTATTGAAAATGAAGTCTGTAACATTTATAGTTGGTTTACAGGGACACTCGAAAGAATTACTTTACATTGTCTATGGGGGAAAATCGTTTGCAGTCTGTTTTAATGGTGTTACACTATTTCAAACCTAATGAAATTTATATACACTACTGAGCTGGACTACAAGATGCTTACTGTAGAATAGGCGTGCATAGTACTTATTATTCACATACATGGACACACAAAAGTGTTCGGTTACAGTACTAAATCTATGAGCGATAATTGTTGGAAGTGCGTTTTCATTTGTGGTATGCGTTTTCAGTTTAACTAAATTTTTACATATTGTGTTATGTGTATAAATTTTATAGCTGTTAAAATTCTTTAAGCTGTAATGACTGTTAAAACAGCTACCGAATCTTGAAAAGAATTAGAAAAAATTTCGCTAAAAATATTTCTTAGCATAGTATTTCTTAATGCTTTTGGAACAAAAAATATCTCGCATTTTTAATTGTAAATGAAACACATATATTCACGGATATGCGTGCAGTTTTTACACAAATGCATAAAAAGGTTGTACAATCGCAAATATTTTTTTTCTAGTTCTTGTTGGTCCCCAATTCACTTCCTGACTAAATAATCTTCACTGAAAAATATGATAATTCTTTAAATCCCCGAAGTTTAAGAACTTTGTCAAGATCTTCGACAAAAAGTCAAATTCTTCGACAGAATGTCTAAAATCCAAAATGGCCGAATACTTTTGATTATATAAATAACATTTAAAGTGAGGAATCGTCCAAAATCTGTCTTATAGCTTTTTAATAATGACGTTTACTTAAAAAAATAAATAAATAAATAAACGGAAATAATAGCTACTTTGTCACACACACACACATACATACACACACACACACACACAAAAAAAAAAAAAAAAAAAAAAAAAAAAAAAGTTTGAAGAATCGATACAGAACAAAACTTCCTTTTTCTCTCGCTTTTGATTATTATATTAATTACAGTTAGGCAAGCAAAAACTGTGAGAAATTTCTTAACACAGTCTACAGAACATTTATGCCGTGAAAAAAACTATAAACAATTACTGAACCCATATCAAAAGTAAATAAGTGGTGTTACACTATAATGTGACAGATTACGGTTTTCAAAGTAATTTATTTTTATTTTTTATTTTAAGTACAATAAGCTCATATAACTTTAAATATTATATCGCTTGAGTAAATTTACTTAATAACATGGGAATATATGAAAGGACCATTGTCCAACCAAGCATTACCTCATCGCTTAAAGCAAAACAAGAAAAAACAAATAGGATTTTTTCTTTAAAATCAATATTTATTATTCACTAATTCTAGATTTATGCATTTGTTTTTCATTTTTTAAATTAGAATACATTATTACATTTTGGAATTTTGTCATAGGTTTGTATAGCTATTTATCTTATTCGGTGACAGTGTTGTTGTTTTAAAATTTGTTATGTTTGTTTTTCTAAAACTTACTTTAAATAACAGCCCATTTCTTAATAATATGTAGCTTTTTCGTGAAAGGAAATAAGAGATCCTTTGAATTTCTCATTTTTAGCGGATTTTTTTAATAATAATTGGGGGACTTATACCAGTGGATTATGATGCTTAGATATTGATGGCATTTTAAAAAAAAAATATCTTTTCTTTGATATATTTGCCTTACGGATTGATGCTGATGTAATGTCCTTTAGATAAAGATACTTTTTGTAGGTTTCGGAGAAATTAATAGATTGAAACTTATATCCAAACCTAAATCACCATTAAATTAGACAAACTTAAATAATAAAAAAAAATCCATAAAAAATATAATTAATCTGATCACCAGGATGTTCAGAAAAAGAAAATGATTTAGAGTCTTGTGCTGGCGATTTTATACTCGATCCGAATCCGAAAATTCTATTTCAAGTCAACCCAAATACAACAAAAATAATATCGTCAACCCGAAACCAGGCCCAAACACGATAAAAAAAAATCGTTAATCTGGAACCCGACCCGAACACAAAATCAAAGAAAATTAATCCATATTTTATTATAATGTTGTTGTTTTTACTTCTATAGGTAATCTTCGCTTGGTTTGATCTACTACTATTAATTATTTTAAAGATTCGAAATCAGACACATCAAGGCCGCTAATCCATACTTCCAAATAATTTCTTAATTCAAATGCTAGATCGCGTCAAGTGGCTGAAAATTCTGTCTTATGGGACATTAATTTCTGCCTAAATTCTTCTGGCGTCATTTTGAAACGTTTAAGAAGTAAATGTTTTATGTAATCGTAGTCACATTTGCTAATGTTTTTGGTTCTCTAGCTATAATATTAGTAATTTCTAACGGAATTAAACTTAATAAATGGATTACCCAATTTTCCTTTACTATATTCATTCGAGATATTTGTCTCAAAAAAATCCAAATAAATTCTAATATCACTCTTCCCGTCAAAATGAGACATTAATTTAAACAAATCTATAGTCGCTTACCTGAACCAGCTACTCCAGAACCGTCACTTACACTTTGCAAATTGCTTTGAAGTTCCATTTTTCTTAATTCATACTCCATCTCTACATTTTTGCCCTCTAATTTTCTTTCTAGTTCTAATCTTCTGTCTTCCCTTTCTGCTTCTAGCCTTTTTTCTTTCTTGTCTGCTTCTAGCTTTCTTTCTTTTTTGCTTCTAGCCTTCTTTCTTCCTTTTCTGTTTCTAGCCTTCTTTCTTCCTTTTCTGTTTCTAGCCTTCTTTCTTCCTTTTCTGCTTCTAGCCTTCTTTCTTCCTTTTCTGCTTCTAGCTGTAAGCTGTGCATGCGCGGTAGTGTATTACTGCTTACTTTACTATTTATTACCGTTAATTTTACGATATAATACTGGCAGCTGGAATGCCAGTATTATACTGTAAAATCGACAATTTTTTAATTACTGGAAGTGGAGTTTCCGCTGTGGTATTATATGCCTTTTTAAACTTTTTCTACTATCTAATTTATTTTCTACTATCTATCTAAACTCTCTCATTTTTAGTGTAGTACGTGGTGTGTATAAATCCTATAGATCATACAAAGAGCTACACACACGCACAAAAAATGCACACATTACTGGATCTGGACATAAATTGTTGTAAATGGATTTTTACTGAATTGTGTGTGTTTAAATTGCTTAATCGGATATTTCATTTCATTGTATGAAAAAAACGACATTTTCTAATAATATTCTGTTAGTGTTGGAAAATGTTTAATTGTCCATGCCTCATGCATGATTTTTCTTTCTTGCTTAAAGTGCATTCGTTTAAAAATTTCTCGTAGTAACCAGAGTTTTTTAAGAAAATTATCTTCCAGAGATGTCATTAGCTCTGTAACTGTGTATCAGTCTTGTGACTTTTAGCTCAATTCTGAATCCTGCAGGATTAACATTTTGGTGTTGACTTACTGTATTTCTTAAGTACTTCTATTTTTAACTTTATAACAAGTTCGTGCAATACGTTAATAGTATATTTGTACAGTAAGTCGAACTAATGCAAAGCCATGAGGTGTTTAAGCTTGGAAGAAAAGAAAAATTCCTATATTTAAATTTTGTAAGCAGAGGTTATAAACATAAACAGGTTATTTTGCATCATTTTCTCCTTTTTAATCCAAAGAATCATAGAAGGAAAATACTTTAACGGGTAATTTGTTCATAAATTGTGGAATTAAGCGGAAGAAGGGGCGTTTAACTTCCATGTTAATGTTTTTTTGCTGGCATTCTGGATGCAGGTAAATTAAAAATAAGACACCGTCCATAATGATTAGATTATGGTACATTTTCTTCGTCTATTTTATTTTATTTCAATGTGTCATTCTTCTTTAGAAAAATTACAATAAAACAAAAATAAATAAATTTTATTTTATAGGTAAAAGTGGAGAAAATAGGAAAAACTATTCAGTATATTTCTATAATTATATTTCTTAATTTAGATAGTTTAGATAGTTTTTTAAAGTATCTATGGTGAAATTCTGATTGTGCTTGCTCAATATTACGCAACATAAAAAATAATTCTATTCAAAGTGTGGACTTGCTTTACTTACAAAATCAAAGCATTTGAAATATCGTTGACCCAACGAATGACTAGTAACAAATTTATACTGGTATTAAAAGATATTTATTGTGAATGGATTAAAAACATAAATTTTACGTTAATCTGTAATAAACAATAGCTTTAACTATTTTTTTCCACAAAACTACGACTTGCATTTGAATGGCTTTTTAAATATTCGAAACTTTGACAAATTGAAAACGTTGATTTTCTTTGAATGGAATATAATTACAACAAAATATTGGATATTATATTATATTTTATTATTTATTTTATTTCAATATGTCAAATGTACTTATCACGTTTTCAAAATCAATGGATCATAACTTAATAGACTCATAACCATTTACATAAGCGAATAGAATGACTAAACTAAACTAATTACCAATTCATTTTTATGTTTCACAGTACAAAATGTGGCTCACTGTTCGTTTGATTTGTAGCACATCATATTTTCTTATTCATAAACAATGGAGTATCTATCATTTTAGGATTTTGAATTCATGCTTCATTTAAGATAGCCAATATAATAAATAGTTAATATGAACAGAGAAATGGAAAGGATGAATAATTATTAAATATGATTGTTTGAATTGTTTTTATTCTTTTTAGAATGATGAATAAAATTAGGAATAAATAAAGTGCTTTCTATATAAAAACCAAAATTCACTGCCTTATTTATTCATTATAAACACTAGTGTCTGAGTGCCTGTTTAACTCGATAAAATTATATAATTTATGAAGCATATGTTTCGTAAATATATTAACATAATATTTTATATACTATGTTTCCGTTATTCATGCATAATAAAAAGTATTTTGGATGAAAAATGAGCTCTATTTGTGACTAAAATTGAATATTTCAAACCGCCTTTAACTGAGAAGAAAATAAAAATAATTGAAATATGTGAATTCAACAAATCCTTATTTTGATCTCTTTGAAATAAATATACTTTTGTCGGAATACTTTTTTTTATGACTGTTTATGTATTTTTAACTCTTTCTATTGAAAAGTGTTTATGACTTCGGTTTGTCTGCCCGTCTGTCTGTCAGCCTTCCCGTGCTCTAACTCGCGTAAATATACTCCGTTCACCATTGATATATGTTATTGAGGTTTACTATGGCATGTTCTGTTTTGAAAATGAAGAGTGTAGCATTTATAGTTCGTGTAGAGGAACACTAAACAAATTCCGTTATGCTATGGTCTATGGGGGGAAACCGTTTGCAATGCATTTTAATGATGTTACCCCATTTCAAACTCACTGAAACCAATACTGAGTTGTAATACAAGAGGCCTACTGTAGAATATTACGTACGTAACAGTTATCGTTCATTTAAAGGGACACACAAAAGATTTCGATTGTACTGTATGTCTAAAAGCGATAATTGCTACAAGTGTTTTTTCAGTTGCGGTATACGTTTTTAAATGTAAGTAATTTCTAGCATATTACATAGCGCGTGAAACAAAAGAGTTCGAGTACATTTTCTTTTATTGACTGAAATTTTTTGAAGGGGGTTGGGTTGAGTTGATTATTGATGGCCAATTATCTACACTTGGGATATAGGCCCGGGGGGAGTGCCCTTCGTGGGGGTCTTTCTAAGGGAACCTAACCCGTATTTACGCATGGATAAATCCACGGCTCGAAGAAAACCACGAAAACTCCGAACGATTAGGCCGACGGGCGCGATTGGGATCGAACCCAGCACCTCCCGTCTACCAGCTTCGAGAGCAGAACCTCTCAGCCACTGGTGGGGCATTTTTTGAAGGGGGATTTTCAACTGGTGTTATTCGTTTCCTATCAGAACTAAATTTCAGAATATTATGTGTATATAAAACTCTGTAAATCATATGAAAGGCTTTATGGAATAATTCGGATTTTTTATTCGACTATAGATGTTAATTGCCGAAATTGGATTTTCAAATGTGTTATGTGTTTTCCAGGAACAACGAGTCTCTTTACTCACGCCTTAATCCCAACATTATCAACAGATCTTCAACTTCAAAATAGGCACCACTTACATCTTTGCTATAAACCATGGCCCGTTTCCTCAATATCTCAATAAATTCGGCAAGGCATCGTCACCTACAAGAAAGGTCTCCTTAAAGCGCATACTCAGAAAATTTTGAAAAAAATGCTAATGAAGCTACTCATGTATGTAATAAAGGAACAGTGAAATTTAACCGCGGAATCCCAGTAGAAATTCTGAAAAAAAAATAAAATACTTTCGAGTATTTGGCCCCAAAAAGACGTGATTTGGCTAGCAACAATTTTCCCCCGCCAAACGCAAACGATTTTAATGCATTTTGAAATTTCTTGTAAAATGATTATTCGAATGCGTAATACTTAATGAATTTAAACTTAAACGATGAAATAGTTTATTATTTTTTGTATAATATACAAGCTGCTTGTTGTTGCAGTTATTTAAATTTTATCGCTGAAAAAAATATGTTCTATGTTTTGGAAGCTGCAAATATCTATTTTATGTTAAAGTGAAGCTGATATTTAAGTTATGTGTATTGAATTATTCAATCTCTTTTTTTTTTAAAGTTGCAAATGTTTTTTTTTACTTTTAGTCAACAATCGAAATTTTAAAAATATATGAATCTGAAAGGCATATTAAGGTAAATGAAGAGTTTTAAAATTCTTGTTATGAGACCTGTCTATGAGATTTTTGTAAAATTTGAAATTGTAAAATGTCATTAGCTTAAAAAAATATACGAATGGGTTAATTCTAGGGCTCATGATACCGTACCATCTTGTTCAGAATCGTTTGCATTCTGCTTTCAACATTTTCAGCTCTCTGTACGTTTGCAGTAATATTAATTAAAAATATTCTTTAAAGATTAAATAAATCATTCACGTTTTTTTCTCTATTTATTACCGATTAAATGAAATTTTGCTATTGTTTTATCCTCCATTCCACGGTTTTTTTTCTGATTTGAAGAGCTTTACCGGTTATACAAGTAATTTTTAAATGTATTTCAAAAGGAAAAGCCCGGTGACAAAAGGCTTCGTTATACATTTCTATATCGAAGCAGTCGTTGTTTCCATAGCAAGAATACTTTTTTCTTGAATTGACAATGTTCAGAATCGGACTTATTTTTGAGCTTGAAACAATTTTAATCAATTTAGATATTTTTTTTAAATCGTAAAATGCAATCATTAAATTTCATTATATGTGTACACAAATGTGTACACAAAATTGTAGCTTTAAAAATAAAAATTTATTTATTATGTAAGTTAAACTTACATAAACAAGTTCAGCATGAAAAAGTTTTTCCTTAAAGAGTATTTGTCATAAAAGCGTAATTTTTGAAATTTCATTCCGTCGTCAACCGGTGATAAATCGCCAAATAAACGAAATTTTCACAATTTTTTACGGACCGCAGTGTTCTGCAGAGGCCTATTAATCGAGGTTCCGCAGAATTTTTTTTATAGACGTATATATCCTCATGAGAAGAACATTCTGTAATTTTTTCCAAATTTTCTGAGTATGCGATTATGGAGACCTTCCTTGCTAGATGCACCTGTGGGAAAAGAGGTACCTCCTTACATTATATCCTAGATTGTACCCTGACTGCCCACCATCACATTAGAAAGCCATCTGATATGAATCTGTCCGCCTGGTTTGCCTAAGTGCTGAAACAGCTAAAACTGCTTCAAAAAATAACAGATTGTATGTTTCTGCTAGAATGTAATCAATACTTATTCATGCTGCCTCCGTTGGACTTACGTGGAGGTTGAGGATGAAGTGGATTTCTAATATGCATAAGGACCTTTATACACTACATAAACTCTAACCTTAACAATTTAGTCATTCTTAATGGAATCATACAGTGTTAGTTGGTATTTTTAACATAATTTATCATTGTTTACTCTAGTATTATTATTCATTCATTATTGTTCATTTAGTACTTACTTCTATCCATTATTATTATTTACTTCAGCATCTTACAGTATTATTCCATGGTAGTATTATTGCTCAGTATCACATAGTAATATTTAGTACTGCTAAGTAGGATTGGTAAATTGTATTTTAAGAATTTGTACTTTTGGAATCTGGTATTTTCAGAATTTGTATTTCAGAATTACATATTATAATTATTGCTCAATATCACAAAGTATAATTTAGTAATGCTCAGTATAATTAGGTAAACAAACCTGCTGAGCCGGACTAGTTGAGCTTAAGCTGAAAAGTGGGCCACCCCGTCCGGTTTGACCTTGACCTTGTTTATTTAGGCATCATCTTTCACCTTATTAAACGACTAAGTTTTTTACACTATTTTGAATATGTTGGAACGCGTTTCATAATCTATGCTTGACGTATGATTTTTCTTTCTTGTTTTTAACTTGAAATACAATTTTAATAAATCCAATTTTTTGCAGTTAATTTTGCATTACTTATGTGAAGTGAATGCAATTTTGAAAATGTTCATTTCAAAAGCCTATTTTACGTTATGAGATCTGCTGCCACAAGCACTGGAAATCTTATAATGCATACCAATCTTTGTCAACTGGTGAACCGCGACACATAGTGATGCGCTGCCGTAAGAAGAGCTCAGGCGTGCTGCAAAAATTGTAACTCAATTTATATGAAGATTTTATGAATTAACAGGAATACCATTACTTCAACATAAAATATTTCCTGTTATACGATGTACTTTGAAATAAGATTTAGTGTCATAAAGTTGTATTTATTTTGAAACTTACTTCTCCATTTGTATAATCTTTTATAAGAGTATACGAATACGATGAAAAGGATCTCGCATCTTCAGATAAATTAAATTATTTTAAAGAAAAATTACGTCTTCTGAAAGAAAAATATTACAATGAAATCGGTTCCAACGATATGCGATAAAATGCAGATCTTTGGAAAATGATTTAGTCTATTTTACAAAAATTCTAATCATATACCGGGTGGTTATAATATAAGTATTTCTATTTGGAGCTGTCTGTACTGTAGCTTGAAAGAATTACCGAATGAAATCAAAATCGGTACACTTACTATTCGGAAAGGGGGAAGAATAATGGAACAATAAAAAAATTAATTGCAATAATCACTGACAGATGGCGCTTTTGGGAATGAAATGTAATGTGTAATATTGTGTACCGTGGAGGTGTCGCAAACCTCATTGACTTTACCGCATATTACAACATGTGCGAAACATCACTCCTGAGGCGTTACATTCCGCAGTTGAGCATGTCGTGTACCGCCTGGATTGTGTCCTCCAGCACAATGACCATATGGAACCTGAACATTGTCGGCACCGCTATGCAACATCGTAACCACGCTCACTGTGACATTTTCTAATAAATTAGGTATGCCATCCGGTTTGACGCCTTAATTTTTGGTTCTTGTATTACACATTACATTTCACACTCAGTAGCTCCATCTGTCGGTGATTATTGCATTTTTTTGTTCCATTCTTCTTCCCTCTTTTCGAATAGTAAGTTTACCGATTTTGGTTTCATTCGGATCATTCCTTCGAGCCACAGACAGCTCCAAATAGAGATACTTATTTTATAACCACCCTGTATATAGTTAGTCTTGAACATTATTTAATGTTCTATTTACTATTTAAGTTGAATAATTTTTTATTTATCTAATTTCCATTTCAGTTGCATATTTATTTATTTATTTATTTTGCTATTTGAACATCATGTCGGGTTTTATTTTTATTTTTTCATTTTATTTTGTCATTTGAACCTCATGTCGGTCCTTAATTTTCTTGTTTCATTTATATATGTTATTAGGGCTTAATATTGTCGATTTTAGGCATATTGCTGACAATATTTGTTGAAATAACATATACTTACTATGAATGTTCTTATAAAGCCCTTCTGAAGATTCTATAAGATATTCAAGGTTTTCCAATTTTGCTTTTTCAATTTTTGCTTTTTCATCCTTTTAAGTATAATTTCTTCAGTGTCCATTCCATTGCTTTTTATGGTGTTTTAGCCTTCGTTCTTCACATGTGTATTCATTTTTAAATATATATATATATCAAGAAAGAAAAATCACGCTTCAAGCATAAATTAATGAAACACTTTCCAATATATTCAGACTAATACTGTAAGAAAACTTCACCGTTTAATAATGGGAAAGAAGATGCCTAAGTAAACAAGTTGGAAAACACATTTGAAAACCCAATTTCAGCAGTTATCACTTGTAATAGGAAAAGTATTTGAATTCTTTTATGCAGCCCTGTATATCCCGGATCTATATATCTGTATATACGTATTACATAGTTTGTAAATGCTTAATTCAGATTAGAAACGTATAACACAGTTAAAAATTCTTCTTCAGCAATTTCCGTGAATAATGGGAATTGTACTCGAAATGTTCTGTGCAGTCCTGTATATGAGGTACATATAGAGTTTTACTATCCAAATAATGTAAGAGGGGAAAAGTTACATTTAAAAACGCATTCAACAAGTAAAAACGCACTTCCGTCAATTATAGCTCATAAACCGTAACTAAATTCTTTTGTGCGTCCTTGTAAATGAACTATAAAAGCTGAACTATAAAACTTTAACCATGAAATTTTTCCATGAAAAAGAGCTTATTACTTTAAATGTTATTGAACATTAAAGAAAATCCAAAAATATAAAATAAAATAAATACATTTATGACAATTTTAACTTTACTTACTTTACAAATTTTAATAAATTATTTTGTCTTCTTTTGGCTCTTATGGAGAGTTTTGTTTCGTGTTATGAAATTAAATGAAAACATTTCGTTCACAAACAGTTCATCCTTATTATTGTAATTTCCCGTGAAACTTTAACCATGTGTTTAAGTGTGTCGTGATGTAGAAAAGGTTAAAAACCACTGGTATACGCAGTAGGTTTGTCCGTTATTGTTAAAGCTGTTCGGCTAAGTATTGTGTTTTATTTTCATTTTCTTAAATGGACTTTTATTTTATCCTTATTTTTTATAGCTTCGCGAGTAAAATTACCCGTGTATTCTACAATTTTGTTTTTACTACCACATGAATAATTTGCTTTCGTAAAGATCAACACTATAAAAAAAAGGGCAAAGGTTTCTTAATCTAGAAAATATAAAATAACCACGAACGAAGATATATAATAACATCTTCCAAGTTACCCACTATTCCAAAAATGTTCTTTATCTTTAGAAACCTCAAAAACCAATATAGTTTCGAGATTTAAAAAAACATTTATATATAAATAAAAAAGTTTCTTTTGCTGCCACTGACTTTCGGAAACGTTTCCGAGTCGTGTTTATAGTGTATTAATCAGTTTTCTCAATCCGGAATACCGGATTTGAGGATGCTATAAATCCTCAATGAAACATTTTCAGCTGTGTAACTGAACTTATACATGCAAGATAATATTAATAATATTAATTTTAATATTAATGTTAATGATGGTAATTGTCCATGTTTGTCTGCAAAGCATGTGTGTTGAATATGAATGTTTAATGAAAAATTCATAGCATTCGGAAAATCTATATTCCGGGTTCAGAAAACTGATTAATATACTCTAAAAACTACTCAGAAACGTTTCCGAAAATCAATGGCAGCAAAAGAAAGTTTGTTTTGATAAATGATTCTTCAAATCTCGAAATTGGATTTGTTTCTGTGGTTTCTAAAGATAAATATTGTTTTCCGGAATTGTTAGTAAATCGAAAGAGGTTACTGTATATTTTCGTTCGAAGTTATATCATATTTTCCTCCTAGATTAATTATCTGGTTTTTTTTTTTTTTTTTAAGCAGTGTAGTTGTTTAAATTAAAATTAGAAGAAAGTATTTCTTTTTCTAATGTAAAAAAGTATTTTTACTTTAATGATAGCGTAAAAAGTTATTTTTATTTTAGAATAGGATAGTTCGAACTCTTTTTTTTTTTTTTTTTTTTTCCCTCGGCAAATACGTGTTCGAATTAACGAGCGTAGACTGTATACATAACTTCACCCTTTGTATTCCATGATATTTAAAAGTCACATCTTTCTCAGCGGTGCCATTGTATTACAAGGTTGATATATTCGTACAATTTCATTCTGTTTTAAATAGAAAATAATTAATGAAAACTTATTACCTCGATTTTATATGCATAAAATTGTGATCTTCAGTTAAACATAGTTTATAATTTTTATTTATAATATAAATTACAAGGTTTATATATTTCTGTCTATCTTTCTACCTATTTATCTATACTTTTAAAGCTGCTAAACAAAATCATTTCAATTCGTACAGCTCAGCATTATTTTTGGGGTAGTATAATCATCATTTTAATCCTTGTGCCAATAAATTCCACCATTATCCTCTAATCCAATGATTTTAAAATTTTGATGTATAAATTTTAAAATAAAAATTAAATATTGTTTTTTTTTAACTTTTTATTTAAACATTAATAACTATTTTCCATTTCAGGTCGAAAATGAAAACATTGATAATTAGTTTAATTCTAACATCCGCCAGCTTATTTCAAAGAATCAGCGGAGACAGGGTAATTATGACGAACACTGGGCCACTTCAAGGCATTAGTCTAGAATATGAAGATTCGGAACTCGACGCTTTCTTAGGCATCCCTTATGCAGAGCCACCTGTCGGACGTCTGAGGTTTGCTAGACCAGTTCCTAAGACTCCTTGGTCAGGGGTTTATGATGCCTCTAGGTTACCTCCAGCGTGTATTCAAAATGTAACTCAAAAATTTTACTTTACGCCTAATATCGACAACATGACAGAAGATTGTCTTTACCTCAATATTTGGGTTCCAAACTTTACTTCAAATAGATTGAAGCCTATTTTGTTTTTTATTCACGGAGGTGCATTTAACATAGGTTCTTCGAACATGGAACTTTACGATGGTTCCAAAATCGCTACACGCGGTGATGTTGTAGTGGTCACAATCAATTATCGAATTGGAGTGATGGGATTCTTTTCGGCTTTCATACCGGATGCCGATGGAAATATGGGATTGTATGACCAGGTTGTTGCACTGAAGTGGATCAAGGAAAATGCTGCTTCCTTCCGTGGAGACCCAGAGCATATAGTGCTAATTGGACAGAGTGCGGGTGCCATGTCCGCGGCGGGTCACATTTTGTCACCATTGACCAGAAACATGGTCAAAAGAGTCATTTTGGAGTCTGGTGCTGCTATGTTACCTATGATTCTCGATGAAAATGCTCGACTATATAAAGCGTCTCAGACGATTGCAAGTATAGTAGGGTGTGCGGATAAAACAACTAACTTAAGAAGTTATCCAAGTATCATAGTCAAATGCCTGAAACGTCTACCAGCTGCAGAACTATCCCGCGCTGAGGGTATTATGATGAGTAATAATCCAATAACCTTTATTCCACGAACTGGGGATGATTATCTTCCAAAAAATACGATTCAGCTAATACGTGAAGGAGCATTTGATGACGTTGAAATGCTTGTAGGTGTTGTAAAAGACGAAGGGAGCTTCTTCATTACCGCTGCTGCTCCTCAGTACTTCGGAGTTTACGGTGTAGATGCCATTCAAACCTTAAGCAAAAGACTTGCTTACCAGATGGCTAGGATGATGTACAAGCTTTTAGGAGAAAAAGGTGAAAATGAAATTGCAGGATTCTATGTGAATAACATTGAAAATGGAACGTCGGATAAATACACTCATGCACTGAGTGAATCTATTGGTGATTATTTGATAACATGTAATGCAATATTCCATTCAGAGTTTCACTCAATGAAAAATAATCCTGTGTACTTCTACAAATTCAGTCACAGACCGTCGGACACTCCCCTTGCCGACTGGATGGGTACTACGCATTTCGATGAAATCGAATTTGTCTTCGGAAATCCTCTCCATGGAAATTTTACAAAACAAGAGATAGAAATGAGCCAACGGATGATGGACAGATGGCTGGCTTTCGTAAAGACCGGGTAAGAGCATTTATCAGATTAATAGTTGAATATTACTTTATTGAGCTGAGTATTTTATTCATTTATATTAATTCTTTTACTACTATTAAAACGAACATAAATGGGTGCTGTTTTACTTGGGGTACGAAAAGTATCTTCATTCAGTCAGAAAAGTAGATTCATTTTTATAATTCTCTTGAATTATAAAGTAACATGAAAAAAAATGTTGTATTACAATAGTCACCATCTTTAATTATAACCGTTTTCAATCTATTGCTGTATGCAAATTTCTTCCAGATTTTCCGATTTTTTCTTGTCTACTGCTTGAGTTATCCAATTAACTACAGCCACTTTTCATTGCTTCGTCTTCCATGAGGTTGTCTTTTCGGTTGTTTGACATATCTAAGATACCATTTTAGGGTGTTTGTACTCCATCTGCTGTCTTGTCTTATATTGCAATGTGCCCAGACTATTTCCATTTTAAACGTTTAATTCTCTCGATGATGTCAAAAACTTTGGTTAGACTTTTTATCCAGATTATTTTTTTTCTATCTCTCCTAGTTATTTCTATCATATATATTTCCATACTCTGCTGTGTTGTTTGTAATCGTTGCACCATCCGTTTTGTTAGCGTTCATGTTTCCAATTCGAAAGTCAGTGCAGGCATAACGCTTTGGTTAAATACTTTCCTTTTCAAGCAAAGAGAAAATAAAAATAATACTGTTCTTCCCAAAAGCACTCCTTATTCGATTTCTTATTCTTCTTTTGATTACATTCCTGATGCTGTTGTCCAATGCTACTCCCAGTCCAAAGTACACATAATTCTTCTCTTCCTTAATTTCAGTATTGTTGTAGACGATCTTATTTTTTAGTGAAAATGAGTTGAACATCACCTTTGTCATAATATATCAATATGAGATTCGATAGATTCCAGAGAGTCAGAGTCAGACCCAGACTTAACATCTGACATTTAAAAGACACAAATAGATGTTAAAAAAAGTTTAAAAACTGTCCAAGTACTTTCGGCCAGCTACCGCAACCATCATCAGGGAGCGAAAATCCTTACTGACTGGCGTCTTACGCATCTGAACTGTATATTGTATGATACTGTATCGTTGCAAACCTGATCTCTTTTGCACAAAATATCTATAGATTCTCTGATAACGGATGTATAGTAGTTAGATGGTGGATAAATGATTTTTACTTGATTGAAATCCATTACAATATTTTGTTTATCATTTAATCGAGATAAAGTAATAGACGAGCGGCCAAATCGAATATCTGTTTTATGCTTTTTAACTCTTTCACTAAATTTTCTATTCGCCATGCCTATATATTCCATTGTATTATTGTCGTCGGTTGTAAAAGGGATAGTGTTTACATCAGCAATTTCATTTTTCGGGAAATATTTTCGCTCCCTGATGATGGTCGCGGTAGCTGGCACTTGGACAGTTTTTAAGCATTTTAAAACATCTTTTAACATCTATTTGTATCCTTTAAATGTCACCTGTTAAATAACAGTGGGATCTATCGAACCTCATATGGATATTTTATGAATAAAAAAGGGTGAAATTTGCATTTCGCCCTATGTGTTTCGATTTAATAGTTCTTTTTAAACATTATGTTAAAACAGAGGTAGCAGGTATTAACATTTAATTTAACCCCTTCGCGACGAGCGTCTTTTACAGAATTTTTAATCTTTTACCACCGGTTTTTCAAAACAGAAATTTTCGCCTAATTGAATCGCATAAATGCTAGGATTACATAAGGCAAAGCTTACAATAAAAAATAACTGGTGGGAATAATCGAGGATTCTGATCATCTTATGCGTCACGTATACGTGTCGCTCGTCCCCAAGGGGTTAATAAGTCTTCTTAAGGCGGTATTAAAAAAAAATTTTTTTTTCACGCTCAACAACTCAAAATTTTGAGACACATTCCCAGTCTCATTTTTAAAAGTAACAACAGGAAACTTGGTGGCGTGATTTATAAAGACATTTATAAGGGCCCCATGTTTTTATTTTTCGTTCAATTAATTAGAAATTGATTTACAGACAATTATTTTCACAGTACGATCATTTTTTTTTTGTTTCCAGCGCTATCGCTTCTCGAAATTCGGTTCAAAATGTCCACTTTGACAGCATTTTTTGAAATATATTCTGCCTTTATCAAAAAATTGAGACAGTGGGAACATTATAAAGTTTCTGAATAAGAGAACCTGCCAATTGGATGCATTTTAGAGCAAAAATGAATTTACGAATGTGTCTCAAAATAAGCAGTTTGGATTTGAATACACTCTTAAATAAAAATACATCTTTACCCAATTCTTACATTTCTAAGTATTTAATTAAAAAATAACTTGCATTATTGGCCAATATTGACAATGGACTTCTTTTGTAATTTTGCATGAAATTCGCCTAAAAAATATCAGTACGCATTTATTATTTGCAAAAGACTTAAGAAGAATGTATTTTCTACGTTAAAATGTCAAATTATAAAAGACAATGCATGAATTCTAAATGTTTACATGTCGTATGTTAAAATTAATAAAGGTTTTTATGAAAACCAATGCTTTATTACGGTGTTTTACAATATCCTCCAACAGCGTGGACATAATTATGTAATTTGTTTTGCGGGTAGCATTCGTATTATCAACAGCAAAACATGAATATAATATCACAGAAAAAAAATGTATGCAAAATACAATTCTAGTAGATTTAATGAATAGGGGAAAACTGTATTTGTAGTTTTAAAAGGAAACAAATGCGTGTTTTCAGCTGTTTTAGCTTATTGGGCAAAAGATTTTCCTTATTTTCTTTCTGATTAACCATTCCATACTTTTAAATCTAAAACAATCCATATAATACCTGCATATGAATTTGCTCATTTGAACTTATGTTTTCTTTTGAGTTTGGTGAACAATGATGAAATTATTAACAAAATAAAAACAATCTTCTCCCAAAAGCAACAATTTAGGGTGAAACCCCCAGTTATTGACACCTAACCAGTAACTGACACTTCAACAGAAATCTAACTCAAATAAGCATTTTCTTGTAAAATTCTGCAAAGTGGTAACTTATTTGTCGTAACTGTTATAACTTATTTTTCAGCTATTGGTTTTTAAGCAAGTTGGAAATTGTACGTCAAACGTGACAAATGAGGTGCGTTCGTACTATAGCTAGTTATATAAATATTCAGATCTTGATGATTTTTAATTCTGTGAAATGAATGATATCGTCTGCAGATTAATTTCTGTCATAAAATAAGAATCTCGGTCGCTTGACGATTAAACCTCGGAAGCTCCTCTAACAAGAAAGCACCGATTTTTTTTCTTTTAATTCAAATTTCTTAATAAATATTTTTATTAATATCTCCTAAAGTTTTGATTCGATTAAAAAAAAATTGAAATGTCTCGACAAAATTCTGCAAAGATAATATATCTTAAATTCCAAACCATTCGGTTGGGTAGTTTTTGCGTTGTTATATGCAGACGGACGGACGGACCAAGCGACGACAATAGGTGCTACGTATTTATATAATTACGAACGCACCTAAAAAGGGATGGTGTCAGTTACTGGAGATATTGACCATATTTATGACAAAAATTAATTTTCAGTAATAAAAAGTATAATTTTTCCAAATTTTGACAACAATATTTTTTCAGTTCCTACTATTAGCTCACACTCTCTCTATATTTATAGATCTTGTTCAAATTTTCAATCGTTAATAAAATATTTTCTATTCATCCACTCAAGTTCAAGTACATTTTTTAAAACTTGTGGTGGATGACACTCGATGTGAATACAGTTTTTTCAAATATTAATTCATTCATTAAATTAAATTAATTATAGTTTTATATGGGAAAAAAATTTCTCCCATTGTTTTTATAAATGAAATGAAATATTTTCCTCAAATTAGTGATGCCACAAAAATAAAATACCGCAACGATGATTATAAAAAAATGTTCAATAAAGATAATGTGGGACATTAATGCTACACGGGTTTATTTTATATATTTATGATTAAAAAGTAGGAATTGACTTAATTTTTTTTATATATTACTTGTTTTAATGTATCGTTACTATACTTTCAAAAACAAAGAAAAGTATAAAATAGATTTAAAACTTTGGAATTGTGGTTTGAACAAGAAAAAAAACCTTAAAGTGTCAGTTAATGAGGGTTTCACCCTACATGCAGTTCGATTTCACGATTTGAAAAATAATCGATTTCAGTTTAGTCATTGAATTTTTTTTTAATTTTGTTCAAATATAATGTTATTTATACATTTTTAAAACGAAGTGATACAACCAGGGCGACCACGGGAAATATGGGGGATTTTTTTTTAAATTTATCGAAAATTCTAATGAATTTATTACATTTAATATGTTTTTAGATTGCGCACACTGCAAAAAATAATTGTTGATTTTGCAGTATAAAACTGGCACCCAGCTGCCAGTATTATACCGTAAAATTAACAGTATTAAACAGTAAAATAAGCAGTAATACGCTGCCGTGCAAGCAGTAATACTGCTTATTTTACTGTTTAATACTGTTAATTTTACGGTATAATACTGGCAGCTGGGTGCCAGTTTTATACTGTAAAATCAACAAATATTTTTTGCAGTGCACTAACAACACCAAAAAGCATTTTTATATGAAAAATATCAATAACGTAAGTCAAATAAAGTTTTGAAATGTATTAAAAGAGACTTTCGTATTAGCCACATACCAGGAGTTAACAGCCGAAGAAATCGCCAAAGATTTCGATATTTACAGCAGTATTTTTAATTAGGATTATTTCAGTATTTAATCTACGTAGTTCGATTATATCGTCTAATACGAGAATATCTCTTTTAAAACATTTCAAAACTTTATTTGAATATATAATTGATATGATTTTAGGTGTGATTAGTGGTCACTCTAAAAAAATATATATTGAATGTAAAAAATCTATTATAGTTTTCAATTAAAAATTGTTTTCATCTACATTCTGTAACCTGAGAAGTCTAAGGTCAGAACGCCTCGTTTAATTAAATAATAATAATTTTTACTTTTTTCTATCTTTACAAAAAGGAAGTATTGAATTCATGAAAATTTTCGACTTCAGGTTTTCGATGGATTTATACTTTTTAGAAGCTCCTGAACACGATGCGACTGTTCTTAGAAAATGTCTGTCTGTGAGTCTGTGACTCTGTCTGTCTGTATCTGGCAAGAATTTTGTGGGCGCTCTATCTCAAGAACTATTGCACGAAATTTAATAAAACTCTATATTCAGTTAGTCCCTGCTTTAAATTGGTGCTGATTAGTTTTTGGTGAAAATCGCCCAACAGGTGCGCTGCTCTGCTGCATTTTTTGCGATTTCTGCAATAGCTCTATCTCAAGAACTAAAGCACTCATTTTCATCAAACTTCAAATTCAGTTAGAACTTGATTATTTAGACGCTGATTACATTTTGGTGTCGATATCCCAACAGGTGTGGAGCTGCTATACCACTTTTTCATGATTTTTACGAAAGCTATATCTCAAGAACGAATGCACGAAATTTCATCAAACTTCAAATTCACTTAGACGTTGACATAAGTTGTTGTTGATTAGGTTTTGGTCTAAATCTTCCAACAGGTGGCGCTGCTATGCTGCATTTTGCAGGATTTACATGATTTTAGCAACAGTCATATCTCCAGAACTAACTAATGCATGGAATTTAATAAAATTTTAGATTCAGTTAGACCACGATATAAATTGGTGCTGATTCTTTTTAGTGTAAGCGAAACTTGTATGAGATAGAAGAAAGTTTTGGGATTGGCACATCCGCCTAGTTAATATTTAAACCTTAATAAGTGTTAATAAGTTTTCTGAGATTTTAGTACCACTTGTTTTAAATACATGCTACTAAAAAGAAAATAAATCTACTAATATTATAAAGAAGTGACGTTTGTGTGTCTGTTTGTAGGTGATAACCTCTGGATCTAAGGAGTCGATTTCAAAATTAATGATTGCAAAATGCTTCTGACCATCTCTGCTCCAACATAGGCTATATTTTATGTCGGTAAAACAACCTCTAAGGGAGGGTACAGGAGCAAAAAAGGTTCTAAAATTGTTGTTTCTGTGATATTGTTGAGGTTATTTGTTTGTGTGGTGGTTACTCTTAAGATATAAATACTGTCTATAAAGGTTTAAAACAATCGAAATTTAAAATGATGAAATGAGCGGAAAACGTTCTAAAAATGTTCTATATTACGATTCATTTAAGAACTGTAAGGACTAGAAACTCGAAATTTGGCATGGTTGTTACTTTTCATGGAACACTTTCTAAAAATTTCGAAATGTAAAAGGGAGCAAGAACAAATAAACGTTTTAAAATTGAGATTTCTGTGACACTTTTGGGGATAAAAACTTGAAATTTTGCATTAACGTTACTTTTAAGATGTAAATAGTCTCAAAGAATAGTTTTTAAAAAATCGCAATTTAAAAGAGTGTAAAGAGCGGAATTTTTTTCAAAAAACGTTCTATATTACCATTAATTTGGAACTGGTAAGACTAGAAACATAAAACTTGGCATGACTGTTACTGTTAAGACGTATATACCCGCAACAGAAGAATTTCTAAAAAAATCGAAATGTAAAAGGGTGCAGAAACAAAAAACATTCTAACATTGCCATTTCTCCGATACTGCTGAGGCAAAAATTTGAAATTTCGCATGGAGATTACTTTTAAGATGTAAATGTTCTCTAAGAACAATTTCTAAAAAAATCGAAATTTAAAAAGTTGAAAGAAGAGGTAAACGTTCTAAAAACCGTCTAAAGTTTTTTTTTGCAATTGTTAGGGCTAGAAACTTGAAATATATAATAAAACTGGATCCCCCCCATCCACCCCCGAAAAAAAAATCGAAACACATCATGCAATTTAAATGCAACACAACAGGTTGCTTCGTAGATAATAAAAAATAAGCAACAAAAACCTTTCACTTTAATTTTCTCGAAATTTAATTTTTGTTACATGACACTTTTTCCGACTCGTGTCTTTAGCTTACTTGCATATAGTTTCAAACTTGACGAGCTTTACATCTTTTCCTTATTTTAACTGTGAAAATTCAACTGCATTAAGAGTGAGGTAAATGCTGCAATAAACGGGGAAAACAAAAGGATGGAGAATGCAGGAAAGTGAAGAAATTGTTATGATGAGTGCAATGTCATGCGTTATTGTCACTGAGTGAACGCAAAGTCAAGGTTACATTGGCCACGGCCCAAAGTCAAGGACTACCGTGTCATTGGAATCTTTTTGCTTGAAGCCATAACTAACCTTTGACATTTTTGACAAGGGAAAACAAATTGCCTCAAAGTTAAGAATTTTTATTGAATAGCACAGAAGTAAGAAATCTGACATGGCTTTCAAAATGATGGACATTGAAGGAAGCCATGGCCAGACAGGATGTTAAGTTACGAATTAAAATTTCAAGCATTTTGATTAGCATAATTGCATAAAAATAGAGAAAAATACACTCGCCTAGTAATTAAAAACAGGAAAAGAAAGGGATTTTTAAGCCAATGCAAGAAAAAAACTTTTAACCCTAATTACACTTACACATTTTGACTATTCAAGAGCTTGAATACACCATCTGGTGGGGAAAAGATTTGAGTTCTCGCTTCAGGAAAATCCCATGTAAGCAAATTATATTACATGTATTTTTAATTTGTCCATAATGATAATTTTTTTGCATATTATCAGATTTCGTGTCACATTAGTGTTCTGTATTATATGACAAGGTAAAAATTATCTTAGTTTAACCCTTTCAGGGCGGGTGACACTTAGTGATATTTAAATTTATAATACAAGAATTTCCGTACAGTATTTTCCGCTTTATTTTTCGAAAATATTTTCCAAAAATTCTACGATTAGCCAAGGTAAGGTTTACGACTTGTATATTCTGGCCTAAAAAAATAAAAACATACGCAACCTATATGGTACGTATAAGTCCAACCCGTCCTGAAAGCGTTAAATATCTAAAACTTTCAAACAAGTTTATAATAAATAATGATTTCTATAGAATTTTACCATTAGTTAAAGAGAGAATTTTCCTGTACCGACAGCTTCGATTAGCGTCCTCTGTAGGCCCTTTTATGTCTCAATAATCAAAGCTTGCAGAAGGTACGATCCATATATAAAAAATATATGTATACATCCATGCAACCGTCTTTAATCACAATGGTTTACAATGAAAACAACAACAAACAATCTGTCATTTAGAGATGGGCAATGAATTAATTAGCGGAACTAGTTCAAACGATATAGTTCCTTTTTTACACCAGTACACCCAACTAGTTCAAATGAATTAGACAGTTCCTTATTTTAATAACTATGCTTTTTGTTTGCATTAAAATGGTATTTTGAAATCATAGCTGTTCTTTAAAAATATTTACACAAATCCTGAATTGAGTCGGAAAGATGGGGATGGGCCATGGAAAAGTAAGGGCATGATAGATCTTAAGATACGGTTTTGGCCCCCGGAGGGAGAATCAGGGGGGCAGATTTTCAAATAATCCTTGTATTACACCTTAAGTTCTGAAATTTAGCATACAGCAAATTTTTATCTGTAATTCTCAGATATTTTGCGAGATATAGATTTGCTCCTCTGTGGGTGGGGGGGGGGGGGGGGGAGACTGAATGGAAAAATCGCCGTATCCCACGCCTATATTTTAAAACTCACCATCCTGGGAATTTTGAATTACTTTGATCTCCTCCCTGAGAAGATCAGAAGTGCAGATTTTCAAATCAATAATGAGCTATAACTTCCATCCTCTGTGCCAAAATTAAAAACTCCTCACACTGTACCTATATTTTCTGAGAGTCGCTATCTTTGAATATTTCATCTGTAAGGCTGATAGGCAGTATAGATCTTGCGATACCATTTTCACCCCTGGAGGGTCAGGTGGCTGATTTAAAAAAAACATTCTTTATTCCGCCCCTATGTTCTAAAATTCTCCAACCATCAAAATTTCACCTGTGAAGCTCTGACAGATCATAATATAGAATGTCCACCTTCTCCAAGAAGGGTGTGAGGGGGGGGGGGACACTGAATTAAAGAAACAGTCTGTGTTTCATTGCCAATAAGTTGAGAGTCATCATCCTTGAAATTTTATTCTGCATATGGTTTCCCCATGGGGGAGGGGTGTCAGGGGAATGATTTTCAAAATAATCTTCTGTATGATTTTCTGTATAATAATCTTATGCGCTGAAATTCACCAGTAATCAAAATTTTATCTCTAAGCCTCTGACAGATCATGAAATATACTTTTGCCGCCGGGTGGTTGGGACCGAAAAAAGAACGATTAAAAAAAAAACTCCGTACCTTACGCCTATATTTTGTGAGCCATCATCCTAAAAATCTTCATCTGTAAGGTATTAATAGAACCCGATATATGGTCCCGCCAACCCACCCGGAGGGGAAGGGTCACGAAGCCGATTTTCAAAAAAATCATTTATAACTATGTTTTAACTCTGCTTCTATATTCTAACATTCTTCTGCAAATCTGCACCGGGATCCAAAATTTCTGTGAATGCCATTGATTCGCAATATGCCATGCTTTTCGTTTGAAAATTATCTTCTGAAGTCTTTCAATCATATTTCTATTAATGTTGAAATTTATTTTTATATGTTTTTCTTTCAGGAATCCCAACATCGAAGGAGCGATAGAATGGCCTTTGTACACCTCCGAGCATCCAAATTACTTAGACATTGACGTAGAGGATAAAGTCCGGGTTAGGCCGGATGACTTTAGATGTGAATTCTGGAGAGACAGGTACAGGGCTGACGTTGATGAAAACGTTATCGCGGCATTCAAAGCTACTGCGTCTCGTATTGTGCCCAAAGTCATTATGCTTTTAGGACCAGTGATATTAGTCGTCCTGATTAAAGAAAAACTCACGATTTGCTGCTAATGCACACATAGGAATAAACTCCAGCTATGGACATCTTGTGAAAGGAAAACAAATGGGAAAAAACATTCACATGTAATAAATTTGTTTAAAGACGGACACTAATATACTGAGCTTTTCGAGAAAAAGGTAATTTTGTTGAGTTCAGGTAGAAACGCATACGCAGGTAATACTAGAACCCTTAAAAATTGAATCACCATTTACAAAAGCCTTTATCAACTTTCATGTATTTGTGATGCATTCAAATCTTCAGGATTTCGAACCCAACCTAAACAGCACAAATTATTGGCTTACCGTTAACATATGTGGAAACCGTTGGAAAATGGTCAGAAAATAGTAGGAACAAAGATACGCTTAATTCGGCGCGTATCTGAGCAGGATTCTGAGCAGCTAATGGTTGGACAACTGTTGGACTTTTGTTGGGAAATGGTTCTTTAGCCAATGGTACGGTACGGACATTTCTTACTGTAGCCAATGTGGGATATTAGCCAACGTTGGCCTAACCTACTTGGCCTAACCTACTTATGCTACTTGGGAACACCCTGAAATCCCTATACTCCATATTTTGAGAAAACTCTAAATATTAATAATAAGGTATTAGCATTATTACTTATCTTTAGTGTTTAGTACGTCAAAGAAATAAAACAAACAAAAATCTCTTACCGATTATCTCCATGATACTTGGCAGAATTTCAGAATTTTATATAACCGTGGTTAAGAAACAGTGCTGAATTGTGTTTTTTAAAATACAAATGATAGATTTTCCGGGTGCGCAATACGTTCGTTAAAACTTATAAAATTCATTAAAAATAAACAAATTATGCTAAAAAATTGCAGTTTGCCGGAATCGGATTAGAGGGAGATCGGATTTTTTTAATAATAAAAAAATTGTGATTAAAAAAATTACCGATAGATGTCGCAGGCATGCATCATATGAAACAGATGTATGCAAATTAGTATTATAGTAAAGGACCCATTTCTGCGAAGCGTCTGACAAGCTTCAGTATCCCAGCACATGAAACAGGTTCTTTTCTCGTCTTCAGTCATTTTGCCGTGTGGAATTCAAAGTTCCAGTTGCTGATTTCCTGTTCTTGTAAAACAGTTTAACGAACAGCGCTTGATCGGGTAACTATAGCATACTGCTGGCATCGAATACTCCATATTATACATGCTGCGCCATCTATCGGTAAATTTCGTATTTCCTTTTAATGATTTTTTAAAGTGTCAACGAACTTATGGCGCAACTGGAATTTAAAGTGTTACTGCTGCTCAGAAACTTCTTTTCAATGAATCATTTTAGTAGGAGAGAGAATTCAGACGTAGTGAATTTTAGAATCCTTAAAAGCAGCAGCATCGAGACCAACAATACTCAACCTTCACGTTTTTGCTATGCTATAGAAGCTCCAGCATCTCGTGTACAGTACCCTCACATGTGATGAATTAAGGAGGTAGCCCACGGGGGAGCGGGGAGAGTGCTCTGAGGATCCAACTATTCTTCCCCGCAGAAGATTTGAAGTTTTATGCTTTTTAATCATTCAGAATTACAAATTGTTCCCCGGAACTGTCATCCACGGAGCTTCAGATCCCCCTTTCCCCATCCTCGGAGAAATATGTCTGAACTCAACATTTCCCTGAAATCATCAATGCTCCTTACTCTGATGAATTCTAAATAATAATATGTTAATGTATCATAATTATTAACTTCATTATTTAATATGTCAGAGATCCCAAAGAAAACATATTTTCGCGGGAAAAGTGTGACAGAATTCTATCTTTCTATTTATCCCCCGGCTGTAAAACGCTGGTTTATATTGTGAATGTTTTTTTTTTAAACGCTAGTGTTCTATTTAAAGAGTTTTTTGGGATACAGCATTCGCTCTTTGAATAAATCACGCCCATGCCATTTAAGAGCTGATTACTACAGATAGAAAAAGTAAAATTAGAATTTTTATGTTTTTGTTGCTGATTTCATCATTCATAAAAGCAGTTGATTCTTTAAATCAGTTATCTGGTTTAATGGATGCCTTTTTAAACTTTTATAATTACTAGCGGCTACTGAATTATACTAGCAAATATGAAGACAGTTGTCGAGATAGGGTGCAATGGTGATGTAGTAGTAAATAAGATGAAGTATATGAGATGTAATCTTTCCAACTGAACGAAAAATTCCAGGGCGGAATGCGAACCCGGGATCCCTTGGCTGAAGCTGCCAAGGCTCTAGCAATTGAGCAATCCCGGACGAATATGGCTGAACTATTTCACCCAGTTCACCTTAATGATCATAGCATCTGGTCTGATATCTGAATCAGCACAACAGAATAAATCACAGGTAATGGGACCTCCAATATACGCTGGAACAGTGATTACAATCCTGTCCCGGACTTTTTCGCTCAGTTGGGAATATTACATCTCACATGATTTTTTTACCAATTTGAAAAATTGTGTCAAAATTAATCTAGTGTAAGATGAAGTATATTTGTAGATAACAGTCAAATGTCATGTCAGCCCCTACGGAAAGCGTAAGAACAACAGAAGAACAATAGAATAAGACCAGACACATGACCTAGATTTAGTTTATTCATTATCATTGTCATTTACGCTGTTAAACATTCAGAAGTTCCGCCATTTTCATGGCATAAAATGATACAGTGCGGTATCCTGTGTGATATTTTATGAAGCACTGCTTTGGTGACTGTTGCAAATACTGCCCAAACTGCGTTCTTCAAGTCTTGGGTTGTAAAATTCCTTGTAAAAACACCGCTGCTACAAAATATACAGGATTACAACTTATCCACATAAAATGAACAACAACAGGGTTGTTACATGGTGTAACGGGATATTTGGACTATCTTGGGAATAAGAATTTTAGATTTTATGGGAAAATAAAACTGAAAAGAGGTATGAAATTAGATATAGGAAACGCCAAATCAAATGTTAGCCTTTTCTCAATATAATATGATCAAATAAAGTATTTAGGCATTTTATATTTTTAAATATATCATTTATATTTTTAGAAGTAATCTTAAAATATGCATTTTTGACACATTTTTATAAATATATTTTTGATAATTTTACTTTTAAGGTTATAAAGTTTTTTTTTCTAACATAGCAGTTTATTTTAAATCCTGATATCTTAATATAAAGTAACATAAAATATGTATATTATTCACAGACATTTTTGAGTAATATTTCTAATGGTATAAAATACTGTCACGTTTATACCAATATATATATTTATGTTTGATATAATCTGATTGTAGAATATAGATCAATCAACTGCACTTTCTACCAAAAATCGTAAAATACATATTTTTTAAATATATAATACCTATTTAAAAATTATATTCAGCATTTTTACTATATCTATATACTAATATATAAAATTAGAGTGTCTGTCTGTGATTTTCTTAAAAACACCTATTTCTAAGTTCTTTCGACTTTTACACGACGTATAGCCAAAATTAACTTTAAAAAAATTTCTCTGTATGTCTGTCTGACTGTTTGTTTGTCTGAAATAGTTTAAAACATTAAATGTCTGTAATTGTATATTTTAATTAAAATCGAAATAGTACAATGATACAATATTAAACAATGACCTCAGGTATCCTATGCAAAAAAAAAAAAAATCATTTAAAAAAATTGAATTGCAAACCAGAAATTTGTAACGTTTGTTCCCACAGATTTAACATTAGCGTGTGAGTGTCTTCGCGTGATTAGCGTCGGCTCTTAAGACTGTTGGTCAGTGATATCTCAAATTCCCTGCAGTAATGGAGTGTAATGCATTTTTATTTTTACAATATCTCTTCAAGAAATTAATATTTTAACTTCTTTTTTCTGCCTAAAAATGTTAAAGAATCTCTCTTTCTTTCTCTCTCTCTCTATCTCTCTCTCTCTCTCTCTCTCTCTCTCTTTTTTTTTTTTTTTTTTTTTTTTTTTTTTTTTAAGTTGACAGAAATATTTTTAAAATGTATATTTAATTTATAATAATTTTATGTGTTAAATTCTTTGCGAAACTGAGTAAGATTTTAACACTTCAGATAAAATGGAGTCTATATTTTAGAAATATTAAAAAAACGAGAGACATGTTTTAAGAAAAGTATATGCAGGAAAAAAAATGTTAAAAATACTAATTTCCTGAAGAGATATTTTAAAAATACGAATGTATTCCACGCCAGTAGGTTTAAAACATTACCTACTGGAATTTAAGATCTCACTGCCCAATGCCCGTAACAGTGAAAACAACACTTTTGTCTGTCTGGCTGTCAGAGAGTCACTCAACTGCAGCATTTTTTTCATCCACATATATCATCTCTCATCCTTTTATCAGCAAGCCAATCCTTCATTATTAGTAATTCATTCTACAAGGAAAAGAACAAATCGGAGCTCAATCTGTTTTGGGAATGACTTCTTTCCAATGAAAAAAGTACTTTTCTGTATTGTTACCGAAGGTTATATATTTTTCCTCATCTAAAGAGTTTTATGAAGTATCAGAAAAAAAAAACTAATTTGAAAAATTCTTGTTGTTCTTTATCAGGACCTTTCAAATGTCCTCCATTTAGGGTACAACGTATAAATTAAATGAAAGAGATAAGACATCTGAAAAAATTAATTTGTTGAGGTAAAGAGAGAATATTTTTGTAATCTTTCAATCTTTCTTCGGGAAATTAGAGGTGAATTTTAATTCGCAAACTGTTTATAAAGATGGAATGAAATTTAAGAAATGGTACACTCTCTCTCTCTCTCTCTCTCTCTCTCTCTCTCTCTCTCACACACACACACACACACACACACACACACACACATATTCTTTGTATAGGAATCAAGGTCGCAATCTATTTATTCAGTCAAACATACAGGGTGCCTTATTCAAAGATGAACTCGGATTTTTGTTCATAACTTTAACAAAGTTTTCAACATACTTATTTTGCTTTATGTGAAATACGAAGACATCACTAAAATTCATAATAATATTGGCAGTGACACCCAGTGGTCGGGAATCTACTTTTTTTTGTAGTGAACTACAACTACAACTAATTTATCGTAAATGTAGTTAAGTAGTACTACAACTATGTGTTTTATAAAGTAGTCGCTACTTTCAGATTTTGGCAAAGAATTCAATCTACACTTGAAATTGAGAACATGGATTAAGTATAATACAATATTGTCTCTCGTTATATCGCATTTACCGGGATACAATCAAATAAATTTGATAAAAACCGAGGGCCATAAAAAAAGAAGAAATATAACATATTAGAAAATGTTTTGTTATGGTATTTTATGTTACTCAATATGTTACTTTAAGCACACATTTCTCGTTATATGCTGGCCAGAGTAATTCAATATTAATTATTTATGTCATAATATCAAAAAATAATAAATCTATAAATAAAGCAATTCCAAAAGCAGGAAAGCATGATATAAAATCATGAAGATTTATTAATGAATAAGTACACAAGTGGTTCCAGCAAGAAAATGAATTTATTTGATTTAGATTTTGGCACTTGGCTTTACCGGTAAGTGTCAATGGAATAATCCATGACGTCATACGATTCATTGCTAAACGTTGCAACCGAGTTGCTGGCATTTGCAAATTGTTTCGCAGAACACATTTTGCACAAAGGAAGCAAGTTACTATTATGCGACTAGAATAATGCCTTTTTTTTTTTTTTTTTTTTTTTTTTTATGCTGAAGTATCGTTAAAAGTAGCGTCACTGTTCGTTACAAACTACCGATTTTTTGTATCGCGCGAGTCGCCAAATTACATTTTTCAAAATGTATTGCGCTATAGTACAAAAAGTTTCACTACTCGTAACATACTACTTCGAAACCACTGGCTGACACCTACATAAAATCAACTATTTTTCAAAATGTGAAGTGTGTAGTTCAGCACTGTCTGGATGCGGATGGCAGGCACTTTCCTCACTTCTCACATATCGTTACATTTCACACCAAACAAGGAAATTCTTTCGATTTTTTCTAAAGGTATTTATTATTCTTAAATTTGTAAACAAAAATCCGGGTTCAGGTTGAAGCGAGGTACTCAGTGTTTTGTGTAAATAAATGAACTGCGACTATACAATCTACACCGTCCGCTATACAATTTTGTTTTGCTTTGTTGGGTAATGCCACTTCTTGAAGTTTTTCTCATCTTTTTAAAAAATCATCCTGTATACTTAAATAAATGTTTGAACTTTAATTGGGGCTATTATACAATTTCATTTCAGGAAATAAATGTTTTTCAGTACCTGAATCATACTTTTAAATTAATCACAATCACCATCACCGATAATATTAAAAATGTAATATCGCCAAAATTTTTGGTGACTGCTTCAAAGTATTATTTATTTTACTAAATATTTTTTACTTTGATATTGTATCTACTAGTCATTTCTTTTATATGTCTGTGCATGTCCCGTATATTTTGAAATAGGTTTAAAATTTTCAAATGATATTTGATACATGAGATGTCATTTGCAAATTACTGAAAATCTTTCATTTAATACAAGTGTTCATAAATTTACATGTTCATTTGTTCTGGCGGATTAAAAGTAAACTAAATAATGAAAGTACAGTATTAATCATTATATAAACACTTAAGGGTCATTCCATGGTAACTTACGTTACATTTAGAATAATTGACTTCAGTAATTTTAGTAATATAACACTAAAAAATATTCAAAATGTAATGTTTATATGATTTGTTAATTAAACCTAACAAAGCTAAATTTGGATAAAAATTACTTAAATGTAGTACTATTTCGTGAGCGGTAAAAATTATATTTACTATGGTAACTTACGTTTCTGACAAAAAGAACGTAACTTACCATAATAAATATAATGGCCAGTGTTCAAAAATAGCACTAAAGGTAGATAATTTTCATCCAAATTTCGCTTTGGATAAGGTTTAATTAACAAATCATATTAACATTACATTTTCAATATTTTTTGGTGTTATATTATGAAAATTACTAAAGAAAATTATTCTAAATGTAACGCAAGTTACAATGGAATGACCCTTAAGTATCTTGAAACTGAAAATATAGGTCTACCATAATTTCAAAATATATGGTCTGTTTGATGAACCAGAAAGTAATGTTGTTTTTATTTAAAATTAAAGTTCTTCTCATTCTGAGTGTTTTATTATTGTGAAATACATTTAACATAATTTTTTCATAACTTCTTATATTTTATGACATATAGAATCTTAATGAGATTTTAGCCGATACTTTATTTGCCCACATCGGTTAATCTGCAAAATTTCTAGAGTCTAGAGCGTGACATTCTGAAATACATATAACATACATACAAACATAAATAGATTGACAAACACACATAACCATAACCCCTTTAACGAGGCGCAGTCTGGACAATAAAACAAAGTTTTAAAAATAAGAAAAGAAAATTAAAGCTATTTGTCTGAAGCATTACTTTCTGGTTTCTTTAAAATTGAATGTTATATTGAACTGTGATTATCCTAATGTAATTGTGCACCTTTTTCATGTACGAACTAAAAGTATGTAAATATTGCATCGAATTTAACAGAGTAATTCTCTCTGTGCCATTTATTAACATGTATTGTTTGTGTTTGTATTTGAAAATAAAGTTGATTTTGTACAAGTTTGTTTTCATTTTTGTGAAGTATTTAATGTTTAAAGCCAATTAACATTTTGTAGTATGGCAGCATTTTAACATTAACACTGTAACATTTGCCTGTATTTGTGAAATAATAATAATATATAAACCCAATTAGAAAAAAAATGATCTTATTGACGCATTTTATTTTCACGCAAGAGTGATTGAGATTTACAAATACTTTTTCATTTAAAAAATGTATTTTGCATTATTTCCCTACTCTCTGCAAGGATTGTAACTGTATATGACGCAGATTTTTATTGTTTTCCATTTACAGTCGCCTTGAACTTTTTCTTAGTCTGTCCTTTTCTATAATCGGGGTACCTATATGCCTTTTTCCATAATCGAATTTCCTATTGACCTATGAAGTGGAATGAAAAATATATGTTTTAAAACAGAGTTGTAAAAAAGAAAAATATCGATGATGTCATTACAAGAAAAGTATGATGTATCTTAAAAGAAATTAGATATGTTATTCAAAATTTCAATTCATTGGTCGTGGATTAATTTGAATTTTAAAAAAATCCCAATTCCCCTAAATCTTAACAATAAATATCCAATTTATCCTCTATAATCGGAGTGTCCTTTAATTTTTGGTAAAACCACAATTCAACAAATGAGAATAATAGCTATCCTATCTCTTATAAATAAACAGCGACGATTGAGCGCTTTCCTTACATATTACTTATCATCATTTTTGGCACTCTGCATTCGAGTTTCTCGGATCAAATGAGAATGAAAAAAAGGAGAGTTTATGTACTTTAAAAATATTCATAGAGTTACAAGACGTCAAAGTTTGAGGAGGCTAAAGTCAAATCCACTTAAAAAACTTTAATTCATATCATCCCAAGAAATCACCCAGTTGAAATGTTAGGAAAAGCCCTCGAAATATTCAGTTAAAACCCAATATATATATATATATGTGCGCGTGTGTGTGTGCGTGCACTGTTGTTATATTATCATACTATAAAAAATAACAATGCAGATCATTTAGAAAAATAAAATAAACACTATTAAAATAGATACTTACATTGTGTATTAAAATATGTGAAAATAAATACTATACTTTACTATAATATATCCAGATGTAACATTCGCTAAGTATTTTCATCATTTAATGTTTTCTTCATTTCAGAGTATAAAAAATGATATATTAATAAAAAATGTTTGTTAATTACATTTAAAAGACTGTGTTTTCATCATACAAATAAAAGCAAACTTTACTATCTTAATTTAAAAATAAAATAACTTTAATTCCACATTTGTACTTACAAAATGACCAGAAGCCTACTTTTAATAATAAGTGATGTTGCATTCTTCTTGGAATTTTTTTCCTATACGAATGAATATTTGTTTGAATGTAGAGGTATTTAGAATATTTTTAATATGATAATAATTTTTGCAACGATTTTCTGATTAAAATCTATCTAATAACATATAAGGTACAATTTTTCTTTATATACCAGGAAGAAAACGGAGGCTAAATTATACACTATTTCTTGCTGAGGAAAAAAAATAAATATTGTACAAAATTAAGGAGTTTGATTGAATTATCGAGTAGGAAAATATCTCGTATTGTTGGAAAATTGTGACTATAAATATTTTCCTGACAGATGAAGTAGTCTCTAAATTGTTATTTAATGTAGATAACTGCAAATTAAAATTATAATGCAAAATTAAGAGGAAATATCCGTTCTAATAATACCCGCTAAGAGGAAAAATCCGTTTTAATAATACCCGCTAAGAGAAAAAAGGGGGAAAAAAATATGGAATTTATTTTTACTGCAAACAACCAACTTCAATGTACGTTTCTGTCTTTATTCTAAAATAATATGTTTTATGTGATTTAAAAAAAAAAACAAAAAAAAAAACAGTTAAACGCTAAACTTAAAAGAGTATTTAACGCAACCAAAAATTGGAATCTTCCTTTTAATTAACTGAATATGTTGTTGATGCTAGCCAGGAAACATCCCATTCGCTTTATATGGCCTGAATATCACTGAAATATAGACTATTTTTATTGCAGATCCATCACATAGGTATGGTGGGGCTTGAATATAATTGTGTGAAGTGCCTCATAATTCTGTTTGTTATGAAGGTTCGACCAAATAAGGCAATCAGCAGTTAAGTTTTTAGCATTGCTGCCTCTTTGATAAACATCCATCATGTCATAGACAACACAAAAAATAACCTCAGCCCTCACCCCCACCCCCCCAAAAAAAAGACTCTAGAACAGTGTTTCCCAACGGGGGGCGTACGCCCCACAGGGGGGCAATTTGACTTTTCAGGGGGGCAATTTAACTTTTCAAGGGGACAATTCGGAATTTCTGTGAACCCATACCTTCTGAATTGTTTTTCTAATAGTAATGTTGTAGACTGAAAATCAAAGTTACACATTCAAATTTCAAAAACAAAATTAAAAGAAAAAATAAGTTTTTTATTTAGTTTTTAAAAAGTATCCATTCAAAAGTTTTAAATACACGTCTACCAGAATAATTATAGATAAAACTTTTAATGATATTTAGATAGTTTTATATATTTAAAAATTCTTTATAATTTTTCTGATTTATGAGTATTTTAGAATTTTAAACAACTTTTTCGATAACAATATAATAAAATATAACACCATGTAATAGTATATTACTTTTAAATGCTAAAGGTGTAAAATTAACAACTATAATATAAATTAAAATAACTTTTATTAGTTGTTTTACATGTTTCGACTCTTCTGAGTCATTTTCAAAAACAAAATGAGAATATTCTAAAGCTGCACGGGCTTTGAAGTTATTATTTACATGTACTTTTTAAAAAATTACGCACGTTATCTATTATTTTTTTACTTGATTGTTTATTTTCATATCTTTGAGCATGGAGTAATTCTAGCCACAGTTTCGGTAAATTAAAAGATGTCGCATCGTTACATATTGTATTTTTGCGCGTGAGTATCTCTATGGTTTCTCTTATTATGGATGGATAGTGTAGACTGGAGGGAAATATTATTTTACTTTCATTGAAATTTATTTGGATGGTTTCTTCTTGATATAATCTTGCTAGGGCTGTAGTTTTTCTATTGTATTTAATATCAGCTATATGCTCTTTTTTTCTGCAATTAAATTTCCTGCTGGTCATGCCTATGTAGTAATTCTTGGATCCGTCTTCTTTAATAAAAGGTATTTCATATACTCCTGAATAATTCTCAAAATTAATTGGGTCAATTTTACTGCAAATGATATTCTTTAATTTCTTAGGTGGTTTGGCTATTAAGCAGATATTGAAACGTTTAAGGCTGTGTTTTAATTTTTCGAAAAAGCTTGGATAATATTGCAGAGTATAAAGTTTGTATTTTTGTGAATCAAATTTCTTTTCTGAATACTTATTATTGGTGATATCTATGATTAATTTATTAATATGGTGTACTGTAAAACCATTATTATAGGCAATTTTACGAATATTATCTAATTCATTATTCAATTTATTTTCAGTACATATTATAAAGGCTCGTTTTATGAGAAATCTGTAGGCTGAAATTTTGTATGTAAAGGGAGAACATGCGTTATTTGGTATGGTAGATTGGTTAGCCATGTTTTTCCGGAAAACAGCTCTGTCGATAGATTTATTTGTTCTTGTTAACATAACATCAAGGAATGGAAGACTTTTATTATGTTCAATTTCAATAGTGAATTTAATGTTATTGTCGATTGAGTTTAGTTGATTTATAAATATTTTAAGTTCATCAAGACTATGCTGCCAAATTATAAAAATATCATCAACATATCTGAGCCAAGTGTGAGGTGTTAAGTGAAATGTGCCAAAAACTTTATTTTCCAATGGGCGAAGAGTATATTCAGCTAATAAGCCTGAAATAGGTGACCTCATTGGAGCTCCGTGATTCTGCTTATAATATTTACTATTGAATGTGAAATAGTTATTATGGATGATTAGATTAAGTCCTCTTTTTATTGTTATTTTCATATCATCACTAAATTCTTCTATCTGTTCAATATCATCACAAATCTTATTACATACTACATGTGTGTCAATTGATGGATACAATGATATAATATCAAGACTAGCCATTATATAATTATCTGGTAGCTGTATATGTTTGATTTTTTGAATGAAATCTTCCGTTGATTTAATAGTTAATGTAGAATCTGGTAAAATATCTCTTAAGAAGGGAACATAAGCTTTTTCTAAGAAGTAAGTCGGTCCTGAGCACTTTGAAACTATAGGACGTAATGGCATGTTGCTTTTATGATCTTTTAGTCTTCCAATAATCCTAGGGATAACAGCTAATTTATGTACTTTTATTATTTTCTTCATAAATATGGGTCAAGTTCCATTTTTAAGGATGTCATTGACCTTATAGTTGATTAAATTAGTTGGATCTTTTTTAACTTCTTCACAATTCATATCTTTAATGCATTTTTCCATTTTATTTATATAATCATCTCTATTAAGGATAGCTAATTTGTTGGATTTGTCAGTCTGTACTATAATTATACTGGGGTCTTGTTTTAAACTTTTTATAATTTTAAGTTCTTTATAAACAGGTTTGATAGGTTTCTTAAAAAGTTTTCTCACTGCAATATTATCCAAGCTTTTTCGAAAAATTAAAACACAGCCTTAAACGTTTCAATATCTGCTTAATAGCCAAACCACCTAAGAAATTAAAGAATATCATTTGCAGTAAAATTGACCCAATTAATTTTGAGAATTATTCAGGAGTATATGAAATACCTTTTATTAAAGAAGACGGATCCAAGAATTACTACATAGGCATGACCAGCAGGAAATTTAATTGCAGAAAAAAAGAGCATATAGCTGATATTAAATACAATAGAAAAACTACAGCCCTAGCAAGATTATATCAAGAAGAAACCATCCAAATAAATTTCAATGAAAGTAAAATAATATTTCCCTCCAGTCTACACTATCCATCCATAATAAGAGAAACCATAGAGATACTCACGCGCAAAAATACAATATGTAACGATGCGACATCTTTTAATTTACCGAAACTGTGGCTAGAATTACTCCATGCTCAAAGATATGAAAATAAACAATCAAGTAAAAAAATAATAGATAACGTGCGTAATTTTTTAAAAAGTACATGTAAATAATAACTTCAAAGCCCGTGCAGCTTTAGAATATTCTCATTTTGTTTTTGAAAATGACTCAGAAGAGTCGAAACATGTAAAACAACTAATAAAAGTTACTTTAATTTATATTATAGTTGTTAATTTTACACCTTTAGCATTTAAAAGTAACTTTTTCGATTATTTATTGAATGAGTTGCACTGCAATATGTCACATAAAAATCAATTTTACACATGACACTATTCAAGTGTATTTTTAACAATTACTTGACGACCTTCATTTACAGAATCTTTTATAACGTTTTATTCTGATTAGAAATTGTTGCGTAATTTAATCTCAGAAATTCTGTGATTAAATAAGAAAAAAATTGTTTTATTCAAAATTATTGATTTTTCTAATCAAGGATTCTGAGCACTCTATGCATCACGCATACGTGGCGACCATGTGCCAGTAAACTACGAGGAGTATCAGACGATTATAAAAAATATTTGATTCATCCATTACCTTCGGCACGTTTCAGGATCAATGTTAAATGCTTTTTACTCTATCAGGAGTAAATTCTTTTAAAATTTTATAAGACTTATATGTTATAGGGGGGGGGGGGGGGCATCATCATTTTAGAGATGTTTTGGTGGGGCGCGGCTAAAAAAAGGTTGGGAACCACTGCTCTAGAAGAAGGACCCCCCCCCCCCCTGCCTTCCAATAAAGCTGCGTATAGTGAAAATCCGTTGATGTACATCCGTACAAAGCAATACTTTATCTTGAGTATCGGAAAGACGGGTTGCTATGTTTGGCGTCCAATCGCCAATGTAAGGACGGTAGTCTTTTCTTCTTTTTATGAAAAATATTTCGAAGTTCCACTTCTTTTCAGTGAAAATCTTAATGAACATGCTAAGAGCTGGCTTCATTTAATAAATTTACATATTCTTTATTTTCTTGCAAAAATGTATACGTTTTTATTTTGGTAGTAATAGAAAACTTCGAATTTTATATACTAATGGCAATTTACAAAATTTCATTTATTTTTAAGGTTTTAAGACACGTGTCCATTACTGGAATGCTTAATTAGTCAATTTTTAGTATTGGACACCCCATGTAGACACTACTAAAAATGCAATTTCAGTAATATTCATAATCCATAAAATCTTTTGACTTAACTGAAAACCCAAGTAATAAAATTTTATTTTTAAAGTGCACTTACCAGTATGTAATAACACCAAAATTTTAATAAATAGCTGCTTTTAATTAATTTCGTGTGGTTAATAAAATTTTCAATATTTTAATCAAATTAATTTTTTTTATAACCCTGCCTTGTATATTTTATAATATGGCAATCAATAAAACAAATCAAGAAGCAGAGAATATTGTTTAATGGCATAGAGAAAAAAGGAGCTCAATAACTCTCTTTAAAAAGAAAGAAAAAAATCCTCCCGGCCTGTACCGGGAGGAAAAGGTAGCTTTCATAGTCTATGTTTTTAAAAATTCACCTCATTTTACTCAAACACCCAAAGCTAAAATGCTTGGAACCCGATCATAGAAGATGCAATCCGGTTTTCGTTAATACTGATTTTGAATGCGAATTTCAGCCTGAGAGTTATAGCATAGCAAAAATCAGATTGTTTCAATGTTTTGTTCAATGATTGTTTCAATGATTGTTCGTTCATGTTTTTCAAAATCTACTGTATATGCATATGGGAGATTTTCAAATTTGAGGCATTAAAAGGCTATTTTTAACACTTTCCAACATAGTTGAAAAGTGTTTAAGAATTCGGTTTGTCTGTCTGTCTGTGCTCTAACTCGCATTAATATATACGGATTGTCATACAATTGATATATGTTACTGAGGTTTACTGTGGCATGTCCGGTATTGAATGTGAAGTGCTATGAAGTGTGTAGCACTCAAAAAATTCCGTTACATTACGGTCTATGGGAGAAAATCATTTGCGGTTTATTTTAATGATTTTACACTATTTCAAACATATTTAAATTATTATATATCACTGAGGTGCATAACATGAGGCTTACTATAGAATATTGTGTGTATAGCATTCATCATTCATTTACAGCAGGCATGTCAAACACGTGGCCCGCGGTCCACGACTGGCCCGCCGACCCCTTATCTGTGGCCCGCAAAGCCTTTGTCAATTTACCTGTCTTTAATTTATTTGTTAGAACACGGATGCTGAAAATATACTTTGCCCGAACGCACTTGCGCCAACTGTGATCTTATGGATGACAAACATTAGAAAGATATGTATATCAGTGTTACCAATTTGGAGGGCTTGTTTTATTATTCAGTATGTTACCACTATTTTGGAATAGTAATATTTGTCTTATTTAGTATGTTATTAAATAAGAAGAATGTTTCTCTTCAGAATATGGTAGAATTCTGAATTAAAAAAAATACTGCTAATCTGGCAACAGTGATAAATTAATTTTCCATTTTAGCACGAAAATTGTGGTTACAAAGATTACTAATCGGAACTTAGCATAGCACGGTATCTTGAGTTTAAAAATTTAAAGATTCGTAAAAATTTTAAAGTAATTTATTAAAGTAAAAATTCCTGCTCATCTGGCCACAATGATGTATATAGACAGATCTAACTCAATTTTACATTTTAGCAAAAATCAATATTTGTTTATGTTGAAACTAATACTTAATTTTACTACTCTCTTAGATTTTACACCACTTTACAAAATAATATGCTGCATTTATTAAATACTAAGAAATGTATTACAAAATTAATAAAATTCAGCGTTAATTAAGAACAGTTAAAATTTTTAGAAAATCAAAGTATAAAATTAAATAGCTTCCAAAGAGTTGCTTTGTAAGTGACATAAATTATGACTTTTTTGCTTGACACAAAAACCCCGAATATGCCATCCAGGCTCTTCACTTGGGTTTTGGTCGAACATAAAATTTTAATTATTTTCATTACTTAGGTTAATAATTGTGTGTAATCTTTCTGAAATCCTACATGATCTTTCTTTCCTTTCTTTAATTTTTTATATACACACATTTTATTGACATACTCTCATACATTCCGGGATAAAAAGTATGTTAAAGCTCTTTACCCTGTGAATAAATATGATAAACTGAAAGTGGACATCGTATACTTTTTTTAAAGGTGGTTTACAACACAATTATTTTTAAAGGAAAACTGAAAATTTATGTTGATATATAGCCATTGTTGGAGTTTGGAAAGAATGTAACATTAAGAGGTGCTATAGCACAAAGTATTAAGAAAACTCACAAGAATCTGACTAAACAACGCAAAGATAAACTTTCAGAATTGAAACTGATACTTCTTAAAAGAAAATCAAAGTGCTTTCACCAAGCTTATTGAAGAAAATACATTTGCTTTAAAAAACTAATTATTGTCTTTATTAGATTAAATGTCCACGCGTCGAAATCATGCATTACGAAATGATGTCTTGAGCAGTTAAAGAAATGTGAAAGTACTATAAGCATGAGTATAATATGTGGAAAGATTTATCTATAACGGACAGATTTATAAAAGTCGGATATGTGCTTAAAAACTTATAGTGCTTATAAACTTATATTATATTCGTATGCATATGCGTAATCATCGTCAATCTAGACAACATCATGGAAATATGGGTGGGTAGTGACGATAGTTACCTTCTTGTACAGATATTTAACGGCTTTCCATCTTAAAGTTTTAACTGTTAATTTCAAACTGTTAAAAAAGCTTAAAATTTTCATTTTAAATCGACAAATTATGAATGTGGATTATTAAAAGACCACCAATACACAAAGTACTTGGAGTTTTTATTTGAAATTACATAGCACCTGAGTAAACATCAGATTCAATGCAAATTTCATAATTTCATCTTGTTATTTGATAGTATTAACGTTTTAAAATAGAATTTATTACTTTGATAAAACAATTTTCAAAAAGAAAATGCATTTCATTTAAACTGTTGCCAGGCATTATTACAAAATTTATCGAAGTGGAAATTTTCAGAATATACTAAAGATATATTTAAAAATATATTAAAAAATGAATTCAAAAGAAGATTTTTTCAATTTCGAGAAATATGAAAATCCGTTTAAACTATTTACTTCAATTCTAATGATTGATGTTGAAATTGTTCTTCAGAATTTATTACTGCAATTAATGAAAATTCAATGCGATTCCATATTAGAGCGAAAAATTATGGATATGGGTTTTCCAAATGTCACACTGCAAAAAATAACTGTTGATTTTACAGTATAAAACTGGCACCCCAGCTGCCAGTATTATACCGTAAAATTAACAGTATTAAACAGTAAAATAAGCAGTAATACGCTGCCGTGCAAGCAGTAATACGCTACCGCGCATGCGCGGTAGCGTATTACTGCAGAAGCTCGATTGTTTGTAGAAAAAAGTAGTTGCAAAATTGCGTCTCACTTTAAAGAAAAATGAATACCAAAGCATTCGGTTATCAACATATTTATGAATCTATAGAATCTGTTGAAATGCAGTACAGAGTTAACTTTTTTAACACAATGATAGATGCTATAATAGTCGACACCGAATGTCGATTCAAAGCGCTCAACGAATATTTTGAACGATTTGGTTTTATTTACGATATCAATTATTTGAAATCTTTATACAAAGAGGACTTTCTTAAGCATTGTAATGATTTAGGTACAATACTTCGGGAAGGTGAAAATAGCGCCATACAGCCTTTCGAATTTTATGAGGAACTCGGCTTTTAAAATCCAATTCACTGGACTCTATCTATCAACGACGCAAAACAACTTATTCAGTACATTTTAGAAAATTATTTGGAAGACGTATATCCAAATATTTACATAATGATCAAAATCATGCTCACAGTTCTAGCCAGTACAACTAGCCAGTACAAAAGCCGAAAAGTTCGTCTCTTTTAATTTGTGTTTTTTTGTGTAATTTTTCTCATTAATCGATTAGCAATAATACTTGTATAGTATACTCATAAAATTAGTGTATAATTCAACTCATTTAACATTTTCTTTCTGAATGGAAACTGAAAGAGGCCTCGGCAAAGCTGATGTTGCCGACATCCACATTTCTTCTAGCGCTGCCACTGCTTCATTACCATAATTTTTTATTACAAAAAGCTACCTCTTATATAAAAATATTTTTTTTATTTGTATTTGCATAATTCATGTAGTGATTTCCTTAATTTTTAGCCGAATTTCTATAGACATTATGTATCACGAAAAAATTTGCTAAATTTCTTTTGCAAATTATGACTAATGACCTCTAATTTCGAACCCTGATTGAAATATACGTTCGTAGATGGTGTATAGCCCGCTGGGTATACACCGATGCGTGTCCGCGGCTTATACACGAACTTTTTTATTTTACTGCTTGATTTAGGGGTGCGGGCTATACATCCGAAAATACGGTATATTCACTAATCTTAACAACACAGCAACAAAAATAAAAATTGCCGTCTTAATGGGAGGACAAATGGATCAACGGTACCCGTGACTCGATGTCGTCGGCGGCCCAGATTTAATAAAGCGTGGTTTATTACTTACAAATAATTTAAAAATGAAATTCAGAAAAATTAGAATGACTTATTTCTCCATTGATCTCCAACGCTTCACGCAATACAAAAGTTTAGTGCTGCCATCTATTGTCTAAATTAAACAATAACACTGTTTTTCCTGCTAAAGGCGGTATTAAAAAAACATATTTTTTCACGCTCAACAACTCAAAATTTTGAGACACATTTTCCGACTCATTTTTAAAAAGTAAAAACATGAAACTTGGCGACGTGATTTATTAAGAAATTTATAAGAGACCCATGTTTTTATTTTCGTTCAATTAATTAGAAATTGATTAACAAACAATTATTTTCACAGTACGATAATTTTTTTTTGTTTCCAGCGCTATTGTTTCGGGAAATTCGGTTCAAAATGTCCACTTTGACAGTATTTTAAAAAATATATTTTGCTTTTATAAAAAATCGAGACAATACGGATATTATAAAGTTTCTGAATAAGAGAACCTGCCAATTGAATGCATTTTAGAGCAAAAATGAATTTAAAAAGATGTCTCAAAATAAGCAGTTCGGATTTGAATGCACCCTAAATTGCTAAAAGTTGATAAAGATTTCTTTTCCACACGCTCAATAAGGTGGATTTTTTTAGGTAGTACCTATTACATTCTCCCCTAAGTTTGAATTTCTGAAAAATTTTTCCAGATCTACACCGATCGTGACTCCTAGAACCCAAAACCACCCCCAGTTCAAAACTCTACCTATCTATCTATATCACTTTTTTATGGACATGATAACTTCCATAATTCTGCACAAATCTCTTCGATCGACAAATATCGCAAGCAGGGGGGGGGGGGGCGTTTTGTGATAACAGAAAAACCCCATAACTTCTGAATTACGATACATATTGAATCCGTTTAAAGTTATTACTTCTAGGAAAAGGGCCAAAAATTTATGTATGACAGATTTTTGATTTCATTAAAAATGGCCTTAAAGTGGGGGGGGGGATAGTGCTTTAAGAAGAAAAAAATTCATAACTTCCTCAATTCACAAGATATCAAATCTGCTTAAATTTATTATAAATCCTCTTACTATTATCTACAACTTTTATACTAACAAGTTTTTTTTTACGACTAACCCTTACAGAAAAAAAAATCCCTCCCGGTTTCGCTTTCAGACACAGGTAGATTTCGAAGTGGGCGGTTCCAACTGCCGCATCATGGCAAAAAGGTAATTTCTTCTGCAATTTCCAATAAACAGGCGCCCCACGGTCGGCGTCTTTGAAATCTACCTGTGCCTGTAAGCAAAGTCATCAGGGAATTTTTTTATTCCTATTTGCCTGGAAAGTTCCATAATTAATATGCATGTTCCTAAGAATCCAACAGCGCTTTCATTTGCTATAAATTGGATATGATGGATGGAATTTATAGGAAAACGTGAGTTATAGCTATAATGAACCTGAAAATCAACTCAAAGTGCTTTTTGGATGGCATTTTATGAGATTCGTAATTTTGACTCGAAAACGAAAATTAGTGTTTAGTTTCTTGGTATTAAACCCTTTGCGATACAATGACGAGTGTACCTCGTCGTGAGTTTTTGGTGCCATACTGTAAAATTTTGAGCTACATTCGAAGTCCAAATAAATTAATTAAAAGGATTTTACTACATTAAAATTCATATAGTTCCCAATTGAAAATAAATTTAATTACAATTTCAGCTAAATCAATAGTATATTTTTAATGAATTAAACGTATGGATCATAAAATGAAAAACGGTGTTTCACTGAGACTCGCTGTCCTTCGAACTCTTTTTAACACTTTCCAACATAGTTGAAAAGTATTTATTACCACTTTCCAACATAGTTGAAAAGTGTTTATTAACATTTTCTAACACAATTGAAAAGTGTTTATGACTTCGGTTTAGCTGCCGTCTAGCCGTGCTCTAATTCTCGTAAGTATACTCGGATTGCCCTGAAGTTTTTGTATGTGATTGACACTTAATAAAGCATGATCCCTATTGAAAATGAAGTGTGTAAAATTTATAGCTTATCTACAGGGGCAGTCAAAAGTTTTTAGTTACATCGATGGGAAAAAAATCGTTTCAAGTGCATTTTGATGATGTTACGCCATTTGAAACATAATGAAATTGATATACAATTATGTAGCGCAATAAAACATGTTATTTTTTAAATATGGTGTACAAAGCATTTATTATTCATTTACAGGGTCACACAAAATAATTCTGTCACACAATGTTCTACGGGGAAAAATCGTTTGCAATGTAATCCTTTGCAATGTCACTATTTAAAACATAGTGAAATTTATAGGTATTACTGAGATGCACTCTAAATGGCTCCCCGAATAGGATGGTGTGCATTGCGTTTATCGTTCATTTACATGGACACACAAAAGAATTCTGTTACAGTCTTTGTTCGATAATTACAGTCTATGTGTGATAAGTGCGTTTTCAACTTTGGCTTGGATTTTTAGGTTTCACTAAATGTTTGCATAGTATGTGGTGAGTATAAACTCTGTTGATCATATATAGGGCAACACAAAGGAGTTCGTAAATGTTACTAATTACGAGAGTAAATTTCGTAATGGTATTTTTAATTGTGTTACGCATTTTCCTGGCTGAACTATATTTAGTTGACTAATATAAGTTTGTGAAATATAAATAAAAACATATACAGGGCTACGCATAGAACAAGATGCATTGTCGTTAATGGTTGGTAATTGCTGGAAGTAAGTTTTAAGTGGCTTTATGCGTTTTTTACCTGAATTAAATTTTAGCTTATTTTATGGTGTGTACAAAAGTGTTTAAATAATATCTATACAGGGAGTAACATTTCGAGTGCATTTCCATCGATTGGCGAAAATTTCTAAATGTGAATTTTCTAACTGAACTAATTTGTATCATGATATGTATTATATATCCAAATCGACAGATCATATACAGGGCTGCACGAAATAATTCGACTACTTTTTTGTACAGTCGAAGTTAATTTTGAAAACTGTATTTTTCAATGTTTTATACGTTTTCTAAACTTTTTTTTTTTTTTTTTTAATGTAATTTGATATGTATAAATTCTATAGATCATATACAGCATATACAGGACTGCACAAAAGTATTTCTGTACCTATATATTAACGGAAATTGCTGAAAGTTAATTTACAACTGTGCTATGCGTTTCTTAACTGAACTGAAGTTTAGCATACTATATAGAATATATACAAATCTCTAGATCATATACAGGCAGTGCCGTAACTAGGCAGGTGCAACAGGTGCAGCCGCACAGGGCCCATCTGACAGGAGGGGCCCCAAAATGATGTGCATAAGAAATAATATTTTTTAATTGAAAAAGAAATTTCTGCCTTTCTACTGCGTGATTTGACGGTTAAGTTTTGTGTTATTTAGATCCTAGATGTCTCTGCTTATCAACATGAACATTCGAATTAATATAGAACTGATATTTTCAACTTACCTACGTACCTTCCAACCTTATGCTAGGCTATAGTTTGAATACAGTAACGTATACTTGTGTTTTCGCTTATGTTTTTACCAAATGCCGGTTTTTTGTTTCCGTTTTATCTTAACTTCCTTTAACCAAACCATTTGAAATATGGAAGATACAGTCTTAAAATTAGGACCCTTACGTCTCAAATTCTGCAATTAGTTCGAAAAAATATCGTTGTTAGCCATTTGAAAAATGTTTGCAAAAAAGAGTCGTTTTCGCAGTAAACATTTCCCATAATATGCCAACGTTCCACACCCCCCCCCCTCCCAGGTCGCAATTTTAAGGGCACCGATAAGCAAAAAATATGCCTTAATGCCGATACTTTCTTCTAATCGTCAGTGCAATCGGTTTTCAAAAATAGGAAAATTTTGACTCTTTTAAAAATTTCACGACCGCAGGTCACTTTACCTCTCGGAAGCGATATTTTTTCTACATTAAAAGTAAATAAACGTCCCTATTTCGACACAATCTTTTTACAGCATCTCGGCAGACTGGATTTATAGCTACTACAAAAATTTTGAAACATTCGGGGAAGTACAAATATTTAAAAAAAAATTAATAAAATCTAAGAAAAAATCGACGAAAAAGTGGGATATTTCGCTGGATTTGGCTTACGTTTTTACTATTAAATATGCATATTGTTTCATAAAATGGCTAAGGGAACATCATATTTTTAATTCCTAAAAATTTCGAAAAAATTGAACGATAACCACTGAAGAAAATAAAAATCTAAATTACAGGACAACCCCCCCCCCCCCTTTTCCCTTCTTTTATCGGCAGACTTCAGAATTAAGCATTGATTCCGAAAATCAAAATACGCAAAAAAAAGAAGAAAAAAATCCTACGCAACATGTACGCTGAATTCGTTTTCCAACACTGCAAACCATTTCAATAAATATCATCATTAACCTTATGAAAGAAAATTCATTTCCGAAAGCCAGTTTTGTCAAATTTTGAAGACAAGTAATTTGTGGGGAAATAAATGTTCTGGAACAATAAAATTTTTCGAAAAAAACTTGGATATTTTCTTTTCCTTATTTCACGTAAAGTTTACTTTTAGTCATTTGGCAACATTGAACCTGTCTCGAATTCTATTCTGTTTTTGCTTCCACCGACCTCTATGTTTTTATGCGGAAAACGAAAATAAGTACGGAAATCGATTTTATTAAGTGGTCGTGCTTTATAACGGCACAGTTTACTCTTTTATCTAATTCTAATGTCTCTTGATATTTTTAATTTGTATTTCTTATTTATTTCTTATTCAAAGAAAAAGAAGTACCAAGAAATTTAAGGCCAGAATTTAAAGGTAAGTGTGAAAATATTTATGTATATAATCTTGGAAAAACTTTGGTAGAAGAATTATTATTTTAATTATTATTATTATTATTATAATTATTATTATTTTAAATCTTATTAAAGGTAAACATATATCGAATTTGAAGGGTCCATGCAGGTTTTTTTTTCTTTCTTGTCTCTCAATTTATAAAACAAGAAAATGTTATTTTCATGTAATTTATTATATTATTAAATTTTGTGAAGGGGCTTGTTTTATTAAAAGGAATTATTAAATATTTTATTTTATTGAATATATTTTATTTTATATATTATATATATTATTTTATTAAGTGTTACAGGAATAATTAAAAGGGCCCATTTTTGTTAGAGTTTCGTGGAGGGATTCTAAAAAGGCCCTGTTTCTGTCTGGATCAACCAACTGATTTGATTTAAAAGTTCTAAAATTACTCGCTTATTTTTAAATCTGTGAATGAAATTGTTGTCTGGAGACTTTTATCTGCTATTTCAACATCGTTAATTAAATTTTTCCTATATTTTGCTTGATAGACTTCATCCCATCTTCTAATCAATCTGGATAGCAGACAAATGAAGACTGGCAGACTTTAGAATTGTCTACTGGCGGTAGAAAAAAAATATTTGCTTCTATTTTTTTCATCGCTTTAAACGAGAGGATTTATTGTTTAAATGTTTGAAACCTTTTACGATTCCTTTTACATTTGAATTTTATGGCGACGTTTTAATAATTAATTTCATGTGTAACAAATTTTTAGATTTTTAATATTTTCTGAGAAATGTTTGATTGGAAAAAAAACATCGAAATATGGCAAATAAAAGGCATCCAAGCAAGTGATATTTCGTCACACGCTTGCATTCGTTCTACAAAAAGTAGTTTATGTACGTTATAACAGTTTTATACTTGTACAGGCAACATGTTAACAATAATATTTTGTTTTCTAGTATAAAAATGTCTAAGCATTTGTCAGGTGCACAAAAGAGAAATATAAGGAAACGAAAATTGGAAGAATGCAAGTCAATGTCGCAACAGTTTGGTAAATGGCTAAAAACCGAAAACTCAGAGAATAGAGGAAGTGTGGAAGAGGTCAAATCTAGCACTACTTCGCAAGGTGATAAAAAAACACTACATTTGGCATCTACCCCTTCAATTAATGACAATTCTCCGAGTAACAAAAACGATCCATTGCAAGAAAAGCAATCTGCTGCTTCTCAAGATATTCTACTACAATACCCTCATTATAAAGAGGATGAGCCCGCACAAAGTACTGTCTCACAAACTGATAATACCGAACATTCTGCTGCTTCACTGGGTATTTTACTACAATTGCCCCATAATAGTTCAAAAGAGGATCAGCCTGTACAAAGTACTGTCTCACAAACTGATATTACCGAATATTCTGCTGTTTCACAAGGTATTTCACTACATTTGCCCCACAATAATTCAAAAGAGGACGAGCCTGCACAAAGTACTGTTTCACAAACTGATAATACCGAACAAAATATGTTCTGTACTGTTCCAGAAGAAATACTGCTTGATTACAACGAGCCCCATTCCTGGCCTGCCGTTACTGGTAAATTAATACATTCTCTTGTTTCACATGGTGCAGATCAAGGCGACAACATTAACTTTAATACGTTAAAAGTAGACGATTCAGGTCGAATATTTACAAAGGACTGGTTTTATGTTAAACAAACTAACGGAGAAACTGTTAAAAGAAAATGGATTTTATATTCCGTTAATCAAAATGCAGTATTTTGCTTTCCTTGCATGCTTTTGGGGCAAAAATCGTATAATCTTTCAGACCCACAAAAAGGTTTTTATGATTGGAGGCATCTTCATCAGGTTATTCCCCGACACGAAAATTCTCCGGAACATCGAATTTCGTATGTGAAATGCAAAGTAATGGAAAAGAATATAAAATCAGGAAATGCAATTGATGATTATGTAATTAATTCCATTAACAAGGAAAAAATGATATAGCGTGAAATATTGAAAATAATATTGGATGCTATTCTATTCTGTGCCAAATATAATCTTGCTCTTAGAGGTTCAAATGAAATTATTGGTGTTCCAAATTGTGACATTTTTTTTTTAATTTGATTGAATTTGCTAGCCATTATAATACTACTTTAAAGGAACATATTGAAAAACATAAAAAAGGGTTCAGTGTCTTATTTCTCACCCACTATTCAAAATGAAATAATAAAATTAGTTGGGGACAAAACTAGAAATGAAATCATCTGCAGAATTAAGAAGGCAAAGTACTACACAATTTTATTCGACTGCACTCCTGATGTTTCAAGAAAAGAGCAAATGAGTCAGATTATAAGATATGTCCATGTTGACTGTATAGGGAAGGTAATGGTTGAAGAAAGCTTCATAAACTTTATTCAATCTCATGAAAAAGCGGGAGAACGTTTATCATCTGAAATTTTGAATAAACTAAATGTTGATAAATTAGACATTCAGGATTGCAGAGGGCAAGGATTTGACAACGGTGCCAATATGGCTGGCAAGTATAAGGGAGTAAGTGCACGTATTTTGGAAATTAATGATTTAGCAATATTTGTACCTTGTGCAGCTCATAATCTAAATCAGGGGTTCTCAAACTTTTAGACCGACGTACCACTAAATCGAAGTTCATACATCTGCGTACCACCAGGTACCGAACGTAATGCTAATATAGAAAAACCTGTCTAAAACGAAATATCTCTCCGGATTTTTGTATTTCCGTCATTGCAGGTTTTATTGCATTTAAAAATGAATGATTACATTACTAAATTGACTGCTTTATAATAACATTCAAGTAAAAAGTAGTATCATCATTAAATTTTAATAATGCATACAATATCAAAATACAGTATTTTGATATAGTAAGAACATTACTTAATGACCTATTGGAGCACACTGATTCATATACTGTTGTAGTAGGCTTCTGTCGCTAATGAAAGGGGTGAGCTTGTTTTATCCAGCACAACTTCCTCACGTCTCGCTCAATATTAGGTAGTTTTAGTCATAAGTCAGATTCGATGTTTAGTTTATTTCTGTATTTGTTTTTCATATAACGAAGGGGGGGGAGGGGGGGGGGACACATTCACAGAGATATGTTGTGCTAAACACAAACAGACTTTGACGAGATTAGACGGCACTCTAATATTCTCGTCAGCTAAAAAATTTGTCACATTCATCCTTTTGAATGTGGACTCCAGTAATCCATTACAGGAGAGGAGAGCTGAATAAGTCCTTTCCTCTCTCGTGAGATACAGTGTGTCTCAAATGAAAAACGAATTCCCAGACCCCGATTAAGGTCATGTGGAGCTCAAGGCCCAGTCCTATTTCGGAGCCAGTCTCAAACCAAGATAATAGCTATAAATTTTTGTTGAGTTCTTGGAAACGCAACTAAGAGGGAAATATAAATGGGGAAAATACTTAAGATATGGTTTTCGGCATTGACTTTTCAAATTATTCGGAGGAACAGAGAGTGAATGGGGAAACATTTGCGTGAATTTGGAAAAATTTGGTTAAATTGTTTGGGGCGAATATTCGGTGGTTAGCCTTAGATATTATGATATGGTTAACAAATTAATCAAAATATTTTTGGGTTTTGGGGGACATAATTGCAAAAAATTTAACTTTTAATAAACTTTTTGTAAGCAATTTTATTTATTTTGGGGTCCCCCATTAGTGATGGTCCATGGGCTACGGCCTAATCGGCCTCTGCATTAATCAGACCCTGTGAATTTCTTATCCAAAGCTTAGTTAGTGCATTTAACATAGGCTCAATACAACCGTATTAATAATCTGCATACCTTTAAATGCGACAATAATGTCGCTCAGTAGGCAAACACTTGCTAGTTTCTTCATACATTTATGCATATACCACCTCAATATATATATATGTACAATGCTTTACCTCAAATCCACGCTGCATATCACCACAGTTTTTGTTTGATTTAAATAATCTTACTCTGTTGACCATTTTAAATAACCTTATTCTCTTAAAACTGATTTCCATGAAATTGGAGTAAATAACACTTTTTGTACAACAGAAGAAAAACATTTCAATCAACACAATGAATCAATATATGAATTATGTTTGAAATAAGACTTTTATTTCAACACCTCTTAAGCTCTTCTATGTACAAAGAGAACAATGGGCTATAAATTACACTTGGAATGCTATTTTGTTTTAACCCCTCCTACTCACACAAACTCCTACTACTTCCAAGCATTTAGACTTTACCTCCAGATAATTCAATTTATAAAGTATGTTTAAAAACAGTTTTTCCGCTAATTAAATATACTTCATTCATTCATTAATTTTAAAATTAGGTCTTTATTTAAAAATTCAATTTTTATTTATATAAATATAATAATTGTGTTTTTAATTCTGGAAAACTGATTGTATCATGAGCGTTGTGTGCGAATTTCAGAAAGTGTACTATAACAAACATTTCTCGTAACAAGAAACTAGAAAAAGCGTTTACAAACCCTAAATCGCGTTTGAATTTTTTTGTTTAATTTCAAAGTTAATAAAGACAAGCCGTTTTCGATTCCATATTAATATGATGCATTTTGTATTTTATTATTTCCACGTACCAGTATTGGACTTCTGCGTACCAGTAGCCAGAGCTTCACGTACCAGTACTGGTACGCGTACCACAGTTTGAGAACCCCTGATCTAAATTTAGCCGGTGCCCACGGTGCATCTACAACTCCAGAAATGATTGCTTTTTTTGGTACTGTGCAGAGGTTGTTTAATTTTTTCTCGTCCTCAACAATTCGTTGGGAAACTTTAATGAAGTGCTTAAAAATATCACTTAAAAGTTTTTCTGATACAAGATGGTCATCAAAGGCCAGAGCAATAAAAGCGCTGTATTTACAATTACCTGAAGTAATGGAAGGACTTCAAATGATTACAAACGATTTTTCGAATCCGGAAACTGTATCGAATGCACAAAGTTTGATTCTGCAAATTAATTATAGGTTTATCTGTACACTTTCTATATGGAATAAAATTCTACAATGCATCGATCGAACAAACAAAGCATTACAACAGAAAGATTTGTCAATAGATATTGGAACAAAACTAATTGCTGGTATACGTAGTACGTTACAAGGGCTTCGAGATACAGGTTTTGAACAAAATATCCAGGAAGCACAAAGTTTGGCTGAAAAAATGGATATAGAGAAGGAATTTCTTAATAAAAGGAAAAGAAGAGTGAAGAAAATGGAAATAGATGAAACATCAGATGAAGGAAGTAAATTAACAGCTGAAGAGTTATTTAAAATACAAATGTACAGTGTTCTTGACACTCTGTTGTCTCAGATAGATTTGCGTTATGAAAAAATGAGAACCATCTGTGATTATTTTTGCTTTCTGTATGGCTCGTCTTTACAACATATGAGTGTCGCTGACTTAAAAAAATCGGCTGCAGATCTCGCTATTAAGTACAGCAAAGATTTAAAAAAGTACGACTTCACATGTGAAATTGAAAGTTTTAAGTTTGTAGTAACGGCTCTTATACAAAACATACAAACTGCATCTCCGCTTGATATTCTACAGACTCTTCATGATTTTGGTTTAATTGAATCTTACCCAAATATCAGTGTCGCCCTTCGAATATTTTTAACTCTTCCCATTTCTATTGCTTCGTGCGAGCGAAGTTTTAGCAAGCTGAAATCAATAAAAAATTATTTACGATCAACTATCGGACAAGAACGTTTATCCAATCTGTCTATTACTTCAATGGAATACAATATAGTTAAAAATATTAATTATGATGATGTTATTAGCAAATTTGCTGAAATGAAAGCCAGAAAAGTGCAATTAAAATAAAACTTAATAAAATTTTTTATTGTGACGTATGTTTTTTTCATTTTTCCAAACCTAATTAATTAAGGGGCCCAAATGCGAATTCTTGCACAGGGCCCAGGAATGGCTAGTTACGGCTCTGTATACAGGACTGCATAAAATAATTTGGATATTTTTCCAACTATTGATGGTGATTTCAGAAATTTGGTTTTCAAATGTGTTATGCGTTTTCCAAATTGTTTACTTAAACATCATTTTTCACCTTATTAAACGTTGAAGTTTAGTTCCAGTATTCTGGAAGTGTTGGAAATGGTTTCATAATCTATGCCTGATGCATGATTTTCTGCTCTTGTTATTAATGTAAATAGTTCCAACTGTACAAAGTTTATACATTCAACACATTTTTAATTACCTTTTGATTCAATCCTGCACTTCTTTTCCAAGCTATCTCTTTGATTTACTACATATATTTACAATGGACAATTTAGAGCAACTAACAAAGGTTACAAGCTACCTTGACCATCCTTGATTGTTACACCTTTTAAGATTTAAGTTTATGTTACTTACATATCCCTTTGCAATGAGACACTCAAGGAACGTTTTTAAGGCATCGTTATTCTGGGATTTTATTATACAAAGTATCTCAAAAATCTAGGTACAAATTTTGAGGGTTCTTAAAGCACAGTACAACGGAAACTTTTTATATATAAATTGTTTAAACTTTTGTTCAACATTTCATCAAAACATTGGTGCCAAAATATTACCTCACTTTCAAAAGAAAAGAAAATGTAGGAGCAGTAAGTCGCCGGAACACCCCTGTAAGTTGGAAGATATTTTTCTGCTATTCGAAGAAATTTCCGTCTTTTAACTGTAGTATTTCAGAAAACTTTAAACTTAGTTTCGCGAATTTTTCGTGTTTTGAGGGAAAAAATGTATGTGTAAAAATTCCTTTTCTAATACGAAAAAGTACTGTAACAACTCCTCGTTAACAGGACTTTAATAAGTCCAATTAAAACTAGTCTCACTCATAATTGGAAGTCTGGAGTGGTAAACCATATGTGAGCAGTAATCCCTTCAGAGGAAGCCGCGATCATATGTTAGGCAATGATTTCTTCTGCGGAGGCCGTGAGATCGCTTCAAGATGAAAGTCCTAGAAAACTCGAGAATCATTGCCTTTTCAAGGAGTTATAAATTTTACCCACTTCCTTAGATCTGACGTTACACGGACAGAAATGATCCAATATATTCTGGCCACTTGAGACCAGTGTTCTGCATCTTTCAAACACTTCAAAGCCGCCAGCTACTCTCCAAGAGACTAAACACTCACGAACACCTGAAAACTGACTGAATGGATATACCCAACTGGTGAGAGGCCATAGGAAGGACTCTGTTTTCTGTTGCAGAAGAGCAAACAGCCCTCCGACTTCTCCCGTGTGAGAAGGTCTCTGTATTCGGCCCTTGCGCCGGTAAGGCAAAGAACTTTGCTCCATTGATGGTACGGGTATCCTGACGATACAAAAACGCACCATAAGCTTACATGTGCTGCTTTTCTATGTAACTGTAATGTGTTAGTGTACTGTGACGTAACTTGATTAAAATCCATGTTGCTTTAAACGGTGTGTTGGATTTAATATGTTACAGTACTATAAGCAGCACAGTTGCGAAAAACCTTTGTGATTTGACGAAAATGCAGTGTTATATTAGTGTATTTCAGGTAATTTTTACGTTAGATTCGAGAATTTTTTGTATTTTGGGAGAAAATGGACAAAACAAAGCGGTAATTTTTGTGTTTTAATGAAATATAATCAGCGGAAAAATTCGTTCAATTCATAGATATATATTATTATTTTTATTATTTTGAGAGTACACCATAAGCGTGAAACCTTGTTCAAATGTTTGATTCTCTAATTGAACCCTAATCTTGTATAGGTTGAACCTTGACATGGTAAAGTGTTCAACCGATAATTGTTAAAATGTTGAACAATAAACTGATAAAATTTTGAACTAAAAAGTTTATTACCGTTATACTTTGTAAATAAGAGTAAATCTTTCCATGACTTATATTTACAGCGGAACAGTATTTACAGTGTCTTTCAGACACACTGAAAGAAGACATTCAAGCGTAACCCAAAATTCCAAAATGACATCTCTTGACTTGTAGCCAGCTGTTGAAACACTAGACAGTCAGGCGGATACGTAAGAGCTCAGATATTTCTGCAGTTCCTGGAGGAAATTACACTTTTAGACCATTAATTAGTACAAAATCCCAAATCTTCCAGGGAAAAGGGGGTAGGGGGGTAGGGTGTATCCTTCAGGCAGTGTTGCCAATTTAGTATTTTTTTTTAAATTCAATATATCTATGAGAATTTTGCTGTAATAACTTTCATTTTTTTTTAAATCTATTTAAATATTTTATTTAAATATTTATTTATTATTTTTGGTAGAAATTTTGAATATCAAAATCCGCTAAAGTGGCAACACTGGCTTCAGGCCACTGCAAGTTGCAGCGGTGGTAAACAAAACTATGGAAAAGTGCTAAAACAATATTGATCAAGTTTTATTGAGTAAAATAAACTTATCAAGTCTTGTTTTTAAATATTATTCTTTATGACGTAACCGGGGTCATTTTTCCAAAAAATGTATGGACTGTATATTATAAAGCAAAAAATCCGTCACTAATGTTGACGTTATAACGATAGTGGAAGGAACCTGAATTTTCACTTTATCTTTTATCCGAAATATATTAATTGCTAACTTCAAATTTTATTACACCAAATAGAACAAAAAATGCACAAAAAACAAATAAAATTTGTTTGAAAACTGAAAAAGTGGATTAACTAATGCCTTCGAAGCTTTATATAGAAATATTATAAATAAAATGAAGACACAGACTGGCTATTTTATTTTAAACATGGAAGTTTCTAAATTTTATTATTTGAATATGTAATTGATATCTATCATATAAAAATACTTTTTGGTGCAATCTAAAAATACACATATTAAATCGGAAAATATCTATTAGAGTTTCCAATTAAAGGGTAATTCTCACGAAAAGGTGCTTTTTTTATACAGTCACAAAGAGATAAATATTAAGAACTGTAGCAAATTTCCTAATATTTTTATTCACATGTATATGTTAAGTTTTAAGGAAGCTATTAAATACATTTCAGACAAAATTATTTTTTAATTTAACTTTAATCCTTTAACGAATATAAGTCCGTGGATATCCCTACATCTAAAACATAAAATAATTTTCACTGACGTTAAAACAACTTAAATATGTATATATATTTTTTCTTTTCAATAATAACTAGTTAAGAGTCTTTTATTAGGTTCTAACATATTTTTTTAAATGGTTTTATTTTCACTAAGAATTAATTTATAACCTTTGTCCCTATCCAAAACAACCTCCCTCCTTGGACACTGAAAATATGTTTTTAAAAAAGTACTATAGATGACAGTATATGCCAAATCATCATCAGGTAGTTTGGGAGAAAGAAAGTAATTTTGTTTTGTAGATTTAACTCTCTGTTCAGTTGTGCGGTTATTGAATCTTATCCAATTTATTAGTTCCAATTGAAGTTTGGCATTGTTCTCAATACATACTCAATGGTCATCATAAATATGGTAAGAAAAAACTAATTTAGAATAATAATAACACAAATTTTAAACAGCTTTAACATTGCATTTAATAAAAAGAAAACTGCCCAGTTAAACTGATGGCATTGAGCTCACAGGCTATTCACACTAATTGTATATTATACTCTTTTTTCAAAGAATTTGAAATAAGCCCCTCGAAAATTAAAGAAATCGACAATATATTAAGGGGGATTATCCCCTCATCTCCCCAGCCTTATAGTTAACATAATTAACCAATGAACCTCAAAAACTAATCAGGGGAGCGCCTTATTACAATGAACATACATACAAAATTTTAAGCAAATCGAATAATTCTGCATGAAAAACCAATCTATCTAAATTAAGGGGGGATTAGTCCCCTCAGTTCCCTCCTTTATACTTAACCAATGAACCCCCAACACTAATGAGGAAAGCACTTTACAACAATAAACCTATATACAAAATTTGAAGCAAATTGGATAATTCTGCATGAAAAACCAATCTATCGAAATTAAGGGGGGATTACCCCCCCCCCAGTTTCCCCTTTATACTTAACCAATGTACCGCCAACACTAATCAGGAAAGCGCCTTATAACAATGAGCTTATATACAAAATTTGAAGAAAATTGGATAATTCTGAATGAAAAACCTATTTATCTAAATTAAGTGGGGGGTCAGCCCCCTGTTTCCCCCCTTTACGTAACCAATGAACCCACAAAACGAATTACAGAAGCATATTATCACAGTGAGCCGATATACAAAATTTAAAAAAATCGGATAATTCTGCATTAAAAACCCATTTATCTAAATTAAGGGGGTTAGACCCTTCTCCCCTTTATATTTAACCAATGAATCCCCAAAACTAATCAGGGAAGCGCCTTATCACAGTGAACCTATAAACAAAATATGAAGTAAAACGGTTATTTCTATCAAGAGTTATCGCGTTACGTACATACATACGTACATACATACATACAGAACGGGCGGGCACATTAGCTCTCAGGCTTTGATTGCCTGTGAGCTAAAAATAAATGCACCATTGTAGCAACCTGAAACCAAAGTACTTAAAAATTCAAGACTTAGTTTTTGTCTTCTCCGTAAAATTCTACTCCGTGCACTTGGCACATCCATTTTTACTGATATTGTCTAGTTTTTCAGTCATTTATCAAACATTGTATGTAGTATTAAGGAGGTCTCAAATTCAAAGAGAAATTTGAAAAGTAATGAAATCCTGATGCGCATTTTTTTTTCAGAAAATTACATTCTACAAATTCAACAGTTTAAAACAATTCTTTTTTAGCTAATTGTGCCCCTACTATGAGAATGATTCTACATTGCAAAAAAAAAAAAAAAAAAAAAAAAAAATGTTGATTTTACGGTATAATACTGGCTTCCCAGCTGCCAGTATTATACCGTAAAATTAACAGTAATAAACAGCAAAATAAGCAGTAATACACCGCCGTGCACGCGCGGTAGCATATTAGACTCTATAGATGCACATTACATCTTTATTGCTTAATTTTTGTCTGTGCACGTGTGCACAAAACATCCTGCAATTTGTTTTATGATAGAAAAGAATGATTAGAAAACAGTTTTCCTCTATTTCATAGTATTGTCTTTTAGAAAAACGTTTATTCAAATTAAGTAACAATCTTGCAATTTTGCAATCAGCCAGGACAGCTTTCAGTGTCATAATTTCCTAAATTGTGGTAATTATGCCCTATTAGTCCATTGTAATTCTTAAGAAAAGAGGGAGGGGGGATTTTATTTATTACACTTCCTGCAAAAAACGTTTATACCTATTTATGTATTCTCTGATGGATTTCATCACCAATCCGTTAATCTTGAACTAGAAAAAAAAAATGTTTAGAATATTTTAATTTCATTACCTATTACGTCCAAACTGCAGCGTTTAAACCATATAGAAAAGAACACCAACGAAGTAAGCATTGTTTATTACTTAAAGAAGGTTTCGAGGCCATATTGTAAGTATATTCTAATATGATTTATGTGTACTTAGTAAAAACAGAGTAACTATTAATATTATGATTGTTTATTTTGGAGCGAGATACATAAATTTTCTTAAAAATTCCGAACCTAGCGCAAAACTGAATGAAAAACTTACTTAAGAAATAAAATAATATATGCGGGCACTGCAAAGAAAAAAGTGTTGATTTTACAGTATAATACTAGCACCCCATTGACAGTATTATACCGTAAAATTTGCCAGTATTATACAGTAAAATTAACAGTAATAAACAGTAAAATCAGCAGTAATACGATACCACGGCTGCGTATTACTGCTTATTTTACTGTTTATTACAGTTAATTTTACGGTACAATACTGGCAGCTGGAGTGTCAGTATTATACTGTAAAATCAACACTTTTTTTTGCAATGTACAAATCGATAAAGGTTTTTAATTGTGGAACATTATATACCACATAATGAAAATTGTACACAATTAGTCCATTGCCAGACTCAAACAAAAGGTTTAATTTTGTGTAATGTGATATTGGCGAAAAATAAATACTTTATTATTTATTGTACTTAATATGTTCGCTGATGGATTTATTAATAAGCATTCGATGGGATGTAAAAGTGTAATTTAAGAAGTTTTTTAAGCTAAGAAGTTGTACATTCAAAATATAGGATTCTCCTTACAATGGAAAAAAAAAGTATGATGGAGCATGCGAAAAAAATATTTGAAGCCATATTCTGTGATGCACCAAGAAGATGTAAAACAGTAAAACACTTTTTATAAGTCTTTCATTTATGTGAGTGTTTTAATTATTCGCTTTTGAGCTTCAGTACAATTTAATTCATGTTTTCTAACGTGATAAAATTTTCATTTAAGGTAAAGCTAGGATAGTCTGCGCACAATTCAAAAGAATAGCAATAAAAAATCTAAATATTAATTTTTTGCTAAACTATTCAGGAATAATTTTTACTTCATTTGTTTTTTATGCATTTCCATTGCTATTTTGTTGTTATGTTGCAATTTAGTAGAACAGTTGTAATAAAACCAAGAAAGTTATTTTGCGCAATCTGTCCTTATAGGGTTGGTGTGATTGCGCACATGGGTAGGAGAGATTGTTACTAATAATAACTACAATTAAATTGTTAACAATACTAATTACACTTAAATGACATTGCTGTAAGGTTTTTGTGAACAAATATTATTGAATTAGGAGTGAATATTTCAACCTAATGATTAAAGAATCAGAAAAAGGAAATAATTTTAAAAAAGATTAAAAAATTTTAATTAAAGGAAAAAAAATTAAAGAATCAGAAAAAGCAAGTCCAGATAAGATTACAAAATAAAATTAAGTTACTTGATAACACGTTTAACTTAAAATTAGTCCATTTTCATTTTCCATTTTTTTATGCAAATTTACCAATAAGCTGCGTAATCTCTCCTAGCATGGAAAATAATGGGAACACTTGATCCATCTCTCCTAAGTAGCAGATGCGCAAACTCTCCAATTTCGGTAGGAGATATTGCGCGGCTTTTTATTTAAACATGACCTCTTCTAAAACGAACCGTTGATGTTCACATTGTTAGTCTAGATTAATAGCTTATGAGAAATCGTTTAAGTTTAAAATGTTTTGTACTATTGACATTGTATAGAAATTCTGATGAATAGCTATTAAAATTGAAGCACTTACTTTGGGAAAACAAAACAAAATAGCAATACTTTATCTTAGATGCTGAAAGCAATCAACGTGCACTTTCAAGTAAACACTCCACACTACTGTTGTTGTACAACTACCTGGAGTCGCTGCGCGCTCACTCTACTCCTTCCCCCCGAACCTCTATGTGCGCAATGTCTCCGACTGCGCCATCTCTCCTGGCTTTACCTTTTACATCAGAATAAGTTCTTAATTTCTTCCATACGAGTATTCCCGAGAATTTCGTGTGTGCACTGCAAAAAAAAATGTTGATTTTACAGTATAGCACTTACAGTATAGCGTGTAAGATATCCCGCTACATTTAACAACCATCTTTTAAATAAAGCAAACAGGAGTTTAATATTGATTCTTTCAAATAAATTAGTTTGTAAGGAGACGTTTCATTTGTTAAATAACTTATTTTGATTTTTTTTTCTGTCTTTCTTTTTTCATTTTCTCTTCTTTTTAGTTTTAAGGAAAAATAATGCAATATTTGATATTTAGACAAAATGACCTCACGACTAAAATAATGCTAGTTTACTAAATTTGTTTTGGTAAACATACACTTTGAGTTACTATAATGGTAGTGAATTATAATACAAGTCCTAAAAAAATGTATATAGATATATCCATTCAGATTAATACTACGATGATTATTTACGTATTTCCTGTATATTAATTTATAAAAATAGCTGTCAAATTTCAGGAAATTCTCAGATATTTTAACCGATAGTTCACTACACTCACAACATCATATAAATTGCAAAGCAATCAGTCTTAAGTAAATATAGCCATGATTTTCGGAGATAGAATATTTTTTTATTTGCTTGCTCATGAAAATCATGTTCTTCAGTAAAAACTTTAAAGATTTTTTTTTTCTGAAGATTCATTTTAAAATGTTAAAAGTCTCCATATTTATATGTGTTGCACCTTCTTTAATCTTATATTAGAAAACTTTTTCTTTATTAAGTGTGTTAGTCAGTCAGATCTCAAATTCCCCTCGCTAATGTGAAACTTAGAGGCGTTAATTCTGAAGTATTCATCATAAAATGTTAAAAGCCTCCATATTTATATGCTGCACCTTCCTTAATCTTATATTAGTAAATCTTTTATTTGTTAAGGGTTTTGGTTAGTCAGATCTCAAATTCCAATCGCTAATGTTAAACCTAGAGGTATGGAATGCATTTAAATTCTTTTTTCTGTGTTTCTCTAATTAAAGGAGGCTTCTTTCTTTTTTAGCTGTCAAAATATTTCTAAAATATATACTTAATTTTATTTGAAGTGTTAAAATCTTACTCATAGTTCGTCAGCTTCGCTAAGAATTTTCACATAAAATATTAAACGAAACATTTTTAATGAAGCGATAAAAATATGTTTTAATCTTGGAAGTTTAGTGAAGATTTGCTTTTGAAAAAAGACGCAAATCTTGCATATACAAACTGTATTAAAATCCCGCTCTTATTTTCATTATTTCAATTAATTTAAAATTTGCTTTAAAATTGTTTTAATTGTAGCGATAAAATTAATTGTATTTATTTTTTTCATCGAAGTGTATGATTAGAATATTATTACTACATTTCGCCTCTTACTATGCAATATATGTTAAAGTGTCAATTCAACAAAGTTAAACAGAAACCTTGAACCGGCAAACAAAGATAACTGTTGCAAACGACAAGAGAGCAAGCAGTGCAGCGATGTCAACAAATCTATAGTCAGGTGGATCACAGCCATGCTGCGATCAGGCGTTTTCCGCCCCGCTCCCAGGTAGTAACCCGTCAAGCTAGACATGCATGCCGGGCAGTTAGGGGCCTGGTTAGCGGTATAATATATATATATATATATATATATATTGAAGTTAATTTTTAATATATATTTTTATTTCCATTATATGAATTTTTAAAGAAGGTCTCTTAAAAAAGTTTGACCAGTGTTCCAATGTATTATGATTTTGTGTATTTATAAAATCGGATTTCTTTTTTAAATTATGATTGTCAAATATTTGCTAAGTATTTATAAACATATTAAAATCAGAAATAAAGTTAAAATTGAATTAGAAGCTTACTGTTTAAAGAAATAATACATTTATACATCAATAAAAGTGTTACAGAAAAATTATAAAATAAGTTTTTAAAAAATCTATATTTCTTTTGCTCATAAGCAATAGTTATATATTATTTCGTACTTTCGAAGATTTATAAAAAAAAAAAAAAAAAAAAAAAAAAAAAAAAAAGGGGGGGGGGGAAATCATGCGTCAGGCGTAGATTATTAAATACTTTCCAAAAATCCACACTTTAATGAAACTTCGCTGTTTCATAAGGTAAATATGGTACCTAGGTAAACATCGAAATCACCCTCTCGTGGAGATCCGGCCGCATAGGAACTTTTCTCCACGAGGGGAAATGTTTATTGAAAATTCATATTTTAGAATACAGATGTTGAATATTACATTAGAGATTAGATAAAAATTAGAGATTAGGTACAAAGTAAAATTAGGACAAAGTTAGTTTTTACAAAACTGGTTGAGATCACAACATTTCTTGATATTAAAAAAATATATATATAGAAGAAAAAGTATAAAAGAAAGTAATTAGAAAATTTATGAAAAAACTACCTAGTAATTTTGAATGGTTCAAGCTGTAAGCTGAAATAGTAACAGTACAGTGGTGGTCAGAATTATAAGAACATCTGAAAATTGCACAGAAAAAAATTATTTCTGAACTGAATAAAGTGAACTTTATACATAAAATGGAGTTTTTTTTTATGCTAGAAATCATAGAAGAATACAAAACATTGGAAAATGTAAAATATGAATGATTTGCCATAATTAACAAAATATGTCATTGTAAAAATTGGACAAAATTATAAGGACAATGAATTTTTTAGCCTGAAACACACTAATTAATCACCCCCTTCTTCTCAATCACTTTTATCAGTCTTGACGTCATGGAGTTTGACAGTTTTTTCAGAACGTTCTTGGAAAATTTTGACCAGGATTTTTCGATGGAGGACATAAGCTCTTGCTTCTTGTCATATTGTATACCATATTTGTATACTTCGTGTGCTAGCATACCTCGCAGATTTTCCATTGGATTTAGATCATGGCTTCTGGTCAGCCAATTAAGTAGTTTCACGAAATTATCATCAAACCATGATTTTGAAGTTTGGGAAACATGTACTGAGGCATTGTCCTGCTGGATGAAATAGTCTCCACTTGTTGTTAACGGTGCTTCTGATAAACGATTATCGCCCAAAACATCAACATAACTCTCAGAATTCATTCTATCCTGCGCAAAAACTATTGGAGTATTTCCACTCGTAGCGAAATCTCCCCAGACCATTACTGAGCCACCTCCAAATGCACGCTTTGAGAACATTTCTTTTTCTCTACGGAGATCATATCAGAAGTATCGAAAAACATCTGGTCCATCCAAATTAAACTTTTTTCTCATCGGAAAAGGCAACATCATCCCACTTTTTTCCCATAGTAATGCATTTTTTGGCCAACTCCTCCCCCAGTCTCTTACGAACTTTTCTAAGAGGCGGTCGTGACATATGTTTAGCATAGCGAACATTTTTTTTTTTTTTTTTTTTTTGTAAAACACGTTGAGCAGTTCAAGCATTGAATTTGAAGTTCAATTCACGCTTTATTTCTGTTGACGTTTGTTTTTTGCGGCAAGATCGCCTTATTATCATTCTTTTTTTCCCGTACAGAAACAAAAGATGTCCTACCTATATGCCTTTGCCGCCACATTTACCGGAATTTTTAAGATAATTGTAAATACCCGTTCTTGATCTATTCAGCTTTGTTTCAATTTGACGTACAGAAAGTTCTCAACTTTTAAATGCATCCACTTTTCCTTTCTCACACTCCGAAAGCTTTAAACCTAGCGGCATAACATGAAACAGAATATGACGATCCCAAGCGCTTACTACCCAGTTAAATCGTCTGAGAGTTCCGTGTGCAGAACAAAACACATCCAAATTTTACTTTTTAGAACACAGAAATACAGTTGTTCTTATATTTTTGTCAATATCACATGGCCGTATAAATCCATAATAGATATTTTGAATATGCATTTTCTACATATTTTCATAAAAACTTATAAAAATATTCTTCATTTGTTTATTGGTTTCCAGCCATTAAATTCGCATAATTTTCTGGCCAAGTGTAGCCAAGATTTGGCGATTTTTGCCTTGTAATTGCCTTATAATTTTGACCACCACTGTATGAGTACAAAAATGTGAACAGTATGTGAACTATAAAATACAAATTACAAAAACAAAATATATTCTATTAAAAAGCACTTTGTAAATGTAGAAAAAAGGATCATAGATCCTTTTTAATAAAGGAGAAATGTTTATTCAGAATGTTGTAATTTTCTTTTAGTTTAAAGGATCATAGTTTATAGGATCAAACAGAGTTATATTCAGATTTTGTTTCACTGTGACATTTTTATTGAAATTGAAAGTATGTCTCATTAGAGGACAATTACCATATATGTAATGCAGAACAGTTCCTGATCTTTTCTGGCATATGCATGTTGGGGAGGAGCGTATTCCTATTTTATTTTTAAATGATGGGAAGCTACCGTGTCCACTAATGTAGTAAGCTATGAATGGTTTTTTGAAAATAAAGTTCAGATCCACTTTTCGTAAAATTTTATAAGTATATCGGCCTTTTAATGAATATAACCAATCTTGCTCCCAATCTGTGACTATTTTTAGTCCAAAAAATAATTTGACTTTTGAAAATTGGTATAAGAGAATTTCCTTCTCGTTGTAACGATCATTTGTGATAGCACCTTTTGCCAGTAAATCTGCTCGTTCATTATCCCCTGTTCCATGCAACTTTTAGTTATTAAATAATTTCGTGGAAACACTATTTTGAGGGCTTCTAGTGATGAGCGGCTCTCCGTTAAGATGAGGAGATTTTTATATTGTGAAGATGCGAACTAGTTTAGTGAGTGTAAAATGGCATTCAAATCTGCTTGGTAAATTGAGTTCTGGTTATGTAGTCTGATTACATAATCGTAAATATATGTATTCTGGTAGTTTACTGTAAACGCTGATGCAGTACCTTGCTCCATGAGGGAGCCATCTGTGTAGATTTTTAAGTCATAGTTATTTAAAGTTGGTGTGGAAATTTCATCAAGTATGTCTAAACTCTTTAATTGATTGTAATTTGGGAAATTGTAAGTTTTCTCTTTTAGCATTAGATTGGTTAATTTATATATTTGACCTTTATCATTCAAGATTCTTCGTCCTACTTTTACTTGGTAGCAATTATAGTCATTATTCAGCGTGATATCTATTGGAGGAATGCCAGTTAGAACGCATAATGCGTCAGTGGAGATACTCCTGTATACTTTTATTAAATTTAATAGAGCGGTTCTCTGTATTGATTTCAATCGCCGTGTTCCGTGGCAATTTAAATCAGGAAACCAAACCTCATATCCATAAGTAATCTGTTTAAAATTTACCGTTTTATACCATATTTTCAAAATAACCCTGTTGGTTCCGTGATTAAAAAAATTAAATCTTTTAAAACCAAGTATGAAGTTTGAAATTTTAGATTTCACATAAGTTAGATGGTCTAGCCATTTAAATTTAGAATCTAATACTAAACCTAAATAAGTTAAATTCTTCGTGATATTTGTTCTAATGTTTTGCAATTTGAATATAGATTTCCTGCGAGTCAGAAGATATCCACCAAATAAAATTGCTTTAGTTTTTGAGTTGAGATTTGTAAATTTAGAGAATTGCATAGATCAGAAAAGATTGTGATTATTGAATTTGCTGTTTCTTCGAGATCCTTTCTGGTATTCCCCGTTGTTATAATAATAAAATCATCAGCGTAAGCTAGTATACCTAGATAAACATTTTAGAAAACGTATCACATATTTGAAAACCAGATTTCAGCCATTACCGTCCATGACTGGAAAAATACTCCAATTCTTTTCTGCAGCCCTATATTTGATTTATAGATTTATGTATATTCTACATAGTACGATAATATTTAATTTAGCAAGAAGAAAAATAATAGGTTGAAGATTCACTCATAGTAATTTCTACCAATAGACGGATACATACTTGAATTATTTTGTACCGCCTTGTATATTACCTACAGATTTTTATACACGCCACATATTAAGCTCAAATTTAATTCAGGCTAAAACACGCTTAAAACTACTCAAATCACAGTTCCAGAAATTATCATCCATAAGCGGTCATGTATCTAGTTTTTTTGCCTGACCCTGTATATGATTTTATTTATATTCTACAAGCATCTTTTATTAGGGTAAATATAGTTCACTTTGAAAATATTTAATTCAATTAAAAACCACATTTAAGCAATTTACGCTTAAGCTCAGTAATGCTTACGAATTCTTTTCTGTAGCACTGTATATGACCTATACCATTTACGTAGTAGGCAAGCATTTTGTTAAAACAGATTCTGCAATTGAAAACGCGCTTACCGCAAGTATTGGTAATTGACAGTACTTCGGATATACAGTACTGTATCCGAAATCTTTTGTGTATCCCTGTAAATGAACGATATCTGCTATGCATATCATATTCTACAGCAAGTATCTTGAAGTAAACATCAATAATGTATATCAATTCAGATATATTTGAAATAGTGTAACATTAATAAAATGCACTTGAAGCGATTTTTTCCCATTGACCGTAATTTAACGTAATACTTTTGACTGGCCCTGTAAACGAATTATAAATGCTACACAGTTCATTTTCAATATCCATCGTGCTATAGTAAACGTCAATAACATACAACAATTAGAGGGCAATCTGAGCATATTTATAAGAGTTAGAGTACAGACAAACGGTCAAATATAAATCATTACAAGTTATACTTCCTCACCTCATGCGAATAAAGAACTGGTAAAAAATTGTTATTTTGGTAGAAGGTGAATGCCAATGATAATTTCTTCACTATACTTTTTTAATGCATGTAGATATAATATAACGCATAGGATGGTGCGAAAGCATAATTAACAAAATTACTAACAGTAATTAATAAGTTTCGTTAGACAGCAGCGCGTGGGCTCTCGCGGGTCCTAGCAACTAGATTAATAATATAATTTTTATAAGACAATATCGCCAAGAGAAATGTGTTGGCAGAAAAAGGTAGAATTTCAATACGACCTGATTAATGTACGGGTAAATTAATTTTTAAAGTAGAAGCAACCTGAAATTTTGAATTGAGTGCGGTCAATCATAATTCAATTATAGCTGCTGGTAAAAGTCGTGCGGCTTTATTGAAAACCTGTGGGAGAAGCCAGAAAGTTGCTGAGTTAATGAATACCAATGGTAAACTCTGATCCTTTATCATATATTCTAATACGAACAAATCTTGGTTGTGTGTGTGTGTTTGTGTGAAATTATGCGAATTTATCGTAAAACGGCTCTAACGATTTGGACGATAATTTGTATCCTACCGTTTTGAGGCACCAGAAAACGATTGGGCTAGGTCACATGCTCGAGAAAATTCGATTAGTGGGTCATTTTGGGTCACAATGGGTCAGGGTCAACCTAATTGTATCTAAAAAACGGTTCAAACGATTTTGAATAAATTTTGCATCCTACCATTTTCGGGCACGGTAGTGGGCTGGTCACATGTTCGAGAACTTTCGATTAGTGGGTCATTTTTGGGTCAACGCGGGTCAAGTTAAATTTATCTAAAAAACGTCTCAGACGATTTGAACTAAATTTTGTATCTTACGGTTTTAGGGCACGAGAAAATCATTAGGCTAGGTCACATGCTCGAAAAAATCCGATTAGTGGGTCATTTTTGGGTCACTGTGGGTCAAGCTAATTTTATCTAAAAAACCGCTCAGACTATTTAGACTAAATTTTGCATCCTACGGTTTTCGGGCACGTGAAGATTGTTTGGCTGGGTCACACGTTCGAGAAAATTCGATTAATGGGTCATTTTAGTCAAGGGTCATTATGGGTCAAGCTATTTTTATCTTAAAAACGGCACAGAGTATTTGAACTAAATTTAGTATTCTACAGTTTTCGTGAACGAGAAGACTGTTGGGCTAGGTCAAGCTACTTTTATTTTAAAAAGTGTTGGCAACATTGGCAAGATTTGGCAGGAAAATTGACTTTTAAGATTACCAAAGCCAAAACACTTGCTTGGCGCCAAATAAAAAAATATCGCCGAATTTGGCGACACTTTGGCGACATTTGACCAAAAAATTGGATTTCAGAATCTGAAGGAATTTTCTAGAAATTCCCGATAGGTGCCGAGATACATAATTCAACCAATCCGAGTCCATGGAACGTTCTCAAAAAAAGAATTGAACCAATCAGGGTACATAGAACTTTCTCAACCATGCTTGGCGCTAAATGAAAGAATGTCGCTAAACTTGGCGACATTTGGCGAAAAAATTGTCTTTCAGAATCTGAAGGAATTTTCTAAAAATTCCCAATAGGAGCCGAGATACATGATTCAACTACCGAGTTGAACACAAAACTAATGTTGACCGAGCATTGCTCGGTCGTCCCTGCTGATAAAAGAAAATGAGACATCTGAAATAAATATGACGGCCATCAGAAGAGGAAAAAAACTTTCAATTGTTTTAACATTTTAGTCTCACAAAGTAAAATTTAGAAAGGAGATGACATATTATATTAGTATGTTGTTTTAATTATTTAAAATTTGAAAGCCAGCTCTAAATAATGATAGAAAACATTAAAAGATTTCTATTAATTAAATTTGGAGTGGAGAAATAAATAAATGTTAAATTTTGAAACATTTTAAAGTGAAATTACAAATTAAATATGGGACAGCATCACACCATCATACTACAAATGTAAATCTTGAAATACGTAGATCAGAAAAAGAACGCCCCGTGTTTTCTATTATAATATGCCTATTGGTCAAAGGCTATATTTTGGCTATACTGCAAAACGTAGAATGTCTCCAGGGATAACTTTGCTACCATTCAAGGTAAAGGAATCCCTGAAAACTTTGTATTGTCACCATGTGGTTTAAACGCGCAGATTCGAAGAAGCAAACGTTTGCACTAAACTCCATATTTCGTTAAAAAAAAAAGCATACTATCCATTGGGGAGAATGAGCTCATAAGAAAATGAAATCACGATTCAAAATAATAATTATTAATTGTTAATTTCTCTCTATTTCTGATCGATAAGAAAGCAGTTCTAAACTGACTGGATCATTTCCTAAAAATCTGGTATTCTGAAAATTTGAGAGCCTACGTTGAGCAAACGTGAGCACTACGCCTACGTTGGGACGTGGTACTCTTAACGAAAACACGAAATTGACACCGCCTTAGAACAAAAGCTATTGCAGAAAGAACTTCGACTATCGCAATATATAGCGTAGGGAATTTTAATTTTTAAAGCCATTTTATTCAAAAAGGTTATTTTGCAGCTTGCGATGCTTTCATGAAAATGGCTAGCCAGTTTTCCATGAAATTTTAACATCCTATCTTCAAGCAGTAAATAATAAATGCACACAAAATGGCTCATTAGATTGCTTTTTCAGTTAATATTTCTTAAGGTATACTTATTTATGTTTTTAAAATGCTTTTGAATTTTCGACTTTCATGAAATAGAAGTTTCGGCAACTTTTGACGCTTAAAAGGTACCAGAACCCTTAATGTTTAATGTGTGAGAATTTTATTGAATTAAATTACACACACACACATAAGGTATCTGATGATAATATGCCCAATGCTGGTAATATGGACAACCCTCAATAATGTTATTAATTTCAGTGGAATCCGAAGGATAGCGCTTGAATCTAGTCGCTGGAAGTCAGAAGAACATAGTTTAGCACCGGGTTGCCTGCAATCCTTGATCACGTGCACGAGAGGGCAGTCAATGATTGGTTCGTTTTTAGTTGCGTTGGCATATTATAATTTGTCTCTGGGAAGTTTGCTACTTTTCTTATTTAAACACAGTATTTATATTTACCGTTATACATAATATTCTAGCTGGTTTAATGCTCTTTTTAACTGTATAAACGAATTCTAATATCGATAGTGCTCAGACAGAATTAGGAACATTTTTATAAAATTGGTTTTTGTTGGCAATATGGCCAAATGGGCGAAAAAGCTAAAGGTATGAGATTATGTGTTATTTATCGTAATTATGTGCATGATAAATGTGGCGGCCTTACCAGTTAAGATACAAAAGTTTTCATTTGCTCTACGCGTTAAAAAACAAATTAAAAATACTTTTTTCCGTAAATTATTTTTTTTTTGTCTAAATTTACTTTATATTAGTTTTTCTATCATTTTTATAAATTTTCAAAACATAATTTTTTTTGACTAATTGGTGTTTTTTCTGCGTTAAATATAGACCTTTCCATTTTATGAATCTTATGGGCATATTACCTTCATCAACTAGCATTTTTTTAACAAACTGCAACAGATGTAAGTTTTGACTAACTTAAATTTTAAAATATTTTTCCAGCGCTAAAAAGGGCCCACATTCTTAATCAATTATTATTATTTTTTAAATCAGTTATTACTGCTTTTTAAAAATGTCTAACCTTAGGGTGGCCATATTACCTGCAGATACCTTATGTATATAGTTTATCCTAAAAAATTGAACTAAAATATAAGAATTAGAATTTTAACACGTTTAACAGTATTTTTCTTTTGTTGAAGAGTTTATAATCTCAATATAATAAAACACAGTCTGTTGATTCCGGTACGAACTCATCCAAACAATGGATTACTTCTATTATTGCAAGAAAAGAGAAGTAATAAAAATATTCATGCACGTGGCTTTTTGGACGTATTTTTTAGTTTGCAGGTTAAATTTCGGTAAAAATATTTCTGCAGGTGTTACTCTGTTTTTATCTATATAAATAAAAATCTAAATGTTCGTTTGTTTAAAATCTTAATCTCCGAAAGTTCTTAACCAATTGCTTTGAAATTTTGACAGAACGTTGCATTCGAAGACGCGTGTGTTTTTGTATACCTACTATTTCCTCCCCCCCAATTTGCTATCCCGGGGGGGGGCATTTTTTTTTACTTTTTCCGACATCCATCATGTGATATATCATTAGAAAGCCCTTTGACTACTCTTTCATATTATGCACCTCCCAACCCCCAACCCCCTACGCCATTTGACCCCCTCCCCTCCGAGGACATTTTCCTGAAATATTTCGTCAGTGTTTTTTATTTATTTTTATTTTTTCTTCGTTTTTTAGTTTGTGTTTTTTCTTTTTTTAATGTTTTTCAATTTTATATGTGTTTGTAATAACTTTTTTTTTTCATTTCAATCGATCTGTTTGCCCTGCTCAAAACTTTCAGTTGGCCCCTTTTGGGTCCTCTACCAAAGCTCCCTTAAAAATCGTAAAAATCGTCCAAGTCACTAGCTTTTTTTAAAACAACTTCTTAGGTCCTCCAGCTAAACCATGAACAAAACAATAATTTCTCAGACCTCAGCTGCCACTAATTTTTAATATCAATCTCCTTTTTGGAACATTGGTACAGCTTCTTTAAAAATGATCCAATTCTCTTACAATTCTCTTTAACATAGCTCTAGGGTCCTCTAGCTACTTTATAAACTACTAAAAGTTTTCTTAAACCTCAACTACTACCTTTTCTTAAATATTAAAATCTTCTTTTTAGGCATCAACTTACGTTTACTCACTACAGCCGTAAGTTAAAAATCACGTTACTGTTAAAGGTATGGGGTTAAGTTTAGAGGGGAGGGGGATTTCATCTGTTAATTAAATGTCACGTTAATGTTAAAGGTAATTCGTTAAATTTACAGGGAGGCACCTTTCATGGCCTGGGGGCTTATTCTGTTTTCGGGTTCTATGGTCCCGATTTTAACGGGTATTGGTTCATTCAACTTAGCTTACGATTCAGCTACTTTAATCTTTATGAGAGTTTATCTTCTGTTACCACTATTTTCGAATATTAACGGCGCATTCTTTTCTCGGGTTACAGACTCGATTTCAACAGGAATTGGTTCATTCAACTTTGTTTTCAATTGTCTTACAGATTTTAGCTCCACCCCCAAAAGACGCATTCTTATCTCCAGCTCTATGGACCCGATTACTACGGGGTTTGGCTCATTGAACTTGGTTTTCGATTGCTTCTGGTGCGTGCGGAGCACTTCCAGTATACGCTGCCTTGGGCAGCTGTGACCCAGGTCACAGGTTCGTTCGGAAAGCGGTTTGTTGGAAACACTCTAGATGCTGCCGAAAGCATTGGTGCTCCAGAAACTAAGTTCATTTGAAAGACTCTACGCTACCGAAGTCAGTGAGACGCCCTCAAAACTAGAGTCATTTGAAAGACTTTCGAAGACATAAAATCATACAAACTTGATTTTTATTTAATGTTATCACGGGCCCGGACAACGCCGGGCGGATTCAGCTAATAAGTGAATAAAAATGCATATTTACTGTGACACCACGAGAATATCGTCTATTGGGTTTATTTTATCTGTATGCATTATAACTTTATTGATGCCATTTTTTTATCACAATTAAATAGAAAAAAATATTTCAATTAAAGGGTGATTAAGCATAAAAGTACGTATATATAGTACATTTGAAAAGTTTGCGCCGCTGAAAATGACGTTAGGCTTAGCTTGAAAGGTATTTTACATTGATAAAACTAAAAAAATCTTATATGCCAACATAACGTAATTTTCACCGATTTTTCAATTATTAGTTATAAAAGAATTAGAGCCTGTATTTATTATTTCATCTTGATTGTATAGGTATACCCTGATTACATGTTAGCGATTGCTTTTATAAAAAACTAAATTATACGTAAGATGAATTAATTTTTTAATAAAAAACTCAGAAAAGTAGAGGATTTCCGGAAAAATAAAATTATTAAGAGTATTGTTATGGTAAAAACAAGCTTGAAACGATTACGGAGCATTAGTACGTGTGCACTTAAAATTCATATAAATAGTTCAGCGTTTGTGTCCGGATAATATACCATAACAAATTTAAGAATTCGTAATAAAAGGTAAATTAGGGAACAGTTGTTACAGACGCACCGTTGTTGGAGAGATTTTTATTTTGTGCCATTTTGGCTAGAAAACCCCTTTTTGGGTACCTATTAGGCCTAGCTTGCGAAAGTAGCATGTTAGTTTTATTTTATTATGAAACAGTTTATTTTACTACAATAGGCACATAACTTAATTATAAAAAACACACAATTTGTATTATAAACACACACAAATTATTTTATCACACAATGATTAATCGTAAATAAAATTATCTTCATGTTTAATAACAAGCCAATAATATATATCTAATTACATTTCCAGCAGAGCTGAAAATTTAATTAGATATATAAATATTCACCGATACTGGGTTAAATTTGTCTCATGCTTGCCAGTGAAGTTGTGCTCACGATTGACGTTCCATCTTGTGCTACAGAGTTTTAGCTTTACCATATACGAGTGAAAAAATGCTAGATTGGATGTCGTCTGTGGATAGCTCCAAATGATAGAGCATTTGTGCGTAATACCAAAGGTTCCGGGTTCGATCCCCGGTCTGGACATTTTTTCACTCTGTTAGTTGTACGCTGTCTAGTAAAAGTGATAATTCACATCCTTTGTATAAGTCAATAATAAAGTTTGAATAATATTCCCCGAAGGAGTCTTATTATTCTCTACTACAAAACTTCAGGATAAAATTACTTGAAAAACAAAAATTGTCATTCGAAATCACATTACTATTAAATTGAGTTAAATTTGTTAAACTTCTCCATTTAGAGCCACAATAAAGCAAAACCCATTTTTATATCATGATCAAGAAGTACGTAATGATTATTCCATGACAAAGCTCAGACTAAAAGATTTTCTTTTTATCAAGATATGCTATGCTTTTCAAGATTCAAAAATCGAACTACGTAGAAAGAACGAAACACAAAATGATCACGGCGCCGCTAGTCAGCCAGAGAATCCGTGTTAAGAGAGCTGGCATTACCCCAAAATAAATACATAAAGCAATAAAAATCCATTTTCAGCAATTGCTGGCCATAGCCGCTAATGTGTGCGAATTGTTTCGGGCAGGTTTTGTATATTATCTATAGAATTTACACACAGCACATAATACACAAAGTTTAAAAACTCATAATACTACACCTAAAAAATGCATACTACGGCGAAAAACGCACTTCCAGTAATTCCTGCCAGCATAGTCAGTCCTGTTACCTTCTTTTTTATGTCTTTGTAAATGAACGATGACCAGACAGACAGTCGCCATATGGATGACAAGACAGATAACGATAACCAGACAGACAGTCGCCATATGGATGACAAGACAGATAACGATAACCAGACAGACAGTCGCCATATGGATGACAAGACAGATAAACAAACCGAAGTCATAAATGCTTTTCAACAATGCTGAAAAGTGTTGAAAATGATGTAGAAATCGGGTTTCTCTATAATGATATGCATAATCTATAGAAAACATTTTGCAGTGCACCTCAGGGCTACACATTAGTTTCATTGTTTGAAGTATCATAACATTATTAAAATGCAACGAAAACGACCCCCCCCCCCTTCCCACATAGGCGTAGCGTGGCCTGAAATTTTGGGGGGGCACGCATGTTTTAAGTGCTTATTATTGTCATCATCATTTTTTTATTTTTTCTGTTTACATAATTTATGATGACCAACGTTTGAAAGAAGTTTTCGGTAATTTTGTTTATTACTTTCAATTGAAATTTTACATAACATTTTATCTTGTGCTAAGAAGGTTATAAGGAAAGGTTCTTCATTAAATTATGAGCGATTACAATGAAATGAATGATATTTTAACAAACTTAAATCAAATTATGTTTTACCCGTTGACCCATGAGAGGATTTTGCTCTGCCGCCTAGTAATTTTTAGCAATATATAATATTTTGTAGAGGCAGGTTTAAACTTCTAAAGAAAAATTAAGGATGAAAATATCTGTAAACAACATTAGTCAAGACAGAATATCGTCTCATTTATACTATCAAAGTTACAGAAAAAACTGATTGAAGATAGCAAAAGGCACGCGCGAGGAAAAAAAAAAACAATCATATTTTAACTGTATTAGAGGATGACGACATTCGCTTCGGGAAAAAACACGAGACCAAAAAAAAAAAAAAAAATTGAATACATATAAAATACAATTTAATTTAACGTAACAAAGCATACATTTTAGGCTACACATGAAATACTGCTGCTTCGATCGATCGATGGTATCTTTTTCTTAAAAAGCCCGTGCAGAGACGTCCCACTTTATTTTTTTTGTACTATTTATTTCTATTTTTTTCATAATCATTGTTGGAGCATAATATAATGCGGTATTTTATTTTTGTGGCAACATTGATTTGAGAAAAAAAATTTCATTTCATTTATGAAAACAATGCTGATTTAATTTTTAATTAACTGCAATTTTTAATTAAAAAAATCATGTTTTAACGAAATGGGAGTATATTATGCCAGAAGCCGATTGAAAAACCTTTCAAATGATAGCTCGTTCATTTTTGTGTCTTGTGTGTTTTGTATTTGCTTAGAAAAAGGGATGTTGACAACAAAAATAATATATACGACCAGTGGACCCGTGCGAGGATTTCGCACTGCAGTCTAATATTTTCTTAGCAATATTTAATAGTTTTTAGATGCAGGTTTAAACTTTAAGAAAAATTAAGGATAAAAATATCTGAAAACAACATTAGTGAAGCCAGAATATCATCTCATTTATTCCATCAAAGTTACAGTGAAAACTAATCAAAGTTAGCAAAAGGCACGCGCGAGAAAGAAAATTAACAATAGTATTTTAACTGCATTTAGAGGATAGCATCACTCGCTTCGGGAAAACGGAGAAAACCTTTCATTTTTTTTTTTCTTTTTTTTTTATGAAAACGATGCTGATTTAAATTTAAATTAACTATAATTTTACTTCGATCGATCAATGGTGTTTTTTTTCTTCTAAACATTTCAATTTCCCATTTTAATCATAAATATAAAATAAACCAGTGCGTTGGCATCGCATTTTATACTTGTTGTACTTATTACGTATTCTACACATTATGTAAATAATGTACTGTTATTATGTATGCCACGGTTATACTGTTTTTTTTTTAAAATCATTATTGAGCATCACATAATGCGGTATTTTACTTTTGTGGCAACACTCATTTGAGGAAAACTTGTCATTTCATTTATGAAAACAATGCCGATTTAATTTTTCATGAACAGCAATTTTTAATCAAAAAACATGTTTCAACGAAATGTGAGCGTACTATGTCAGGAGCCTGTTCAAAATCCTTTCATTTGGTATCTGATGTATCGTTCTGCGTTTTGTATTTGGATGAAGTAAAAAGGGTAAAAGTGGTAAAAATGGATGTTGACAACAGAAATATTACATATGATGATTTTTAAATTTCTATAATAATGGATATATTAATCCATCTTATAATAACAAAATTGTTTTAGCATCACGAAATTATATTGCATCTTTAATAATAATAAAAAAAATATTAAGTTGCAATAGTTTTTATTGACGTTTAAAAGGAATTGAAAGCAAATATCACACTGCAAACACTTTTCTTGAAACATAACGATGCTACAGTAGACTCCGGATTATCTGACGCTCGATAATATGATTAAGCTCAAAACAAACTTTGACAGCTTTTTCTGAAAGATTTTCTGACTTACGGAAAAGTTCAATACTTTTAGAAATTATAAATTCAATTTTCTAAAATATCATTCAATTTCTTACAGAAACGTTCAATTACATAGTTTCCGTATAAAAACACCTGTCAATCTCGTGTGTTTGTGAACAAAAATGAATTAAAAATTGTGCCAGAAAGTACACAGTTTGGATTTGAGAACAGCTTTAAAAAACCTTTTTTTTTTTATAATACGTATTAGCAATATTAAAAAATAAAAATTAGTAGGGATTTTTAAAAATAATAATAAAACATAACTTACCAGTTTCCCCAAAGTTACTTTTGGTCTTATTAAATAATTAGGCAATCTTGGGTTGTATTTTGATTAGTTTCACATTTTCGAATCATGTGCACACAATTCAAAATTTGGTAGTCTGAGACAATGTCAAACAGTCTTTGTTCTCAGATGGATTTTATTTTTTCCCCTAAATTACAGAGCGAAATATCCCTACATTTCCTTAGATTCTTACATAAGTAACTTGCTGCATTTTGAATGACTGATGCTGCCATTGTAACATATGACAAGTTCAAAAAGGCGTAGTGTGATGTGGAATTACATATATTTTTCTTAAATTAATCCTTTTATCTAATTTTCCGTTTAAACTAACGTTTTTACTTATTTATTTTATCCTAACTTTTATTGCAGTTCTCGCCGTAATTTCCCACCATTAAAAGAAAATATATTTAAACATATGCCCTTTAACAATAAAACTGCTCTCACATAGATATAATTCATTTAAATTATTTTTCACCCTCACTAGATATCCAACAAAAAATAAAAAGAAAAGAAAAGAAAAGAGATGGACTTTGTATTTGGTCTGCATTTTATTCTCATTCCGTTCAACGTTCATTAGAAATGTCTTTGTCTGCTTAATATTTGAGTTTAGCTTTCTCGGTAAATCACAAACACAGCTAGATTCTCAAAACCACATTCTCAAAACAAAAACTCTCAAAGTACAAACTTTCCTTTTTTGTTTCCAAAACAACAGTAATCGTTAATAACAGTCTAAAATTTTTCACAGAAAAATAGATGCCTGTAAGCACCTTTTTTCGGTTGAAGATCCAAATCGAAAGATGTTTCGAGTGTGATATAAGGGTCGTCAAATATCAAATCCTCCGATAAACACTTTGTCTAGAACAAAAATATTTTCACTTACGCTTTTCGAGCATTGTATGATAGACATTTCTTAACTGACAGCATCAGTTCTAAAAGTCTGGTACTCAGAATGTTGGGGGGGGGGGGGGGCACGTGCCCCCCCGACGCTACGCCTATGCCTTCCCATATACCATAATGAAATATACTTCTTTTGTATATTTCTGTAGAGTAACTATAAATGCTACACATTTAAATTTCAATAGCGAACATGCTATAGCAAACCTCCATAACATATAGAAATCACATGGCAATCCGAGATATGGATGCCAGACAGACAGCAGACGGCAAGACAGACAGGCAAACCGAAGTCATAAACACTCTTCAACAATGCTGGAAAGAGTTAAAAATGATGTAGAAATAACGGTCGCTCTAAAACAACTAATACTGGTATATGTATATGTAAACCGCATATTTATAAATTTAAATAAAATAAAAGTCAATGTGCTTCCCCAAAGTCAATGAAATTTTAAAATGAAAACATTTACAGCAGACATGGGTGCTGATAGAACGATTTCTAAGGAGGGACAAAATTTTCGAAAAGATGTGTAGTCCAGATCACAAAAGTAAAAACACTAAATACGCAAAACCAAGAATGTTTTTTATCGGAATGGATTTTTATATTAACAACATATTTTAGCTATATTTAAGATTAGCACAAATTTAAATAAAATCATATTATTCAGATATTTAAAAGTGTTATATATTATATATTTAAACAAGTAATATATATATATATAAAAATTTTAAAGTCAATTCCTACTTAGGTCAACAAAGAAAAATTTTATTTTAGTTACTTTTTATTAAATAATTACAATTAATATAAATATGTATATACATATGACAGAATCACAATATTAAGTGGCAAAATAAAAATTAAATTTAATTAATGAATTAATATTTGAAAAAACTGTATTAACATCAAGTGTAATCTACTACAAGTTTAAAAAAATGTATTTGAACTTGAGTGGATGAATAAAAAGTATTTTATTAACGATTGAAAATTTGAAAATATAAAACTAAAATTAATTAATTTAATTTAATTAATTAATTAAATTTAATTAAAAACATAAGTTGGAAATTGTACGTCAAACGTGACAAATGAGGTGCGTTCGTACTATAGCTAGTTATATAAATATTCAGATCTTGATGATTTTTAATTCCGTGAAATAAATTATATCGTTTGCAGATTAATTTCTGCAATAAAATAAGTATCTCGGTCGCTTGACGATTAAACCTCGGAGGCTCCTATAACAAGAAAGCCCCGATTTTTATGGAAATATAAAACTAAAATTAATTAATTAAATTTAATTAATGAATTAATATTTGAAAAACTGTATTAACATCAAGTGGCATCCACTACAAGTTTAAGAAAATGTATTTGAACTTGAGTGGATGAATAAAAAGTATTTTATTAACGATTGAAAATTTGAACAAGATATATAAATATACAGAGGGTGTGAACTAATAGTAGGAATTGAAAAAAAAAATTACAGATATTATAGAAATATTTTATTGCTTAAAATTTACTTCCTCTTACTTTATTTCTTTGACTTTTATAGGTTTTCCAGATAATGTACAGATTATTCCTCTTGTGCATTTTTGCACCAGCTTCTTCTGAGATCATAAACACTAGCACCGGTTCAGTGCAAGGCGTTCCTTCACTTGCTGATGATGTCGAGGCGTACCTTGGAATTCCGTATGCTGAGTCTCCTGTAGGAGAACTGAGGTTTGCTAGGCCAGTGCCGAAGAAAAAATGGACGGATGTTTATAACGCTTCAACTTTAGGCCCGCCGTGCTCGCAAATCAGCATTGAACCTTTCTATTTTATGCCAGATCTAACAAATATGTCTGAAGACTGCCTTTATCTGAATGTGTGGGCACCGACGTCAAAACCATCTGAAGGCTTAAGACCTATCATAATTTATTTACACCCTGGAGCTTTTATCACTGGCTCTGCAAGTATCAATTCACACGATGGATCGCAACTTGCAAGTCGCGGAGATCTTATTGTTGCCACTTTGAACTACCGATTAGGAATGTTTGGGTATTTCTTGTCTTACACAGAAGAAGCAAATGGCAACATGGGAGAATTTGATAAAATAATGGCAATAAAATGGATAAAAGAAAATGCAAAATATTTCAATGGCGATCCAGATAACATAAGTCTCATGGGAGCAAGTGCTGGAGCAGCTTCAATTTCAGAACTTATGCTGACCCCTCTTGCAAAAGATCTTTTCAAAAGGGCAATTGTTATAAGTGGTAGTCTGATGCACCCTTTTTTTGGCGACAATCATAGACTCTTTACAAATTCTGAAAAACTTGCTTCTATAGCCGGTTGTTCCAATGATTCTGTGAATCTAAAGAGTGATCCTTGGACTGTTACCAAATGCTTAAAAAATAAATCAGAAGAGGATTTGGTCAAAGCACAGAAAATACTGCTGATGACAAATCCCTTATTGTTATTTCCTCGAATAGGCGACGAATTATTACCAAAAAGCGCTGTCGAATTATTTCGCGAAGGGAAATTTAGAAAAGACATGGATGTGCTCATGGGCTTTACTGAAAACGAAGGAGGTTTGTTTTTATTTTCCGGAGTACCTCAATATGTGGGATTATACGGTAGAGATGTGAAAACTATGACGAAAATGCGTGCCCTTGCTCTCAGCCGAAGCGCTTTCTTTCTTTCTGGGCAGGATAGGCCCTCTGAACTTATTGACTATTACATGAAGCACGTAAAGAACCGAACGACAATTGGTTATGTGAGGATGGTGGCTAATATTTTAGGTGATTTTATATCGTCGTGCAGTACGATATTTAACGCAGATGTCGTTTCTCTAAAAGGAAATCACGTATATTTGTACAAATTCAATTTTAGATCCGTCTCAACTCCTACAGCAGAATGGGTTGGAACGACGCACTTAGACGACATTCCATACATTTTTGGAAGTCCTTATCATGGAAACTTTACACCCGAAGAAATTGAATTGAATCAACGGTTGATTGACAGGTGGTCTGCATTTTCCAGAACAGGGTATGTTTGTTTTATTATTTCATTTTATTTTTTATATGTTTAAAGAACACAATCCAATGTATTTTAGGTGGGATAAGAACAAACGTACCACTTCTTCAAAAAAAAAATTTTTTTTTTAGCAGTTTCTTTTATTAGATTATTTTATTAGATTATTTTATTAGATTATTACACAAGCGGTTTCTAGCATCTCACAAATTATTAATAATATCTTATGCACATAGAGGACGTTCCATACATTTTTGGAAATCCATACCACAGAAACTTCACGTACGAAGAAATTGAATTGAGTCATCGTCTGATGGATAGGTGGTCTGCATTTGCCAAAACAGGGTTCGTTCTTTGTTTTAATTACGTTTAATTTTTATATTTTTAAAGAACATAGTTCAATGCATTTTTGGAAGAGTAAAAATTTAATAACAGAATGGGTTGGATTGACGTACTTAGACGACATTCCATACATTTTTGGAAGTTCATACCATGGAAACTTCACACCCGAAGAAATTGAATTGAATCAATGGATGATTTATAAGTGGTCTGCATTTCTCAGAACAGGTTTTTTTTTTAATTATTATATATATTTTTATATGTTTAAAGAACACAATTCAATGCCTTTTTTGGTGGAATAAAAAAACATAAGTTCCATTTCTTAATTAAAAAAAAAATAAATAAAAACAAGCGGGAAAAATTCTACCTTACGGCAAAATATAAGATAGTCCACCCACGGCTTTTATCGTTGAGATTGTTTCAGCCAAGTCTAACTCGTGAAAAAAAAAAAAAAAAAAAAAAAAAAAAAAAAAAAAAAAACGTGTTTGTTAGCATAAGCCAGCTTCTCTACTTTAGAATTTAGTCAGCATTCTAAAATTTTCTGTGAGGCTGGCGGAATATATTAGAAACGAACACACCAAGTTTTAAAAAGATTCGGTGACTAGAAATATTTTTAATGATACCCTTTAAGCTATTTTTAATGGTTCAAGACACTTTAACACTTAATAGATAACTTAAAAAAAAAGTAATAAAAAGTTCTATGATAGCAGCTTTTATGATGGATACAGCTAAGAGAAGTTGTTTAACAAATGATGACTTGGCATTAATTGACGGGCTGTTAGAGAGCAGTGGGGTAAAACGGCGGGGGGAGCTATACAAAACACAAGTGCTCTACGAGACCTTTAAAATGAATCCTCACTTGCAATTGAGAGATGGGACTTTAAAAGGGATGCCCCTTTTGCTCCCCTCTGACGGGCCACCCTCGAGAGATACGTGAAAACCGAGAGCGCCAAATGAAGCAGGGGAAAAATACCTTTAGGCGGTTTGCAGCTAATTTAGGTGAAATTTTGGAGCTGTCCGCCCCATAGCAACAGAGAAAAATGGGAAAAACTAAAATAATTATGAGAAATTGAAAAAAATAAATTAGAAAAGTGCTCCTAACGGAAGGGGTGGTTGGGAGAGAAGGAGAGGGAGAGTAGGACCAGACAAAAGGTCTTGACGAGATCAAACTTTTGATACGTTACATGATGGGGTTTGAACACCTTGAATGTCTCCCCCCTTGGGGGGGGGACTCCGTTCCTATGGGAGATAGGGCCTCGGGACCCTCTTAGAAATGACGGCCTCGACGAGTTTAACTTCGTTGGATCCTTTAGAAAAGGTCTACGCCATCTGAGGGGCTTAAAATGGCTGAGAAGGATGGGAAAAACTAAAGTTAAAAAAGAAACAGAGAAAATTGCTTCCTCAGGGAGGGGGGGGGGGGAGTGAGAGGGGGGACCAGACCATAGTGCTTGACGAGATCTATCTATTGATATGTTACAAGAAGGGGTTTTGAGCACTAAAAAGGTCTCTCCCCCGGGGGGGGGTTAACTCCGTTCCAATGGGAGATAGGGCCACGGGACCCCCTTAGAAATGTCCGCCACGACGAGTTTAACTTCGTTAGATCCTTTAAATGGGGTCTGCGCCCGCTGTAGGGCAATTAGGGACTGAGAAAGGAAATACAAACGGAAGTATCGGCATAATAAAGAGAGACATTTGATTTTTAATATCGTCAGTAACAATCATTTGTATAGCTATGTATAAAGGGTGTCCTCCTTTATATATGGAGTGGCTGTGACTTTTCATAAACATGAATTTTACTGTAGACTGAAAGAATTAGCCCTGTGTGTGGCTAATAATAATATGTAATGTAAAATTTTAATCGTGATATAGCTAAATTTGTCGTATTTAAATAAGTAATTGTTATTAATATCAAATTTTACTTTTATGAAATATATTCCATTTATCATGAAAAATACAAAACAATCGATAAAACATTTTTAAATAAAAATGTAGAAAAATCGAACAGAAATTTAGGGGAATCAAACCCGCAACCTCCAGAATCAAGAGCAGTGCTCTAACCATTCGGCCATCAAGTTCACTTCTAGACTTTAACAAAATATCATTAAAATAGGCAAATTAGTTAAATCAATGTTTCGAACGCAGGCGTTTCAATTTTCAATTCACAGTATAAGACTCACTCCATATTTTAGTCTCCTTCGACTGCGCGCCGCCTGATCTTCGTCCGTGAACAGTCCCATTATCTTATTACGCGTGAAGGTTTCGCTAAGAAAAATACAATTTTTCACCTTTCTAACGCAGTTTGTCTAACAATTTTGTGACAAATACTTTACGAGCTATTAATTTTTTCAGTAACTTCAAATGTTTCATTTTCCGAGATTAACCTGTGGCAACGATGGATGGCTGTGACTTTTCATAAACATGAATTTTACTGTTGCCTGAAAGAATAAGCCACCATGTGTGTGGCTAAAAAAATAAAACAGTTTGTTTCTTAGATTATCACAAAAGCTTAACATGTTTTAAAGGATGTTTTAACAATGTTTTTAAAAAACACAATTAAATGCATTTCTGGTGGGATAAAAAACATAAGTACTATTTCTGCAAAAAAGATATTTTTGAAACAGTTTCTTTTATCAGATTATCACACAAGTTTCACATTACAGTTATCTCAAAATTTGTTAATCGTATCTTATGTTTTTATATTATACAAGCAAGCTACGTCCGCTACGCTGGCCAATTTCTCTTAACGAATCTTTAATCAAACAAAATATTGACATTTCATAATTCACTTTTATATTTTAACAGAATAATAAGGCTACTATAATTTGTGACTCGTGCTATAGCCAATATACACGTCAGGACACGTCGCCCTTATCATTATCTTTTTACGCGTGAAGGTTTCGCTATGGTACTGCATTGTGAAATTTGGTAATTTTTGAAATTCAATATTTGGAAAATAGCATAACCATTCGATTTGAAATTTATATTAAGAAATGTCCATTTTTTTACCTTTCAAACGCAGTTTGTCTAACAATTTTCTGACAAATAATTTTCGAGCTATTATTTTTTTTTTCAGTAACTTCAAGTGTTTCATTTTCCGAGATTAATCTGTGGCAAAGATTAGCGAAAAACCCAGTCGTCAGCAACGCATAGCGTTTATATTAAAGAGGATGTTGGAGCAGGGATTGTCACCATCACTTTTGAAATCGGTTCTGTAGTTCCAGAGATTCCATAGAAATTGTAATTTAGAATGATTTTAGAACGCTTTTCGCTCATTTCACCCTTTTAAATTTCGATTTAAAAAAAAAATTATTCTTCGAGGGCATTTACATCTTATAAGTAACTACCATGCTAAATTTCATGTTTCTAGCTCCTTCAGTATAAAAAAAATCGAAATTTTAGATCGTTTTTCGCTCATGCACTCCCCTGGGGGTAGTGGCATCGGCATGAAATATAGCCTATGTTACAGCAGGAACTGTCACCATCAACTTGCCACCATTACTTTTGAAAATGGTTCTGTAGTTCCAGAGATTCCATTGAAATTGTAATTTAGAATGCTTTTAGAACGCGTTTCGCTCATCTCACCCTTTTAAATTTCGATTTTTTTTTTCATTTGTTCTTAGAGAGCATTTACATCTTATAAGTAACGACCATGCCAAATTTCATGTTTCTAGCTCCTTCAGTATAAAAAAAATCGAAATTTTAGAACGTTTTCCGCTCTTGCACCCCTCCCCCCTGTGATAGTGGCACCGATATAAAACATAGCCTATGTTGCAGCAGGGACTGTTACCATAAATTCGCCACCATCACTTTTGAAAATGGTTCTGTAGTTCCAGAGATTCCATAGAAATTGTAATTAAGAATGTTTCTAGGCCACTTTTCGTTCATCTCACCCTTTTAAATTTCGAATTTTTTTAGAATTTGTTCTTTAGAGAGCATTTACATTTTATAAATAATTACCATGCCAAATTTCGTTTTTCTAGGTCCTTCAGTATAAAAAAAATTGAAATTTTAGAACGTTTTTCGCTCTTGCACCCCCTTGTGGTAGTGGCACCGACATAAAATATGCGACATAATCAGCCTATGTTACAGCAGAGACTGTTACCATCAGTTTGCCACTATTACTTTTGAAAATGGTTCTGTAGTTCCAGAGATTCCATTGAAATTGTAATTTAGAATGTTTTAAAACGCTTTTCGCTCATCTCACCCTTTTAAATTTTGACTTTTTTTAGAATTTGTTCTTAGAGAGCATTTACGTTTTATAAATAACTACCATGCCAAATTTCAAGTTTCTAGCTCCTTCAGTATAAAAAAAAAATCGAAATTTTAGAACGTTTTTCGCTCTTGCACCCCTTTGTGGTAGTGGCACCGGCATAAAATATAGCCTATGTTACAGCAGAGACTGTTACCATCAATTTGCCACCATCACTTTTGAAAACGGTTCTGTAGTTCCAGAGATTCCATAGAAATTGTAATTTAGAATGTTTTTAGAACGCTATTTGCTCTTTTCACCCTTTTAATTTTCCAATTTTATTAGAATTTGTTCTTAGAGAGCATTTACATCTTACAAGTAACTACCATGCCGAATTTCATGTTTCTAGCTTCTTCAGTATAAAAATAAATCGAAATTTTAGAACATAAAATATAGCCTATGTTGGAGCAGGGATTGTCATCATCAATTTGCCACCAGCACTTTTGAAATCGCTTCAGTAGTTCCAGAGGTTCCCCCTACAAACAAACAAGCAAACAAACAAAACAATCTTTACTACTTTATAATATTAGTATAGACAGGGCAGAACTTGTACTAGGAAGTTTACCTTATTAGCCTACAAATTCGCAAACTGGAAATGTTTAGTCAAATTTGATACGTATTAGCCAAAACTATCATTACTAAGGCTTCTCTAATCATTACTGTATAAGATATAATCTTCAATTTTTATTCTAATTTTTGTAAGAAATATTACACTATAATCAAAGTTAGGGCATAAATATATTGTATGTTAAATCCACAATATAAATTTTAAAAAAAATTTACTAGTTAAAGATTGTACACATAAGTAAATTTTTAATTATTTACGAAATGTACTTTTAAGTAACAGAAAAAAAACAATCAGTTGTATCTAATCACGGTAAATATATGGTTATATGTTCGTTACATCGATTAAAAGTTGCATCGAAATTGAATTCTTGCATACACTATAGATAAGAATCAAACCGTTAAGATTTTTTAATGTCGTGTAGTTTCGAAACAGGATTGGCATATTTCCGTTTACGTTGAGATTTAATGAAATCAAATATTAATTTATTTATATTTACAGGGCCAAATTACCTATATGAAAATTTAGAAATACCGTGGTCATGAAAATTTTTATCTCATGCGCAGAAAAAATAGTTCGCCAAATGATTTGCCAAAACAAATAAATTTGCGAAAATTTTATGATTTATTCGCATTTGGAGCATTAACGAATAGTTAGTGCAGGCCCTGATACAGGGAGTCCCAAATGTCCGTTCACCTTTATTAGCAATTAAATTTTGAAAAAAAAGGAAATGGATTGCTTAGATCGTTGCAAAACTGCCGATATGACAGCTTCGTGAACAAGATAAAAATCGATAGAGAAAAAACAGCAAAATTAAATATTAATTACAGTAAAATTAATTATACAAAACTTAATTTAAATGTATTATAACATTCAGTCTAATATTTAGCTTGTTAAAAATAATTTACAGAAAAAAAAGTGAGGTCTGTGGAGATTATGGTTACGAACATAGAATGTACATAATGTAAAAATGCAATTTTAATAGAATACCAGAGGAACCTGCAAAGAATTCGCACTCCGATGCCACGCCCCCTCCGTTGTTAAAAAAAAATTGAATAGGTGTATGTTATTTGTAAACGAAATAAAGAAGAAAAAGCCGATTTTTTTTACAAAATGTTGTAAAAAATGGAATACAGTTACAATCTAGAGTACTTTGTATACAATATTGGACGTTAGAATGCAAACGTCTCATATTTACTGCATTTCATTTTCGATGATTGATACAAAAATTTTGTTAGATTTTGTAACTCTCCTTCTGGAACTCTCCGTACCTAGACCCTCCTGCTCCTCAGTGGGGCAGGGTGGCTCAAGCACTCCCCCAAATCTTTTAACGATATTTCAGTATGCAATGTCAGATGTGGGTAAAAAATCTAATCCAATAATACCTCATTGATCGTTGTACGCTACATGAAGTAAACTAAAATATGCTTTCTGTAGAATATGGGATGCAAAGAATTTATCATTCACTTACAGGGTCACTCAAAAAAATTTGATTACATAATGGTTTACGGGAAAAATTGTTTGCAGCGTATTTTAAAAATGTTCCACTACTTCAAATGTAATGAAATTTATATACATTATTGAGGTGCACTACACGATGTTTACTGTAAAATATCAGGTGCATAATGGTTATCGTTCATGTACAGAGGGAAACAAAAGATTTCGGTTACAGTACTGTCTATATGAGCAATAAAAGCTAGAGGTGAGTTTTCCGATGTGGTGAATTTTTGCATATTACACTGAAAAAAAAAAATTGTTGATTTTACAGTATAATACTGCATCCCAGCTGCCAGTATTATACCAGTAGTATACACTACCGCGCATGCGTGGCAGTGTATTACTGCTTATTTTACTGTTTATTACTGTTAATTTTATGGTATAATACTGGCAGCTGGGATGCCAGTATTATACTGTAAAATCAACATTTTTTTTTTTTTTTTTTTTTTTTTGCAGTGTACGTAGTGTGTATGAATTCTATACATCATATACTGGACTACTCAAAATAATTCGTAAGCATTACTGTGTATGAGCGTTAATTTCTTAAAGTTGTTTTTTAATTCAGTTAAACATTTTCCAGTTGAATTACATTTAGTATATTATTAGAGTTTTGTAAACTATAAAATAAGTCATATACAGGACTACCCAAAGAACCGGATAAATTGTCGTCTATAGGTAGTAATTTCTGAAAGTACGTTTTCAGTTGTGTTGTGTGTTTTCTTTCCTGCATAAAATTTTAATTTAATATGAGGAGTGCGTAAAAATCTGTAGATAATATAGAGGGCGCTACAAAATTATTCGAGTGCATTTCCGTCTATTGGTGGAAATTGCTGAAGGTGAATTTCCGACTGTGTTATGAAACTCCGTTTTGTAACTAAGCTAAAATTTAGCACACAATGTAGTGTATATACAGATCTATAGATCACATACAGGGATGTATAAAAGAATTTGACTACGTACCTTTCCGGCTACATACGGTAATAGCTGAAATCTGGTTTCACCATTTTAAACGAGGAGGTTCCGTCGCAGTATTCTGGGAATGTTGAAAAGTGTTTCATAATATATGCTTGATGGATGATTTTTTTTCTTGTTTTTACTCTTAATTAAAAAAAAAACAGATAGTCCTGAAAATATATGTTTCTGCAACACTGATCCTCTTCGGTACTAAAAAATGACGTAATCAACAGAATATTTTATGAAATATCCAATTAAAATTTTATTTTTGCATTAACATTTACGAGTTTGAATTTTTCCTCTTTCCCTGTGCAATTCTTAACGTAATTGATTCATGAGGAAAATGCCATATAAAAAAGGTTCATCGCAAGACAATGCAAAGGTTCCACAGACGGATTTGTCTTATAAATGCTTGCATTTATGAGTATTTGTGTGCTACAATATAGCACATGTGCAAGCAGCATTAATGTAATGATTACAGAAGCGTGTAATTACGGCCTTGAAAATGAGTAATGCAATTAAGTATACACACATTCTATAATAAATATCTTTGCTGGATATGTGTTTATCAGTGTATATCTAATGGTTGGGAGTTGTGATGCTTCTTAGCACTAGAGAAGATTTCTCCTACAGATATCAGACAGGGATTTTACGCTGAAGAAAGTCAAGTGATATTGTCTTTACGCCACTCGAATACAAGTATAGAAGTAGACAGTATGACGGTTTTAGTAGGCTAATTTTGAAGTTTACTTGAGGGGGGAGGGGGGGGGAGTGAATTCACGTGCCCAGATTTCGCTAACCGTTTCTGTGGTTCGCAACCTAGGTCACTTCAATCAAAAGCTCCATGCACGACAATTTTTTTTAATATAACATTGTAAAAAAGAATATAGAAATGCAATAAATAAAATATAATTAAAAATACAAAAGTAAGCTTCTACCCCAGCTTTTTTTTTTAATTAAAAAATTGAATATATATATATATATATATATATATATATATATATATATATATATATATTATTTTTTTTGTGAGGAGATTCTAAACCTCCTTTTAGAATCATTTTTAACACTTTCCAACCTAGTTGAAAAGTGTTTATGACTTCGGTGTTTTACTGCCGTATGGCCGTCTGTCGACCGTCTGTCCGTGCTCTAACTCCCGTAAATATGCTCGGATTGCCCTGCAATTTTTATATGTTATTGTCGTTATCTATAGCATGTTTCCTATTTCATATGAAGTGTGTAGCACTTATAGTTTTTTACAGGGACACTCAAAAGAATTCCGTTACATTACGGTCTATGGAGAAAAATCATTTGCGGTTTATTTTAATGATGTTACACAATTTCAAACACATTGTAATTGATATATATCACTAAGGTGCATTACAAGAAGCTTAATATGGAATAGGATGTGCATAGCACTTATAGTTACTTTACAGGGACAGTCAAAAGAATTGCGTTACATTACGTCTATGGAGAAAAATCGTTTGCGGTTTATTTAAATAATGTTTCACTATTTTAAACGCATTGAAATTTATATCTATCACTAAGGTGCATTACAAGAGGCTTATACAGAATATTGTGTGTATAGCAGTCATCGTTCAATTACAGGGACACACAAAAGAATTCTCTACTGTCTGTTAACAATAATTCCGGGAAGTGCGTTTTAAGTTGCTGAACGCGATTTTAATTTCAACTCACTTTTTGTCTATTACTTGGTGTGTATAAATTCTGTAGATAATATACAGGGCAGCACAAAAGTTTGCGAACATATTTCCGTTTATTGACAGAAACTCCAGAAAGAGAATTTTAAACTGTGCTACGCGTTTCCTAACTAAACTAAAATTTAGCAACCTATGTAGTATATAAACAAATCTATAGATCATATACAGGGCTGAATAAAAGTATTCGGATATTTTTCCGAATATTGTATATGTTGGAAATTCCTGAAATTACGTTTTTAAATATGTTGTCCGTTTTCCAAATTGTTTACTTAGATGTTATCTTTCAGCTTGTTAAACGGTAATGATTTGTAAAATTATTTTGGAAGCGTTGGAAAGTGTTACATAATTTATGCTTGACGCATGATTTTTCGTTCTTGTTAAACATATGAACGCCGAAGGAAAACTGAATTAAATTTTTCCTTTACGAGATATTGTAGGAAGCAGCCCCTCCCCATCTCTAATTAAAAAACCTTAGTATGGTTTTCTCTTAATGGTTTAATTATTTTAAGCCATTTGAGAAGAATACATTTTACTGCTTTTTTTCTTTTTTTTTTAATCATTGTAAAAAAAGAAGATTTAGTCAATTAAATTTCAAAATTCAGAAAGACGCAATCGCATTTCCTTGCCTCCCTTGGCGGCATCCATATAAGCCAAACAAGAAAGAAAAATCATGCTTCAAGCATAGATTATGTAAAACTTTCCAACGAACTCAGAATACTGTAACAAAACTTCACCGTTTAATAAGGTGAAATATAATGTCTAAGTAAACAATTTGGAAAATGCATAAAATATTTGAAAGCTCAATTTCGCCAACTACCATGTTTAGTCGGAAAATAATTCAAATTATTTTGTGAAGCTTGGTATAAATATGATCTATCGGTTTGTAAACATACTATACATATATTCTGCTAAAATTTAGTTCAGTTAGGAAACGCTTAACACATTTTAAAATTCCCTTTTAGTTATTTCCGTCAATAAGCAGAAATGTATTCGAATTCTTTTGTACAGCCCTGTATATGATCTATATAGTTTATACACACCAAGTAATATCAAAAAGCTTGTTACATTTTAAAAAAGCATACCACTACTGAAAACGTACTTCCAGTAATTAACGTTCATAGACAATACCGTAACCGAACACTTTTGTGTGTCCCTGTGTATTAATAATAAATGTTATGCACACCACATTCAACAGTAAGCATCTTGTTCTGCACCACAGTAATATATATCAATTTCAATATATTTAAAATAGTCTAACTTTATTAAAATACATTGCAAACGATTTTTCCCTATATACTATGTATAACGGAATATTTTGAGTGTCCCTGTAAACAAGCTATGAATGCTACACACTCCATTTTCAATACCGAACATGCCATCGTAAAGCTCAATAACATTATTAATTACATAGCAATCAGACTATATTTACGGAAGTTAGATCTCCAATGGCCAGATGGAGACACAACCGAATTCATAAACACTTTTCAACTATGTTGGAAAGTGTTAAAAAGTTAAAAGCAAAATAATATTTTACCCAGTAATATATATATATATATATATATATATATATATCAGATTGATTTAATCAGATATTGATTAAATAATATATATATATATATATATATTTAATCAATATATATATATACATTTTAATCTAGTAAAATATAATATAACCACAAACGAAAATATATAATAACCTCTTCCCATTTACCAACTATTCTAAAAAGCGTAATTTAACTATTAGAAACCTCATAAAGTAATATATTTTAGAGATTTAAAGAAGTATTTATAAACAAGTGGGTAAGTGTGATCGTAGATCGCACATAGGGTTTCGTTTAATATTCATTTCAAAACACTTTATCCTTTCTTTAATAAATCCAAATAAATTTCATTTAGCAACAAAACAAAAAGGCATGTTTTTTATAAAGTAAATATTTACCGGTCTATTTTTCTTGTTTTTTCGAATATCCGAACCGGCCCGATTGCGGGCGAAGCCCGCTATTATACTCTGTCATAATAATATCTGTCATCTGGACTAAATGTGATATTAAAAAAAAATCATTTCAAAATTAAACATGTTGTACACCTTCAAAATGTTAAAATATGTGAATATTTCCATAATCGGGTTTTTATCATGATTCAATACGTTCCTCAAACTCATATATTTACTATTCTCTATTACTCATATTGATATTAGCTTTGTATTATTCTCAAACATTTGAAAAATCCGTTAAACTTCCAATATGACTATGATAGAGATGAGTAGGATTAATTTTCTTTTTAATTCTCTAATGACGTGATATTAATCTGCTTTCTGTACATACACATACTCATACTCCTTGTATTATTGAGAAATGTACGAAAATTTCCGTTTTATTACCAATATGACGTCATATTAATCTTTTTTTCAATGGGTGAAACTTTTTATTTCATTTTCATTTTTCATGTGGAAATCTTTCAATAGAAAATTAATTATTGTAGATAGAATTTTATACTGGATTTTTAACTGCTATAGCGAAAAATAGTTAAATTTAATAGGAAAATGCTGTTAAAATTTTGGGTTTTTATCTCTCTATATTAAAATATACGATTTTTTCAAATTTTAATATTTTGAGCTTCATAGTAGGTATTTAGCTATAAGTAAACAAATTTTCATGCCTGTAAGTTATATAGTTTCTGTGACGGACAGACAACGGAGCGCGAGTAATAAGAGTTTCGTGAGATGAACGAAACCCTAAAAACAAAGATTTATTTTCTTTCTACTCATTTTCAAAAACGTTTCCGAGTAGTTTTATGGTGTATTGATCAGTTTTCTCATCTCAGAATATAAGTTTTTCAGATGCTATCCATTTTCAAGTAAACATTTTCAAGCTCAACAAACATGTTTATAAATAAACATGATAAATTAACAGCTTTAACTCATTAAAGCCTACTGGTACCATATGGTACCGAGATAGCTACCCTCTATTTTGTTGTTTGTATACCAGTATATTTTAAGAGAAATATTCTCTTTATCTGATAACAGAAACTCCGTAATAAAAAGAGACTAAAGTTGCTATTTTAAAAAATTGGTATGAAATGCATTTTTTGCATTTTAAAGAGAAAAATAATTCCGGCTTTAATGGGTTAATATTAATATTAAAATTAATATTATTTTGTTACTCTTGCACTTTGTATAAGTTCAATTATGCAAGCATCCAAAAAACCGATATTTCGGTTTGAGAAAACTGATTAATGCACTTTAAAAACTACTTGGAAACGTTTCCGAAAATCTGTGGCAGCAAAAGAAACTTCGTTTTTATAAAAGTTTCTTTGAATCTCGAAAATATATTAGTTTCTGACCATTCTAAAGATAAAGAACGATTTTCAGAATCGTAAGTAACTCGGAAGATTTTATTGTATAGTTTCATATTTTGTTATGTTATATCTTCGTAGGTTAAGAAACATTTGTCTGTTTTTATATACACTGCAAAAATGACCAATGTTTCTTGTTTTATGAAAATATACTATAACCACAAACGAAACTATAATATAATCTTCTGAGTTACCCGAAATTCCGAATAGCGTGTTCCATTGTATTTTGAATCTCCAGAAACCAATACATTTCCAAAATTTAAAGAATTATTTATAAAAACGAAGTATTTTTCTCTGCCCGTATTTTTCAGAAACGTTTCCGAAGGGTTTTTATAGTATATTAATTAGTGTCCTCATCCCGGAATACCTGTTTTTCGAATGTCATCAATTCTCGAGTAAACGTTTCCAGCCGCATAAGTTAATTTATACATGAAAGAGTAAAGAAATAATCTTAATTTTAATGTTATTGTTAACGCTGTTAATTTTGCATGCTTGTCTGTTAAACATATTTTTTGAGCATGGAAATGTTTTCTTGAGAACTGATAGCATTCGAAAAACAGGTATTCTAGGATGAGGACACTAATTAATATACTATAAAAACCCTTCGGAAACGTTTCTGAAAAATACGGGCAGAGAAAAATACTTCGTTTTATTAAATAATTCTTTAAATTTTGGAAATGTATTGGTTTCTGGAGATTCAAAATACAATGGAACACGCAATTCGGAATTTCGGATAACTCAGAAGATTATATTATAGTTTCGTTCGTGGTTATAGTATATTTTCATAAAATAAGAAACATTGGTCATTTTTTTTACAGTGTAGAGAGTAGAAAGGATCACACAAAATAATCTAAAGGTGGTTATGCTGACAGTAGACGGTATCTCAATCAGGGCGCCATTTCGGGGGGGCTGGGGGGTGCAACCGCCCCCCCCCCAAGGAATTTGAAATTTCAGAAAATTTATCAGTTATCATAGGTTAGACCAAAAAAAAAAAAAAATCTAAATATGATCAAAAGCTAAAATAACATCAGATTTCACAGATTTGATTACAATAAAAAAAACTAGTCTGATGTGCCAATCACAAAACTTTCTTTTATCTCATACAGGTTTCACATGCACCAAAAACAAATCAGCACCAATTTATATTAAGGTCTAACTGAATCTAAAGTTTTATTAAATTATCTGCGTTAGTTCTAGAAATATAGCTATCGTGAAAATCGTGCAAAATGTAGCATAGCAGCGCCACCTGGTGGGCTATTTATACCAAATCGTAATTAACGTCTATTTTTGTCAAGGTCTAACGGAATCCGAAGTTTGGTGAACTTCTGTGCATTAGTTCTTGAGATATAGCTATCGTAAAAATCATGAAAAATGTACCATAGCAGCGCCATCTGTTTGGCGAGTTACATCAAAAACTAATCACCACCCATTTATATCAATGTCTAACTGAATATAAAGTTTTATCAAATTCTGTGCATTAGTTCTTGAGATACAGCACCCACAAAATTTTTGTCACATTCAGACACTGAGACACACATTTTCTAAAAATAGTCCTGTTGTGTTCAGGACCTTTTAAAACGTACAAATCCGTCGAAAACCGGAAGTGGTAAATATTCATAAATCCAATACCTTTTTCTTGTCAAGATAGAAGAAAGTAATAAACATTTAATAAACACTTTAAACATTGAAATGTTTTCTAAAGCCTTGCTATTGCAACATTCTATAAGTGAGACATTTATCATTATTGAGAATTTTGGCTAGTTTTATAAATATATGTGAGAAAAAACTCTATGAATTGCTTTTGAGCTGTGTACAGGATGATTAAAAGAAAACTCGTCACCCCCAAAGTTAGAATTTTAGTGATAAATTCTCTCTTTAGCCAAAAATTTATGGGGAATTTTTTTTCGGGGGGAGGTGGGGGGTATGGGGGAGGTGTATTCAATTTCCTAATTATGTGATTTGTTAATTTTGTTTTATTAGTGCCACATTATATTTGCTCCATTCGTTATAATGCTTTTAAATCATTTGCTTTATTAAATGATATTATATATATATACAGTATGCTCTTAAAAATCTCCACAGCCTGACACTAGAGTCCTGTCCAGAATTGGTTGTAACCGACCCGAATCCTGACTTTAACTCGACAGACTTCAAGACGAATCCGAAATAATCATACCTGAACCCAAAGTGAAAGAAAATGAATGTATACTTTAATACATTTATGGGAAAGTAATCTACAAGTTTACCGTTTATGTACAAAAAATAACACATATATACACCCATTAATATTCAAATATACTATAGTTTTTTCATTTGAAAATTATTCAGAACCTCCTTTTGTATAATCGGTTCATCTCGAACCCGATTCGAAAGAGACAAAGCATAACCCAAAGAGTATAAAGTTTACTCGACCCGAAAAAAAAAAAAAAATGAATCAACCAAACCCAAAACGAAATGCATTTCGGGTAGCCGATGCAGGACTGTAATTTCCAGTAAACCGGAAACGTCCAAAAAATTTGCATTGACCCCAACCCCATCCGAAATGAAAGAAAATTAATCCATATTCCAATATGATTTGGAAAAGTAGACTATAATTATATCTCTAACAACAATTTTATCTTTTATGTAGGAATTTTTTTTTTTCCATCTGAAAATATTTAGGATTTCTTTGAAAACTCGGGCAATACGAACCCGACTCAAAATAGTGAAAACCCAACTTGAACCCGAAACAATTAATCCTTTGATAACGGGCCAGGATTGACTACTAATTTTGCATTCAATCGTTCTACAATTTCAAAAAAAAAAAAAAAAAAATCCTTGTGACAGATTTCTCTTGAAAATATCCTAATATGACAGATTTCAAAAAGTCGTACTAATAGAATAAAAAATAGTCCACTGGAACATATATTTCCCTATCGTAGTAAAATTTTCCAAGTCAACCTGACTCGCAATAAAAATAAGTCGCGTCAACCCGGCCCGATCCGTACTGCAGATTGGGTCGTGTTGCCTCACTCAATGCTGGAGCAAGGGACCTGAGACCAAGGGTTTTGCAGATTTCTGAATTGTACAGAATTTAGATCATAGTCTGAAGAGGATGGCAGAAAATGATTGCGGAAAATTTTTACTGACAGAAAATCTTTAATGAAAATTTTCTTATACCTATGGATTACAACATTTGCAAATTTCGTAACTTCTTGATGGTGTTCGTGTGCTGATTATCTCGTGACCGATTGAATTTCACAAGTTTTTTCATGATTGTTTCTTTTTTTTTTTGTGATCATTTTCCAAAATTCGCTATTTTCTGTGAATCATTGACGGAATTGATTTTTTCGACCATTTGTTTAAATTCGCGACATTTTTTGTCAACTGATCGACGAAATTCGCTATTTGTTTTCGTCATCTTTTGACGAAATTCACGACTCTTTTCTACGATCGTTTGTTGAAATTCGGGAGTCTTTTTCCGCAACCGCCTGACAAAAATTGTTATTTTTTTGCGCAATCTTTGACGAAATTCCGATCGTTGACGAATTTTTTTCCACCATTTGTCGAAATTCACGACATTTTTTTTGGCAACTGATCGACGAAATTCGCTATTTATTTTCGCAATCTTTTGAGAGCAATTCGCGACTCTTTTCTACGATCGTTTGTTGAAATTTGGAAGTCATTTTACGTAACCGACTGAGAAAAGTAGATTTTTTTTTTTTTTTTTTTGATCGATCTTTGACAAAATTCCACTTTTTGCGCGATTCTTTGACTAAATTCGTGACTTTTTTTTGTTTTTTGTTCAATCTGTTGACGAATTTCGCGATATTTTTCCGCAATAGTTATACTAAATTTGCGTTTTTTTCCGCAACCGATTGGCGAAAATCTCTATTTGTTTCAGTGATTTTTGGGGAAATTCGCAATATTTTTCCACGGTCGTTTGAAAAAGTTAACGATTTTTTCCGTGACCAATTAACTATTTTTTCTAATTTCAATTCGTAAAATTCGCGATGTTTACCGCGATCGGTAGACGAATTGCTTTTGCTTAAAAAAAGAAGAAAAAATCGCGCACTACCACTAAAATTAAAAATATATTTGCTGAAGAATCACATGTTTGTGAAAGAAGTTAAGATAAGAAGGCAAAATCTCACACTGCATTTATTATTTTAGGGTGTTGTTCTATTTTGTGCATTCATGCACGATACTTAAACCCCTGTGTATAAAAAAAAAACTCCCCTCCACAAGAAACTCATAAAATGGTGCCCCTGCAGTAAAACCTGCAAAGAAGGAGTTGAAAAGGACTGTAAAAAAGCTCCATTTTAGACGGGTCTCCATCTTAGCAAGTATAATTGTATGGCGTTTTTTTCGTCGAAACTTGATTTTTTTTACCCGTTTGAGAAATATTTATGTTATAGATAGGTTTCGCTTAGAAACATTTCACTGTAATACACATATGCTCTTCAGAAGTGCTTTATAGAAAGGAGGTTTTAACAGTCTTAAAGAAAAAAAAACCGGTACCTGTCTATAACTGAAAACTTTCATAATATTTTAAAATTCTACTTGTTAAGACGAAAACCTGTCTAAAACGGAAAGTTTCAGAGGTCACTATAGATTCCGTATTAGAAGTATTGCTGTCTCTGTATATATGATTCAGTAAACGTTTCTCGTTCGGAGAGGTTGCGGGGGGAGGGGGGGGGGGGTACAGCCCCCCGAACCCCACCCTTGGCTATACCACTACCTTAAAAAAAACTTTGCCCCCCCCCCCCCAAGAAAGTACTGAAATGGCGCCCCTGATCTCAATCGCCTTCCTTGGTACTGGACCTTCAGCTGGGACAAGGAAATGTTCAATTAAATCAACAAGCACTTCTAAAACAAGTCGGAAATTGTACGTCAAACGTGACAAATGAGGTGCGTTCGTACTATAACTAGTTTTATAAATACAGTGAAACTTCTTTTAAAGGCCACCCCTATTCAAGGGCCACCTCTGTTAAGGGCCAATATTTTTAGGAACGAAAAATTTTCCCATAGACATAATGTTAATTCTACTCCTATTAGGGGCCGCACCTACCCCTCATAAAGACCATTTTTTTTTCAAATGTGCCTTAAATCCTAAATAGTTGTATTGAAATCCTGAACCAAAATATGAGTTCATCAAATAACTGCACTTGCAAGAAAGAAGGCAGGGGGAGATGGGGAGGATTTGTGACAGAATGCTATAAGGATTTATCAGAAGATTGGGAGAAAATAATTATAGATGAAATGCATACAGGTACAGCATAAAAATGCATTGTTTTAAATTTAAAAAAAAGTGTTATTTTTTTTTTAACTTTCAAAAATTTTTATTTCACGAGTTCAATTTGATTCGGATAATGATAATGAGTCTGTTGAATCTGCATCTGTGAATATATCCTGTCAGAAAACGCTAACAGAAATAAATAAACTAATATCTCATTCTAAGGCATTAATAAATGATGCAAATTTAAGTAATTTGTTCCATAAAGTAGAAGAATCAGTAGAAAGCAAAACTGTCTGCGAAAAAATTATGAAAATTAAACAAACTTCAATAGAAAATTTTTTCAATCATGTGTAGAGTTTGAAAATGTTAATAAATGTGTTTTTTCACCTATACAGGTTTTGATTTCCTTATTTTATTTTTTTGTCCCTGCTATTCAAGGGCCACCCCTCATAAGGGCCAATTTTCAATGGAACGGCAGGTGGCCCTTACAGAGAGGTTTCACTGTATTCAGATCTTGGTGACTGTTGCACTCTTATGCAAAAATGCATGAATACAAAATTTATTTTATGTGCAGATTTTCATATTATAGATATTAAGTTTATTTTATGAAATTAAGTTTCAATACACTTTTACAAACAATTAATTACAATTCTGTTACACTAAATTTATACTATGCGCAAAGATCCAATACAAGACAATGTTAAAAAATCATCGTTATTATTTCAATGAAAAAATTTATTATATCATCCGTTAATATGATAGGATTAATTTCCGTAATAAAATATAAGTACATTTTAAGTTGACAACATTTATCTTTTGTTGACATTTACTGAAAATTCCGGCATTGAAAATTTCAAAACTTGAAATCCATATTTAAACTATTTTTCCATTTAATATCTATTTCTCCAGAAACATCTATCGAAAAAACTGTCGGTAAATTATATAATTGCTATAATTAAACAATTTTAGTACACAAATTCGGTTTTTAAATTCAGTAATCTTAGAATCATTACCTGTCATGGGATATCATTGAATTGCATACGTATGATGGGATTTAATAGAATAAAGAACATTTTTATTAATATCTGTTTAAGTTTTTGTTTTCATTCGATTTTCATAAAATTGTAAATGACTCGACAAAATTCTGCAACGATTATCTATATTAAATTTCAAACCATTCGGTTGGGTAGTTTTTGCGATGTTATATGCGAACAGTCAGATGGACGGACGTACCAGACGACGACTATAGGTGCTACGTATTTATATAATTACGAACGCACCTGAAAACACGGTTAAAATGAGTAATTTCTACGCAACAGCTCATTTTGATGTAATATTTAAGTATTTTTCTTATTGCAAACGTATTTTTTAAAACTTAGTTTGGCATTTATTGCTGGATATATTTAAAAAGAACTGGATGCTTACTCATATTTATCTTATAAGCTTCAATAAAACTTAAAACTTAGAAAAAAAATTTAGTCGTGTTCGCGCTAGTGTTCTTTACAATGTTAGTAGCACTAAGAAATAATTACTAAGTAGCATGTTATTATTATTATTTTTATATTATATTTTGAAATAACTGAACTTTTAGAGACAGTTTTGGACATTTTCAGATAGTAGAAAATACTGGTCTTGTTCAAAATCTGTTTTGGATATCTCAATCTCCAAGCCTGATTGAACAAACCGCTAGTGTTAGCGCCACTAAAAACAAATTACTAATTTGCATATCAATTTTTTTTTTCAATAACTGAATCTTTAGGGACAGTTTTGGTCATTTTTAGGTAATACAAGATACTGGTACTGTTACAAATCTGTTTTCGATATCTTAATCCTCAAGTCTAACTGAAAATAAAACAACCATATCTAGACTGTAAAAAAGATAAATGTTTCTTAATCTTGGAAAATATAATGTAACCACGAACGAAACTATACAATAACCTCTCCCGACTTACCCACTATTCCAAAAAGTATTCTTTATCGTTAGGAAACTCATAAACTAATATATTTTAGAGATTTCAAAAAGTATTTATAAAAACAAAGTTTCTTTTGCTACCGCTGATTTAAGGAAACGTTTCAGAGTTGTTTTTATAGATTATTGGTGAATTATTTCAACCCAGAATATAGATATTTCGAATGCTACTCATTCTCAAGTAAACATTTTCATATTCAGCAAACATGTTTTACATAGAAACATGATAATTTAAAAGTACTGATATTAACATTAAAATTAATATTATTTCGTTACTCTTGCATGTAAATTCAATTACTCAGCTGAAAATGTTTAATTAAGAATTTATAGCATCCCACTAGATTTTCTAAATTAAAAAAGAACATTTTTCGAAATCATGCATAACTCGAAAATGTTATTGTATATTTCAGCTCACGTGTTGTATCATATTTTCGTATAGATTAAGAAACATTTGTGTATTTATACAGTGAACCGATGTGCTACATCTAACATTTTATAACAACTAGCAGGCTACGCCAGCTTCGCAGGTCAATTTTTCCAAACAAACCTCGAATGATTAAAACATCTTTTAGTTCCACCTTCCATTGTCAGGGGAGTCATTCTGTTCTAAACAAACCTCTTTCCGAACGAACCTCCGGCACGTGTCCTGCCTACGGCACCATATATTCAAATGCCACTTACCGCTGCCAGGGGGGGGGGCAGATACCTTTAAGACATGCCTTTAACATTAGCTTTAACAGATACCTTTTACATTAGATACCTTTAATATTAACGCGATATTTAAATTAAGACTGAATCCCCTCCCCCCCCCCTCTCAATATTTAACGAATGATCTTTAAGATTAACAAATATCGGTAACTTTTGAAACAGAAACAAAATGGCGCATTTTCTTGGTTTGACTTCGCACTTTATTTTATCTCCTTTTCAGAAGGTCTGGGTCAGTTTTTTGGAAATTTGAGAAAAATTATTGGCCGATTTTTACAAAAATTGGATTTTCGGATGCAACAAATTTTTCTACATATGTTTGGTGAGTTTTAAATCGGTACTTCAAATACCTTTCTTAATATTCGCAAATTAATGAAAACAAATCACTCATTGACATCAGTAAAAGAGAAATAACCGCTTTTCCGCCGCCACATACCTTACCTTTTTATATATATAGATATCTGATGTAAATAGCTTCTATTGGAAAATTGACCTTTAGTTTTTCTATACAGTTCATTAACACATATACGTTTTTCACCTTTTAGGAATCCCAATATAGCCGGACAAGTGCCGTGGCTTCGGTACAGTTATCATACTCCTGTTTATCTATATATTGGACAAGAGGAAGAAAGCATTCGACTGAGACCAAACGAACGATGTGAAATATGGCGTAAACGATTCAATGCTGACATCGATGCTGAATTAATAAGAAATTTCAGTAATTCTGAAATAAAATAATGAAAAATTGTAATTTAAAAATAAAATTTTCCTTATAATGATTTGCTTTGATTATTCAATATTTATTGCTTTTAAATACCTCAAATGTTATTATTTTCCTTGCATATTGTGACTGATTTGAAATAGTTTTAGATTTAAATAGACTACTTCTCTAGCCATAAACTGTAAAAAAAAAATCTGTTGATCAACAGATTTCTTTTTACAGGAGTTTCTTACTACAGGAGTTTCTTTACAAGAGTTCCGTTTTACAAGAATGTATTTTTTTAAATATATCTCATAATAAACGATATACACATTTAATATAACAGCTTGATAAACCATATTTTATTTTAATATTTTTAAATCTACAATAAATTCAACAACATTTATAATTTAACTAGCAGGCTACATCCGCTTCGATAGTCGATTTTTCCCAACGAACCTCGAATGATTAAAACATCTTTTAGTTCCAACTTCCACCGCCAGAGGGCTCATTCTGTTCTAAACAAACCTCTTTTCGAACGAACCTCCGGAACGGGTCCCCGCTGCCTACGGCACCGTATAGCAGGCATGCTGCGCATGTCCTGCAAAAATAAATTAGTTGCAATTTCTACCACCAGGGGGCGCCAGATCTATATATTTTTTACATTAACGCGGTATTAAAATTACGACCGAACTCCTCTCCCCCCCTCCCTCAAAATTTAACCAATGACCTTTAACAAAGAATGTACGGTGTAATTTAGCTACCTTCGTACTTTCATATAAAAATGGGTACTTTTCCAGTATAGGTGCCTTGGCTTTTTTTTTTAAATTCAGAATGTGAGATTTGTTGCCAAATGATGCAAACTACTATGAAGACAAACCTAATGAACTTTTATGCTTGCTTATATGGTATTTCTTCAACAAGATGCATTAATGTTTGTTATTTCTGAAGCGAGACAAACAAAAAAGAGCATTAGTTGTTTTTTATCTGCCTAAGAATAATCATTTACTCCAAAAATCTTAGCATACCTTAGAACAAAGACACCAGAGAAGAAAATTAATTAAAGAGAGCTTTTTTTTTTAAATAAATAAATAGATTTTATCCAACAACCTTGAAGTACCACATATAAAGTTAAAATTTCCAAAACTTTCCAATACTGTTTTTGAAAAAATATTTTTCTTACGTTTTATATAACAAAATATCCCTTTTTCAAATTCAATATTAGTTGCGCAAGACTAATTTATTAATATAAAACATTTTTATTATTACTTGGTTAATTTTAACACAATTATCCTAATTATTAAATAATTCATATGAGTCGTAATTTTCCAACTAAGTGAAAAAGTCTTCATACCAAGATTCGAACCAGGGACCTCTTGGCTTAAACTGCCAATGCTCTACCAACTACGATATCATGGAAGAATCTGGAGAACAGATTTTACCCAACGCAACTAACTTTATTTATCATGGCATCTGGTCTTTTATCTGAAACAACTCAAAAGATTTATTCTGTTGAGCGTAGAAAGAATGAATAGCCAATGCAATTTAAGTCATTTAAACACAATCGTAGCAAAACGTTACCGTTTTCTGAATGAAAATGCATATTTTCAGTCGAATTTCTTTAAAAAGGACGTCATTTTCAGAGGTGAAAATATTTTCTCCCATTCAAAATTTGACTTCTAATTTCAGATCTTGTGGAATGAAAAATCTCTGAAAATGATGTCATTTTGACCCAATTATAGGAAAATCTGGCAATTTCAAGCTTTCAAATGCATGCTTTCTTTGATAAATCATGACATTTCACATTTAAGGCTATTGACAACCTTGATGGGTTTAAACGGGGCCTCCGAGATGTCGCTGTGTGTCCTACACCGGTGTAGGACACACAGCGACATCTCGGAGGCCCCGGTTTAAACACCATCTATTCAATTTGAAAATATATTTTTGCATTAGTTATGATGAGAAAATGGCATCAATAGAGATATAATAACCCCCATTATTTCTTTTATTCCGCAACATAGGAAGTAACCCAATTACCACGATTCTGAAGAAATATTAAAAAATTTTTGAATTAAAAATATAATAACAGTTTAAAAAATAGATAACGCTGGCTCATCTACAAATAAACAGCTTTTGGTTTAAAAAAAAAAGAAATGTGAAAATTGATTCAGTAGACAGCATAGGACTGAAGATAATAATAATAAAAAAAAAAGCATCTTGTATTTTAAATCTATAGATACCTTGAAACTCTATAGACATGAAAATCTACAAACCCTCAAAATCTGATCATAACTTTTTTCGTCTGACTTTGAACCAAGTATACGGTATAAAGAAGGCATACTCATTTGCTTAAAATGTGTGATGTCAACCACAAGAGGGCGCTATGATTTTTCTGACCAGAGCAAACACTGAACCAAAACTAAAGTCTGACTCTGACCAATCCGCTAGCGCAGAGGTTTCCAAACTGGGGTACATGGTAGAATATTTGGGGGTACGTGAAAATTTCATTGGTAATGGCAGATAAGGCAAAAATAAAACTTAGAATGAAAACAGAAAAACAAAACTGTAAATTTTTCCTTTATAAAGAGAGACCTTTGTAAAAGTAAAATAGTCTATTCAGATAAAATGGAGAAAAATGCTTAAATTAGTCACTGATTAATCATTTGTTGCGATTATCTCCGTCTACTCCTAATAAAATCTTGTGATTTCGCATATGTCCCTCCTTTTCTTTTATTGTTCTTTTCTTTCTAGTAATTATAGAAATATTTAAAAACACACATGAATCGTATCGGGTGTTCTGGTTACGACAATTTCATTTAAAACCCATTTGAAAGCAAATCATGATTTTAGTGTTCAACTGGTCAGCATTAGCATAACCTCATTAACGTGTATTAATAGCTGTAGCTTCATACCTACATAATTAATATGAAATCTTTATGTGCTTAATATGAAATCTTTAGCTATAAATTTCATGTTTTGTGTGACTTTATGTTGATATTGTGTTGTAGTTCAAAATTGATAATCGACTGAAAATAGGACTGTGAAGAGAACTGCATCTAACATTGGTAAATAGCATAAGAACATTACTAATGAACAAAAAATATTTAGAAAATGTTTTTGAGAGAAGGGGTACGCATAAATGAAACGTCTAAGCAAGGGGTACGTGTGATAGAAAAAAGGTTGGGAAGCGCTGCGCTAGCGGGTCAGGATAGAAATCAGCTGGTTCAATGATAATTTGGACAGGATTTGCTATAAACCACGTGCCTTAAATCGGCTACGCTTTGACCAATCGTGCCATACCATATCGTAAACTAGTCGTGAATCCGCAAACCGTATTCAAGAAAAGGATCGGATATTGGCCAGTCATTTTAAGCAAAAAATTGCCATTTTGCAATTTGACCTGCCAGTTTGGAAACAGGCCGATTTCTGGGTTTGGCCGTAACATATACATATGTATAAAATATATAGAGAATATTCCGGGGGTTTTGGCAGTTATTTCTTTTATGTTAAAAAAAAATAATAAATTGTAGTAATAGACAGATATTTGGCCACAGATTTGTTACCGTGCATTCGTTTGCTCAAAACTTTTATTAATTAGCAGAAACTTGCAATTTATCTTAAAAAATGGCTGAGATATGGCAGTTTTAAATTCTAGTGTGGCTGACATTTTGAAACAATTTGATTTTTGTTATGCTGTAACTCTCATGTTGAAATTAGCATTCAAATTCAGTGTTAACGAAAACCGGGATTGAATCTTCTGTAATCGGGTTCCAAGCATTTTAGCTTCGGGTGTTTGAGTAAAATGAGTTTAATTTTTAAAAACTTGGACTATGAAAGCTACCTTTTCCTCCCGGTACAGACCGGAAGGACTTTTTAATATTTATTTTGAATGTTTTGTCCAATCGTTGAAATATTTCTGAAATTGAATATTCAGAAAGAAAATAAATAAAATCCTCAATATTTATATTTGTAGAAATCATTTGCAATTTTTAAAATGTACTTTTCTACAATACAAACCTTTCAATAATAAAATTTTCATGCTGTTTGTCTGTATGAAGTCTTGTGAAAATGAAACGCAGATCAACAATCCGTCATTTTTGACGTGTGTTATATTCTAGTAATAATAATAATACGCGATCTATCAAGAGCGCGATGATCTGGCTTGATAAGATTATCAGTTGCGTAATAGACTATAGTAATAATTATGGGTTACTTTATTACATTTAGTGTAATTAGTGTAAAGCTTTTTTAAATCATATATACATAAAATACAGTTGCGCAGCCAGGATTTTTACATATGAGGGATTGAGAATTATTATCACTCATAAAATGAGAAATTTCTCAGAACAAGATGTTTGTAATACAGACTTTTGTAAATTTATGACATGTAAAACGAATGTAATTCAAAGGAAAAGCAGACAAAGTAATTTTAGCATTCAACTGTTCCAAGGTTTCAAGGTTCCAAGGAGCCTCTTCTTCAATTTTCTCCTAAAAAAAGGAGTAAGAAACATAACATGTACTAATGTGAGTAATTGTCTGTTAATGTTGCTTATTCTTCACTAATCATGAAGAAGGGTCTCCTATTATGAAGCCTTGACACAATTACGATACATGTGCTTTTGTGTGTATCAAAAACGAAATATTGGTAACATATGTCATATTCCGAGATAAGAAATAATGTTTCTTAACTGTACCGTAAAGAAAGAATATTCTATGACCACATTTCTTTATATTTTATTTCTCATGAGGTAAATTAGATGTAGGGTAAGTCCAGGATAGTTACCCTGTTTAAGGCCCCTTTATTTTTCTTTTTAATAGTAATGGTTTTCATAGTGCACATGTAACCTATCTACTCCAAATTTTATGTAGATTATTATAAAAAAATATTACTTTAATATAAATACCATATAAAATATTGTTTTTATCAAAAAACTTTAACAATGATTTTGGTCATTTATCCCGGACCTCAAGGTTACTAAACACCCTACTCGATCGGGATAGATGACCTATCCGTAAAAGAATAGGAAGCATATAGGTAATTAACATTTATAATTTAAAATCTGGATTTGCATTTCACTTAAAAGCATCCTTACACCAAATTTACGATTTTTTTTTTTTTTTTTTTTTTTTTTTTTTTTTTGAGCTTACAGATTCTGTATAACTAATCCTGCAGTACACTCCCACACCAAAGGATATTTGTTATTCCCAATTCTTCGAATAAATGGGTATTCAAAATTTGAAGTCAATCGGATAATTATAATGAAAGCTAAAGATTTTTAATCTAAACTAAGAGGGGTCCCCCTCTCTCTTCTTATATTCGATGTACAAACTCTAAAAACTAATTTTGAGAGCAAATTTAATATTCCCAAATTAAATGCGTCAGATTTTTATGTTTCTTATAATGAATGAATTCAAAATATTTTATATATTTTGCGGAAGTGTCAACTTATGTAATTTAAATTAAAGGAGGGAGGGGGCAGAGAACTTGACAAAAATAAAAGAAACATTATTTAAATAAATATATATGCATAAAGAGGGATTATACCTCTAATATGGTACTACGGTATATTCTTTCCAAATTTACTGTGAGAATGATATACTTAAGGGATTTTAGATTTCTATTTTACATTTAGATTCTCATTTAGTGCTTCTGAATATATTCTGATTTTAAGAGAGGGAAAGTTCGGAATGTGTAAATTAAAATGTTCTGAGCGCAGCTATAGATACCAAACACTTAAATATTTTTCACTTAAAAATGTGAGGGAATTGAAATCTTTTGAACCAACTTTCTGAAATGAACAAAGGAATATTTTTAAATGAGAATTTATTACTACTAACACTACCCTCTGATTTGTTAGGTAATGATCTACCGGAATGGCCATGGTCAACCAAAAGAAAAACAGATTGTTTTTCTCACAATCCTATAGATTTAAAAATAATTTTCACGCAAAAAAGTTATTTAATAAATTATAAGTGGGGCGTCTTATCCCGAATCGCAAGTCACGCATATAAACCGAACCCTACATAAGATTCTTCCGGTTAAAACAACAGATCAGAAATAATCAATATTCAGGAGCACAGTTTCCATAATTATTTTTAGTTACCATAATGCTTTCTGCGTTTAATTTTTCGTTGTTTATAAGCGCTCTTTGAATTTGTTGACATCCAACAGATATAGTACTTCTGTTTTGTTAATATAAGTCATACGTGACTACATCACTTTTCATTGGCACCAAGAATGAGCATAAAATCTATGCAGAATAATACTGCGCATGCGCGGTAGCGTATTACTGCTTATTTTACGGTTTATTACTGTTAATTTTACGGTATAATACTGGCAGCTGGGATGTCAGTATTATAGCGAAAAATCAACACTATTTTTTTCAGTGAATTAATTCAGAAATAAGCTTAAAATTGGCCTTTTTAATTATGTTTCTTGATTGTTACTTACTAAATTCGTTAACACATTTATGTTAAAGGAAGTTCCTGAAAATTAAGTGCACTTAAAAAAAAATCAAATCAAGGTGAAATATATAGTTTTACATCAAAAACAATATCGTAGTTCATTATTACATTGTTTATTTATGCAATGTATGCTTCGATTGGTGCGATAATATCGGGAGACTAATTAACCGCACCATCCGAGAGAAATTCTGTATACTGTTTGAATGTGGTTCGAGCTACAGAAAGTAAACACATTAAAACATGGTAGTAAATTGTAGAAAATAAATGGTCTGTAACTGTACTATCTTAAGTTTTTTACGTTTTTTTCAGTTTTGAAGGTGCGAAGCTATTTGCGGGAATTTTTTGGAAATAAAATGTTGTACTTCGATTAAACAAAACATTCGATAATGAGAAGCAAATTCGTCCAAAATACACCCTCGTACGCAAATAATACGATTTTTTAAAATTTTATTTAAATTGAATTATCATTTTTAAACCTTCAAAAAATCAATTTTTTTCACATTTTTTACAAATTTGTACAATTTTGAATCCAATTGCAGCACAGTAAAGGATTAAGCGTCCATATTTCATCATGAGGGCCATGAGAACTAGGGTGTTTTGTCGAAGGGACTATAAGATCACGCAGACAGAAAGCCCCTCGATATCTGGTCTTACAGCCATAGGACAGAATTCCTCGCTCCCCACCCGTGCATAATAAAAATTTCGAATCTTTTTTTGCGAGAGACTGAGAGCGTAAACTAAGAAATTTTGTTTAGATTTTCTTAGGGAAAGAAAGAAAGAAATATTTATTTTATACAATCACTTAATCAGTGATAAAAGTGCAAAAAATGGAACTCATAGGAGTAGATTTTAAACATTTATGTGCTTCTTCTTTAGGAGTCTCTTCATCTTGCATACTTAAAAAAAAAAAAAAAAAAAAAAAAAAAAAAAAAAAAAAAAAATCTGCTACGTAAACCTTCTTAAATAATATTTCTTATACAATCATTTTTTTTTCTGCTGTCTTACTAGAAGGGCAAATTGACAAACTGTATCCGGAATCTACACCATATATGCATATGGGGGATTTTCAAATTTGAGGCATTTTTTATGTCCGACAATAGACTATTTTTAACACTTTCCAACATAGTTGAAAAGTGTTTATGAATTCGGTTTGTTTGTCTGTCTGCCGTCTGTCCGTGCTGTAACTCGCGTTAATATATACGGATTGTCATGCAATTGATATGTGTTACTGAGGTTTACTGTGGCATGTTCGGTATTGAATATGAAGTGTTATAAAGTGTGTAGCACTTATAGTTTTTTTTTTTTTTTTTTACAGAGACACTCAAAAAATTCCGTTACCTTACGGTCTATGGGGAAAAATCATTTGCGGTTTATTTTAATGATGTTACACAATTTCAAACATATTGAAATTGATATATATCACTGTGGTGCACCACAAGAGGCAAAATATTGGTTTGTATAACACTTATAGTTCCTTTACAAGGATACTAAAAATAATTCCATTACATTACGGTCTATGGAGAAAAATCATTTGCGGTTTATTTTAATGATGTTACACAATTTCAAACATATTGAAATTGATATATATCACTGTGGTGCACCACAAGAGGCAAAATATTGGTTTGTATAACACTTATAGTTCCTTTACAAGGATACTAAAAATAATTCCATTACATTACGGTCTATGGAGAAAAATCATTTGCGGTTTATTTTAATGATGTTACACAATTTCAAACATATTGAAATTGTTATATATCACTGGGGTGCATAACATGAGGCTTACTATAGAATATTCTGCGTATAGCATTCATCATTCATTTACAGGGACACACAAAGTAATTCGCTACTGTCTGTTAACAATAATTGCTGGACGTGATTTTTCAGTTTCTGAACGCGTTTTTAAATTTAACTCATTTTTTGTCTATTATTTGCGTGTATAAATTCTATAGATATATACAGGGCAGCACAAAAGTTATCCAGTGCATTTACGTTTATTGACAGAAATTCCAGAAGGATAATTTTAAACTGTGCTTTCCTAACTGAACTAAAATTTAGCATTCTATGTAATATATATACAAATTTATAGATAAGATAATATACAGGGCTGCACAAAAGAATTTGGATATTTTTCCGAATATTGTTAATAATTCCTGAAATTGGGCTTTATATATGTTATGCGTTTTCCAAATTGTTTGCTTAGATATCATCTTTCACCTTATTAAACGGTAAAGATTTGTAAAATTATTTTGGAAGCATTGAAAAGTGTTGCATAATTTATGCTTGACGCATGATTTTTCGTTCTTGTTTATTTTTGAATTAAAACAGCCTGAGGGATTCAATGTTGTTGTTTTTTTTTTCAAAAAGTGCATATGTTAAGAGTTATTCATGTATGTTACTAAAAAGATATTCCTTCCATATTTTTTTTTAATAAAATTTTATCAAAGAGTAAACGTAGAAAATGGGCTGTCTGAAATGCCAAAGTTAAATTTCCTGATCAAATTTAATCTATTTCAAATTAAATATAAATTTCAAAAACCTATGTATTTAAAAGTACATAATGTAATCTAATAAATCTATAAATATCTTTAAAAATTTATGTTATTTTTTTTAGTGTATATTAGTTATTTTGTTTTGTGCAAAAGAAATGACAGGTCTGTTACTGCCTTGTCTGTTACCAATAAAATTACTTTGTATATGGCAGCACAAGCTTTAAAGATTATTTGGTACTTTTCAGTTAGCCAGGTGCCAGTGAAAAAGATATAAATATATATATATATATACATATACATATATAGACACACACACACACACACATATATACACACATATACAGAGTGTTTCACAAAGGACCCCTAACTTTAAAAATCAATAACTCGGAAAAGGTGATAGATGGAAATATGAAACCAGTGGTATGTTTATTAAAAAAATCGTAAGAATCTTCTACGTAAATCTCAAAATTTAGTTAAAAATAGCACCGATAGATGGCGCTGAGAGCGTTAAGAATCCTTCTAAAGATAGTTCAGAAGCGTAGAAAGACTTAGCCGTCGAAGATTTCGCTACTGAAATCTGACCGCTATTTTCGTATAGTGAAAGTAATTCGCATCGGCCACGTTGCCTGTCTGTTGAATTTTTTTTAAAAGCTCACGAATTGTTTTCCCATCTGGATCTTTTGCGACTTGAAATCACGTTTGAAAACTTCTCCTTTTGGCAGTAGGACTCTGATTTAATCGGTGGTACTCCAACACAATAAACACACGTTCCTCCACGGTATACACCACTTTCGGAATTATTTTCACTATACGCTAATAGCGGCCAGATTTCAATGGCGAGATCTTCGACGGCTAGTCTTTCTATGCTTCTGAACTCTCTTTAGAAGGATTCTTAACGCTCTCAGCGCCATCTATCGGTGCTATTTTTAACTAAATTTTGAGATTTACGTATAAGATTCTTACGATTTTTTTAATAAACATACCACTGGTTCCATGTTTCTATCTATCACCGTTTCCGGGTTATTGATTTTTAAAGTTAGGGGTCCTTTGTGAAACACCCTGTATATATACATTTATACACATACATATATATGTATATATATATATATATATATATATATATATATATATGTATATTTATATTTTTTTCACTGGCGCTCGGCTAACCGAAAAGTACCAATTATTTTCATGATTCAGTAAGTAGTAAAAGCGAAATAAAAAAAAATTTCGAAAACATATGCTGAACCAAAAGGATAATATTTACACTTTTGGTTTTTCATAAGGTGAGTATTTTTTTTCATGTCAGGGTCTGGTACCAGCTTTGTTAAATTAATGAGTGTAGCATTAATATCTGCTTAGCACACCAAAAGTCATTGTGAGAAGTTAATTTAAGCTAATTATCATAGGCCTAAAAATTTTACACATGGTAGCAAAAAACAAAGAAAAAAAATGTTAATTTGTCAGGTCTGTTAACCATTAAAAGTAACAGACCTGACATGTTTAAATAATAACGCTACTTTACCTTCTTATTGTCAATGACCAAAAGTGTGGAAGTGTTATCTGTGTAAGAAGTATTTAAATAATTGTGATTACCCATTCAAATAATTCATGTATTTCATGTTAAAATTTCCAAAAAAAAAAAAAAATGTTCGGTAACAGACCTGATTTTTTTGCTTTATAGTCATCTATAAGTGCTGTACAGGACAAAATTTTAATAAAAAGGTGATGCTGACCATGTAAACATGTAGTACAAGACATATGTAAAAACTAATGTTTATTCACAAATAATGGTTAGCTCAATTTTTATTTCTTATTTTTTTCAAACTTAAAAATGCCTTAAATTTGAAAATCACCCATATATCAGTTGTATGAAGCGTTTCTTAGTATTATGTTAATTATTGCCTTTTCTATCATATATTTATTAAAAATATATTTAATGATGTTTGCGCTGTACATTATAATCAACGAATATCATGCAAGCATGCGAAAGTTCTGCAGATAAATATACTTAGAAAATAATAAGTAATATATATATATATATTGAATAAATTTAAGTCCAAAAATCAGTCTTTCCCAGGACCCACACATGCTTCCATGTGATACTCAACATTTTTTAAAAATTACATCATGTTTTTCACAGTCATCAATTTTTAGTTTTGTGTCAACAACAAAAACCAAAATTCCCGTCTTAATGGGAAGATAAATGAATCAACGGTACTCGTGACTCGATGTTGTCAGCGGTCCAGATTTAGTAAAGCCTGGTTTATTATTTACAAATAATTAAAAAATGAAATTCAGAAAGATTATAACGATTTATTTCTCCATTGATCTCAACGCTTCACCGAATAAATATGTTTAGTGCTGCCATCTATTTTCTAATTTAAACAATAACACTGTTTTCGCTGCTAAATTGATAAAAGTTGATAAAGATTTCTTTTCACACGCTCAATAAGGTGGATTTCCAACCCCCCCTCCCCTCCCCCCATACACAATCTCTTTTTTATTCATATTTGCTTGAAAAGTTCCGTAATTAATATGCATGTTCCTAAGAATCCAACAGCGCTTTCATTTACTATAAATTGGATATGATGTATGGAATTTATAGAAAAACTTGAGTTATAGTGCTATAATGAATCTGAAAATCAGCTCACAGTGCTTTTCCGATGGCATTTTCTGAGATTCGTAACTTTGATTCGAAAACGAATAATAGTTTTTAGTTTTTTTTTGTTTTTAAATACTTTGCGGTACAATGACGAGTGTAGCTCGTCTTGAGTTTATTGTACCATACGTAAAATTAAAATCTTAACGTAAAATACGTAAAATTAAAATCTTAACGTAAAATACGTAAAATTAAAATCTTAACAACAGAGCCACAACAATCAAAATTGCCGTCTTAATGGGAGGACAAATGGATCAACGGTACCCGTGACTCGATGTCGTCAGCGGCCCAGATTTAGTAGCCTGGTTTGTTATTTACAAATAATTAAAAAATGAAATTCAGAAAGATTAGAATAATTTATTTCTCCATTGATTTCCAACGCTTCTCCAAATACAAATATTTAGTGCTACCATCTATTGTCTAATTTAAACAATAACACTGTTTTCGCTGCTAAATTGTTTAAAGTTGATAAAGATTTCTTGTCCACACGCTCAATAAGGTGGATTTTTTACACAAGCTCTTTTTTATTCCTATTTGCTTGAAAAGTTCCGTAATTAATATATATGTTCCTAAGAATCCATCAGCGCTTTCATTTGCTATAAACTGTATATGATGTATGGAATTTATAGGAAAACTTGAGTTACAGTCTATTGCTATACTGCACCTGAAAATCAGCCCACACCCACAGTGCTTTTTCGATGGCATTTTCTGAGATTCGTAACTTTGAATCAAAAATGAAAAATAGTTTTTAGTTTCTTGGTATTAAATCCTTTGCGGTACAATGACGAGTGCAGCTCGTCGTGAGTTTTTTGTACCATACGGTAAAATTTTGAGCTACACTCGAAGTCCAAATAAAGTTAGTTAAAAGGATTTTACTGCATTAAAATTCGTACAGTTCCCATTGAAAATAAATTTAATTACAATTTCATCTAAATCAATAGTATATTTTTATTGAATAAAACGTATGAATCGCGTAAAATGAAAAACGTTGTTTCATTGAGACTCGCTGTCCTTCGAACTCTTTTTAACACTTTCCAACATAGTTGAAGTGTTTATTACCACTTTCCAACTTACTTGAAAAGTGTTTTTAACACTTTACAGCATAGTTGAAAAGTGTTTATTAACATTTTCAACATAGTTGAAAAGTGTTTATGAATTCGGTTTGTCTGCCGTCTGCCGCCTGGCCGTGCTCTAACTCTGGTAAATATACTAGGATTGCCCTGAAATTTTTGTATGTGATTGACACTTACTATAGCATGATCCTTATTTAAAATGAAATGTGTAAAACCTATACAGGGGCAGTCAAAAGTATTCAGTTACATTACGGTCAATGGGAAAAAATCGTTTCAAGTGCATTTTGATGATGTTACGCCATTCAAAACATGATGAAATTGATATACAATTATGTAGCGCACTAAAACGTGCTTTTTTATAAAATATGGTGTACAAAGCTTTTATTATTCATTTACAAGGTAACACAAAATAATTCTTTCACACAATGTTCTACGGGGAAAAATCGTTTACAATGTAATTTAATGATGTTTCACTATTTAAAACATAATGAAATTTATATGTATTACTGAGCTGCACTATAAATTGCTCACCGAATAGTATGGTGTGCATTGCGTTTATCGTTCATTTACACAGACACACAAAAGAATTCTGTTACAGTCTTTGTTCGTTTATTACAGTCTATGTGTGATAAGTGCGTTTTCAACTTTGGTTTGGATTTTTAGGTTTCACTAAATGTTTGCATAGTATGTGGTGAGTATAAACTCTATGTTGATCATATATAGGGCTACAGAAAGGAATTCGTAAATATTACTAACTACAAGAGTAAATTTCTTAAGGGTATTTTTAATTGTTTTACGCATTTTCCTGCTGAACTATATTTAGTTGACTAATATAAGTTTATGAAATATAAATAAAAACATATACAGGGCTACGCATAGAACAAGATACAGTGTCGTTAATGGTTGTTAATTACTGGTAGTAAGTTTTAAGTTGCTTTATGCGTTTTTCACCTGAATTAAATTTTAGCATATTTTGTGGTGTGTACAAAAGTGTTTAGATAATATCTATACAAACAGTAACATTTCGAGTGCATTTCCATCGATTTGCTAAAATTTCTAAATGTGAATTTTTTAACTGAACTAATTTTTATCATGCTAAGTATTATATGTCCAAATCTACAGATCATATACAGGGCTGCACAAAATAATTCGACTACTTTTTTACCGTGAAAGGTAATTTCGAAAACTGTATTTTTCAATGTGTTATATGTTTTCTAAACTGTTTTTTTTATGTAACTTGATATGTATAAATTCTTTAGATCATATACAGCATATACAGGACTGCACAAAAGTATTCGAAAACATATCCGTTTATTAACGGAAATTGCTGAAAGTTAATTTACAACTGTGCTATGCGTTTCTTAATTGAACTGAAGTTTAGTATACTATGTAGTATATATACAAATCTCTAGATCCTATGCAGGACTGCACAAAATAATTCAGATATTTTTCCGACTATTGATGGTAATTTCAGAAATTAGATTTTTAAACGTGTTATGCGATTTCCAAATTGTTTACTTAAACATCATCTTTCACCTTACTAAATGTTGAAATTATGTTAGAGTATTCTGGAAATGTTGGAAAGTGTTTCAGAATCTATGTCTGATGCATGTTTTTTCGCTCTTGTAAATAGTTCCAACTGTACAAAGTTTATACCTTCAACACATTTTTAATTACCTTTTCTGTCAATCCTGTACTTCTTTTCCAGGCTATCTGTTTGATTTACTACATATCTTCACAATGGACAATTTAGAGCAACTAACAAAGGTTACCATCGTCCTTGACCGTCTTTGATCGTCCTGTTAAGATTTAAGTTTCTGTTACTTCACGACACTAATGCAAAACAACACACAATAATATTTAGCACCCCAGCAGCAGTCGAAGGTAGAAGGTAACACAACGATAAAATGAATATGTATATGTGTTTATGTGTTATATGTTAAAAAAAAAGGCCTAGGAGCAATCCAAAGCCACCAAAAAAATTATAAAATTGTCCATGGGTATTGTCCAATGGCAGTGTGCGGTAGTCGCACAACATCAGCTGCTTCCAAGGCCCAAAAAAGGAGCCCCGTAATCACAGAATTACCAGCACGACGTTCGTCACCAACGGATCAGCAAGTTGTGCATTATGACACAGTAAGAAGCTTATAATAGCCCCCGGCACTGTCTGTCCGTCCTAGTGTAAAAGGAAAAAAAAAAAGTGTTTATTTATGTGCTTATGTGTTATATGTTAAAAAAAAAAAAAGGCCCAGGAGCAATCCAAAGCCACCAAAAAAAATATAAAATGTCTATGTGTTTTGTCCTAGTAGCAGTGTGCGGTAGTCGCACAATATCAGCTGGCACCACGGCCCGAAACAAGAGCCCCGTAATCACAGTATTACCAGCACGACGCATGTCATCAACGGTCCAGCAAATTGTGCACCATGACACAGTAAGAAGCTTATAATAGCCCCCGGCACTGTTTGTCCGTCCTTGTGTTAAAAAATATTATAAAAAGAAGGGGAAGAAGACAGATGAGAAAGAAGAAGACAGATGAGAAAGAAGAAGAAGAAGAACTGGAAGGAAAGAGGTGATAAGTATAAAGGATAAGTATGGAAAGTAGACCGTGTACGTTAATGGGAGCTGGTGCACGTTAAATCTGTTCGTGGCTCTAATGTCCTCCAAGTTCTGTATAAGAGCTACCTCTGGGGGTGCCAATCCAGATGCAGGTCTCTCATCTGGAATTGGTTCAAAATTAGGAGACTAGTTTCACAGTTATATGGATCATGTCAGCTATATAGAAATAAAAAGCTGAAAACCGGGCTCTTGGGCCAAACCAACAACAACAACAACAACCCATTATGGTTTAGTCAGTTAACGGCAATAGTACATATTTTAAATTACAAATTGTTAATTATTTAACAACCTTTCATGGGCCCAATGGACGGGTAGCCAAGTCAATTAGCACAATAAAAGTAAATTAATTTCAATAATGTAGTTAAAGTGTAATTCAGAATAAGTTCAGTTTAAAATGTAACATTCTTCTTTTCCAGGTTCCCCTTGCAGTTCCTCGTGCTGCCGGTTGGGACGAGCCAATGGCCGGCCCCAACTGGTAGCACAAGGGGTTTTTTTTTTAGCAGCAGTTTTTTTATTCATTTTATTTTTGACTGTTCGCCTCTTTATTAGGCGCAATTGGACATTGTCCGCAAAAGCTACCGGACCCGCTCTAATGGGACAGCCCACGGAGCCAGTTTTTACCAGGTGGGGTACGGTAGAAAGGCGCAGTCCCGTCAGCCCCCGCAGCGTTTTCGTCTGCCTTGCAACTCGGCCCAAAAATTTTCCCCGATGGTACGACTTAGCTATTGGCTAATTATATTTTTATTTCAGTGGTTTCATTATCTAGTTAATTTCTTTATTTAGTTTCCCTCAAAATTCTCTCCCCTTTTTCAAGCTAAGTTCAGTACCAACGTTTCGGCACTAAATTGTCCAGCCCCATTTCAACTGTCATGACGAGTACGTGGTGTGCGGCGTCAGATCTCAGAACATTTAAATTTAGGAGTGAACAACACAGAAAAATCCGGACTCAGTTGATTGGCCGAACTGGGTACTTGTCTTTGTGGACCGCCCCAATAGGGCGATCAGGCGAATTTCGCCCCAATGACCAGGCACTCAAACCCGTCAAACTGGGTCGAATCCCGGTAGGTAGGGGCCTGGTCAGTGGTCTCCAAGTTTCTGTTACTTACATATCACTTTCCAATAAGACACTGAAGGAACATTTTTAAGGCATCATTATTCTGGGATTTTTTTATACAAAGTGTCTCAAAAATCTAGGTACAAATTTTGAGGGGACTTAAAGCATCACAGTACAACGGAAACTTTTTATATATAAACTTTTAAAACGTTCGTTCAACATTTCATCAAAACATTGGTGCCAAAATATTGCCTCACTCTCAAAAGAAATGAAAATGTAGAAGCAGTAAGTTGCCGGGACACCCCTGTAGTTAGAAGATATTTTTCTGCTATTCGAAGAAATTGCCGTCTTTTAACTGTAGTATTTCAGAAAACTTTAAGCTTAGGTTTGCGAATTTTTCGTGTTTTGGGGGAAAAAGTGTATATGTAAAAATTCCTTTTCTAATACAAAAAAGTAGTAAGCAGCACAGTTGCCGGAAAATCCTTGTGATTTGACGAAAATGCAGTGTTATATTGGTGTATTTCAAGTAATTTTTACGTTAGATTTGAGAATTTTTTGTATTTTGGGAGAAAATGGACAAAACAAAGCGGTAATTTTTGTGTTTTAACGGAATATAATCAACGGAAATATTCGTTCAATTCATAGATATATATTATTGTTATTATTATTATTATTATTATTATTATTATTATTATTATTTTGAGAGTGCACCATAAGCGTGAAACCTTGTTCAAATTTTTGACTCCCTAATTGAACCCTAATCTTGTGTAGGTTAAACCTTGACCTGGTAAAGTGTTGAACCGATAATTGTTAAAATGTTGAACAGTAAACTGATAAAATTTTGAACTAAAAAGTTTATTACCGTTATACTTTGTAAACAAGAGTAAATCTGTCCATGACTTCTATTTACAGCGGAACCAGACACACTGAAAGAAGACATTCAAGCGTAACCCAAAATTCCAAAATGACATCTCTTGACTTGTAGCCAGCTGTTAAAACACTAGACAGTCAGGCGGATACGTAAGAGCTCAGATATTTCTGCAGTTCCTGGGGGAAATTACACTTCTAGACCATTAGTTAGTACAAAAGCCCAAATCTGCCAGGTGAAAGAGGGGGGGCAGTGTTGCCAATTTAGTAATTTTTTAAAAATTCAATATATCTATGAGAATTTTGCTGTAATAACTTTCATTTTATTTAATCTAGTTAAATATTTAATTTAAATATTTATTTAATATTTTTGGTAGAAATTTTGAAAATCAAAATCCGCTAAAGTGGCAACACTGCCTTCAGGCCACTGCAAGTTGCAGCGGCGGTAAACAAAACTATGGAAAAGGTGCTAAAACAATATTGATCAAGTTTCATTGAGTGAAATAAACTTATCAAGTCTAGTTTTTAACTATTATTCTTTATGACATAACCGGGTCATTTTTCCAAAAAAATGTATGGACTGTATATTATAAAGCAAAAAAATCGTCACTAATGTTGACGTCATAAGTGGAAGGAACCTGCATTATCACTTTATCTTTTATCCGAAATATATTAATTGCTAACTTCAAATTTTATTACACCAAATAGAATTAAAAATGTAGGGGAAGGTGGTCTAAAATGATCCTAACGGGCAAAACGATCCACATATGTTTTCTTCTAGACAGGTCGCGCGATCTACAGGGTAACACATAAACTAGTTGTGATAATTGAAGAAGAGGCAATGGCGGTATTCAAGCGATCTCAATATTACGCGTCTGAATGGATTTTTTTGAAAAATTGGATTTTCTAACACCTGTTATAAGGTAAGTACTAACTTTCATATTTCTTTAGATATACAGTGTTTCATATACAGAAATATGACTTGGTTTACTTAATGGATGTTTTTAGATGTGAATTACACTTAATATTGCCGTAATTACTTTTATATCCTTTATTTTGTCGATAAAAAAAACAATTTACAATTATTTTTAAATGAAGGATCATTTTGCCCTTTGGTGAGGGTAAAATGATCCTTTGGACACTTTTTAGAAAATCTATTTTTTTCATTACTCAATTTGAGTTTAAAATATTATTAAAATAGGTTTATAATTCAAAATATAGTGTAAAACATAATAGCAAAGGGTCAAAGTTTTATTTGAACACTTATGCTATTTTACACAAGTTTTTCCCTTAAGGGGATCATTTTAGGCCCCCTTCCCTTACTTCCAAATAAAATTTGTTTGAAAACTGAAAAAGTGGCTAATGCCTTCGAAACTTTATATATAGAAATATTATAAATAAAATGAGACACAGACTTGTTATTTTATTTTAAACATGGAATTTTTTATTAAGCTTCTAAATTTTATTATTTGAATACGTAATTGATATCTATCATATAAAAATGCTTTTTGGTGCAATCTAAAAATACACATATTAAATGGAAAAATATCTATTAGAATTTCCAATTAAAGGGTAATTCTCACGAAAAAGTGCTTTTTTTTTTTACAGTCACAAAGAGATAAGTATTAAGAAATGTAGCAAATTTCCTAATATTTTTATTCATATGTATATTTAAAGTTTTAAGTAAGCTATTAAATACATTTCAGACAAAATAATTTTAATATTTAACTTTAATCCTTTAACTAATATAAGTCCGTGTACATCCCTACATCTAAAACATAAAATAATTTTCACTGACGTTAAAACAACCTAAATATGTATATATATTTTTTTCAATAATAACTAGTTAAAAGTCTTTTGTTAGGTTCTAACATATATTTCTTAAATGGTTTTGATTTTACAAAGAATTAAATTATAAACTTTGTCCCTATCCAAAATAGTCCCTTCTGTGAAAATAATTCTGCATTGAAAAGAAAAAAAAATTGTTTTTACGGTATAAAACTGGCATCCTAGCTGCCAGTATTATACCGTAAAATTAACAGTAATAAACAGTAAAATAAGCAGTAATACACTGCCGCGCATGCGTGGTAGCATATTACTGCTTATTTTACTTTTTTTTTTTTTTTTTTTTTTTTTCGGTGTAAAAACAATTTTAACCCATGTTTTTTAATCGGGTAACTTTTGTTCGGATCCCCCGGGTATTCTAAAGACATTTATAATAGATGCACATTACATCTATATTGTTTAATCTTTGTCTGTGCGCAAAACATCCTGCAATTTGTTTTATGTTAGAAAACATGATTAGAAAATAGTTTTCCTCTATTTCATTGTATTGTCTTTTAGAACTGCATTTATTCAAATTAAGTAACAATCTTGCAGTTTTGCAATCAGCCAAGACAGCTTTCAGTGTAATATAATTTCCTAAATTGCGGTAATTACGCCCTATTAGTCCATTGTAATTCTTAAGAAAAGAGGGGGGAGGGGATTTTATTTATTATACTTCCTCCAAAAAAGGTTTGCACCTATTTATGTATTCTCTGATGGGTTTCATCAACAATCCACCAATCTTGAACTAGAAAAAACAAACAAAATGTTTAGAATATTTTAATTTCATTACCTATACGTCCAAACTACAGCGTTTAAACCATATAGAAAAGAACACCAACGAAGTAAGCATTGTTTATTACTGAAAGAAGGTTTCGAGGCCATATTGTAAGTATATTCTAATATGATTTATGTGTACTTAGTAAACACAGAGTAACTGTTAATATTATGATTGTTTATTTTGCAGCGATATATATAAATTTTCTTAAAAATTCCGAACCTAGCGCAAAACTGAATGAGAAACATACTTAAGAAATAAAATAATATATGCCTAACACTGAAAAAAAAGTGTTGATTTTACAGTATAATACTGGAGTGTTAGTATTATACTGTAAACTCAACACTTTTTTTGCAGTGTACAAATCGATATAGGTTTTTAATTGTGTAACATTATTTACCACATAATGAAAATTACACACAATTAGCCCATTGCCAGACTCAAACAAAGGGTTTAATTTTGTGGAATGTGATTTTGGCGAAAAATAAATACTTTATTACTTATTGTACTTAATATGTTCGCTGATGGATTTATTAATCAGCATTCGATGGGATGTAAAAATGTAATTTAAGAAGTTTTTTAAGCTAAAAAGTTGTACATTCAAAATGTAGGATTTTCCTTACAATGGAGAAAAAGTGTGATGGAGCATGCGGAAACAATATTTGAAGCCATATTCTGTGATGCACCAAGAAGATGTAAAACAGTAAAACACTTTTTTATAAGTCTTTCATTTATGTGAGTGTTTTAATTATTCGCTTTTGAGCTTCAGTACAAATTAATTCCTGTTTTGTAACATGATAAAATTTTCATTTATACACCAGAACAAGTTCTTAATTTCTTCCATACGAGTATTCCCGAGAATTTCGTGTGTGCACTGCAAAAAAAATGTTGATTTTACAGTATAGTACTAGCATCCCAGCTGCCAGTATTATACCGTAAAATTAACAGTAATAAACAGTAAAAAAAGCAGTAATACACTGCCACGCATGGGAGGTAGCTTATTACTGCTTATTTAACTGTTTATTATACTGTTAATTTTACGGTATAATACTGACAGCTGGGATGCCAGTATAATACCGTAAAATCAATTTTTAATTTTTTTTTTTTCAGTGTGTAAGATATCCCGCTACATTTAACAACCATCTTTTAAATAAGGCAAACGGGAGTTTAATACTGATTCTTTCAAATAATTTAGTTTGTAAGGAGACGTTTCATTTGTTAAATAACTTATTTTGATACGTTTTTTTTTTCTTTCTTTCTTTCTTTTTTAATTTTCTATTCTTCTTTTTACAGTTTTAAGGGAAAATAATGCAATATTTGATATTTAGATAAAATGACCTCACGACTAAAATAATGCTAGTTTACTAAATTTGTTTTGGTAAACATACATTTTGAGTTACTATGATGGTAATGAATTATAATAAAAGTCCTAAAAAATATATATGGGTATAGCCATTCAGATTATTACTACAATGATTTTTTACGTATTTACTGTGTGTTAATCCATAAAAATAGCTGTAAAAATTCAAGAAATTATCAGATACTTTAACCGATAGCTCACTACACTCACAACATCATATAAATTGCAAGGAAATCAGTCTTAAGTAAATATAGCCACAATTTTCGAAGATAGAATATTTTTTGTGACTGGTTGTTCATGAAAATCATGTTCTTCAGAAGAAAACTTTGAAGTTTTTATTTCTGAAAATCTGTTAGAAGTATTCATCATAAAATGTTAAAATCCTCAATATTTATATGTTGCACCAACTTTAATCTTATATTAGAAAACCTTTTCTTTATTAAGAGTGTTGGTCAGTCAGATCGCAAATTCCCCTCGCTAATATTAAACCTAGGGGCGTGGAATACATTATATTATTTTCTCTGTGTCTTCTTAAGGAGGACTCTTTCCTTTTTAGCTGTAAATAAATCTCTAAAATATATATTACAAAATTTAAAATTCCATACCCTTTTAAATTTATTGAATAAAAAATTCCTTTTATTAATATTCCATTTACAACCCTTGTTTATTAAAATATTCCCTTTCTTAAAAATATCCCATTACTGTCTATATTTAAAACATTTTTTTTATCCTAATCTACTTAAATTCGCTTTTTATTTCCCGGCAAATAAGATGTAAGAATCACATTTCATAAGAATATTTCTTCTTAAAAAATCTATTTTCTTGAATTCTTTATTATATTAAATATTTCCTATTTATTCCCGTATTTAAATCTCTTTTATTTCTTTTAATTTGTGTAAATTCACCATAACCCTTTCCTAATAGTCTGAAAAATCATTCTTTTAAATTGTTTTGTTATCGAGAAACTTATATTCTCAGTACGCAAAAGCCGAAAATTATTCTATTAATTTCCCGCGTTTTTTAAATTCTATAATGTTCTAGTAAACTCTTTTCCTGCCAAAAGCATAGGAGAGACGTATTTTTTCAATATTAGTTCATCGATAAAAGATAGTGCGCGGCGAAAGTTGAACATGCATTGGTTAAAGTAGGTCACGTGTTACGAAATGTTTCTTACGCGCTCCAAGCTTAAAACCAACTGAGAGAGAGAGAGAGAGAGGAAGGAATTTTGTTATCGAAGTGAGTGTTTAATAAAATGTTGCCGGCGTTAGTATGTTTCAACATAGAGACATGTTAAGATTATAGTTATGGGAGAGAGCATTCCCTCGGAAATTAAGATGATTGGATTTAAATAAATGGATTCGAGTGCCACCGTATTCTTCTTTTCTTCTATCTACATTTTTACTCGACTGCTGATGTTTAAACTTCGTAGTAAGATTGCATTAATTTTTGAGATGTGTGCCATATTTATATTTTTTCATCTACTGCTGGATAGAGCTAAAAAAATAGGAGAATACAACATGTATACTTAATTTTATTTGAAGTGTTAAAATCTTACTCATAGCTCGTCAGCTTCGCCAAGATTTTACACATAAAATATTGAATGAAACATTTTTAATGAAGCAATGAAAATATGTTTTAATCTTGGAATTTAGTAAAGATTTGCGTTTGAAAAAAGACTCAAATTTTGCATACACAAACTATATTAAAATCTCTCCCTTATTTTCATTATTTTAATTAATTTAAAACGTACTTTAAATTTGTTTTAATTGCAGAGATAAAATTAATTCTATTTATTATTTTCATCAAAATGTATGATTAGAATGTGTACTACATTTAACTTCTTACTATGACTATGCAATGTATTTTGAAGTTAATTTTTAATATATATGTTTTTATTTCCATTATATGAATTTTTAATGAAGGTCCCTTAAAAATTCTGAACAGTGTTCCAATGTATTATGATTTTGTGTATTTGTAAAATCAGATTTCTTTTTTAAATTATGATTGTCAAATATTTGCTAAGTATTTAAAAATAAGTTAGAATGAGAAACAAAAATAAAATAAAATTAGAAGCTTACTGATTAAAGAAAAAATATATTTATACATCAATAAAAGTATTAGAGAAAAATTGTAAAGTAAGTTTTTAAAAAAACAATATTTCTTTTGCTCAAGCAATATTTATATATTATTTCTTACTTTCTAAGATTTATAAAAAAAACAAGGAAAAAAAATCATGCATCAAGCATAGATAATTAAATACTTTCCAAAACTCCACACTTTAAAAAAACTTTGCTGTTTCATAAGCTAAATGAGTTACGTAGGTAAACATTTTAGAAAACGTATCACATATTTGAAAACCAGATTTCAGCCATTACCGTCCATGGCTGGAAAAATACTCCAATTATTTTCTGCTGCCCTATATTTGATCTATAGATTTGTATATATTCTACATAGTATACTAATATTTAATTTAGCAAGAAGAAAAATAATAGGTTGAAGATTCACCCATAGCAATTTCTACCAATAGACGGACACACAGTTGAATTATTTTGTACAACCCTTTATAGTACCTACAGATTTCTATACACGCCACATATTAAGCTCAAATTTAATTCAGACTAAAGCACGCTTAAAACTACTGACATCACAGTTCCAGAAATTATCATCCATAAGCGGTCAGTGTATCCAGTTCTTTGCCTGACCCTGTATATGATTTTTTTAATATTCTACATACATCTCTTAGTAGGCTAAATATAGTTCACCTTGAAAATGTTTAATTCAATTAAAAACAACATTTAAGCAATTTACGCTTAAGCTTTGTAATGCTTACGAATTGTTTTCTGTAGCACTGTATATTAGAATTTATTTTGTATTTTTTAGTATGCAAATATTAAGTTAAAACAGATACCGTAATTGAAAACATATACAAATTAGAGGGCACTCTGAGTATATTTACGAGAGTTAGAGTACGGACAGACGGTCAAACAAACCAAAGTCCTAAACACTTTTCAATTATGTTGGAAAGTGTTAAAAATACTTTTATATCTTCTCTGTATATTAGGTTAAAAGGTATCTTTTTTAACACATTTGAAAGTGATTAGGACTTCTGTTCTTTTGTTTGTCTGTCGGTCTGTCGGCGATATAACTATAGTAAATATAATATGCATTGCTACAAAATTTATAAATGTTATTGAGGTTTATTATAGCATGTTCTCAACTATGAAAATGGAGTGTGTAGAATTTATAGTTCGTTTATAAGGCACACTCACAATAATTCTAATTCATTCTGGTCTACAGTTTGAAGTATATTTTAATGTTTCTAATAACTAAATATATTTTGTATTAACCAGAATTTTACAATTAAAACGACATTTAAAATCAACATTTAATAAGCTAAAAAAATCTACAAAATAAAATCAATTACAGTAGACGTTTCAAGCTTTAAGCTCCTCAATAGTAAAATGTCAAACGAAAACCAAAGCTATTGTTTACACATTTTCACGTTTAAACAAGAACGAAAAATCATGCGTCAAGCATAGATTATGTAACACTTTCCAACGCTTCCAAAGTAATTTTACAAATCATACCGTTTAATAAGCTAAAAGATAACATCTAAGTAAACAATTTGGAAAACGTATAACCTATTTAAAAACATAATTTCAGGAATTTCCAACATATACAATATTCAGAAAAATATCCGAATACTTTTATTCAACCCTGTATAGGATCTATAGATTTGTATACATACTACATAGGATGCTAAATTTTAGTTCAGGTAGGAAATGCGTAGCACAGTTTAAAATTATCCGTCTGGAGTTTCTGTCCATAAACGGAAATGTGTCCGCGAACTTTTGTGCTTCCCTGTATAGGATCTACAGAATTTATACACACCACGCAATAGACAAAAAGCGAGTTAAAATTAAAATCGCGTTCAGTAACTTAAAACGCACTTCCAGGAATTATTGTTAACAGACAGTAGAGAATTCTTTTGTGTGTCCCTGTAAATGAACGATGACTGCTATACACACACTATTCTGTTGTAAGCCTCTTTTAATGAATGCACCTTAGTGATATATATAAATTTCAATGCGTTTAAAATAGTGAAACATTATTTAAATAAACCGCAGACGATTTTTCTCCATAGACGTAATGTAACGGAATTCTTTTGACTGTCCCTGTAAAGTAACTATGAGTGCTATGCACACCCTATTCCATATTAAGCTTTTTCTAATGCATCTTAGTGATATATATAAATTTCAATGCGTTTAAAATAGTGAAACATTATTTAAATAAAACGCAAATGATTTTTCCCCATAGACCGCAATGTAACGGAATTCTTTTGAGTGTCCCTGTAAAAAAACTATAAGTGCTACACACTTCCTTTGAAATAAGAAACATGCTATAGATAACGACAATAACATATAAAAATTGCAGAGCAATCCGAGCATATTTACGGGAGTTAGAGCACGGCCAGACGGCCAGACGGCCAGACGGCAGACGGCATACGGCCATACGGCCAGACAAACCGAAGTCATAAACACTTTTCAACTAGGTTGGAAAGTGTTAAAAATGAATTTGAAATAATAAATCCCCAAGTCGTTTACGTTACAGTAGGGCAACATATTCTGGTGGAATTGTACATGCTTCGTTTAGGGGAGATTTCTGTAATCTTGTAAACCAACCTTCTAGAAAAATTTTACTTTTATGCTGGACGACCATGCAACATCCGCCTAGAATATTATAAACGCACTTACAAAACCGGCGATTTACAATCAAATCTTGTGAATTGCTCAATTAGATACCAACCCCATCCCAGATTTCGAAAATATTAAAATAATTAAATCTAACTGCAATCATTATAACAGTAGAATTTTTCCAGATGGTTGGTCTACAAGATTACAGAAATCTCCCACAAATGAAGCATGTACAATTACACCAGAACATGTGGTCTTACGGTGACGTATAATCCTCGGTGATACATTTTTACTGATGAGGAGCCTGTTTAAAGCTTCTAACGTCGATATAATTTATTTTAAGGGTGTATTCAAATCCGAACTGCTTATTTTGAGACACATTTTTAAATTAATTTTTGCTCTAAAATGCATGCAATTGGCAGGTTCTCTTATTCAGAAACTTTATAATGTCCGTATTGTCTCGATTTTTTGATAAAGGTAGAATATATTTCAAAAAATGCTGTCAAAGTGGACATTTTGAACCGAATTTCCCGAAGTGATAGCGCTGGAAACAACAACAAAAAAAAAATTATCGTACTGTGAAAATAATTGTTTGTAAATCAATTTCTAATTAATTAAACGAAAAATAAAAACATGGGTCCCTTATAAATCTCTTCATAAATCACGCCGCCAAGTTTCATGTTTTTACTTTTAAAAATAAGTCTGAAAATGTGTCAGAAAATTTTGAGATGTTGAGCATGGAAAAATATTTTTTGAATACCGCGTTAATTTGTAATATAATTCTATTTTTTTATTTTATTAAATCATTAAATGTCTGATTTTAAATGTATTTTTAATTGTAACGTTTTAATGTTGTTACATTGCTTTAATCATTACGAAAGGGTTTTATACGCACTAGAAAAAATTTCTGCAGAAAACAGTGAATATAGCAGTTATCATTTATCATTCGTTTACAGGGAAGGGACAAAAGAATTCAGTTGAATTAATTACTGTTATAAAAATAAGCATTTTCCCCATCAGAATATTGTACTTATGTTTGATAACAGTAAAAAAAAAAAGTATTTTCTTGTGGTATTTCTATTGAAATTTAAAAGGATTTGTAAGCAAATATTACGACAGACATGCACTTTATAAAATTTTGCACATGATCTTTAGTTTATTAGTATTTATATATATATACAAAACCTGAATCATAATATATAATATAAAGATTTATGTTACATAGAGTTTTTCAGCAACTACATTAGACTAGACGTACTTTAATAATAGCCAAATATAAATCATTACAAGTTACAATTCCTCATGCGAATAAGGAATTTCATCTTCTTCAGACTACAATATTTGAGCTAGCTTGTCTCGGATTTTTCTGGAACTTGTGTACTCGCCAATCTGGGATCGTTTTTGGAACCATCTCAAAAGCTTTATTATTTTTACTCAATCGTGCTAATTGGTAAAGAAAGCATATGAGTTGAAAATTTTCCCAACTAAGTGAAAAAGTGTCCAGGAAAGGAGCCTAACCCAGGGCGACTGGCTTAAATGGCTAGTGCTCTACCAACTGAGCTACCTGGACAAAACAATGCACTCACAATAACATTTCCTATGTCATATGAGACAGACCAACAGAATAAACAACAAGTAAAGGAACGATGGATATGCAGTTACACTTTAATATTTTAACTTGCTCATACTGATTGGTAAAGAATTGCCAATACTGTACCAACTGAGGTACCTGGACGACTCTGGCCAAAACAATTCACTCACACACTTTTTGGCAGTAACAACTGCTATCTCATATAAAATGGCCCCGCAGAATAAACAGGAGATAAAGGTACTCCAATAAACGATGGATCTGTAATTGTAACAAAAGTTTTGTAACTCGTTCATACTGATTGGAAAAGAAACCACATGAGTTTAAATCTTTTCGAACTTTAGAATGTGAAAGTTTTCGGAACCATTTTAATTTGGTGGCTATTAAAGTTAAGATTCTTAAAGAGTCAAACATAAACTTTTGCTTTTCTGTAAGCATTTAAATTTTCGATTTTTGTGAAGCATGGAAACGAAAAGATACTTTTGTACCCTTACACATGAGATCACGATGGCGACAGATCTCATCGCCCTTGTAAAGTCGGTGGCGGCACTTCCTGATTTTCTCTCGTACAATACTCAATAGTGTTAGGGTGCTCCACCTGAGTTGTTCCGTCTATAGATATGCTTGGCCGTCTTAAAAGCACTAGGTATAGTTTGTAATCCCAGACCCGAAGAAACAATTTAAAAGGTACAAAGTTGTTATTTTAGTAGAAGATAAAAGATATTTATAATTTCTTGACTATACTTTTTTAAATGCATGTAGACATAAAATAACACATAGGCTAGTGCGGAAGCATAATTAACAAAAATACTAACAGTAGTTAATAAGTTTTGTTACACGGGAGCACGTGGGCTCTCGCGGGCCGTAAACTGTAAACAATTTTCGTAAAATTTCAGTAGATATACCGTAAATTAACGGTACTTGTACCGTTTTCACTCTTTATGGTATGAGCACCGTACTTCTAAGGTATAGTAAGCGTAAAAAAGCGTATATGTGCCATTTCGATTATAAACGGTATTTATACCGTAAAATGATTGTTTTTCAATAAAAAAATCGCTAGTTATACTGTAAAATAATTATTTTTCAGTAAGGAAAAAGCTGGTAACCCCGCCTCGGTGTACGACAATCCCTCACTGCAAAAAATAACTGTTGATTTTACAGTATAAAACTGGCACCCCAGCTGCCAGTATTATACCGTAAAATTAACAGTATTAAATAGTAAAATAAGCAGTAATACGCTGCCGCGCAAGCAGTAATACGCTACCGCGCATGCGCGGTAGCGTATGGTGATCATCTTGCTCTGGTAGCTGGTGATCATCTTGCTCTTGTTACGTAATACGTGCAGGCCTGAGGAGAGGGGAGAGTACAGCCGGTACATATACTTTAAATATTTTAGGGTACATATACCGTTCAGTTAAATTACGGTATATATACTTGTCACAAAGTTGCCAGTATATGTACCGTAATTTTTGATTAAAATTTTTTACAGTGTAGAAACTACATTAATAATATATTTCTTACGAGACAATATCGCCAAGAGAAATGTGTTGGCAGAAAAAGTAGATTCCAATCCGACGTGATTAATGTACGGGTAAATTAATCGTTAGATTAGAAGTAACGTGAAATTTTGAATTGAGTGCGGTCAATCATAATTCAATTATAGCTGTTGGTAAAAGTCGCGCAGCTTTATTGAAAACCTATGGGAGAAGCCAGAAAGCTGCTGAGTTATTGAATAACAATGGTAAACTCTAATTCTTTATGAAAGAAAAGGAGACAACTGAAATAAATATAACGACCATGAGAAGAGGGATAAAACTTTTAATTGTTTTAACATTTTAGTCTACGGTGGAATGACAAAGTAAAATTTAGAAAAGAGATGACATTTTAAAATTATATTATATGGTTTTAATTATTTAAAATTTAAAAGCCAGCTCTAAATAATGATAGAAAGTATTTTAAAAAATTCTATTATTTAAATTTCGAGGGAAGAAAAAAAGAAATGGAAAGCTTTGAAATATTTTAAAGTGAAATTACAAATAAAATATGTGACAGCATCACACCATGATGCTACAAATGTAAATCTTGAAATACGGAGATCAGAAAAAGAACGCCCCGTGTTTTCTATTGTAATATGCCTATTGGTCAAAGGCTATATTTTGGCTATACTGCAAAATGTAGAATGTCTCCAGGGATAACTTTGCTACCATTCAAGGTAAAGGAATCCCTGGAAACTTTGTATTGTCACCATGTGGCTTAAACGCGCAGATTCGAAGAAGCAAACGTTTGCACTAAACTCCATATTTCGTTAAAAAAAAGCATACTATCCATTGGGGAGAATGAGCTCATAAGAAAATGAAATAAAGAATGAAAATAACAATTATTAATTGTTAATTTTTCTCTATTTCGGATCAATATGAAAACAGTTTTTAACTGGCTGGATCATTTCCTAAAAATCTGGTATTCTGAAAATTTGAGAGCCTACGTTGGGCAAACGTGAGCACTACGCCTACGTTGTGACGTGGTAATCTTAACGAAAACACGAAACTGACACCGCCTTAGAACAAAAGCTATTGCAAAAAGAACTTCGATTATTGAAATATATAGCATACGGAATTTTAATTTTTAAAGCCATTTTATTCACAAAGGTTATTTTGCAGCTTGCGCGTGCGATTTCATGAAAACGGCTAGCCAGTTTTCCATGAAATTTTAACATCCTATCTTCAAGCAGTAAATAATAAATGCACACAAAATGGCCTATTAAATTGCTTTTTCAATTAATATTTCTTAAGGTTAATATTTATTTATGTTTTTAAAATGCTTTTGAATTTTCAACTTTCATGAAATAAAAGTTTCGGCAACTTTTGACACTTAAAAGGTACCAAAACGTTTAATGTTTAATGTGTGAGAATTTTATTGAATTAAATTATACACACACACACACACACACACACATATATATATATATATATAAGGTATCTGATGATAATATGGCCAAGCCTCAATAATGTTATAAATTTCAGTGGAATCCAAAGGATAGCGCTTGAATCTAGTTGCTGGAAGTCAGAAGAACATAGTTTAGTATCAGGTTGCCTGCAATCCTTGATCACGTGCACGAGAGGGCAGTCATTGTTGGTTCGTTGTTAGTTGCGTTGACATATTATAAATTTGTCTCCGGTAAGTTTGTTACTTTTCTTATTTAAACAAAGTATTTGTATTTACTGTTATACATAGTATTTTAGTTGGTTTAATGCTCTTTTTAACTGTATAAACGAATTTCAATCTCGGAGTGCGCAGACAGAATTACGAACACTTTTTAAAAATTGGTTTTTGTTGCAATATGGCCAAATGGGTGAAAAAGCTATAGATATGAGATTATGTGTTGTTTGTGGTAATTAAGTGCATGATAAATGTGTCGGCCTTACCAGTTAAGATACAAAAGTTTTCATTTGCTCTACGCGTTAAAAAACAAATTAAAAATACTTTTTTTCCGTAAATTTTTATTTTTATTTTTTTGAAATTTTTGTCTGAATTTACTTTATATAAATTTTTCTATTATATTTATAAATTTTCAAAATATAATTTTTTTGACTAATTGGTGTTTTTTCTGCGTTAAATATAGACCTTTCTATTTATGACACCTATGGGCATATTACCTTCATCAACTAGCACTTTTTTAACAAACTGGAACATATGTAAGTTTTGACTAACTTAAATTTTAAAATATTTTCCAGTGCGAGAAAGCACACACAATCTTAGTTAATTATTATTTTTTTAATTAGTTATTACTACTGTTTAATGGGCACTTTTTTTATTTTTTCCAATTCTCATCATGTGATATATCATTAAAAAGTCCTTTGACCACTCTTTCATGCACCTCCCACGCCCCTACATTCTTTGCCCCCCCCCCCCCCGTTAGTGTTTTTTTTTTTTTTTTTTTTTTCGTTTTTTCGTTTGTGTTTTTTCTTTTTTTAATGTTTTGCAATTTTATATGTGTTTGTTATAACTTTTTTTTTCATTTCAATCGATCTGCTTGTCCTGCTCAAAACTTTCAGTTGGCCCCTTTTGGGCCCTCTTAAAAATCGTCCGATTCACTAGCTTTTTTTTAAACAACTTCTTAGGTCCTCCAGTTACTACATGAACAAAACAAAAATTTCTCAGATCTCATCTGCCATCAATTTTGAATAGTAATCTCCTTCTTGGAACCTTGGTGCAGCTTCTTTAAAAATGATCCAATTCCCTTACAATTTTCTTTAATGTAGTTCTAGGGTCCTTCAACGTACTTCCAGTAATTCTTACCAGCATAGTCAGTCCTGTTACCTATTTTTTTTCTGTCTTTGTAAATGAACGATGACCAGACAGACAGTCGCCATATGGACGACAAGACAGATAGATAAACCAAAATCATAAATACTTTTCAACAATGCTGAAAAGTGTTCAAAATGATGGAGAAATGCGGTTGCTCTATAATGCTATGCGTAATCTATAGAGAACATGTTGTAGTGCACCTCAGGGATACACATTAGTTTCATTAAGTTTGAAGCATCATAGCTTTATTAAAATGCCCTAGACCATAATGTAATATACTTTTTTGTGTATTCCTGTAGTAGAACTATAAATGCTATACATTTAATTTTCAATAGCGAACATGCTGTAGCAAACCTCAATAACATATAGAAATTACATGGCAATCCGAGATATGGATGCCAGACAGTCGTCAGACGGCAAAACAGACAGGCAAACCGAAGTCATAAACACTCTTCAACAATGATGGAAAGTGTTAAAAATGATGCAGAAATACGGTCGCAATAAAACAACCAATACTGGGATATGTAAACAGCATATTTATAAATTTAAATAAAATAAAAGTCAATGTGCTTCACAAAGTCAATGAAATTTTAAAATGAAAACATTCACAACAGACATGGGTACTGATAGAACGAAATCTAAGGAGGGACAAAATTTTCGAACAGATGTGTTGTCCAGATCCCAAAAGTAAAAAGATGTATTACGCAAAAACTAAGAATGATTTTTATCTGAATGGAGTTTTATATTAACAACATATTTTTGTTATGTTTAAGATTAGCATAAATTTAAATAAAAATCATATTTTTCAGATATTTAAAAGTGTTATATATTATATATTTAAAAAAAATTACAGATATTATAGAAATATTTTATTGCTTAAAATTTACTTCCTCTTACTTTATTTATTTTACTTTTATAGGTTTTCCAGATAATGTACAGATTATTCCTCGTGTGCATTTTTGCACCAGCTTCTTCTGAGATCATAAACACTAGCACCGGTTCAGTGCGAGGCGTGCCTTCACTTGCTGATGATGTCGAGGCGTATCTTGGAATTCCATATGCTGAGTCTCCTGTAGGAGAACTGAGGTTTGCTAGGCCAGTGCCGAAGAAAAAATGGACGGATGTTTATAATGCTTCAACTTTAGGTCCGTCGTGCTCGCAAATCAGCATTGAACCTTTCTATTTTATGCCAGATCTAACAAATATGTCAGAAGACTGTCTTTATCTGAATGTGTGGGCACCGATGTCAAAACCATCTGAAGGCTTAAGACCTATCATAATTTATTTACACCCTGGAGCTTATATCACTGGCTCTGCAAGTATCAATGCACACGATGGATCGCAACTTGCAAGTCGCGGAGATCTTATTGTTGCCACTTTGAACTACCGATTAGGAATGTTTGGGTATTTCTTGTCTTACACAGAAGAAGCAAATGGCAACATGGGAGAATTTGATAAAATAATGGCAATAAAATGGATAAAAGAAAATGCAAAATATTTCAATGGCGATCCAGATAACATAAGTCTCATGGGAGCAAGTGCTGGAGCAGCTTCAATTTCAGAACTTATGCTGTCCCCTCTAGCAAAAGATCTTTTCAAAAGGGCAATTGTAATAAGTGGCAGTCAGATGCACCCCTTATTTGGCGATAATCATAGACTCTTTACAAATTCTGAAAAAATTGCTTCCATAGTCGGTTGTTCCAATGATTCTGTGAATCTAAAGAGTGATCCTTGGAGTGTTACCAAATGCTTAAAAAAGAAATCAGGAGAAGATTTGGTCAAAGCACAGAAAATACTGCTGATGACAAATCCCTTATTGTTATTTCCTCGAATAGGCGATGAATTGTTACCAAAAAGCGCTGTCGAATTATTTCGCGAAGGGAAATTTAGAAAAGACATGGATGTGCTCATGGGCTTTACTGAAAACGAAGGAGGTTTGCTTTTATTTACCGGAGTACCTCAATATGTGGGATTATACGGTAGAGATGTGAAAACTATGACGAAAATGCGTGCCCTTGCTCTCAGCCGAAGCGCTTTCTTTCTTTCTGGGCAGGATAGGCCCTCTGAACTTATTGACTATTACATGAAGCACGTAAAGAACCGAACGACAATTGGTTATGTAAGGATGGTGGCTAATATTTTAGGTGATTTTATATCGTCGTGCAATACGATATTTAACGCAGATGTCGTTTCTCTAAAAGGAAATCACGTATATTTGTACAAATTCAATTTTAGATCCGTCTCAACTCCTACAGCGGATTGGGTTGGAACGACGCACTTAGACGACATTCCATACATTTTTGGAAGTCCTTATCATGGTAACTTCACACCCGAAGAAATTGAATTGAGTCAACGGTTGATTGATAGGTGGTCTGAATTTGCCAGAACAGGGTATGTTTGTTTTACGTTTTCCGATGTAGTAAATTTTTGCATAGTACGTGGTGCATATGAATTCTATAGATCATATACAGGACTACACAAAATAATTCGTAAGTATTACTGTGTATGAGCGTTAATTTCTTAAGGTTGTTTTTAATCGAGTTAAACATTTTCCAGCTGTATTACATTTAATATATTAAGAGAGTTTTGTAAACTATAAAAGAAGTGGTATACAGGGCTACGCAAAGTATCCTGGATATCCAAACATATCTAGACATCCTGGATATCTAGACAGCAAAGAACCGGATACTTTGTTGTCTAGATATAGTAATTTCTGAAAATACATTTTCAATTGTGTTGTGCGTGATTTTCATGAGTTAGATGTTATTTTAATATGAGGAGTACATAAAAATCTGTAGATAATATAAAGGGCTTTACAAAATTATTCGAGTGCATTTCCGTCTATTGATGGAAATTGCTGAAGGTGAATTTCCGACTGTATTACGAAACTCCGTTTTCTAACTAAGCTAAATTTTAGCGCACTATGTGTGTATATATAGATCTTTAGATAATATACAGGATTGTATAAAAGAATTTGAGTACCTTTCCGGCTACGTACGGTAACATCTGAAAACTGGTTTCAATATTTTAAACGGTGAGGTTCCGTCGCAGTATTCTGGGAATGTTGAAAAGTTTTTCATAATATATGCTTGATGGATGATTTTTCTTTCTTGTTTTTACTCTTAATTAAAAAAATATATATATAATAAATCAGGTAGTATTGAAAATATACATTTCTGGAAGACTGATCCTCTTCGGTCCTAAAAAATGTTGAAATCAATAGATTATTTTATGAAATATTTAATTAAAATTTTATTTTTGCTTTAACATTTATGAGTTCGAATTTTTCCTCTTACAATTCTTAACGTAATTGATTTCTGAGGAAACTACCGTATAAAAAAGGTTCATCGCAAGACAATGCATCGCAAGGCAACGACTCCACAGACGGATTTGCCGTATAAAAGCTTTTATTTATGTGTGCTGCAATATAGCAGCATTGATGTAATGATTACTGAAGCGTGTAGCTACGGCCTTGAAAATGAGTTATGCAATTAAGTATACACACATTCTATAATAAATATCTTTGTTGGATATGTGTTTATCAGTGTATATCTAATGGTTGGGAGTTGTAATGCTTCTTAGCACTAGAGAAGATATCTCCTACAGATATCACACAAGGAATTTACGTTGAGGAAAGTCAAGTGATATATTGTCTTTAACGCCACTCGAATACAAGCATAAAAATAGACAGTATGACGGTTTTACTAGGCTAATTTTCAAGCTACTTGGGGGGGGGGAGGGGATTCACGTGCCCAGATTTCACTAACCGGTCTGTGATTCCCAACCTATATCATTTTTTTAATAATCAAAATAAATTTCAAATAAGCTGAATTATTATATATATATATATTTTATATCAAAAGTGCCATGCACGACAATTTTTTTTTAATATATCATTGTAAAAACCAGTATAGAAATGAATAAATAAAAAAAATACAAAAGTAAGCTTCTACCAGTTTTTTTTGCCCAAAATAAAAAAGACTAAAAAGTTTTTTTCTTTTTAGTAAGGAGATGCTTAACCTCTGTATAAGATAATTTTTAACCACATGAACACCGAAGGAAAACTGAATTATTTCTTTCTCGGAATATTCAAGGAAGCAGTCCCCATTTCCCCCATCTCTAATGAAAATAACCTTAGTTTGTTTTTCTCTTAATGTTTAATTATTTAAAGCCATTTGGGAAGAACACATTTTAGTGTTTCTTGTTGTTGTTGTTTTAATTATTAGAAAAATGAAGATTTTGTTAATTAAATTTCAAAATCCAGAAAGACGCAATCGCATTTCTTTGCCTCCCTTGGCGGCATCTATATAAGCCAAACAAGAAAGAAAAATCATGCTTCAAGCATAGATTATGTAACAGTTGCACCGTTCAATAAGGTGAAAGATGATATCTAAGTAAATAATTTTGAAAATGCACAAAATATTTGAAAGCTCAATTTCGGTAATTACAATGTTTAGGCGAAAATTAATTAAAATTATTTTGCGAACCTCAGTATAAATATGATCTATCGATTTGTAAATATACAATACATATTATGCTAAAATTTAGTTCAGTTAGGAAACGCTTAGCACATTTGAAAATTCCCTTTAAATAATTTCCATCAATAAACGGAAATGTATTCAAATTCTTTTGTACATGCCTGTATGTGATTTATATAGTTTATACACACCAAGTAATATGAAAAAAGTTTGTTAAATTTAAAAATGCATACCTTTACTGAAAACGCACTTTCAGCAATGAACGTTCATAGACAGTACCTTAAACGAACACTTTTGTGTGTCCCTGTATATGAATAATAAATGCTATGCACACCATATTCAACAGTAAGCATCTTGTTTTGCACCCCAGTAATATATATATCAATTTCAATATGTTTAAAATAGTGTAACTTTATTAAAATACATTGCAAACGATTTTCCCTATATACCATAATGTATAACGGAATATTTTGAGTGTATCTGTAAACGAGCTATGGATGCTACACACTCCATTTTCAATACCGAACATGTCATTGTAAATCGCAATCAATAACATTATTAAATATATAGGAATCAGACTATATTTAGGGAATTTAGATCTCGAATGGACATATGGAGAAACAAACCGAATTCATAAACACTTTTCAACAATGTTCGAAAGTATTAAAAAGTTAAAAGCAAAATAGTCTTTTACACCGGTAAAAAAAAAAAAGACAAATATATTTTAATCTAGGAAAATATAATATAACCACAAACGAAAATATGTAATAACTTCTTCCTAGTTAACAACTATTCCAAAAAGCAGCGTTCTTTAATCAGTAGAAACCTCATAAATTTTCGAGATTTAAAGAAGAATTTATAAAAAAAAACCAAGTTTTATTTTCCTGCCATTGATTTTTGTAAACTTTTCCGAGTGCTTTTTATCTAGAGTATTAATCGCTTTTCTCACCCCGGAATATAAGTTTTTCAGATGCTATCTATTTTCAAGTAAACATTTTTACGTTCAACAAACATGTTTTACAGACAAACATGATAAATGAACAGCTTTAATATTAATATTAAAATTAATATTATTTTGTTCCTCTTGCACGTATAAATTCAACTATGCAGCTGAATATGTTTAATTGAGAATGGATAGCATCCTTAAAAACCGAGATTCCGGTTTGAGAAAACTGATGAATGCACTTCAAAAACTACTCGAAATCGTTCCCGGAAATTAGTGACAGCAAACAAAACTTTTCGTTTTTATAAATGCTTCTTTGAATCTCGAAAATTTATTGGTTTCTGAGGTTTCTAAACATAAAGAACGATTTTCAGAATCGTGAGTAACTCGAAAGATGTTATTGTATATTATATACTTGGTTATGTTATAATTTCTTAGATTAAGAAACATTTATCTGTTTTTGTATAGAGTAAAAAGGAGTTATTGACACAAAATAAATTAAAGGCAGTCAAGCTGGCAGCATAGACGGTATCTCAATCGGCTAGCATGGTACTGGACCTTCAGCTGGGACAACGAAATGTCCAATTAAATCAACGGGCACGGCTAAAAGAACAAGTTGGAAATTGCAACGTCGAACGTGACAAATGAGGTGCGTTCGTACTACAACTAGTTTTATAAATATTCAGATCTTGGTGCAATAGTTGTTGCACTCTTGTGCAAAAATGCATGAAAACAAAATTTATTTTATGTGCAGATTTTCATATTACGGATATTAAGTTTATTTTATGAAATTAAGTTCCAATACACTTTTACAAACAATGAATTACAATTCTGTTATATCAAAATTATACTATGCACAAATATACAAGACAAGACAATGTTAAAAAATCATCGTTATTATTTCGCTGAAAAAAAAATGAATTATATCGTCTGTTATTATGATATGATTAATTTCCGTAATAAAATAAGTACATTTTAAGTTGGCAGCATTTTATCTTTTGTTTGATATTTGCAACCTAGGATCATTACCTATCATGGGATATCATTGAATTAATTATGTATGATAGGATTTAATAGAATGAAGAAGACTTTTATTAACATCTTTTTAAATTTTGATTCGATTTTCATAAAATTTGAAATGATTCGAAAAATTTCTGCATCGATTATATATATTAAATTTTACACCATTCGGTTGGGTAGTTTTTGTGCTGTTATATTCGGACAGACGGACGGAGCAGACGACGACTATAGGTGCTGCGTATTTATATAATTACGAAAGCACCTAAAAACACGGTTAGAACGAGTAATTTCCACGCAACAGTTCGTTTTTATGTAAGATTTAAATATTTAATTTTCTTATTGGAAACGTATTTTTTAAAACTTAATTTGACATTTATTGCTGGGTATATTTAAAAAAGGACTGGCACTGGATGCTACTCATATTTATCTTATAGCTACAATAATGACAACAGCTAAAGCTTAAAACGTATATAGAAAAAAAAATTAGCCGTGTTCTTTACAATGTTAGTAGCACTAAGAGACAATTACTAAGTTGTATGTTGTTATTATTATTATTTTATATTATATTTTGAAATAACTGAACTTTTGGAGAAGGTTTTGGACATTTTTAGATAAGTAGAAAATAGTGATATTGTTCAAAATCTGTTTTGGATATCTCAATCTCCAAGCCTGATTGATAAAATCACTAGTGTTCTTTATAGTGTTCGCGCCACTGAAAATAAATTACTAATTTGCTTGTCAATTTTTTTTAATATTTTGAAATAACTAAACCTTTAGGGACAGTTTTGGTCATTTTTAGATAATACAAAATAATGGTACTGTTCCAAATCTGTTTTGGATATCTTAATCCCCAAGTCTAAACTGAAAATAAAACAACCGTAATCTAAACTGTAAAAAAGACAAATGTTTCTTAATAATGGAAAATATCATGTAATAACGAACGAAACTATACAATAACCTCTCCCGAGTTACCCACTACTCCAAAAAGTATTCTTTATCGTTAGGAAACTCATAAACCATATTTTAGAGATTTCAAAAAGTATTCATAAAAACAAAGTTTCTTTGCTACTGATGATTTATAGAAACGTTTCAGAGTTGTTTTTATAGTTTATTAGTGAATTTTTTCAACCCAGAATATAGATTATTTCGAATGCTACCCACTCTCAAGTAAACATTTTCATATTCAGCAAACATGTTTTGCATAGAAACATGATAATTTAAAAGTATTGATATTAACATTAAAATTAATATTATTTCGTTACTCTTGCATGTAAATTCAATTACTCAGCTGAAAATGTTTAATTAAAAACATTTCCCAATAGGTTTAGCATCCTACTAGGTTTTCTAAATTAAAAAAGAACATTTTTCGAAATCATGCATAACTCGAAAATGTTATTGTATATTTCAGCTCACGTGTTATATCATATTTTCGTATAGATTAAGAAACATTTTTGTATTTATACAGTGAACCGATGTGCTACATCTAACATTTTATTACAAACTAGCAGGGTACGCCAGCTTCGCAGGTCAATTTTTCCAAACAAACCTCGAATGATGAAAACATCTTTTAGTTCCATCTTCCATTGTCAGGAGGGTCATTCTGTTCTAAACAAACCTCTTTCCGAACGAACCTCCGGCATGGGTCCTCGCTGCCTACGACACCGTATATTCAAATGCCACTTACCACTGCCAGAGGGCGCCAGATACCTTTAAGAGATACCTTTAACATTAGCTTTAACAGATACCTTTTACATTAGATACCTTTAATATTAACGGGATATTTAAATTACGACTGAATCCCCCCCCCCTCCCCACAATATTTAACGAATGATCTTTAACATTAACAAATAACGGTAACTTTTGAAACAGAAACAAAATGGCACATTTTCTTGGTTTGACGTCGCACTTTATTTTATCTCCTTTTCAGAAGGTCTGGGTCAGTTTTTTGGAAAAAATGAGAAAAATTATTGGCCGATTCTTACAAAAATTGGATTTTCGGATGCAGCAAATTTTTCTACATATGTGTGGTGAGTTTTAAATCGGTACTTCAAATACCTTTTTAATATTCGCAAACTAATCAAAACAAACCACTCGTTGACATCAGTAAAGAGAAATAATCGCTTTTCCGCCGCCACATACCTTAGCGTTTTATATATATAGATATCTGATGTAAATAGCTTCTATTGGAAAATTTACCTTTAGTTTTTCTATACAGTTCGTTAACACATATACGTTTTTCACCTTTTAGGAATCCCAATATAGCCGGACAAGTGCCATGGCTTCGGTACAGTTATCATACTCCTGTTTATCTATATATTGGACAAGAGGAAGAAAGCATCCGACTGAGACCAAACGAACGATGTGAAATATGGCGTAAACGATTCAATGCTGACATCAATGCTGAATTAATAAGAAATTTAAGAAATTCTGAAATAAAATAATTAGAAGTTGTAATTTAAAAATAAAATTTTCCTTGTAGTGATTTGCTTGCATTATTCAATATTTATTGCTTTTAAATACCTCAGAGATTATTAATTTCCTTGCATATTTTGACTAATTTGAAATATATTTAGATTTAAAATCATACAATGCAAAAAAAAAAAAAAAAAAAAAAAAAAACTCTTTATTAACAGATTTTTTTTACAGTGTAACTTTTTACAAGAGTGTATTTTTTTTTAAATATATCTCATAATAAACGATATACACATTTAATATAACAGCTTAATAAACCATATTTTATTTTAATATATTTAAATCTAAATAAAATTCACCAACATTTATAATTTAACTAGCAAGCTACGTCTGCTTCATTAGTCGATTTTTCCCAACGAACCTCGAATGATTAAAACAACGTTTAGTTCCAACTTCCACCGCCAGGGTGCTCATTCTGTTCTAAACAAACCTCTTTCCGAACGAGCCTCCGGAACGGGTCACCGCTGCTTACGGCACCGTATAGCAGGCGTGCTGCAAAAATAAATTAGTTGCACCTTCTCCCGCCAGGGGGCGCCAGATCAAACGAACGATGTGAAATATGGCTTCATACTTACGTCATGTTCATACATTTTACATTAACGCGTTATTTAAATTACGACCGAACTCCCCCCCCCCCCCACTCCTTCAAAATTTAACCAATGACCTTTAACAAAGAATGTACGGCGTTTTGGCTACCTTCGCACTTTCATATAAAAATAGGTAATTTTCCAGTATAGGTGCCTTGGCGTTTTTTTTTTTTTTTTTTTTTTTTTTTTTTAAAGCTTGGTGCAATTCGAGCTTCAGTATGTGAGATTTTTTGCGAAATGATGCAAACTACTATGAAGACAAACCTAATGAACTTTTATGCTTATTTATATTGTATTGTTTCAACAAGATGCAATAATGTTTGTTATTTCTGAAGCAAGATAAACAAAAAGAACATTAATTGTTTTTTATCTGCCTAAAAATAATCATTTACTCCAAAAATCTTAGCATACCTTAAAACAAAGACACCAGAGAAGAAAATTAATTAAAGGGAGCTTTTTTTTTATAATAAATAAATAGATTTTATCCAACAACTTTGAAGTACCACATATAAAGTTAAATTTTATAAAACTTTCTAATACTGTTCTTTCTTAATACTTTCTAAAAATATTTTTCTTACGTTTTATATAACAAAATATCCCTTTTTCAAATTTAATATTAGTTGTTGCAAGACTAATTTATAAATATAAAACATTTTTATTATTACTTGATTAATTTTAACACAATTATTCTAATTCTTGAATAAATCATATGAGTCGTAATTTTCCAACTAAGTGAAAAGGTTTCCATACACTGTAAAAAAAAAAAAAATACAGTAGCTTTACAGCAAAAAATGCTGGCAATATGGGTGACAGCCCTTTTTGCTGTAAATATACAGCAATTTTGTTTTTCATAGGTAAACGGCAAGTTTGTAAATTTTACAGCATTTTTTGCAGTTAAATTTACATTAATTTTGTTTTTTAGATTTTACAACGTATTTTTAATTTTTACAGCCTATTTTGCTGTTAATTTTACAGTCCTGTTAACTGTAATTTTTTTTAGCTTTTATTTTTTATAGATTTGTATTTTTATTCCCCCCCCCCTCTCCGTGTTTGTTTATTTATTTTTAATTTTTCTTTTTATATATATATACTGAGACATCTTTTAAAGACTAAGGGCAATGAGTTATTTTTATGTCTACTTATATCATTGTTTTAATATAATTATTATATAATCAATTCTGTTATGCACAAGTAAGATACAAATTTAGCACCATAAAGCAAAATAATAAATAAAATTATAACACACCGAAAAAGCAATAAATGGAAAATTTTAAACTATTATAATTCATTGTAAAGAGTATTCCATGTGCCAATTTCAAATATACAGTACAATATATATTGAGAAAATTAGAAATAATTAATTTGTACATCTAGTTACGAATTACTTTTATTGTTAGAAATTGACGAAAGCAAAATGGGATCTGCTGCTATTTAATGATGCGAACTCTATGATACCAAACTCTTATAATATTTTATGGATTAATAATAAAATAGTATACTAGGTTTAAAAATAATAAATAATTCGAAAATTGCCTATAAAAAATTTAAAATAGATGCGCGTAAAAAAATTAACATCTATAAGATCTGAATATCATCGACCGAAATTTAGTTCACTGGCTAATAGATTGCTTTTAAAAATTTAGTGAACTACAATAATATATTAAATAAAAAAATATTCGGTTAAGTACAGAGAGTTAATCTAAAACTTTTGGAGAATAAAAAAAATATATGATTTAGATTAGTAAGTATATTAAAATGCAAACGAATAAACTGAGCTTTGAAAAATATATAATAACAAAATAAAGCATATCTAGAAAATAAGTTTTTTTTTAATCTGCTACGTATACATGCAAAAGTAAATAATAATAAAGTCCTATAAGAAAATATAGAACCCCCCCCCCCACACACACACACACACACACACTTAAAAATTAGCTAAACTTGAAAAATCATCTTTTGTTATAATTTAAAACAAAATATTTAATCTTTATACTAATTATTCAAAAGGTAGTGTTTGTGAACGTTTATATAAAGATGGTCAGAAACAAAATTTGTATCTTACATTATATAAGAGAACTGACTATTTAATGATTATTAAATCAATGATACAAATAAACATAAAAATAAAACTTACTCCTAATTTTTAAAATATATATCCAGTCTTGTGTTTAGGTATCCAAAAGTGCCACCATGACTTGCAACAAGCACATATTCAGAACGACGACGCCAACGCTACGCTAATAATAAGTTTCTGCTGAACCCTTCCTGTGTGTACCTCAATTGGAATGTGGTCCGGGCGCTTTCGGTGCAGTTGAATTTACAGCAATTGCTGTAAATCTGTACTGAAATTACAAAAACGCTGTTTTTCAAAGCCAGTGACACGATTCACAGCAAAATCAGCGGTAATTTTCCCCGTTTTTTTTTTTTTTTTTTTTTTGGCGAACAGATTTTACCCAACTAACCTTATTAATCATGGCATCTGGTCCGTTATCTGAAACAGCTCAACAGATAAATCGCAGCGATTTATTTTGTTGAGCGTAGAGAGAATGTAAAGCCAATGCAATTTAAGTCATTTAAATACAATCGTAGTGAAACGTTACAGTTTTCTGAATAAAAATGCACATTTTCAGTCGAATTCCTTTGATAAATGACGTCATCTTCAGAGATGAAAATATTTTCTGCTATTGAAAATTTGACCTCTAATTTCAGAGCTAGTGGTATAAAAAATCTCTGGAAATGATAGCAAATACGTAGCAGTTTCATGCTTTTAAATGCATACTTTCTTTAATAGATGACGACATTTCACATTTAAAGCTCTTGACACACTGATGAGTTTAAACACCATCTATTCAATTTGAAAATATATTTTCGAATTAGTTATAATGAGAAAATGGCATCAATAGAGATATAATAACCCCCATTATTTCTTTTACTCCGCAACATAGGAAGTAACGCGATTCTGAAGAATTATTAAAATTTTTTTGAATTAAAAATATACTAACAGTTTAAAAAATAGTTAGTGCTGGCTCATCTATAAATGCACAGCTTTCAGTTTCAAAAGAAAAAAAAAGAAGTGTGAAAATTGATTCAGTAGACAGCATAGGACTGAAGATATTTTTTTTTTTTTTTTTTTTTTTTTTTTTTTTACATAAAAGCATCATGTATTTTAAATCTATAGATTAATACCTGGAAACGCTTATAGACATGAAAATCTACAAACAAAATATGATTGAAAATATGAATAACAAAATATGACAAAATATGAACAATCACAAAATCTGAACAAATATGAATCACAAAATATGAACAAATATGAGCAGTAATACGCTGCCTCGCAGGCGCGGTAGCGTATTACTGCTTATTTTACTGTTTACTACTGTTAATTTTACGGTATAATACTGGCAGCTGGGATGCCAGTATTATACTGTAAAATCAACACCTTGTTTTCTTTTTTGCAGTGTATTTCTGATGTTTTACGAAACGTTGTCTTTCAAAACTGTGAGTCATTGTTAATTTAAAAAGCAATGCTTATTCATTTCTTGCTAGTTCCGTAACAACCTGCTGTGTCGCTTTTAAATTGCACGAGGTTTTTCGATTGTTTGTGAGAAAAAAAATATACTTTTATTATACATTTCAAGATTCAAACCTAAAAATTCCAAATCAATCGTAATTTAATTGAACATTTTCCGACCAATTAATATTTTTAAATTTGAATATTTTTGAAAATGTTTTTACAGAGCATTTACATCTTAAAAGTAACCGCCATGCAAAATTTCAAGTTTTTAGCCGCAGCAGTATCACAGAAATCGCAATTTTAGGTTTTTTTTTTTTTTTTCATCTTTTTACATTTTGAATGTTTAAGAAATTGTTGCGAGTACAGTTACGTCTTAAAAGTAAAAGTCGTGTCAAGTTTCAAAATTCTAGTCTTAACAGTTCTTAAATGAATCGTAATATAGAATGTTTTTAGAACGTTTTCCGCTCATTTCACCATTTTAAATTTCGATTTTTTGTTTTTTTAGAGTTTCATAGCGAGTATTTATATCTTAAAAGTAACCACCACACAAATAACTTCAACAATATCATAGAAATCACAATTTCGGAACTTTTTTATGCTCCTGTACCCCTTTGGAGGTTGTTGTACCGACATAAAATATAACCTATGTTGGAGCAGCGATGGTCATCAGCAATTTGCTACAATTATTTTTTAAATCGGCTCGTTAGATCTAGAGATTACCTCCTACAAACAAACACACAAACGTTACTTGTTTATAATATTAGTAGATGTTCTTTGTAGCATATATTTAAAACAGGTGGTACTAAAATCTCAGAAAACTTATTAACACTTATTAAGGTTTAAATATTATTGTTTAAACATGGCGATCTGATCTTGGCTTCCCAGGCTACAGTGCTGCAAGAATTTTTTTCGGCATATAATTTAACTATAATTAATTACATACAAGTAAATTGCAATTACATTGCAGATAATTGCAATAACAAATTTTCTCAAATCTGTTTAAATGTAACAGTCATGTCAAGTTTCCAGTTTCTGGTCTTAACAGTTTCAAAATAATCGTAATACAGAACGTTTTTTAAAAAATTTTTTGATCATTTCACCCTTTTAAATTTCGAATTTTTTAAGAATCGCTCTTTGGGAACATTTACATTTTAAACGTAAATATCATGCAAATTTTCAAGTTTTTAACCCCAACAGAGTCACAGAAATCGCAATTTTACAATGTCTTTTGTTCCTGCACCTTTTAAATTTTAATTAAAAAAAACTATTCTGTGCAATCATTTATGTCTTAAAAATTATAGCCATACCAAATTTCAAGTTTCTAACCTTAACAGTTCCAAATAAATCGTAATTTAGAATGTTTTTAGAACGTTTTCCGCTCATTTTACCCTTTTAAATTTCGAACTTTTTTTGAAACCATTCATAGCAAGTATTTACATCTTAAAAGTAACCCTACAAAAAAAGTCAAGTTTCTAGCCCTTGGGGTTGTTGTATAAACGTAAAGTATAGCTTATATTGGAGCAGAGATGGTCAGTATCATTTTGCCACAGTTACTTTTTAAATTGACTCGGTACTTCCGAAGACACTCCTACAAACAAACACACATACATTACTTTTTTATAGTATTAGTATAGAAATGCAAATCAATGGCGATCTCTGATACTCATTTTTGACAATATTTGAATGCAAACCGTACATTTTAATAATTGTTCTTTTTTTCCCCGAATAAGCGCAGAGAATAGTTGCTTATCACATTCGATCAAATAATGGAATGATTATACATTGAGGAAAAAATGGTTTTCATTTATAATGGTATGTGTTCAGAAAGAGTAATAACCAAATCTCGTTTGGCTGTAACAAGAGGTTATAAATTTTGAAGAGGTTATGTATGTGAAATTGTACATTTAATCGCATTGCTGGAACTTCACTTTTTTAAAGGGATTTTTAATTGTTGCCTTTAAAACCAAGGTAAGTGTAATGAATATATTTAAAATACATTTTCTTTTTCGTCATCTGCTTGGGATTTCTACTGAACATATTTTAATATATTTTTTCTTAAACTGGAAGCTTTTTGTTTGTATGGGACCGAATACAAGCTTGTTTTTAAAATGTTTTAATTTTTATATTTTAGTTTTAATTTTAAATGTTTTTAATGCAATTTCTTGAAAAAGGCAGCAATCAAGTTACTTAAACTGTTGTAGAGAAAAATGATAATTATTATATCTTTATTTATTATATCTTCATGGGTGCCATTTTCTCATTACAATTAAAAGGAAAAAATATTTTTAATTTGAATGGATCTTGTTTAAGACCATCAAAAACTTAGGCAGTAAAACTGAAGACATTTTTTTTTTAATATCATCCATTTAAAAACATAAAACTTCAACATTTTTTACACTGGCGTCAAAATGATGTAATTTTCAGAGATCTTTTACTCTACCAGAAAGTCCATTTGTAAGATATAGCGCCATCTATAGAAAAAGTTTGGAACTATTTCTTATTTGCTAAGACAAAAATTTCAACCCATGAGAAGCATTTTTGTACAAACCGCAATCTCGAACGTCATTTACTTGATTTTATATAAAATTTTAAACTATGTCAATGACTTTTGGTCCCTCCTGTATATTCTTCTAATCTGGGCTACGTAAAAAAGAATTGCAAAATCTTGAATAAAAAAGTAAAACCCATGTTTTACCATTAAATCATATATTTAATGAGTGACGTTAGTTACTCTTAGGTTTTACCGATAAATTCAAGAATTGACCAGAAAGCAGTGATAAAGTCCGAAAAGCCTTTTGAAAATTTTTCCATTTCGGACTTTTATCAAACAATTTCGGTAATTTTTGACATTTAGTAACACTTATTATGATGTTTAATATCGATAACTATTGGTACTGGTTTTATAAATAAAATGGCAAGTTTTATTTTTATATTAATAAAATTAACATTCCTTCCTAAAAGTAAATTTTGTTTGACTGTGTAGAAAGTGTTCTTAAAATAGAATTATTAATCAGAATAAAAAATTAATATTAATACGGCACTTTTCCAGTATAGGGGCCTTGGCGCTTTAAAAAAAAACTTGGCATAATTCAGACTTCAGAATGTGAGATTTGTTGTCAAATAATAAAAACAGCTATGAAAACAAATCTAATGAACTTTTACGCTTGTTTATATATGAATTTATCTATATTAACATTTTATTTATATATGTATATTATTATTATGTTTATATGCAATTTACTTCTATTTGTATTTAACATTAAATAAATGACTTCGTTGTATTAAATAAATTGTATAAATATTGAAAAAATTGCTTGTGTATATGAAACAGTGAATAGGTTGCCAAACAACATGCTGCTAAATTTCTTTCTCTCGCCAGGGCCCCTATACTGGAAAAGTACCATTAATACAATGGAGACTATTAATCAAAAATTTATATTTAATACTATCAAATTAGTAACAAATAACTTAAATTATAATTTAATAATGTTAAATAAAAATTCTGATTAATATGTTTTCTTTTCGAGAAAATTTTCTTCATAATAATATGAAATATGTTTTACATGTATTAATAGATAGCAGCCCTTTTATCGAAATAGTTTCTTAAAAGTCCAAAATGAAGACATTTATACAAGCATTTCTCGAACTTATGGCACCTATTTCTAGTAAATTTTAGGATTTATCAAGAGAACCTAGGAATTACAACATTGTTTCAATAAATATTATAATTGACCAATCTTTAGTCTAGAGTCTTGCATCGGGTCGTGTAACCCGATTTTACCCGAAACACGGGTCAGGTCGAGTTGACACCAACTTTTTCATTGCGGGTCGGAATGATTTTAAATGTCTCGGGCTTGGGACGGTTTCAGATTAGGTTTGGACTCTTTATGTTCGTGTGATACGATTTTTCAAAAGAAAGTCGAATATTTTTCGAATGCAAAAAACTATACATTTGAATATAAATGATTGTATATGTGTTCATTTTCATACAAAAAAGGTAAAACTGGTGTTACAGATATAAGTGTAGCCTATTTTTCCATAATTGCATTAAAATATGGATTAATTTTCCTTCACTTCGGATTCAGATTTGAATATTTTGGATTCGGGTCGAATTCGGGTTAAAATGTATCGGGTTAACGACATTTTTTGTCGGGTTCGGTTCGGGTTAACTTTAAGAAGAAATTTTGGTCTGTATAATCCGAACCGTGCAGAACTCTTCTTCAGAGCTTTACAGTAAGAAAGGAAATATTAGGTTTGTTTTAAATTATCTCGGTGTGTTAAACACTAAATTATATCAATTAAAATGTTCAGATATGGGATGCTGGGCGTAATTTGTACTAGAATTCATTTATAAGAGAAAAGCGACGTATAGTCACAGAGTGAAAGTTCATATTTGAAGTTTTTTCCAAACAGCAATTTACATTATACGACGATACTAGCTTAGACAAGTTAACTTGTGAAAGAATATTGTTTTCTTTTTGTGTTGATTTACATCAGATATGTTCAGCATAATGTAAAATATAATAAGTTAAGTGTTAAGCATACAGATATTGCAGATTGATTCCAAAAACATTAAATAAAAATATGTTTAAAATTTCAAGATTCATACTTTTTTTTTACGTTTTCTTGCTTGTTTAATTACAATTTAGTTTTTGTACTAATACAAATAATCACTATATCAAAATGAATAAGTAATAAAAGAAATATGAATTTAGTTAATGCGTCTTTTAATATAAATAGACAAGAATAAACTGATTTTTCAATAATTCGCTGAAAACATATTGCATGATTAAATAATTGAATGAAACAATGGTGTAAGTAAACACTAGTTTGGTGATATTGACAGGCCTCAACTATTTGTCTAGTCCAGTTTTCGGCCAAAATCTTCTTGACCAATTAAATTTCACTACTACTCTCTTATAAAGATGCATAATTCGTACAAGCTTAGCAATCAGCTAAAATATTTCTGAAAATGTTAAGTCAGAATTTTGAATTTTGATAAATAGGCACACGTTCTCGAAATGAATTTTATAAAATAAATATATATATATATGCTAAAAGTGATAACAGTACAATCAAAGGCTTATAAATACCTTTTAATAAACAAATCTGCATGTTTCGTACGCACAATCGGCGATATTTTCAAGATCAATATTGATAAATAAACTATTTTCGCGGCGATATTTTCAAGATTAATATTGATAAATGAAATGTTTTGAAAAATTTTGAAAATTTTTCACGAAAATAGTTTATTTATCAATATTGATCTTGAAATTGTCGTTGATTGTGCGTGCAAAACACGAAGATCTATTTATTAAAAGGTGTTTATAAGTCTTTAATTGTACACTTTTACTTTAAGTGTACATGTTATCACTTTTAGCATATATATATATATACATATATATTAATGATAATAAATGATTTTCTTATATAATTATGTGAATTTTACACATTATTAACTGATTTAAAATCTCTTTTCTCTTACAGATTTTTCTAGCAATGTATTGTTTAATCTTCGCTTTCCTTTTAACAGAAGTTTCATCTGATGTTGTTATAAACACTAATAGCGGTCCAATACGAGGAACTCCTTCGTTAGACGATAATGTAGAAGCATATCTTGGAATTCCATATGCTGAACCTCCTGTTGGAGATTTTCGATTCGCCAAACCAATACCAAAGAGAAAATGGACAGATGTGTATAATGCTTCTGTCAAAGGTCCACCATGTCTACAATTTAGTCTTAAACCTTACTATTTTTTGCCAGATATTTCCAACATGTCCGAAGATTGTCTTTATCTGAATGTCTGGGCCCCTAGGCCGGAGCCCACTTATGGTTTGAGGCCTATAATTATTTTTATTCACCACGGAGCTTATTCAGTTGGCTCTTCTACCACGAAGGTACATGATGGTTCTCATCTTGCCGGTCATGGGGATATCGTGGTTGCTTCTTTCAACTTCAGATTAGGAGCTTTTGGGTACTTTTTGGCTTACACGGAAGAAGCTAATGGAAATATGGGAGAATTCGATAAAATATTGGCAATGAAATGGATAAAAGAAAATGCAAAATACTTCCATGGAGATCCAGAAAATATAAGTATTATGGGAGCAAGTTCGGGAGCTTATTCTGTTTCAGGCCTTATGGTGTCTCCCATTGCCCAAGATCTGTTCAGAAGAGTTATTATTCTAAGTGGAAGTATGATTAATCCCTTCTTTTTAGACGACAATGCGAAATTATTTAAAAATTCTCAAATAGTTGCGTCTGTAGCAGGTTGTTCGAATGGAGCTATTACTTTAAAGAGTGACCCTCGATCTGTAGTTAATTGCTTAAAAAATAAATCTGGAGAAGATTTGGTCGAGGCTCAAAGAACATTGTCTTTGTCAAATCCAATGGGGTTATTTCCTCGGGTGAATGACGAATATCTTCCAAAAACTAGTATTGAACTATATCGCGAAGGAAAATTTAGCAAAGAAAAAGACATGTTAATTGGTATAACTAAAAATGAAGGAACGATGATGTTATTTGTTGGAGTGCCTGAATATGTTGGAATGTACGGCAAAGAAGTTAAAGATGTAACTAAATATCGTGCTCTGGCCTTGAGCCGAGGATCTCTTCTTCTTACGGGGCTAACTAACACTTCAGAAATACTTGACTATTATATGAAACACGTAAAAAGTCGCGAAACTTTTGGTTACTTAAACATGATTTCTAATATTGTAGGTGATTTTGTAGCTTCATGTGGTACTATTTTTAATGCAGATATCGTTTCTCTGAAGGGAAATCGTGTTTTTTTCTACAAATTGGAATTTAGGCCTGCCTCGACTCCTACAGCTGAATGGGTCGGAACAACACATCTTGATGAGTTACAGTATATATTTGGGAACCCATATCATCAAAATTTTACGGCTGAAGAAATACAACTGAGTCATACATTTATGGAAAGATTGGCTGCTTTTGCAAGAAAAGGGTAAGTTGCATTTTTATCGCAAGAGGTTTCTATATAAGTTTATCAAAATTTAAGAAAAGAAATCGCTAAATTGAGTCAAAATTTCTAGTTTAAATGTGGTTTAATTAAATGGCACCAATGTTATTTTTTAAAGCTTTTATTTAACATGATTTCTATATGTTCTTTTTGCGACAGACTTATCCCCAGCTAATTCCACTACGATGTAGTGTAGACACTGATTGCACAAAGAGTTCAGTTAATACTGTTCTCAAATTAAATTTCGCTATTTTCTGCTACTTTCACAAAGTCAATATAGTCCTAAATGTACTTAATTTATAAGTTTTCTTAGTAAGATACTGAGAAATAGAAAAGTTTTTTTTTTCTATAAAGACAAGAATTTTTCAGAAAATAGTATCAGAGTTGGTGTTTTAAGTAGATTTTAAGACACGATAGTTCTAAATCGTCATCATCCGGAACAAATCGATAATAGCTCAAGATGTAACACATGTGAATGTGTATTGCTCTAAGGTAAAGATAGAAAATGATTCTAATCACTAGTGCTACACTCACGTGCAAAAGTTTTCCTAGAATTAATGTTTTCTGTTAACTTTCTTCAACCACTTCATTTGCACTTAATTTTTATTGATCAAAGATAAATAAACCATCGCAAGGGATCCGCTAGTCGGCTGCAAATACTAGCTGATGTGGTTTAAATCTTAAAGCGCTCAAACTCAAAGCCTGTCGACTTGTACAGAAAAAGTCAAAGAAACCTCGACGTTGGGTTCGAAATACTCTGGAATGCGTAAAAGCGCATTATGATGCTCGCTAAATCATTTCCTTAAATATATTGCGAGCTGCGACCGGCTTGATTTTCCGTTAAGCACAACAGGTCAGGGCCCAGAGTTCCCAAGTAACAATTTTCTGATTATATGCAGCATTATCAAATCTCATTAGAATGGACTTCATGAAATCACTAGTATCCATTCACTATAATAAAATTACGTTGAAATGGAATTTTTAATTTTACACTTTTATTTCATTTTGCGGGAATTAGTTGAATGCAAAGTATTTCTAACTCAAAAATAAAAAATAAACAATGATCCTTTAATCTTCAGTGAGATTATTTATCTATACAGTAAACTCTCGACTATCCGGCCCCCGACTATCCGGTCCTCCGTACTATCCGGCCTAGTAAAAAAAAATGCTAACTAGTATATAACGCAACTAAGAGGGAGATATAAATGGGAAAAATAGGGGAAAGTACTTAAGATTCGGTTTTCGGCATTGACTTTTCAAATCATTCGGAGGAATGAAGAGTGAATGGGGAAAAATTTGCGTTCTGATACATAAACCAAAAAAATGAGGAATGTTGTGAGTGACCGATACAGGCAGATTCTCGTAAGTGCTGACTCACGACAGGAAGAAGCAAGCGGTCATCTATCAAAGACTTTTTTTAAAACTAAAAACTGTAAGTTTTGACTCTTTTATCTTATGCATAACTTTTCATATTTGTGCAATCATTTATCAATAAACAGTAAAATAATATTTACTATTTTTTTTCCGAATTAGGTTTTCGTTTTACTTTAATGTTTTGCTTATTTTGAAACTGTATGTACTGTATATATAAAATGTATCTTAAAATGTGTAACATGTGTTTTTAATATTATGGAGGGGGAAAGCAAGAAGTGAGTAAATATTTATGGAACTTCGGCCTATCCGGCTTTTTTATTATCCGGCCTACCCTTCCGCCACATTAGGCCGGATAGTCGGGAGTTTACTGTATTTCATTAAGTTTGCACCGATCTTGTTCAGTAAATTTAAATTTAATATATTTTTTTTATTTAGATTTTGCTGTGGATTGCAAAAAAAGTTTCATTATAATGAAAATTTTGCTGCATGAAAACGCTGATTGATTCGCTGTATTGTAAATGGAATTCGACTGTATATTATTGAAACATACTGCGTCATTCAAAAAATAGATTATGTAAGTCAAGCTTAGTACCTTGGCCTCCATATTTTCTAAACCATGTTCTGACCACGCTTTCAGTATATTTTCATATTTGCAGTAAAATGATTTTTTTTTTAAATAATTATATTTTAGGAAACTTTTGTTTCAACCTTCCCACATTAGTAGATCCGGTATTCTCCTTGCACATTTTACGACTCTGATAAATTTATTAATATATCAAAAACACGTTAATAATTAGTCAGATTATTTAAATTATAATCGAGTTCAAAACATGATGTTTCTCTATCAATAATTAATCACGAAGTTACTTCGGCAAATTATCGAAGGTATTTTAAAAACATCAATAATTATGAGCCGTATAATGAATTACATACTTATAAAAAATAAAAAATAAATCTGGATTTTACAGTAAAAAACTATCAGCCAGGATACCAGTAAAAAAACTATTTATTTTACTGCAAAGTTTGTAAAAATAACAGAAAGATCGTAAAAATTACAGATTTTATTTCAGTGGAAATATGTAAACTGTTTATTTTACGGTCAAACTCTGTTAAAATAAGAGAAAGTTTGTAATTAATAGAGATTATTTTTTCGTAATAAATACAGATTTTTTCGTAAAATAAACAGTTTTTTACTGTTGTCCTGAGTCTTTTTTTTTTTTTTTTGTAAAATCAACAGATTTTTGTATTATTATATGCTGAGACGCAGATTATTTATTTATTTTCTTTTGTCCTGTAGAATAAATTTTTAAATAATGCTAAAAAAAATAAATAAATAAATAAAATAACTACCAATCCAAAAATCATTAACGATCCCTTCAAAATATTTTTCAGATGTTTAAGATTCAATTACATTTTAAGTATTGACGTCTGACAGTCTTTTTCTGTAAAATTAATAGGTTTTTTTTTATTGTATACTGCGAAACAGATTATTTATTTACTTTTTTTTTTGTCCTGTGGAGAATATTTGTAAATAATGCTTTATAAAACAAATCTAGAAATCAGAAAATCATGAAAGTTCCCACCAAAATATTTTTCAGGTGTTCATTCAATTACGTTTTAAGTACTGACGTTGTCAGTCTTTTTCTGTAAAATCAACATTTTTTTTTTTTTTTTTTTTTTTTTTTAATGTGTGTGTGTGTACTGAGAAACAGATTATTTATTTACTTTCTTTTGTCCTGTGGAGAAAACTTGTAAATAATGCTTTACAAAATAAATCTAGCAATCGGAAAATCACGAAGGATCACACCAAAATATTTTTCCGACATTCATTCAATTATGTTTTACGTATTTACATCTGACAGTGTTTATTATTATTATTATTATTATTATTATTATTATTATTATTATTATTATTATTATTATTATTATTATTATTATTATTATTTGTAAAATCAACAGATTTTTTTATTGTGTACTGAGAAAAAGATTATTTATTTTTTTTATTTTTCCTGTGGAGGAAATATTCGTAAATAATACTTTACAGAAAAGAAAAAACTTACAATAGAAAAATCATGAAAGATCCCACCAAAATAGTTTTTAGACATTTAAGATTCAATTATATTTTAAGTATTGACGTCTGACAGTCTTTTTCTGTAAAATCAGCATATATATATATTTTTATTGTGTACTGCGAAACAGATTATTTATTTACTTTATTTTGTCCTGTGGAGAAAATTTGTAAATAATGTTTTATACAATAAATCTAGCAATCAGAAAATCATGAAAGTTCTCACCAAAATATTTTTCAGATGTTCATTCAATTATGTTTTAAGTATTTACGTCTGACAGTCTTTTTCTGTAAAATCAACAGATTTTTTTTATTGTGTACTGAGAAATAGATTTTTTTTTTCCTGTGGAGAAAATATTTGTAAATAATACTTTACAGAAAAGAAAAAACTTGCAATCGAAAAATCATGAAAGATCCCGCCAAAATGTATTTCAGACGTTTAAGATTCAATTATATTTTAAGTATTGACGTCTGACAGTCTTTTTCTGTAAAATCAGCATATGTTTTCTTTTTATTGTGTATTGAGAAACAGATTATTTATTTACTTTCTTTTGTCCTGTTGAGAAAATTTGCAAATAATGTTAAATCTAGCAATCGGAAAATCACGAAGGATAACACCAAAATATTTTTCAGACATTCATTCAATTATGTTTTAAGTATTTACGTCTCATAGTCTTTTTCTGTAAAATCAACATATTTTTTTATTTTTTTTTGTGTGTACTGAGAAACAGATTATTATTATTTTTTTTTCGGTGGAGAAAATGTTTGTAAATAATACTTTACAGAAAAGAAAAAAACCTGCAAACCTGCAATCGAAAAATCATGAAAGATCCTACCAAAATATTTTTCATACATTTAAGATTCAATTATATTTTAAGTGTTGACGTCTGACAGTATTTTTCTGAAAAATCAACAGATTTTTTTTTTTATTGTGCATTGAGAAACAGATTACTTATTTACTTTGTTATGTCTCCTGTGTGGAGAAAATTTGTAAATAATTCTGTACAGAAAAAGAAAAAAACTTGCAATCGGAAAATTATGCAAGATCCCATCAAAATATTTTTCAGACGTTTAAGATTCAATTATATTTTAAGTATTGACGTCTGAGAATCGTTTTCTGTAAAATAAACAGTTTTTCTTTACAGTGCAGAAAGCCTTGAAAATGAGCGATTTCCAGTGATTGTGCAGCTATTATGCTCATTTCTGTGATAAGCATCTTTTATCTTCAAATGATACATTTAACAATACCTGCCTGTTGATTGTCATTCTCTACATTCGTAAGAATAGAAACACATTCAATTTATACAAGGGAAAAAAATCAGATTATATTGTTCTCGTATCAATTATTGAGAATGACCTTTATGATTTTTAGCATCAGTATTTTTATCTCTTCGATTACTGTGATATTATATTAATAGCTTTCGTACTGAAAATGTACATAAAGAAAAGACAAATGGCACAAGCTTTAAGAAGTTAAGTCTATTAATTTTTTCATCAAAAATAAATAAATAAATATAATAATAATTATTATAATAATAATAATTAGCATCATTCAGGCCGAAATGTCAGCGAATTGAGTCGAATAAAGTTAAGAGGCAATATATAAACTAGCATGTTGTGGCCCTTACAAAACTTTCTTCTATATAAATAAAATCAGTTAAATGTTTTAAATAGAATGACAATGTAATTCATGCTAAGCGTGAAGTTTCGTTCAACCTGTGCATTTAAACTAGTGATATAAGCATCGTGTATTTCGAACAAATCATGAAATTTTGGCATCCCTCTCTTAAATAACCACAACCAAAATCGAATGACAATATATTCCTATCATGGGGATTCTATATTTGATATTTCGTTGAATTCTCAGCACAGAAACCTGACATATAAACAACGCATAAGTCGAACAAATCAACGATTTGCAGCATCCCCTCTTGGGGGACTTTGCCCGAAAACTGATCAGAACTTCATAGGAAATTTCACCTTATACTCCGCAGTAGTTCGTGAGTTAGAGCGCCCTCAAAATTTGTTTTACATACAGAAAGACAGACACACGGACAAACATTTTCTAAAAACAGTCAAATCTTGTTCAGGACCTACTGAAACGTATAAATCCGTGGAAAACCCGAAGTCGAATATTTTCACGAATCCAATACTTTATCCTTGTATAGATAGAAGAAAGTAAAAAAAGTGAGCTATGGATGTGCTCTAATAAGACTTCAGAGATTTTTCGAAGTCGATGAAAACGTTTTGCTCACTCTTAATATTCGAACTAGCACGGCAGGTGGTTAAATTACCCATGTCTCGCGGCACGCGTATTGCAGATGCCTGTGTTAAAGCAAAGTCAGTTACGTTCGTAAGCATGAGACACTTTTTTTTCCTTTCTAAGGTTTAGAAATAAGTGTGACAGGGAAAATTTTTTCAAGTCAGAATCCTGGATCGTTGACAATATCACTAATTGCGCCGTTTACCAATCCTCCCTCTGACCACAAATTGGTACATAACATTCAAAGGCTAAGAAAAGTTGTGCAGGAAGACCAGATGCGTGATCACCTTCTAAACATCTGGCTGTTATGAACTCGTTCCAAGTATGGTCCGTTGATATTCTTGCCGTCTTGAATTATGAAGTATTTATTAAACTCTTTTATTTAACTCAAGTTGGTTTTTGTATGTAAAGATGAAATTTTGTAATCTATTTTTAACTCACTTCCCGGAGGCTAGATTTATAATATATATATATATATATACTAGCTAACGCGCCCGGCGTTGCCCGGGCCCGAAATATTAATAATCTGTTCTATACGAATATGACTGAAATCTGTAAGGCTATCGAAATCAAGTCGAATGAGGCAAACCAGCGTCGTAATCGGGCTCATAAAACCCAAGATTGGAAAGCGCATCCTGGCGGTCGAAAGTGCAACTAAAATATTTAAGGTTATAGATATCAAGTCGAATAAGCCAAACCCCGTCGTAATCGGGTCCATTACCAGATATACTCCTATAGTTCTACCTTCCACCGCCAGGGGGCGCAGTCTGTTCTGGAAGAGGCTTTTTCAGAACACTCGACCCAATCAAATTTCCTAGTAGAATTGAAATTTAACCACGGGTAAACATTGCCAAAATACAGGAAATCGCGAAAGTGGGTTACGTAATCGATCGGTTTCTAAAGGGTTAATGTAGATATTTTTTAAAACCCAACCGTGCGTTTTGAAGAAAATGAACGTGTCTATAATCTGGAGTCTACTGTTTGTCCGTACTCACATTTCCCGAGTCGATGCTGATTTTTAAACCTGGACCGAAAAACGAAAATCGCGGGAGTGAGTTTTGGAAGGATTTTTTTCGGAGGGTTAAAATTAAATTTTTTCAAAACGGATACCAGATTTTAAAAAAACAAAGGGATATAGATTAGGCGCGGTATTTTTAGTTTTTCGTATCTTGTTTATAAACGCCAATTCGGATTTTTAAAGATAGGAGAAATAGTTAAAAAAGCGAAATTGATTTACGGTAAAAAACGTTTTCGAAAGGGTTAACGTGATTTTTTTTTTAAACTAAAGGTTTCTGCTTAAACCCGATAAAACGTAGATGTATTTATGTGTGTTTTTTTTTTTTTTGGTTATTTTAGAGAGCCGAAGCTAGATTTTATATATCGCAGAAAATCGGAATTTGCAGAAGAAAGTCCTGCGCACGAATTTTTTTTAAGGTTAGTATTCGTATCTTCATAGGTGCCAACCTCTCATTAATATTCCGTAATATGCGGGTTAATTTGACCCAGTTTAACAACGCTTCAAACCAGAAAAAATATTGAATGAATCTTTATTTATTTAATTTCAGGTTTCTACGTGGAATTTATTTCATTTCATTTCTTAAAAAAATTTCTGGTGCGAAACGTGTTAAACCTGGGTCAAATTAACCCGCATATTACGGAATATTAATGAGAGGTTGGCCCTATGTATTTTTCAAAAACGAATACAGATGTCAAAAAAGGAATAAATGTAGATATTATCTGGTATTTTTAGTTTTTCGTACCTTTCTTTGAATCGCCGATGCAAATTTTTAAAAATTGCCAAAATCGCAAAAATCGCAAAACGGCATACAGAAAATATACTTTTTCGAAGGGTTAATTTTCATATTTTTAAAAACCAATAGTGGCTTTGAAAAGGGCTAACTCAGATCTTTAATTTGGTGACCATCCTTTTTCCGTATCTTTTGTATTCCGGTGGATGCGAGGTTCGGAACACAGGAGAAAATAAAAATAATGAATTCGTTGCTTTTTGATTATTTTTTTGAAAGGATTAAATGTAAAAAATTTTCAAACAAACCAGTTCGTTCGAGACGTAAGAGTATGTTCTTTCAGAATATGTAGACGGTTTTTCCGTATTTCTAGCCGTTCGCCCATGTCGAATTTAGAAAAACTTAAAAAGAAATGGAATGACCCACGCTTTGTTTCATCTTTTAACGGAGGAACGAATAAATGGCTTCTGGGCATTCGCAAGCTGTTTTCGGAAGACAGGTTTTTAATTTGCGATCTTTGATCAGTTTTTAATTAATAACTACTCTAATTTTCAAAATATTAAAAATCTGAGGTTCAGGTGCACCAGGAGAGGGTTTGGACTACCTAAATCTAAATTTGCAGGCTTCTAGGTGGGCTAGATTTTGCTAGCCATCGCCAACAGACACACACACAGAGCGAAACTTTCTTTTATTAGTATAGATACACACATAGAGGTGTGTTTCCGATGACACTACTATATTTTAATATTTTTAGAACTTAATTATAAGTTAATACGTTAATTTTAAGGCATTTTTCCGCTAACCGGCCATAGGGGATGGATCGCCAAATATTCGTTACTGTTACAATTGTATTACGAGTTACAATAACAATAGATTTAATGATGCGCCAAACCACGCTCGCCAAAATAGGCCAGCTGGCTTTGAAACTACAACAACAAAATATTTCAAGCATTAAAAAGTATAAAATATACATTAAAGTAAAAAGTGTAATATATATATATTTAATCATGCTTTCTACCACGCGTAAAAAAACCAGTGAATTTTTCATATTCAAATTCGATGTCTACGCCAATCAACATATTGTAACGGAAATGATTTAAAAAAAAAAAAAAAAAAAAAAAAAAACTATGAAATTAGGCGTGATAATCAAGATAATCATTCAGTGCTTATAAAAAAGAGTTTTTTTTATTTTTATACTTGCTGATTTTGTTCTTCAGCTTCTTTATTTTCGTCCTCATGAATTATTTTCAAAACACAATTCTTTAAATTGATATAATTAAAATGTTATTCTAGATTGTGTATAGAAAAATAATTTATGTACCATATATGCGAGGCGCTATTATGATAGGTGCCAGTTATAATAAAATTTAGTTGAAAATCTCTTGTAAAACTCTGTTTTTATAACGTAATTTAGGAGCCTCATATGAGTTCCATGTGAACGTGAAAGTTAAACTATGCTGAAGAATTAGTTTCATTTTCGGAGTAACGTCATGATGTTAATGCATAGTGGACATTATGGGAAAAGCAGTAGGAAATTTATACTCATATCCAAAATGGTTACTTTCTGACTCAAACACGCAGTCATTTTTAATCTTAGGTGCATGAAATTAACAGCTGCTCTTATTAATAAACTGCGAAGTCGAATAGTGTTTTCCATTTTTAAAAAAAGACAAAGAATTTTCAAAAAATGCCGTCAAAGAAGGCATTTTGAACCGGCCGGTGACAGTCCGAGAAATATCGTGATGATAAATAAATCACTTATAATTCAAGATATAATACATTTATTCAAAAATTATAAAAGGTATTCGATTACAAATTGTTTTAGTAGTCATATCTGTTAATTTCATGCTCTAACGTTTAAAAATGAGTTCGTGAATGTGTCAGAATATTTGGCCCTGTTGAGCGGAGAAGAATTATTTAATAACATTGATATAAAAGACTTACATAAAACAATGTGTATATTATTTAAAGAATTTAAATCTCAATTAAAATTAAAAGAACATATTTCAGTAAATTTTTTTAAAACTTTACTAAATTTTACATTGCATAATAATTACATTATATATGACAATATTATCTATAAACAATGCCAGGGAATTCCGCAGGGCGGAACCGCATCTAGTATTCTCTCTGACCTTTACTTATATTATTATGAAAGAAATATAAGTCCGAACAATGATTATGTATTTTATCGCTATATTGATGACATTATCATATTTTATTTCAATGAAAAAAATTGCACATCACCACTCAATTTTTATCCTACTCAGCTTAAATTAAGCGAAAATGATTTAATTAATAATAATATAAACTTTCTTGACTTAAAAATTAATATTACTAATAATTATAAATTAATTTTTGATATTTATGATAAGAGATTTGATTTCCCATTTAAAGTAAATATTTTTACCAATTATGCTTCATGTTTACATAAATCTGTTTATAAAAATATAATTATCAATTATCTACATCGTATAAAATACTTATGCTCAGATATAAATAAAAACAAAAATATTAGATATATTCGAGATCAAGCAAAAATATATGGATATCCTATTTTTATGATAAATTCAATCATCAACTCTTTTAAATAACATTTATTATATAATTTAAATATAAACATGGTACGTAATAAATTATTGTTTTAGTGTGCGATAACATATAACAAAAGATATAGAAAATAATAATTATAACATACATTATTACAATTATAACATATTAGGAAATTTAATATTTAATATTTGTTTGAACATTATATACACTTTATGTAGAAAATTACAAATATAACATACATAATTACAATTATAACATATTAGGAAATTTAATATTTGATTGAACATTATTTATACTTTGTATAGTTGTGATTGTGCGTTGCCGATCACCTCTGTTTAAGGTATTATTGATGTGCAGTTTTCATAAATTTATAAATTAACTTATACAATAACAAATTAAATTATACAATGATAACATTGGTGATTATAACTCATATATATATATCTATTTGCAATATATATAAAAATAAATATATATAGTTTTTATTTTTGTCTATGAATAATTAAAATTAACAAGTATTTTAATTACTGCATTGCATTAATTTGATTGAAAAACAGTAGTAATACTATTAATTATCAACATTATAAATTTTGAGATATTTTGAATTGTTTATGAATTATTTAATTAGATATTTAAATTAATCTATAAATATAAAATATATTTACAATGTAGTATAAATTAAACATTAATTATTTTAAAACAAGTCTAATATATATTTAAGTAGTAGTAAAAATAAAACATTAATTATTTAATAAATGTCTATAATATCAGTGGATTAACACAGCTGGCAGCAAAAATAATTTGAATTAAAATAATATCTCTTTTACATAATATATTCTTGTTAAGAATATCTGAAATGCTGTGCAAGTTGAATTAATTTTGTGTAGATTTATTCATATAGTAGTATTATATTTTATTTGAATTTTAAGTAAAACTACAAGTTAGTATTGTTTTTTAAAGTTTATTTATATAAATAAATCTAATGAAGTGAGTATGTAACTAATAAAGTGGATATTTAACTAAATATTAATTATGAACTATTATAATACCAATAGATGGCGACACTTTACCTTTCAGGTAGTTGTAGATAATATTGTTAATATTACATTTAATTTAACTATAGAGGGAGCTATTGATTGTATATTAATTTTACTTTCAGGAATTAAAATTGGATGGAGTAATATATATTCACGGATATAAATTTGTTATAAGTGTATTAAAACCAGAATTATTTTGAGTGTTTTTGAATCATTTTGTGATTGGGTGTCATTTATGGGGTTGTGTTTTAAAAAAAGTGTGCTCTCAACTTGTCTTACAAATCATTTCTCTCAACTCGACTTAGTTAACATGTATGATGCATTGCCATGTGGATGTGAATATTATGTAGACGTTGTGACATTTTAAGGATTCTGTATAATTATTGTGAGTAAAATATTTTATCTACACTTTACGCGTTCATATTTCCAATTTTATTATTTCAAAACTGTTATCTCGTGGTAATTTAGTGAGGTGTTAATTACAGTTTTTTGGATAATCGATGTGAGTGAAATATATTGTATTTTCTTAATGGTTTTTTATTTCCTATTTAAATATTTCCAAATTTTAATATTTCCAATTGTTGTCTGGTAATAATTCAGTGTACCTGGATGATTCTACTGATCTTAGTATTATGCCAGTAGAATTATGAAACACTGAATTATTATTTAAAACACATGTGGGTGCATCCAGGCTGATGAGTACATGTGCATGTGTTTTTCCATGTCCAATTCATATTTAATTCTCATGTGGTCCAATTTTCCATTGTGTATGGTTCATATTTAATTTGTTAATCCATTTGTGTTTACTTAATTGCAACTCCAATTTATAATTTTTTTTTTCCCCTTTCTCTCTATTTCTTTTTTCAATATTCTTTTGGTATGAGTAAAATTTGGCCAATTACCATTGAAGCATCAGCTATGGTAATATTATGTTTGCACATGTTAATTATTAGCTATGTGGTATTCTGTATACACAGTATCATTGATTATCTCTTTGGAGATTTAAGTAGAATAGAACTTGATATGTTTTTTGAAATTCATAGATATTATAATTATATATATATATATATATATATATACATATATATATATATTTTAGAACTGCCTTAAGTACATTTCATTGAGATATTTACGTTCAATAATACTTATGTATAAGTTTATGCAACCCTTACATTCATTTTATGTTGGCGGTGCATCTACAGGGTGACAATTATTGAACTATATGAAATAAAACGTAAATTATTTAAAAACTACTGAGTGCACAAACTTTATTCAACATGTAAACGTTGCTACAGATATTCGGATTTAGGTTATGACATGTTCGATACGGTTGCCATCATTGGCTATGATGTGGCGCAGACGAATAGCAAAATTCTGCGTGACTCGCTGAAATGTCGGAACATCGATGCTGTCGATGACCTCCTGAATGGTGGTTTTGAGCTCAGGAATGGTTTTGGGGTTATTTCTGTACACATTGTCTATAATGTAGCCCCACAAAAATGTGTCACATGTGTTCAGACCCGGAGAATATGGCGGCCATGCGAGTCCCATTCCAGTGGCCTCTGGGTACCCCAGAGCCAGAATGCGGTCCCCAAAGTGATCCTCCAGGACATCAAACTCTTTCATGGTTCGATGGGGTTGAACCGACATTGCTAACACTGTCATCACAAACACTACCAGTTCTCTCAAACTTGCTAATCAAATTCTAGATTGTTAGCACACTTGGACCGATTGTCTTCAGCTCGTATTCGGTCGCAAACTGCCTTTGAGCCACAATCAAAGTTATTACCCGCATAGTAAGCCTTCACAAGCGATATATGCTCAGGCACGCTGTACCGTGACATTTTCACTTGCAAATGGCCGACAACAACAAGTTGCGTGCGCATGCGCATACAAATTCCCATCATGTCCTATGGCCAACCACGAAAATTGAACTTCATGACGCAAAACGTTCAGAAGTTATGACGGTTTAATTTCATATAGTTCAATAATTGTCACCCTGTAGATACGCATACGTACATCGTGTAATAGAAGTATTTCCACTATGGTTTTATTAGTAAAAGCATCTATTAGCAGAAGACTTTATTCGATATTTTATCCAACCTCTGCAATACATGCAGATGTTTTATGTTTGTCAGATAAATAAGTATCATTATTAAATTATATTTTTAAACGAAAATATGGGGGAAGAAATCAAGTACAAAATTTAATATTTTAAATGCTTAATTGATGAAAATACTTTTTATCATATATTACTTTTAAATGCTAAAGGTGTAAAATTAACAACTATAATATAAATTAAAATAACTTTTATTAGTTGTTTTACATGTTTCGACTCTTCTGAGTCATTTTCAAAAACAAAATGAGAATATTCTAAAGCTGCACGGGCTTTGAAGTTATTATTTACATGTACTTTTTAAAAAATTACGCACGTTATCTATTATTTTTTACTTGATTGTTTATTTTCATATCTTTGAGCATGGAGTAATTCTAGCCACAGTTTCGGTAAATTAAAAGATGTCGCATCGTTACATATTGTATTTTTGCGCGTGAGTATCTCTATGGTTTCTCTTATTATGGATGGATAGTGTAGACTGGAGGGAAATATTATTTTACTTTCATTGAAATTTATTTGGATGGTTTCTTCTTGATATAATCTTGCTAGGGCTGTAGTTTTTCTATTGTATTTAATATCAGCTATATGCTCTTTTTTTCTGCAATTAAATTTCCTGCTGGTCATGCCTATGTAGTAATTCTTGGATCCGTCTTCTTTAATAAAAGGTATTTCATATACTCCTGAATAATTCTCAAAATTAATTGGGTCAATTTTACTGCAAATGATATTCTTTAATTTCTTAGGTGGTTTGGCTATTAAGCAGATATTGAAACGTTTAAGGCTGTGTTTTAATTTTTCGAAAAAGTTTGGATAATATTGCAGAGTATAAAGTTTGTATTTTTGTGAATCAAATTTCTTTTCTGAATACTTATTATTGGTGATATCTATGATTAATTTATTAATATGGTGTACTGTAAAACCATTATTATAGGCAATTTTACGAATATTATCTAATTCATTATTCAATTTATTTTCAGTACATCTTATAAAGGCTCGTTTTATGAGAAATCTGTAGGCTGAAATTTTGTATGTAAAGGGAGAACATGCGTTATTTGGTATGGTAGATTGGTTAGCCATGTTTTTCCGGAAAACAGCTCTGTCGATAGATTTATTTGTTCTTGTTAACATAACATCAAGGAATGGAAGACTTTTATTATGTTCAATTTCAATAGTGAATTTAATGTTATTGTCGATTGAGTTTAGTTGATTTATAAATATTTTAAGTTCATCAAGACTATGCTGCCAAATTATAAAAATATCATCAACATATCTGAGCCAAGTGTGAGGTGTTAAGTGAAATGTGCCAAAAACTTTATTTTCCAATGGGCGAAGAGTATATTCAGCTAATAAGCCTGAAATAGGTGACCCCATTGGAGCTCCGTGATTCTGCTTATAATATTTACTATTGAATGTGAAATAGTTATTATGGATGATTAGATTAAGTCCTCTTTTTATTGTTATTTTCATATCATCACTAAATTCTTCTATCTGTTCAATATCATCACAAATCTTATTACATACTACATGTGTGTCAATTGATGGATACAATGATATAATATCAAGACTAGCCATTATATAATTATCTGGTAGCTGTATATGTTTGATTTTTTGAATGAAATCTTCCGTTGATTTAATAGTTAATGTAGAATCTGGTAAAATATCTCTTAAGAAGGGAACATAAGCTTTTTCTAAGAAGTAAGTCGGTCCTGAGCACTTTGAAACTATAGGACGTAATGGCATGTTGCTTTTATGATCTTTTAGTCTTCCAATAATCCTAGGGATAACAGCTAATTTATGTACTTTTATTATTTTCTTCATAAATATGGGCCAAGTTCCATTTTTAATGATGTCATTGACCTTATAGTTGATTAAGTTAGTTGGATCTTTTTTAACTTCTTCACAATTCATATCTTTAATGCATTTTTCCATTTTATTTATATAATCATCTCTATTAAGGATAGCTAATTTGTTGGATTTGTCAGTCTGTACTATAATTATACTGGGGTCTTGTTTTAAACTTTTTATAATTTTAAGTTCTTTATAAACAGGTTTGATAGGTTTCTTAAAAAGTTTTCTCACTGCAATATTATCCAAGCTTTTTCGAAAAATTAAAACACAGCCTTAAACGTTTCAATATCTGCTTAATAGCCAAACCACCTAAGAAATTAAAGAATATCATTTGCAGTAAAATTGACCCAATTAATTTTGAGAATTATTCAGGAGTATATGAAATACCTTTTATTAAAGAAGACGGATCCAAGAATTACTACATAGGCATGACCAGCAGGAAATTTAATTGCAGAAAAAAAGAGCATATAGCTGATATTAAATACAATAGAAAAACTACAGCCCTAGCAAGATTATATCAAGAAGAAACCATCCAAATAAATTTCAATGAAAGTAAAATAATATTTCCCTCCAGTCTACACTATCCATCCATAATAAGAGAAACCATAGAGATACTCACGCGCAAAAATACAATATGTAACGATGCGACATCTTTTAATTTACCGAAACTGTGGCTAGAATTACTCCATGCTCAAAGATATGAAAATAAACAATCAAGTAAAAAATAATAGATAACGTGCGTAATTTTTTAAAAAGTACATGTAAATAATAACTTCAAAGCCCGTGCAGCTTTAGAATATTCTCATTTTGTTTTTGAAAATGACTCAGAAGAGTCGAAACATGTAAAACAACTAATAAAAGTTATTTTAATTTATATTATAGTTGTTAATTTTACACCTTTAGCATTTAAAAGTAATATACTATTACATGGTGTTATATTTTATTATATTGTTACTTTTTATCATTATTATAGCCTTTAAATTTAGTAATGGCAATGTAGAAATTTGACATAAGATTTTGTCAGGGGCGTAGCTACCGTGGAGCAGTTGGAACAAACTGCTCCAGGCGCGTGAATCCAAAGGGCGCAAAATTGGAAAGTATGAAATAATGATTTGTAAAAATATTTGCAGATTTTATTTCATTTTTAATCAACTATTATGATTGATCACAATTTTTACACTCAGCATATTCCTGGATATTTTACCTTATTTTCATCCTAAACTGATTTTACTTGAAACATGTTTTTTTACCCAAGTAAAAGAAGTTACTTCGATTCGCGAAGTTTTAATTTCAATTCATACCATATACCGCAGCCTCGAGTAATTTCTCCAACACTATTTCAGCATGCCTGATTTTTTTTTAACTCTGCCATTGATGGTAGCTGAATATTTTAAAATATGAAAGTAAATCAAAACTTGTTTACGTTGTTTCCAGTGGTTATTTCATTTGCTACCACTCTCTGCAGATAACAATCTTCCTGGCATATTTCTTTTGCAAATGTTTTAGAAATCTGATGATTACTCTTAAGAAATATCCAAGTGACCATTGAGAAAACTGTTTGAGAAGCAACATGTAGCAACATTGTTTTAGCTATTTACTTACTTTGTCGATCATAAAAAACAATAACAATTCCACTGATCTCGTGCAAGAGGAGGCGTAGGTATAGAAGCACGCACCGTTTTCAGGACGGACAGTGTCTGCCCAAAACCTGATCTTTCTTCTCCCCCGGATAACCTGGCGCAGGTTTCCCTTGTTTTTTCCTGCTGAACTGCTTCCCTTTCCATACATAGTAAGTTGGAGCTTCGCAATATAAATGTGTCCCTGCAAAGTCATCGTTTTGCAGCTCAAAATAGGCCAGAAGTGTTGTTTTCGGAGGGTTATCGATCCTTCCAACGACATTTTCCTCAGTAAAATAACTCTCTGGCTGTTTTCGAGATGCAGTACAAAGTGCATAACAGATGGAAACCTTTCGTGAATAGGGGAGCAGAAAATGCTCCACGCTGCCTCAGAGCTGCTGGGGTATCGTCCTCTCTCGTATCTCGTCACCTCGTTCGGATCTTGAACGGTGAACGCTGCCTAGCCAGATCGTTTGTTAACATACTTGCTTGTGTATTTTATAGATTTTACTAAATTGCAATAATCAACATTTATATCTTCCGAGAAAGTGCGTGACAGGACGGGTTGTACGGCACCACCCAGCGATTGTTAATATCCACTCCGCCGATGTTGGCACTGAACCCTCCATCCGCCGGGGGCTGCCAGCGATACTGAGGATAACATCCTCTCCGATTTGATTTTCCTTCAAAAAAGATCTGGGGTATTTCTTGGTGCATGCTTCGTCCTCCACGTAGTGTGATTTCCTGTTTAGAGGTCCACATGGGCCGTGGATCACATTAGTCAAGATCCCCGACTAATGGATTCTTTGCAATCAAGCCGGCATGCAGAAGTTGAATGTATTGTTTACCTTTGATCTAAGTTCAAATAAAGTCTTTGAAGTATCCCAAGGATATTAAGCCTAATAAAACATTTCATGTTAGTGCAGAAATATTGATTAGAGACACTGTTCACATTGGTTTTTAAGATTTTTTTTTTTTAACAATTAGCATTGTGGCTGAAATTACTGGTCAGAAACTTACGAGGTGTATGTACTCACTTTTTATTTCAATCTATTATCTATAATTTATAATACATACATAACTAAAATACAAAACAATTTTCTAATCAAACGCCCTAAAGATATAAATTATCCCGACGTTTTTTTTATTATTATTATTTATTTATCTTTACCACTTTCTGCGTGCATTTCATTTCTTTATGTACAGGTAGTTAATGTCATATTGTTTTCTGTTATCTAAAATAATCTATTCTTTTTCCACAGGAATCCCAATATACCGGGACATATACCGTGGCTTCGATACAGTTATCACACGCCTGTGTATCTGGATATTGGACAAGAGGAAGAAAGTATTCAACTGAGACCGAACGGACGATGTGAAATATGGCGTAAACATTTAAAATCTGATATCGATGCTGATTTAGCAAGATTTTTACGGAATTCCGGTACAGATTCAGCAAATGCGAGGTCTTTTCGAGGAATTATTGACGATTTCATGACTGCGTGACAGTCGCTTCTAGACCATCCATGTTATTAGGAGAAATAAATAATTAAGCTTTGTAACAAATTAACAAAAGTAACAGATATTAAACACAAACATGGAGAGATAATTGAAATATGACTTGAAAACAATTAAATTTAGTTAACCTCACAATTCAAAAAATTTAACTTGAGAGGGATGAGAAAGAATAACCACTTTTTAAAAAGAAGTATAAAGAAATATTACTGTCCTAGCTGAATATCTGAACCGGCCCGCTATTATACTCTGTCATAATAATATCTGTCATGTGGACTAAATGCGATATTAAAAAAAAAAGAAATCAATTTCAAAATTAAACATGTTGTATAGAGACCTTCAAAATGTTAGACGTCAGATTAATTTTCTTTTTAATTCTCTAATGACGTCATATTTAGCTGCTTTCTGTATTTACACATACTCATACTCCTTGTATTATTAAGAAAAAGTTTAAATTTATATTAAGTAATATATAAATTTATATTCAATTTTTATATATACAAATCTGTAGATCATATACAAGGATTCACAAAAGAATTTAAATTCTTTTCCAATTATAGATGGTAATTGCTGGAATTGGGTTTTCAAATGCATTATGCGTTTTCCAAATTGTTTACTTATATTTCATCATTTACCTTATTAAGCTGTGAAATTTTGGTACACTATTCTGAATGTGTTGGAAAGTGTTTCATAATCTATGCTTGACGGATGATTTATCTTTCTTGTTGAGATTTTAAATAGTTTTATTTAAATAGTCTGTTTCTTATTCTAAAATATATCTCAAATCATAGCTGTACAAATGTTTTAAATCAATAATCCTTGGTTGTTTTTTCTCTTTGATATTATTTGAATAATCCAGAATTGTTCTATTAAGATTGAAGTTGTGTTCAAGATTTTTAGTATTATTATTATTATTACTTTTGTTAGCAAGAATTCTTGTACACATAATGGATGTTCTATATAATCAGGAGATGTATTCGTAATAGTATAAGGGAAACAAAGATATGGCTTATTAGTAGTCAACATGAAGTAATTATAAAATATTTCTAAAATAAGGATTTTTGTAGTTTTTTTACATTTTTATTTTTGCATATGAAGCTGAAATGATTATTAAACGCAAGAGAGAGAATTTGTCATTTAAAAACAAAATAACTTTATCATAAATGATTCCTTCAATAGATCTTTCTGATTGTCCTTTTATTTTATTCTTGCAGAAATGAGAACAGTAGTAACAACAGAGCAACTATCTAAATCAATAGTCCTTGAGGACTTTTTCACTCGAAAGTATAATTTCCATAATTCCGAACTAACTCCTTTAAGTTAATAATTCTCTCTAGTTTTTATTATTATTATTATTATTACATAAATGAGAAATACATTAATGGCATCGTAGCATTGTCAACTATTGTAATTCATTAGTTCTTAAAGGGACAGTTTACCTTTTCAACAATTTTCTTTATTTTAAAAAATATGGTTCAAATTATGAACCCAGTGCATTTCAATGCTTAAATAAAAGTACTTTTTAAGAAAAGAAAAAGAATTAACTGCATATTTAATTAAAATTAAAAAAAAATTAATGTTTGAACGTTTTTAAATCTCTACTACTTTTTTAAATATTAATATTTTTGCCCAATTTTTTTGTTTTGGATTTTCTAATGTGTATTACACAATTCTGCGCTTGGATTTTTAGATACATCTAATATTGCATTTAATATAATTTTATCACTGATATATACAGTGTAAAACGATGAAATCTAACACATTTTCATATACTTTTATTAAAAAAAAAAAAAAAAAAAAAAAAAAAAAAACTGAAGGCTAATTTCATGCGCACATTTGTCACATATATATTGAAGAATGTGTACAAAAAAATTTAAATCTCTATGTAAAATGCAAAAATTAGCGTTTTTAAAACATGAAAATGAAGTAAATATGAACAGGGAGAAAAAGCCGTTTAAAGTTTTCATTTGTGTGGGGAATTGCGCTGTGTGTCTTAACCAAATTTACGATATCTCGCGATATAATTGCTGTATGGGTTAAAATAAGGTGTCAAAATATTCAGAATTAAACAGGTTTTCAATTAATATTTAAAAACAAAAATAGATTTTTTAATCAGTTTTGGGGTAAACTGTCCCCTTAAATGTTTTTTCGCTCACTCATATTATTCCAGTCATAGTGTCGCTCCACAACAGAGTGATGTATTCCAGTCCAGATTTTTTTTTTTTTTCCAGTGTGACTCTTTTAAGATATCAATTCTTTCTGCTCGTCATTTTATCTGATTCTTACAGAAATGAGAATAATATTTACAGTAGTGGAACTATTGTAATTAAATTGCTCTTGAATATTTTTTTGTTCTTTGATATTATTTCAATAATTTCGGAATGACCCCTTTAAGATAATATTTCTTAGTAGGTGTCTTTATTTTTCTGATTCTTATAGAAATGAGAACAGTGATAAAAATCAGCACAACTATTTTAATTAAATTGTTCTTGGATATTTTTTTCTCTCACTGACAATATTTCAGTAATTCCGAATATGACCCTTTTAAAATAATATTTCTTACTAGCTGTCTTCATTTTCTGATTCGTATAGAAATGGGAACAATAGTAATAGCCAGTAAAAACTATTATAAGCAAAAAGTTTTGGGCTATTTTTTCCTCACTTGCATTATTTCAATTATTCTGGAATGACAATTATAAGATTATAATTCTTACTAAGTGATTTTTTTCTTATTCTTATAGAAATGAGAACAGAAGTAAGAGTAGTGAAACTTTTGTAATTAAACAGTCCTTGGCTATTTTCTCTCAAAGGCCTTATTTCAATAATACCAAAATGACACTTTTAAAATTATAATTCTTATGTTTTTATTTTCTCGGATATTTTAGAATGAGAATAGCTACAAATAGCAGCGAAATTGTTGTAATTAAATAGTACTTGGATATTTTTTCTCACTGAGATTATTTCAATAATTCTGGAATGACTCTTTTAAGATAATAATCCTTACTAGTTACAGTGATGGAACAGTTGCGCACAAGTGGAATGATAGTCACCACTAAATTTTAATAACATTTTTCGCCTTATTTAATCTCAGAATTTCTGTAATTATATAAACCGAAGAATTCTATTTACATTTAGGGGTGACAATTGTCTCGCTAGTGCGCAGCAGTTCCATCACTGTTAATGTCTTTTTTCTTCTGATTCTTATAGAAATGAGAGCAGATGAGAACAGTAGTAATTGCAACATTTTTTTTTTCTTACTGGCATTATGCTAATAATTCCGGAATGACTCTTTTCAGATAATAATTCTTACTTTTGTCTTTTTTTCTTATTCTTATAGAAATGAGGGGAGTAGTAATAGCAGTGAATTTATTGGAATTAAACAGTTCTTGGATTTTTTTCCTCGCTGACAATATTTCCGAAATGATTCTTTTAAGATAATAATTCTAACTAGTTCGCACCAGTGGACCGATTGTTACCACTAAGTTTTAATTTTAATATTCTGAATTTAAAAAAATCCCGCTTACTGGCAACACTGATGTATATAGACAGGTACAACTCAATTTTAAATTTTAGCTTCAAGAAATTGCGAATACAAAGCTAATTAACTGGAATATATCAGAGCGCAAGTTCTTGAGTCTGAAAATTTAAAGATTCATAAAAATTTTACGGCATTTTACTTATAATGTTTATGGGTTTATGTCGAAACTAATACTTTATCTAACTTCTCTTTTTGATTTTTCAGATGCTGTATTTATTAAATAAGAAATGTATTGTAAAATTAATAAAATTCGGCTCTAACTACGAACAGTCAAATGTTTAAAAAATCAAAATATAAAATTAAATATTTTTTTTAATGCGTTGCTTTGAAAGTGAGACAAATTATCACTTTTATGATTGACACAAAACTCCCGGATTATGTCATCCAGTTTCTCCTCTTTTGCTTTAGTCAAACATATGGATTTTGGGGTAAAGTTCTTTAATTATTTTGATGGCTTAAGTTAGTAAATGTGACATTGTTAATGAATTCTGCATGATCTTACTTTAAATTCTTTAATTTTTTTATTGGTATACACACATTTTGTTGACATACTCACATATATTCCATGATTTTTTTTTTTTTTATGTTAAAACACTCTACAAGTATGAGTAAATATGATTAACTGAAGATGAACAGCGAAGATTTTTTTAAAAGGGGATTTACAATACCATTGTCTTAAAAGGAAATCTGAAATTTTATGTTTGACATGTAGATACTGCCGGAGTTTGGCTATAATGTAACATTAAGAGGTGCTACAGGACAAGGTACAAAGAAAACTCAATGAAAATCTGAACAAACATGAGAAAGATAAAAAGTCAGAATTGAAACTGATACTTTTTAAAAGAGATACAACGCGCTTTCACCAAGATTATTGAAAAAAAAAATACATTTGCTTTATAAAACTAATTATTGTCTTTATTGCATTAAATATCCCGCGAGTCGAAATTCTTCACTACGAAATGGAAGAAATGATGTTCAGATCAGTTAAAGAAATTTGAAAATACTGTAAGCATAGTACCATTGTTAGAAAGTATTATATATAGCTAGATATAAATATAAAAGCCAAATTATGTGCTTAAAACCTTATGGTGCCTATAAAATTATATTCGCACGCACATGCTTAATCATCGCCAATACATAAAATATCTTGGAAATATGAATAGTGAAGATAAATACACTGTAAAAAAAATTGCAGTAAAATTACGGGCAGAGGCCGGCAGCAGAGATTCCAGTCATACCCCGTAAAAAAAAAAAAAAAAAAAAAAAAAAAAAATCCATGCCCATCATTTTGTGCAGCCCGTAATTTTATTGGGCAAAGTAATATAGCATTATAATGCACAGGATATAATGCACTTTAAAACAAAATAACACTTTGCTTACTGTTCCTTAGCACGTAGGGGCCCCACCAGTGGCTGAGAGGTTGTGCTCTCGAAGCTGGTAGACGGGAGGTGCTGGGTTCGATCCCAATCGCGCCCGTCGGCCTAATCGCTCGGAGTTTTTCGTGGTTTTCTTTCGAGCCGTGGATTTTCTCCATGCGTAAATACGGATTAGGTTCCCTTAGAAAGACCCCCACGAAGGGCACTCCCCCCGGGCCTATATCCCTAGTGTCGATAATTGGCCGTCAATAATCAACCCAACCTTAGCACGTAGCACGTTAGATATTCATAACAGAATCGCTGTTTTGGCGGGTTAAAATTTTCGAAACACGAGTAAAATGAAAGGGTTACACCCTAGCGGAGGACAATGTATGGGGTCGTACAGTATTTTTGCTAACATATGGGCTAGAACTGTAAGAATATGTGGATTGCTCTTAATTATCTAAGTATCTCAGGGATAAGGGCGCTTATTTAGTGGATCAGACCGTTTTTCATCAAATAAGGCTGTTTCCGTGAATTTCCGTGAATTTCCGTAATCCGTGAAAATTGAAGGGCAAACGCTCATAAATTTACAGTTTTTTCTGAGAGTGTACATCTACCTTCGTATACAGAAATTTGACGGCTTTCCATAATAAAGTTTTAACTGTCAATTTCGAACTGTTTTAAACAAGATTACTATTTTCATTTTAAATTGACAAATTTTGAGTGTGGATTATTAAAATATCACCAATAAGCAAAATACTTGAAATTTTCATTTCCAATTACAAACCACCTGAGGCAAATTTAATAATGCTATTGTGTTATTTGAGACTATTAGAAATTTATTTTCAAATCTATATATTTTTTTAACACGACAATTTTTAAAAAGAAAATGTATCTCATTTAAAATGTTGTCAGGCATTATTACAAAAATCATCGGAGTGGAAATTTTTAGAATATACTAAAAATAAATTAAAAAATGAATCCAAAAGAAGATTTTTGAATTTCAAGAAATATGAAAATAAGTTTAATCTATTTACTTCACCGCTATGATCGGTGTTAAAATTGTTTTTTAGAATTTAATACTGCAGTTAATCAAAATTCAGTGCGATTCCACATTAGAGAAAAAACATATGGATATGGGATTTCCAAATTTCTCTAATTATTTATCAATCGACCGATTTTTTAAAGAAATTAGACAATGTGTGCAATTAGATATATTTTAACTATATTCGGTAGCGCACTTTTGTACGACATCTTTGAGTAGCTGCCAACCTTTTATTATTTTTCAAGTCAAATAAACATACTTTGAACCAGAAGATATATTTAATAAATGAAATCAAATATGTAGTTCATAGATACAAGACACAATTTATTAAATAAATTTTCTGATTATTATTTTCTTTAACTTGAAAAAAATCTGCAAGATTGACAGCTATTTCTTTGCTAGATAAAGATTAACAGACCAGCGTGTACAATCAATTTTTTAAATAAATACAATTTAGAAAACACCATTAAATTTAGTAGATTTGTTGATTAAAAGTAATGTCAAGTATTTTTCAAAAAATAAGTTAAAAGAAACTATGTATAATAACAACTTTGGAATATTATGTGAATATTTCTTTAGCATGGCTGTGATTTGTCCGTACAAATTTTATTCTATGCAATGGTAATAAAAATATTTACTTTTTTATGTGGCCCGCGGCTTTGTATATAATGCCTAATTTGATCCGTGGTAATTAACGAGTTTGGCATGCCTGATTTAGAGTGATAGTGCAATCCCGAGGGGCAGACCAGATCGACTAGCAAATGATTTTTTCAATACTTATGTTACAATTTTACAATTTCACATTACAACATAAATATCTATGATTTGCTGAAGAAATAAACAGGTTTATAGCCAATTCAGGTTACAATTGACTTATTATGGAACGGTACTTCATTAAACAATATTTATGAAAATCAATAAATTTTACACTAACTTTACACTTATTTACGTATGCCAACAATATACACAGTGTGTCTTAAAAATGAATGATGGATTTTGAAAGTCAATAAAAAAACGGAACTAGATAGAAATGTATCGTTTGCGGCCTTATGTTAGGGAAACCAGGGAATTTTATCTCACCAATTTGCAAATTTAGTTAACATAGTCGCCAAAAGATGGCGCTTCAGATATGCGAGAGCTGCAGAGAAATTGAATCCGTTACATCTTCAATCAGTATTTTGTTACAAAATCTGTTAGTGAGTGCATTTTGAAAGAGTATATACTATTGAAAATGGTTTTTTCGTTGGTACAGCGGATATTTTTTGTTTTGGAGTATCGCCACTATTTTGCAGCGCCACCTTTTGCCGAAAATGTTAACTAAATTTGTAAATTGGTGAGTTAAAATTCCCTGGTTTCCCAAACATAAGGTCGCAAACGGTACATTTATATCGCGTTCCGTTTTTTTCTTTTTTACTGACTTTCAAAATCTATCAGTCATTTTTGGGACACACTGTAACAACAGAAAACACAATATTATAAAGATAACATCAAATTACCATACTATACACTTATATAACATGTTACAATAAAACGATAACATACAAAGAATCGAAAAGATCCTTTTTAAAATTTAGACTACATAGTATTTTGTTATAGCTCATATGATGATGAATTAAGCTTTTACAATGCTTTATCAATTTTCAATTTACATATTTACTGGTTTGACAAAAACATTATATATGCACTTTCATTGAGATATTGAGAACATTTTATTAAGTTATTAATATGAAAAGAAGTACTAAGATGACATAACCCGGTCAATACATCAGAGTACAAGAGATTTTCACCAGATAGAATTTTGTGGGTAATACAACAGACACTACATAATTATATCCTATTTTACGTAATTTGTAATTTAGGAGAGACACCTAGTGACCGAGAAATGTGAAGATTATATAAAATAAATACTAGGAAGGACTGTCTGAGACTGAACCGTTGGACTGCACACTCCCTTCATACTACCATGCACAAAAACCAACCACCATGTCATTAGCGAACTGGCTGCAATACCTTTTAGAGAGACCAATTCTGTTGAATAAAATTATCGAATGTATGAAATTCATTGAAGAAAAGGAATTCATATTCATACACCCTGGTCCTTTCTGAACTGTTTCCCCTTCACAGGGAGAATCACACACACAGTTTCTTCAATGAATTTCATGCATGCGATAATTTTGTTCAACAGAATTGGTCTCTCTAAAAGGTATTGCAGCAGTTCGCTAATGACATAGTGGTTGGTTTTTGTACATGGTAGTATGAAGGGAATGTGTAGTCCAACACATAGTGTAAAGAAGTCGAAGAAGAGACACAAACACAAAATAGAGAATATCTTTTATTTAAGTTGTATAGATGTTGTTGAAAAGGTCTATGTTTCGTTAACAATAAGTATAGGTATCTGTTGTGTGTGAAGTGTTGTGTTGTGACCTACGGTAAAAAAATTTCTTTGTAAGTCGGCCCGGCCCGTTTAAGAATTTATCCGGTATTGTTGCCAACGCTGAAACAGATTTTGATTTACTTTATATTTCAGTGAAGATGCGGGAAGTGGTAGAAATGTGTTTTGAATTGCGTATTTGTTACGGCCAATTTCGCCAGTTGGTCAGCTGTTTCATTGCCTTCGACTGCTGAATGTCCCCTAACCCAGTTAAAAAAGTATACTTTAGATGAATTTTGTAAATGTTGTATAATTTCGATTATCAGGTAATTTGTATTATCAAATTTGTTTACAGTGAACAGACTTCACAAACTATCCGTTGAGAGTAAAAAAGCGAGTCCTATCCCGACTCCGCCCAACGAAGAGCTGAGAGGACCTCAAAAAGCTCTGCTTGAAAGACCAAGTTATCCAGGGCAAGCTTTGCACGCCATGTGAAAAAAAAATTAAGCCTCGAAGGTGATGCAAGCTCTGAACAACCATCATCTGTAAAGGAGGACCTCTTAAAAAAAGCTAATCAAATGATCATGCACTGTATTTTTTGGAATGTACAGTCTGTGTGATAGCTCCTGAACTGTGTAACGTAAATTTTCAACGACAGTTTCTTTTAAGAGGTCCTTAAGATGGTCATCCAGAGTGTTCATCGTTAAAATTTCCACGCTTAAACTTCTCAAACCACCTTCGAAATATGTCATCTGACACAGCACTTTGTCCATATACAGCGCAAATTTTACGAGCAGTCTGACTAGAATTTTTACCTTTCTTGAAATAAAAAAGCATAATATGACGAAAATGAGCTTTTGCCATGTGAAAAAAAAAATTAAGCCTCGAAGGTGATGCCCGCTCTGAACAACCATCATCTGTAAAGGAGGGCCTCTTAAAAAAAGCTAATCAAATGATCATGCACTGTATTTTTTGGAATGTACAGTCTATGTGATAGCTCCTGAACTGCGTAACGTGAATTTTCAACGATAGTTTCTTTTAAGAGGTCCTTAAGATGGTCGTCCAGAGTGTTCATCGTTAAAATTTCCACGCTTAAACTTCTCAAACCACCTTCGAACTGTGTCATCTGACACAGCACTTTGTCCATATACAGCACAAATTTTACGAGCAGTCTGACTAGAATTTTTACCTTTCTTGAAATAAAAGAGCATAATATGACGAAAATTAGCTTTATGGTTCTCCATTCTTAGCACTGCAGTGAAACACAAATTATGCCACAACACAAGCGATAAATATGCAGCACAAGCAGAAAAGACCGAATGTACATATCTGGGTTATTCGAGGTCACTCCTTATCAGCAGTAGCAAAATAACTAGACGAAACCGAGCTTCGCTTTGAAAAAGCGCAGAACTTTCCGAATGACACAATATATTAATTTGCAGGAAAATTTTGCTTAACAGTGGATATCACAACATAAACATTTACTTAAAATTTTATCTTGTTTCAAACATATTACATCTTAAATTACACGTAATTAACGTCTACATCCATCGTTTTTTTAAACATATATAATTATTAAACAGACATACGTACATTCAATACAATAACCCAACATGAAGTGAAAAATTAGCCAGAGCCAGGAATCGAACCTGGGTCCACAGCGTTCCGGGCTGTTGCTCTAACCACTGAACTACTCTGGCCGACCCCTGAGTCTGCAATTTCCCACTAATAAACCATGTTGGAGAGAAGGTCACCAGCCATCTAACAGACAGCCATGACGACCGGACAACGGTGAATAGATTTTACTATTCCACCGATCAACGAATATATATTAAATTACACATAATTAACGTCTGCATCCATCGTTTTTTTAAACATATATAATTATTAAACAGACATACGTACATTCAATACAATAACCCAACATGGAGTGAAAAATTAGCCAGAGTATGTTTTAAAAAACGATGGATGCAGACGTTAATTATGTGTAATTTAATATATATTCGTTGATCGGTGGAATAGTAAAATCTATTCACCGTTGTCCGGTCGTCATGGCTGTCTGTTAGATGGCTGGTGACCTTCTCTCCAACATGGTTTATTAGTGGGAAATTGCAGACTCAGAGGTCGGCCGGAGTAGTTCAGTGGTTAGAGCAACAGCCCGGAACGCTGTGGACCCAGGTTCGATTCCTGGCTCTGGCTAATTTTTCACTCCATGTTGGGTTATTGTATTGAATGTACGTATGTCTGTTTAATAATTATATATGTTTAAAAAACGATGGGTGCAGACGTTAATTATGTGTAATTTAATATACAGGGTGGTTATAAAATAAGTATCCCTATTTGAAGCTGTCTGTAGCTTGAAGCAATAACCCGAATGAAACACAAATTTGTACACATACTATTCGAGAAGGGGGGAGAAGAATGGAACAATAAAAAAATAGTTACAATAATCGGCAACAGATGGCGCTACGGGTCCTGTCGGTGCAAACGCCGTTGTAATCATTAGTAAACTCAAAACGTGGTCATTTCTGCCATTAACGTTGTACGACATGGCTCTCAGTTTACCAGATCGCGCTTTAATTTAAAATCTATTCTAGCGTTAATATATCAAACAGTGCAGCTGCTTTACGTGAATTTAGGCGTGTGAAAGGTATGTGTACAGGAAAAAGTCCTTTGAAACCGTGTGCAGTGAGAAGGATGGTAAAAAAATTGGAGTAGACTGGATCGTTTACTTTAAAATGTGGAAGAGAGAGGAAACCAACCAGTACCTCTCCGCATGCAAGAAAAAATTTCCACTGTGATTGTGGAGTCATCAAGGATTCCGGAAGCCGGTCCTAGTGCACGTGGAGTTGCCCGAAATTTCGAAATTCTATATGCTACTGTTCGAAAATCCTAAGAAAGGAATTCCAATTTTATCCGTTTAAAATTAGTTGCCATCAACAATTGTTACCAGGTGACGCGCAGCAGAGACTGGATTTTGTTTTAACGTTTTTAGCACGAATGGAGGTGAATGATGCCTTCCCATGGAAGATTTTATGGGGGGATGTAGCCCATTTTCATATGAATGGGACAGTCAATACGCAGAACTGCAGAATATGGCTTTGGAGCCACGAACTGTTATTCACGAAATACCTCTCCACTCTCCAAAAATTACTGTGTGGTGTGGCTTTACTGCAAGTTTCATTCTTGGTCCTTATTTTTTTTTTTTTTTGAAGAGTTACGGCCAACAGGCTCTTTAACGTGTTCGGTTACTATTATTGCACATTACATTTTACACACAAAAGCGCCATCTATCGGCGATTATTGCAATTATTTTTTTATTGTTCCATTCTTCTTCCCCCTTCTCAAATAGTATGTGTACAAATTTTGATTTCATTCGGGTTATTCCTTCAAGCTACAGACAGCTCCAAATAGGGATACTTATTTTATAACCACCCGGTATATTCGTTGATCGGTGGAATAGTAAAATCTATTCACCGTTGTCCGATCGTCATGGCTGTCTGTTAGATGGCTGGTGCTCTCCAACATGGTTTATTAGTAGGAAATTGCAGACTCAGGAGTCGGCCGGAGTAGTTCAGTGGTTAGAGCAACAGCCCGGAACGCTGTGGACCCAGGTTCGATTCCTGGCTCTGGCTAATTTTTCACTCCATGTTGGGTTATTGTATTGAATGCACGTATGTCTGTTTAATAATTATATATGTTTAAAAAAATATTTCATCTTGTTAAGAAATATTAAATCTGGACATCTAATATATAAAAGTCGAATATTTCACTCTTTGAAACATTCAACGAGAGAAAGTTTGTCATATGAATCAAAAATAATCTTCTCATAATTATTTCAATAGTTTTTCTTTTCAATAGCCTTTTATTTTTCGATTCTTACAGAAATGATGTTTGAGGTAATAGCAATGTAACTGTTTTAAATCAATAGTCCTTGATTCCAAGATGATTCTTTTAAGAATGAAATAGCGCGCGAAGACTTTAATGAATGTTTTAGATAGAATACATTCATGTCCATGCGTTCATGCATATAAATCAATATATTTCTGTCATATAATTATAATCAGGCAGGCAATTTTTTTGTAAAAAATATTACAAAAGAAAAAGTGTGTTTTAATATTATTTATTATAAAATACTTATTTAATATTTTCTTCAGTAAGGGTCTTGAAACAATTTAGCATTTTATTTGCACAAATTAAAAGCGATTAAGTTTTGAAAATAAGTAAATTTCCGATATTTTCATTCCAATGGTTAAAAATAAAAAAAAGATTCAGCACAAAAAGATAAAGGTGAAATTTGAAAACAAAATAAGTTAAAGTTTCTTTCCAAAGGCAAATTAACTTGAAAAATTTTGAAAAAAAAAAAAAAAGAAAAAGAAAAGAAAAGAAAAAAAACAGAATTAAAATTAAATAAAAAGTAAAAAAAATAAAAAAAAAATAAAGAATAAAAGTAAATAAAGATTAAAATAAAAGATAATTTCTTATTCTTTACATTTTCATTAACGAGGATTTACAATTTTATGCAGGATGTTAGTAAGCTGTTTTAACAAAATAAGAAACGTTTTGTATAGGAAACCAGAGTCGCAATCCACTTATTCAGTTAAAAATACAGAGTAACACACTTCATGACGTCCAGATTTTTGTTTTTCTTTACCAATAATGAAGATATTGTACATATGTTTCACATCCAGGTACACCATTCACATCTAGGAAACACTGAGATAGACATTTCATAATTTATAATTTTGCTGGCAATGAATGTGGTAACACTGATTAGTTGAATTACAATATACTTCCAGCACTTTTTGATATATCATATTTCCCACAACACAAAGTTACTTTTTCAAATATTTCGCTAATATGTCTTCACTATTTCTAAAAATTTGTCCGGGTTCGACTTAGGCAGAAACACCCTTTATTGTGAACTGTAGAAGTGGATTGTGACACTGTCATATCATGCAAAAATTCGTAATCTTGATGTACACTATCTCCACTCGTATTTTGTTGAAATAGCTTACGAACATCCTGTAAATTGCGTTGATACGAATTTTTCCTAACAAAAGTACTTGAAGTTTTGAGAGTAGAAATCTGTCTAGATTATTTGCTTTTCAGTAAGTGCAACCCAGTATCACAGAACATTGGATGTTTTTATTTGAAGAAATTTATCTTCCCCACGTTACCATTAACCTCAGACAACAGTATAGTTCATACATTAAGGTTATTTCTATTATTTATCAAGCCATCTTTTGAAAATAACTTTTAAAAGGACTCCATAAGAAGCCTAACAAGAACGAAAAATCATGCGTCAAGCATAGATTATGTAATACTTCCCAACGCTTCCAAAATAATTTTACAAATCATTAATAAACTGAAAGATAACATCTAAACAATTTGGAAAACGCATAACATATTTAAAAACATAATTTCAGGAATTTCCAACATGTACAATATTCGGAAAAATATCCGAATACTTTTATTCAGCCCTGTATATGATCTGTAGATTTGTATATATACTACATAGGATGCTAAATTTTAGTTCAGTTAGGAAACGCGTAGCACAGTTTAAAATTCTCCTTCTGGAGTTTCTGTCAATAAACGGAAATGTGTTCGCGAACTTTTGTGCTGCCCTGTATAGGATCTACAGAATTTATACACACCAAGTAATAGACAAAAAGTGATTTAAATTTAAAATCGCGTTCAGTAACTTAAAACGCACTTCCAGGAATTATTGTTAACAGATAGTAGAGAATTCTTTTGTGTGTCCCTGTAAATGAACGATGACTGCTATACACACAATATTCTGTAGTAAGCCTCTTGTAATGCACCTTAGTGATATATATAAATTCCAATGCGTTTAAAATAGTGAAGCATTATTTAAATAAACCGCAAACGATTTTTCTCCATAGACGTAATGTAACGGAATTCTTTTGACTGTCCCTGTAAAGTAACTATAAGTGCTATGCACGTCCTATTCCATATTAAGCTTCTTGTAATGCACCTTAGTGATATATATCAATTACAATGTGTTTGAAATTGTGTAACATCATTAAAATAAACCGCAAATCATTTTTCCCCATAGAACGTCGTGTAACGGAATTCTTTTGAGTGTCCCTGTAAAAAGACTACAAGTGCTACACACTTCTGTTGAAATAGGGAACATGCTATAGATAATGACAATAACATATAAAAATTGCAGGGCAATCCAAGCATATTTACGGAAGTTAGAGCACGGCCAGGCGGCCATACGGCAGACAAACCGAAGTCATAAACACTTTTCAACTAGGTTGGTAAGTGTTAAAAACCAAATTTAATTGGTTAGATAATCTCTTTAAAGTTCAACTCGTGTTACACTACTGACAATGTGGATCCCCTGATACTAAAAATTTGTGTACATAGTTGATGCAATTTATACTTCGCTAATTCCAAAAATACGATAATTTCTATTTCGAAGATTTTTTACGTGCTGATCATAAACATATAATGAAAAACGAGGCTGCCAATGAAAAATCATGTTCAGTTTTAACATATGGATGACTTCTTATAAAAAATATAACATATATTTAAAACAACCATTCACGAAATAAAACGGTACTTTAAATTTTTCTTTCTTCAATCAGAAATAAAGTTATATCACACGTTCGGATGTAATTTTCGCACTGCAAATGTGTATATGCATGTATGTGTGTGTATTGTTACGTATTTAAGTATGTAGGCACTAGAGATGAGTTCGGGCTCTCTTTTTGGAGCCTGGGCCCACCCGAGTCCGGCGATTTTAAATTCGAGCCCGCCCGAGTCCGAAACATTTTGTGTCATCAGAGCCCGATCCCGATACCGAAAGTATGCAATAGAAAAAAAAAGCATACTATTTAAAAATTGTTTCAAAAGTAATATCTCATTTTTAAACACCTTGCATTGAAAAAACCATAATCCCTAGCATATAATTAATTTTATGAACATTTACATTCGATCTTATAAAAAGAGAAGTTTGGTATCAAATAAAAATATACTTCTTTAAAAGGATTCCCATATTTTTTTATCTCTCTGCAAGAAAATCAGACAGACGCATTAACAAAGTGCGTTTTATAAATAAATGCATTAAAATTTCGGAAATTACTATTTATATGCTGAAGAATCGAACAGCTTTTTCAATTTCCTATAAAAGATATATGTCTTGAATTATAATAGATTCCTTTCTCAAAATATTTTTTTGTGATTCTCGTGTCTCTGAAAATCAGCTGAAATGAAATATTTGGCTCTGTTATCTGTAAGATCCGATGCTTTTATAGAAAAAGAGGAAACACTGCTCGATTGCTATCTATCGAAATACCACTGCATGCCAATTATATCTACTTACGAATAACAGTGACTTCGTGAATGTGCAGATTTGAGTCGCAGCATGAGCAGAGTTCGTGACAAAAAATAGATAAAAGAATCACAAACGTTATTTTCAAATGAAGAGCGATTACGACTGGTACATAATAAAAGACTCAAAATTTGCAAACTTTAAGCTAATGCCTAATTTTGATTAACTAAAAACAAAAGAAAATATTCATTTTGCGTTAGATCTCTAAAAAAGTACCCTAATGCCACAAACGAAAATCGAGTAACAAATTAATCACACCTTATCGCGATATCAACAGGTCGTCGCCGTCAATGCCATACATAAATCTGAAAATATCACAAACTTTTTTTTTAAATAGCATTCTAGTACTAGAAAAAAAATAACATTTCTGTTACCCTTTCATTCTGATCAAAATAGCTCTAAAATAACTTGAAATGGAATAAGTGATTTTAGAGAAAAAAATATATAAAAAATTTTATTTTTTTCTATACGTGAATAAATAAATTTTTCAATTTCAGAAGAATGAGTCCGAACCCGCCTGAGTCCGAAGACTGGTATAAAAATCGAGCCTGAGCCAGGATTGGGCTGAACTCGTCTCATCTCTAGTAGGCACACATATATGCATGTATGTAACTTAAAACTTTGAGTTTTACTATTATATATCGGGTGTTCCGTTGGGTAGTTATACAAGCTTCGCACGGTCGCTAAATTTTTAATTTCACAATTTCCGAATAGTAATCTTGGCTTTATTTAATCATAGAATCTCTCATTAAATATGGCCGTAACCAATATTACTATTCCAATTAATCGAGTTCGATGCTCATACAAAATGAATGTGTTGTAACGGAAATTTGTGGGGAAAAACATGAATTGCAGTCATGAAATTAGCGTGATTTTTAAGATAGACACCGAATGCTTATAAAATAATATTTAAAAAAAAAAAAACTATTTTTACTTTTATTTCTGAATTTAGAAAGATATACAATTTGTAATCATAAAAGAACCTATGATTTTGCACTTATTAGCAATTCATTTTTTGCGTTCTGGCCTTGAATTAGCACGCTATTAAAGCATGAAAATTTTCAATCTCTTAAATAATTTTTGTGAATTTTCCTTGAAAAGATATCATGTAGATAATTTTCGTATTTTCCATTCTTAGAAGCAATTTTAGGAGTTTATGACAAACTATAAGTTTTAATAGAACTACAATGAAAAGATATCTCTAATTTTCTGTAATTACCTGTCATTGTTTAAGGTCAATGACTGCTTACGTCAGGTGCATTTCAATTTAGCGGTATTTTAACTAAGAAAAATATTTTATTTTAAATGGAAAATTCATTGAAGCAAGTTTGGTTTTTGTGTTTATGTTTAAAGAAGTCTGCTTGTAAGTACATTATTATTTTTTAAATGTTTCATCTGTCGTAAGTTCATACCTTATTCTATATTGAATTGCATGAAATCAGTTGAAAATAAGCACCGATTTTTTTTCCCCGTTCATTGATAGACCGATTAAAAATTTGGATTATCGATAAAATAACAAATATTGGGCAATTTTTCGATAGATTGTTTTTATGGAGACACGATACCCCAAAAAAATCCAAAATGTCAAAATAGTATTGGTCTGTAAATAACGGATATATTATGGGACCATATTGCTCTTTTGAAGGTGGATATTTTGGCTTTCACTATCGGTAACCTTCCAGTTGTTTGTAAACATAAATTAAGTGAAGTGATTGTTTTTTTTCTCTTTGTTAAGTGTTTTTATTTTTTCATTTTGAATAAATTTCTACATCAAATCTTTTATGTGTATTTTCTCCAAGTTTATTTTTTTTAAACTTTTGTCTATAAATAATGATAATACTACTTTTCATGAAAAATTTATGAAAATATGAATTAAAAATAAATTTAAACGATTTGAGTTGGCCCAAATTACGGGAGCACTGGGCAAATATCTCGTTTGCTATGGAGAAATCGGTGCTTATATCAAAATCTAAATTCAAGTACACTCACTGTAAAAATGGATTTTTTTTTTTTTTTTTTTTTTTTTTTTTTTTTTTTTTTTTTTTTTAAATTTACCAAGAAGGTTCATGAAATTATAATGTAACCTCTCCTGCGTTAAAAATGTTTCCGAAAAGCGTTTCTGCATTTCCAGAAACCACAGAAAACAATACATTTCAGAGATTAAAAGAGGCATTCCTGAAACAAAAGTTTCTTTTGATCCCCATAATTTTCGGAAACGTTTCTGAGTAGTTTTTACGGTGTATTAATTAGTATTCTCAACGCAGAATATCGGTTCTTCAGATGCTTTCAAATAAAAATTTTCATGTTCAGCAAGCAATTTCAATAGACAAATATGATAAATTAACAGCATTAACATGCATTAACATTAACATTACAATTAACGTAATTTTGTTGCTCTTACACGTATAAATGCTATTACGCAGTTGAAAATATTTACTTGTGAATGGATAAAATTCGAAAAACTGATATTCCGAGATGAAAAAAAACTGATAATTACAATGTAAAATCTACTCGGAAATGTTACCAAAATTTCGGGCAGAAAAAGAAAACATTTGCTTTGGAAATGCTTCTTTAAATCTCGGAAATATATTAGTTTCTACGGTTTCAAAAGATAAAGGAACGATCTGCGAAATCCTGGGTAACTCTGAAGAAGTTATATTATTTTTTCGAGCACCTTCTACTAGATTAAGAAATATTTCTCTTTTTTTAGAGTGCACAGCTGTAGATCTTATCATAGTGGTAAACATTTAAAAGGTTTTGAAATGCGATTGAAGAGGTAATGTGTCTTCTTAATTTTCATACTTCATTTTATACGCAGTTTGTGAAAGGAATTAAAAAAACACATACAAAAAAATCTCAAAATTTTTTTCCCCTTTTTAGCACTTTCCAACCTAGTTGAAAAGTGCTTATGACTTCGGTTTGTCTGGCCGTCTGCCGTCTGGCCGTCTGCCGTCTGGCCGTCTGCCGTCTGCCGTCTGGCCGTCTGGCCGTGCTCTAACTCCCGTAAATATGCTCGGATTGCTCTGCAATTTTTATATGTTATTGTCGTTATCTATAGCATGTTCCCTATTTCAACGGAAGTGTGTAGCACTTATAGTTTTATTACAGGGACACTCAAAAGAATTCCGTTACATTGCGGTCTATGGGGAAAAATCATTTGCGGTTTATTTAAATAATGTTTCACTATATTAAACGCATTGAAATTTATATATATCACTAAGGTGCATTAGAAGAAGCTTAATATATAATAGGGTGTGCATAGCACTTATAGTTACTTTACAGGGACAGTCAAAAGAATTCCGTTACATGACGTCTATGGAGAAAAATCGTCTGCGGTTTATTTAAATAATGTTTCACTATTTTAAACGCATTGAAATTTATATATATATATATCTAAGGTGCATTACAAGAGGCTTACTACAGAATAGTGTGTGTATAGCAGTCATCGTTCATTTACAGGGACACACAAAAGAATTCTCTACTGTCTGTTAACACTAATTCCTGGAAGTGCGTTTTAAGTTACTAAACGCGATTTTAATTTTAACTCGCTTTTTGTCTATTACGTGGTGTGTATAAATTCTGTAGATCCTATACAGGGCAGCACAAAAGTTCGCGAACACATTTCCGTTTATTGACAGAAACTCCAGAAAGATAATTTTAAACTGTGCTAAGCGTTTCCTAATTAAACTAAAATTTAGCATCCTAGCATATACAAATCTATAGATCATATACAGGGCTGAATAAAAGTATTCGGATATTTTTACGAATATTGTATCTGTTGGAAATTCCTGAAATTATGTTTTTAAATATGTTATGCGTTTTCCAAATTGTTTACTTAGATGTTATCTTTTAGCTTATTAAACGGTATGTTTTGTAAAATTATTTTGGAAGCGTTGGAAAGTGCTACATAATCTATGCTTGTCGCATGATTTTTCGTTCTTGTTATAGATGCATTGAAAATTCGATTTTTCCAGACTATTGATTTTTAGACTTTGGATATTATCTGTTTATTGCTTCGTGTAACATTTTTTTAAATTAAATGTTTCATCTTTATTTTTCATATTTTTAGTCAAACGTTATATAATATAATTTATTATAAAATAAAAGCGCTTAAACTTTTAGTTAGTTTTATATTATGCATTGCATTTGTTACAATAGTTTTTTAGTTCACTGATTTTAATTAATTACTTCAAGTATTTTTTTTTTTTTTTGAAGAATTTTTAACCCTTTGATTACGGGTCAAGACTGGCGACTATTTCTTTAGTCAATAGTACCGCAATTTACAAATTTTATTATTTGTGGTATATTTTTCTTGAAAATATCACAATATAAGTACATAGCAAAAAATAAATAAAAAAATAAGTTGTACGAAAAGAATTAAAAAAATAGTCCACTGCTCTCGACCCGTAGTCAAAAGGTTAATAATATTTTTTTAAGATTCAATATGTTTTATCTGCATAAATAAAAAGATTGACTTATATACTGGAAATTGAATTTCGTTGTACATAAAATTTTCACAAATCGGAGAAACACTTATCTCTGACTTGATCATACTTTTTTAAAACAATACTTATATTTGATTCAGTGTTTTTTTTTTTCAGAATTTCTTTAATTATTACCAAAGCTTAAAATTACCAATAATTGAACAGTTAATAAAAAAAAATATTGAAAGACATTATACAGGGTTATTCTAAATGATGGACCCATTTTCAAAAAATTGTATTTATTAAAGTACAAATCTTAAATGAACAATCTTTATACCAATGAAAAGAGGAAGATTCAAAGTTTTTTTTAATACCGAATTTGGTACAAAATGACCGCTGCACTGCAATTTGCGACTCACTTCTTGCGAACTGGAGAACGCAGAAAACCTTGTGCTCCACAGTAGTCATTTCACTCACAACTGACAATGAAACGAAATCGCGGCCTATTGCCGCGCGACCTCTACCGGCTGCCGCTAAAACCATCACCGTTTTCAAAGCCGTGCACTCAGTAACAGCAGATACGCTTTCTAGTGTGTGGGACGAGTTTGGCTATCGCGTAGATGTTTGCCGTGCAGCAAACGGTGGACACATTGAACATTTATAATGTCTTAAAAAAAACTTTGAAACTTCCTCTTTTCATTGGTATAAAGATCGTTCATTTTGGATTTGTACTTTAATAAATACAATTTTTTGAAAATGGGTCCATCATTTAGAATAACCCTGTATACTTTGTAGAAAAAAATCTTTCAAAATCTTAAAAAGTTTGTTGCCACACTTCGCTACACGAGCAATCATAGGGTTGCAACTGTGTAACGAAGTAATATATGAGGGGGCTAGAATGACAGTATAGAATAAATCAATATTTAGTAATTTGAGAAATGAAGGATTTTGTTAAATTTGTCGTATTGCCGTTGCATTAAGTGGTCCAGCTTGTTTTCCCCTTTAGCGACTCCCTAAGTGAACTATGAATTATTTGACTGTCCCACTGAATAGAAATTAATATACGTTCAGAGAAAATATGATTATCTAAATTTTCAAATTTTTGACTTACTCCACTGCCATTCTAATCCCTTCATATTAAACTGTAATATATGTAAGAATTCTACTTTGGCATGTGTAAAGCAGTTTTAAAGATATCCCAACAAAAATATTTCTGTTAAAAGAAAAACACAAAGTTCTTAATGTGTTGACTATAAAAAGCAACTTTGTATGTAGTTCGCCAAAGTTAAAAGTCAACCATCGCAAATTTTTCCCTGAAAATATCTTCCTGCGACTTGGCTGTTAATGAATTCTAAAGGTTATTATTATTATAATTATTATTAATGTTGTTGTTGTTGTTGTTGCATTTTAATGCATGAGAGAAATTTCAACAACCCCAAAAGAACTTTAGAAGAACGCAATACAAAAAATAATGAAAATACATAATACGCCATGATTAATGTTAATAATCTCAAATCTTACATTTAAAATTATCGATCAGTATTATATCTATAAATAATTTCCGATTTAATGATCAGCCATTATGCATTTATAAATTATTTCAATCAACAACTTGATATTAGAATGCAAAAAGACCAATTCACATGAAAACACTCAAGTAAAAGTTTTGTGATAAATACTACTGAATTTCGACAAACATAAATTTTTATTAAGAATCATTTAGTCCACTTATGGTTTAATGATAATTTTGTACGGTTTGTGGTCATCATTAACACGAAACTCAAGGAATAAAAAAAAATTACTTTCGTCGAATTTCACTTTGAGTTACATTATACAGGGTATCCATTAATGATTGACCCGGTTTCCTAACCTCATAACTTTTGATTTAAGCGAGGCTAACGAAAAAGAAAGGCTACCGCGGTGCTTTACGCGTATCTTTTTTTACAGACCGCCGGAGTCACGTGATGCTCGAATGCACCAATGAAGGTGTACGAAAAGAGCAACACGTCACTCCAGCGGTCTGTAAACAAAGATAAGTGGAATGCACCGCGGTAGCCTGTCTTTTCGTTAGTCTCGGATTTAAGAATATGACGCAATATATTATGACATATTCGTAAATTACAACTCAAAATGTTTTTTTTAATAACACAAACAAAGTTACATATTGGTAAAGTTTAAGCTCAAAACGCTATTAATCAAATAATCAAATAATAATTAATATTAAAATGTTATGAAATTTATCAAAAAGCTGTTAATGAATTAAGAGTACAAAGTTAGATAGATAGATATTACATAATTCATTAATAATGTTTTGATAAATTTGATAATATTTTAATATTAATTGTTATTTGATTGTAATCGTTATTTGATTAATAGCGTTTTGAGTTGCAACTTTACCCATATGTAACTTTGTTTGTGTTATTAAAAAAAATTTTAAGTTGCAATTTACGAATATGTAATAATATTTTCCTTCATATTCTTAAATCAAAAGTTATAAGGTAAGGAAATCGGGACAATCATTTATGAACACCCTGTATTATGTTGTATAGTGTTGAAATCTTGTTCATTGACGATAGGAATTCATTTCATATGAAAGAGAATTTTATATTAAGAGGCGTCGCAATGAAGTTAGAATACATTTCTGTGTTATAATCGTCGAAAATCGTCGTTTTAATCGTCTATTAAAAGAGGGATACAACAACGTCTTTGTGCCAGAAGTGAGACGTAGAAGTAAAAAGGCTGTTCTCATACAAGATGCGACAATTCTGTTCTCGAAAACTGCTTCGTTTCACGCTGAAGAAGAGCAAAATAAACTTATGTGTATACCTGAAAATTCAACTAGTCTCATTCAATCGTTGGAGTTGATGTGTTTCCATCTTTGAAAAGTCTTTTCAAAATTCATTCAAGACTACATTTCCATCAACGAATTAAATATTTCCCTCATGACTAGGAACAATGTCATGAAACTTCAATCACTGGCACACTATCAGTTTGTATCACTCAAGTTCATCCTTATGTTCAAGTATGGATTTGCCGAAGGAGGCTACATTGATGAAGGCGAAAATTACGTCACCTCTGCAGTCTACTCTTTTAAAATTCAATAAAAGATGCAAATTTGTTATGAGTGCGTTGTTAAGTCGGATGAAGAAGAAGAGTTTGCTAGTTGGAGTTCACTGCGAGAAATATATTTCTTTACTCACTTCTTCGGAAAGAAAATGTGTCAAAAATTGATTATCATCAATGCATGGCAGTGCACATACCTTAATTAACCTTATATCAAGCTTATTCTTTGATGGCAACTGTTTTTCAATAAACGAAGATTTTCAATTTGACGCGGTCCCCTGTCATTATTAAATTACTAAACTCAATGAAACGAAGGTAATGAGCTGTAAAAACCTAAATTCGCCACCAAGCACGCTGGTACTTTTACTTGAGGCGTTCATAAGTCAATCCGATTAACTTCATTTTTTTTAATTCAGGTAATAACATGATTGGGATGCATCAGTGAATACTTTTCAGTGGCCAAGATGACTAATTCCATAGTTCAATGGTTTGCCGCTAGAATGCGCTATCTGCTCTGGCAACTGAACATTTTACCAGATGTTTCGGTGGCCAACGTGATTAACTCCATGTTTACATGACAGCAGATGTTTATTGTACAACTGTTTATTGTTATTGTTGAGCCGACTTTATAGTGATTGTGTATGATGTTTACTTTTTTATTTCAATCAAGAAATAGTTTAAAATGGGTGAACATATCAGTGAAAGTGATATTTTTGGCGACAACACGGACTCTGATCCACTACATTCCAGGTTCAGACTTAGATCTACGTACTAATAATCCTTCATTCACATTAGGTCAAAACCTTAACAGATTAAATAACTGAGGCTCTAATGAGGTTCAACAACTGGATAATAATGATGTTTTAGTTGAGCAAAGCAGTGACTCCTGTTCTTTTAGATTTTGAGGTTAGGTCTAATCCGGAGCCTATTAGAGGCCGTAAACTAGGAACGGGCACATCAGAAGAAAAAGAGACTTTCTGTTAAAGAGTACAAAACTAGATCAGGCCATACAGTCGCTTCAAAAATCTTTAGCGATAAAGACTGTAAGTGTGAAAAAAATGCAATGAAACAATATCCACAGATGAAAGGGAAACTCTTTTTAAATTATTTTATATTTTAACTACTCAGAGTGAACAAAACATATTTCTCAATGGTTGTATCAAATCAAGAACTATTAAGAGACATCGACCTACTAATCAGTCTAAACCTCCAAGAAGTCCCAGTTTTTAGTTTTTTCTCCGAGTCAAGGACAATGATGTTCAAGTTTGTAAAAGATACTTTAGGCAATCCTTTCAAGTGTCTGATGGCCGAATTCATAGTTGAAGCATTAAGAATGACGTAAGCTGTATTGTAGATAGAAGGGGAAAGCCAACCACAGGAAATAAAGTTGACATATCAGTTATTGTAAATCACATAAAATCAATTCCTACTTACTTCAGCCACTAAACGAGATCACACAACTCTCACAGAAAATATTTGAACCCTGACTTTACAATAAAAAATTTGTACGATTTATATGTCTTGTGCTTGTCTTGAAAACCAAAAAAAACTCCGGTTAAAGAAAAATTGTACTACTATGTATTTTCAACTAACTTTAATCAGCATTTTAAACCACCGCTTAAAGACACCTGCCAAGTGTGCGACGGTTTACAAAATAGTCTTTTAGTGGCAAGCGAAGATGAAAGGAAAGTAATAGAAACTGAGAAGGAGATGCATGCTGAGAAGGAGATGCATTTCTAAGAAAGACGGAAAAGGCCAGAGAAAGATTAAAAGAGGACCAGGGTAGATGCTCTGGCGATTACTACGTGTTAACTTTCGACATCCAGAAGGCTTTGGCTTTCCCAAAACTCTCAAAGTTTGTAGCGTACTACAAATGAAATTTGTATGTTTATGATTTTGGGGTTCACGTTTGTAATAACAAAAAAGCTTACATGTACGTATGACCGAAAACCGAAGGTTCAAGAGGTTCGCAGGAAAATTAACTCTTGTATTAAAAACTCCTGACTGGTCATGCCAATAATGCCAAACATATTGTCACGTTCTCTGACTCATGCGGCGACCAAAACCACAACATAAAAAAATGTTCTATTTCTTATGAAATACCTGCAAACTCAGAATGGTAGCACTGAAACTATTGACTTAAAGTTCCTTGTTCTAGAACACAGTTATCTTCCAAACGATTCTTATCTTTCTTTTATTAAAAAAAAGAATAAAAACTAGTTCCAATATCTTTTCTCCAAGAGATTGGTACGATATTATTCTTGACTGCAGGAAAATAAACAAGTATTTCCTCACAGAAATGGAGCATGAAGATTTCAATTCAACGGAAACACTAGAAAAATCTATCACCAACAAAGAAAAAAAATGTAGACGGTGAACCAGTTAACTGGTTGAAAATGAGAAGGATCAGGATTGAGAAGGTCGAACCATTTGCTATCAAATATAAAATTAATTTCTTACCAGAGAGACCATTTGGAAAAATAAACATAAAAGAGAAAAATGAAAACGAATGGCCTTTAGAAAGCCATGCTAATGTTCCACAAGATATTCTATATCCCACATCAAGACTGACCACTATGGCAAAAAAGAAGGATATGATGGACATCTTGAAGTATATACCTCCTGTTCATCACCAGTATTATAAAGAGTTAAAGAGGTATTCCGCAAGTCGAACCTGACAGTGATGACGACTGCATCATTTACGCAGAATAGAGTAATTTGCATTTATGGACGTAATTTCTACACTTTTTTCAAAACCCAAGATATCAATTTAATTACTTGTAATAATACTGGTTACCTTTTTCATGTAACTAAGTTTTGTTCTGTGTGTATTTGTTTACTAAAATTACCTTTATACAAACCACTCCGAATTTCTTTTAATACCTTTCATTTGGCAATGTGACTAACTCCATACGAAGTGGCTTTTTTTTTTTTTTTAACAGAGGGACATTGAAATTTTTCTATATATTTATAGAGTGCTGAAAAGTTACCCTTGATTATAAGAAAATTAATGAGTTTAATCAAAATATGCTGAAAAATAGTAGAGTTTTTTATAGATACATAACTTTAACTGTTCATACTGAACATTTTCATTTGATGGAGTTAGTCGTGTTTACTTCTGAAAACCTCACTTGTAAGTCTCCTGCTTCTAATCTTCGCAAATGGGGAATCTATAATGTTCCTTGTAATGGTTGCAATCTATCTTGTGTATGGGTCAAACTAAATAAAACCTTGAAACCCACTTAAAAGAACACTTCCGTTCTGTGTCTAGCTAAGAAATTTCTAAATCTTCTATTGCCAAGCATTCTTAGGATTACAGCCATATTTTTAATTTTCAAAAGGTTAAAATTATCTTTAAAGCCACTAGCACCTCAGGATTGGACTTTCTTGAAAATTTAGCTATTTATCTTAATCCTGAGGTTATTGTTAATGAAAAATCTAACTCTACTACGTTCTCTGCAGCTTGGATTTTTTTTAAATTTAATTATTATTAATATTTTGGGATTTATTCTTTTACATTTTTTATACCTGTATACATTATTAATTTTTAATATTTATTTTCTATTGTATTTGCATTTATTTTGTATTTTTTTCTTTTATTGTTATTACATCGAATCTATTTTTTAATTCAATAATTTATTCATCTATTTTCTTTCTTTATTTATTCATTAGTCTTTTTTCCCCTTGCAATTTTCTTTTATTTTATTACTTTGTTTTTAATCAATTTGCTTCATAATTATCCTTCTGTTCTGTGTTCTTCTGATTGGGTTATGTTCTTCTGTGATTGGCTGATGTCTTCTGCTTTCATATTGGCTGATGTCTTCTATTTTCCTATTGGCTGTTTTCTTAAACTTATCCCTTTCCCTTCCATTTTCTTTCAGTATTGCTCCTGCCATCAAAGTGTAGCACGTGATCTTTGCACCTGATGAAGACAGTCAAAGTTTTTGGAAAGGCCCAGAGCATTTCTTAATTTTATGGTGTCATTAAGATTTTTTTTTTGTATTTATTGCATCGCACCAGCTTTTTCAAAATTTTAATTAAATATTACACTCTACACTTGTACAAATCTACATCAACGCCTATATTTATATCTACAGTTATATTTCTACATATATTTACATTGACAGCTATATATCTATACTACATCTAAACATCTATGTTGACACTTCATAAGCAATTGCAAAATTAAAAAAAAATCCCTATTCAAATAAACTTTATAAGTATATGGTTAAATTGAGGAATAATGAGTGTCCTATAATGTTTTATAGCAACGTTTTTCAATAAAGAAAGCAATAGCACTCAGCCACTAAAAATAATATTAGTGTTTTATTAATTCGTTAACAGAGGTTTGGAAACTAATTTTGAAAAAGGCAATTTTTCAATTTTTATACTCTTTTATTTAATTTAACTTGGTTCATGTATGTAAAGATGAAATTTTAAATTAGACTTTTTTACTCACTTCTTGATAGGCTAAAATTATAATAAAAATATGTTACACAGGTGTGTTTCTGATTTCAATACAACATTTTAATTATTTTTAGTACTTAATTATAAATTAATAAATTAATTTTAGGGCATTTTCCCATCAGCCGGGCGCAAGTGATAAATCTACAAATGTTCTTTGTAGTTACAACGAATCTTTGTAGTATACAAATTACAATAACAATGGAGTTAATTATGCGCTAAAAATGAATAGTGCAATATATAGTTTTAAAAATATTATTTTATATTAAACAGTTTCCCTTTTTATCTTATTATTATTATTCAATATTTTTCAGATACTGAAAAAATGCAAATTTTATTTGTTGCATGCCTGTTTGGACTAGCTTCATCAGACCTTATTGTAAATACAAACACGGGGCCTATTAAAGGTGTATCTTCAACAGTAGACCACGTGGAGGCCTTTCTTGGTATTCCATATGCTGAACCACCTGTCGGAGAACTGAGATTTGCAAAACCAGTGGCTAAAAAACAATGGACAGAAATATACGATGCAACAAAATTACCACCTGCATGTCCCCAGCCAGATTTAGGTCCGTATATTTTCATGGCAGACGTCTCTAATTTATCGGAAGATTGTCTTTATCTTAACATTTGGACTTCTAAGTCAAACGCTACACAAACTTTAAAGCCAGTTATTATTTTCATTCATCCTGGAGCTTTCATAACGGGCTCTTCGAATATCAAAGCATACGACGGTTCGTATTTAGCAAAGCGTGGTAATTTAGTGATCGCTAGTATAAGCTATAGGCTGGGTGCACTGGGATTTTTTCTAGCCAACATAAAGAAAGCAAATGGTAACATGGGAATGTTTGACCAAATTATGGCTATTAAATGGATAAAAAGTAATGCCAAGAATTTTGGAGGCAATCCAGAAAATCTTATATTAATGGGCTCAAGTGCCGGTGCTTATTCCGCAACAGCGCACATGGTGTCGCCTGTCTCCAAACATTTGTTCAGCAGGGTAATTTTGCAAAGTGGAAGCATCATAAATCCCATGTTCTTGGATAACAACGAAAGGCTATTTAAAAATTCACAAGCAGTGGCATCGATTTTGGGGTGCACGAATGAAACAACTTCTTTACAAAATGATCCCGAGTCTGTTGTAGAATGCTTGAAAACCAAGCCGAAAGAAGATTTTGCCAGAGCAGAGAAAACACTTTTTATGACTAATCCTGGAGTATTTTATCCTGCCGCAAATGACGAATTTTTACCGAAAAGCAGCGTAGATTTGTTTCGTGAAGGTAAATTTCGTAAAGATATCGATGTCATGATAGGAGTTGCTGAAGATGAAGGAAGCCTGTTTATGTTCGCAGCTATGCACGATTATTTCGGATATTACGGGAGAAATGAAGAGGATAAAATGAGTAAACTTCGTGCTCTAGGTCTTAGTAAAAGATTGCTTGCATCCCTGGGTCAAGGTAATTCATCAGAAATTATCGAGTATTATTTAAAAAACATGAAGCATCGCACTGCTGTTGATTACAAGAAAATGGTGGCTAATATTTTTGGAGATTTTGAAATTACATGCAATGTAGTTTTTGCGGCAGACTTTATTTCCCTTAAGGGCAACCCCGTTTATTTTTATAAATTTGGATTTCGACCCGTGGCAACCCCCATGGCTCAATGGACAAAAGCGATGCACACTGATGAATTGCAGTACATTTTCAGGAATCCCTTCTATGGAAATTTTACAGATGAAGAAATCGAATTAAGTCATAGCTTGATAGATAGATGGTCTGCATTTGCTGAAAAAGGGTATGTACTTTTTGTTGCATATTTTCACATTGATTATTTCAAAATGAATTTTTAACTTTTCTCATGAAAATTATGGAACTACAGTGTTTCCCAAAGAAATGATGCTGGTAGGTACAAAATTGTATGAACTTTACTCTTGTATCATCTAAAAATAAGATTCTGAAACCACCAATTTCTAAACATCGCTTAAACTTGCTTAATTTAATTTTAAAACACGCGTTTCAACATTTTTTTAAGGAAAAATTAAAAATACATTTTTTTCTTTTTCTTTTTTTTTCTGACTGATTATTATCTTTCGAACACTGAATCAATTAGGGAGAGTTAAATTTTCATCAAATTTTTTTTTTGACCAAAAATCGCCATCTTATACCACGTTCACGAACGATTTTCATGATACAACTGCAGCAAATGGAAGTGTCTATTTGAATCGCACAGGTCGCTTGACAATGTCCAGATTTTGCTTTTCTTTCCAATTTCGAATTGTCAGTTGTGTTTTGTTTGGGATACACTGCAGAAATCTGCAAGTGAAATATGCACGTGTACGGGCCTGGCACGAGGCCCGTACCCGCGACAAAATGAAGTCAAACTTTTTATGGGCAGGGCCGGCAGAATACACACATTTTTTTAATGGGTCGGGTAAACACGATATAAACAAATAAATATGCCAGCTCGGGCTGATAAAAAATAAACGTGCCGGCTCAGGCCAATAAAAAAAATTAAATAGACCAGCTAAACCAATCAAAAAATTAAGTGTCCCGGCCGGCTCGTTATAACAAGTTTAAAAAAGTCGGATTCAGCCGATGAAATATGATCAGTTTTCAATAGACCTGGCTAGGCGAGAATAAGTATAAATATGCTGCATGAACCGATGCTAGCTTGGTAACATCAGTACAGAAATTTAACCAGTCCAGCGTAGAGATCTGCATTGGACAGTTACATCGTGTCTGAGCCCAGACTTATTTTTCTTACAGCAGATTTGGATCAGGCTCAGGCTTACATTTTTTTCTAAATACTCGGACCAAGAGAGATCTGGACTTAATTCTTTCCAGCACGTGTCGGGTAGGCAATTTTTAAGAAATAATAATAGTTATAATGCAATTTTGTTAGAAGAATATTCGAAAATATACTTTAATAAATTGCAGAGAAATATTTCCAAATATTTTCTCTCTTTTTTATTATACAGCTTCAAAAGTTATGATGTTTCTACGCATCTTTATTCTAATCTAATTTTTTTAATGAATCTTTAGTTGAATGTAATAGTCTAAGTGATCAATAATGGTGCTATTCTATATTCTATGGCTTGCAGACATATTGTGTGAAATACGCTGTAAAAATTTCGCATAAATATGTATGCAGTATTCTTTAAAATAATCGTGATTGCATCTTAAAACAAGTGGGTAAGTGTGATCGAAGATCGCACAAAGAATTTCCTTTAATATTTCTTTCAAAAACTTTATCTTTTAATTAATAAATCCAAATCTTTAATTTAATTAACCCTTATCATTTATTGATACACTTTATCAATAGAACATAGATGGCAGCACCATTCAATAAATAATAAAATGATAACAAGAGGAAGCTATTTTTAAATCAAATTAAAAATATTCAAGAGCTGCTTTTCAGACTATTGTAACAGCATACGTTTGTATAACTGAAAAGCATATTTAATGATATGATATAATTTTAGTTAAAAAAAAAAAAAAAAACCTTAAAATGGCAAAAGAAAAAAAAAAGTTTTTTTAATTAAATCTATCCGCAATGAAATGTAAAAATCGAAAATTTCAACTTCCGTCGTCCAGAATAGAACCAGGAACCTTTGGGTTAAGAGGAAAACGCTTTACCACAAACCATCTAGCCTTCCCGAGAAAGACTGAAATTAAGATTATGTTTTAAGATCTAAGAAAATCGCAGAAATGGTAGGATGTCTCAATTTCTCCATTTTGACGTTTACTTCAGCCAAACATTAACACACAGAATCGTATTTATAATATTATCTACGATTAGGATTATTAATGAAGTGAAGCAAAACTCGTTAAGTCTCAACTTTCATATATCGGATGCCCGCCTAAAACGAAAAATTATTATTTCGTAAATGAATATGATACATGACACATGAAATTATGCATAAGTAAATGGTTATTTTGAATATTTAAAAATTTTAATTTCCATACTCAAATTGGATTTATTTCTAAATTTTGCATTCGTTGTTTTGTTTTGATAAGGTTTGTGTTTAAAAGTGTTGTATTGACGGGCTAAACCCGGCTATTAAGTATTAGATAAATTAACATTCATAAAAGGTAAATACTTATCGAAGAAATATATTAAAATGCAAATGTTTCTTATTGTTTACGACCTTTCAATTATTTTTTATTAACATGACAAGGAAAAATAAAGTAATTGTGATAATTGCACCAAGAAGTCTTATATAGCATAAAATATATTTAGTTTGCATATTGAGCCGCTTTTATCTTTAATATTAATATTTCTACCGCATTCAATTGAGGTTTTCCTCTTATTTAAAAAAGGAAAAGAAAGGACATTTTAATTATTGGTATCTTTTCAAGCATGGCTTTCGTTTAAATTCTGTTGGGGAAAAGTAGAAAATGAAAGTTGAAATGGTCTTAAATGTAAATTATGATGATAGAAATATTTTAATTTTCTCATTATAATAAACCAGCATGCAACTTTGGAATAAGTATGACATATTAATTATAATTGTTATCATTCCAGTTCTTAATTTATAAAGATACTTTCTGCGTATGGCCGATACGAATTTCGTAGTGTATAGTAATGTTTATTCTAATTTTTATAAGTAGTAGAATTGTTATTAGAGAAAGTGTTTTTTATTTTGATTTTTCCGCGTCATATTTAAAATTTGAAATTATTTTTATATTATTTTCATTCAACTAACTTATTTAAAACTTCTCATACAACAGAGTATAAGTGAAAATTCTGTATTTTATCAATTTTTAGCGAAAAGGGTTCTCTTTTTTTTATTGTAGTTTATTTTTTAATTACCGAATCAGAACCAACAATTTAATATGATATAAAAATCTATTTTAAAAATGCTTTTTAAATATGATCTGCATCCAAATTGGCTGGTGATGATAAATAACGAATACGGGAAATGATAACGATATATAATGGATGTAATAAATCCTAATTATGTAAAAAATCAGAATTATAACTGAGGAAAAAAATATATTAATATACTTCCATTTATGTGCAATTATTTTTATTTAATATTTTTAATAAAATTGCGCATTTTTGATTCATATTGTTTCTGTAATTTAAAAGCTTGGTGAAAATAATTTGTACTTTTTTCTACTGCTTTTAGAAATCCCAATATACCAGGACATATTCCATGGCTCCGTTACAGCTACTATAATCCTCTTTATATTTACTTTGGTCAAGAAGAAGAAAGTATTCGGATGAAACCGAATGATCGATGTCAAATATGGCGTAAACGATACAATGCTATTATAGATTCTGAACTGATTAGACGATTGCAAGATTCAGAATCTAGTACAAGTGCAGCTAGCGAGGATCATTTCGACCACTACATTATAGCGAAATAATAACATTTTTAAATGATTTTTTAAAACATTTATTTATTTATTTAAAAATATTTATATTAAAAAGACATTTTCTTTGTGGCTTTTATGTAATGTAATAAATAGTATAAATTATTTTATCTTTGAAATTTCCCTACCTCTTATATTTCGAAATGTTTTATGTTGCTTTTCAAACTATTATTTTGTTTCAACGTCGTGCGTCACACGCCTTATTGAGAGATCTTTCAGTATCTATATTTCTTGTCTCATTTTTTTTTTTTTTTTTTTTTTAAAGTTTAAAGTAAGATTTTGTTCTGTTATATATGAAAAATATGGGTGCTGCTGTAGTCAGAAACGGCCACGATAGGGAAAGGGGGACTCAAGGGGACAGTTAAACAAGACTTTGAGTTTAAGAGCACGCATCAGAGTCTTTTTAAGACGATACCAAGCAGAGCACGGTCGATCAAAAAAAAAGAAAAAAAAAAACAGAATTCCTCCAAACATTTTTATAGTCAAATTGTCCTTGAAGAAAACGAAAATAGCTGTTCTATTGGGAAATATATCTTTCAACTTATGCACTTTAACTAAACTTATACAAAAAAAAAAAGCTTAGAGAACAGTTACCATATGGAAATATACAGTCCAGATGGGTTAATACGAGAAGCAACGGAATTATAAAAGCCATCGTATTAACCGTAAAGATAATCATTATCTTAAAAACATACACATATAGTAATTACAAAGATCATGGTCAATGTACAGTAATGCAATTGATTACGTCCCGTTTGTTTTTACCGTAAAAACTCGGCCAACATGGCAACAGTCACTTCAATTTTCCAGCTATTGAATTTTTACATATCCTTTTCATTTTAACGGTGCAATAACAGACATGAAAATACTGGTTAATATGGCTCCGAGTACGGATATAAATAAATAAATAAAGGTTTTCTTCTGTGTTCCTCATTTTCCATGACTCAGTTATAAATTATACAAAGGGGCGGTATTTTAAGCGTCCTTAGCAATCCCTTCTTTCATTCTTTCAACACCTCAGGACTTTCCTTCACTGTAAAAAAAAACGGGGGAAAATACTGCAGATTTTGCAGTGAATAGCTTCACTCACATTAAAAAACAACATTTGTGTAATTTCAATACCGATTTACAGGAATCGTCGTATTTTTAAGATCGGCGAAAGCACCCGGACCGCATTCCAAATGAGATTACCCACATGTGCGTGTGAAGTGACCAGAGAGCAGGGTATTATTAGCGTTAGTGTCGTTCGATGTAGCGTCGTTCTTCATATGTGCTTATTATTGCAATTCATAATGTCGTTTTTGGATACACAAACTAGAGCATAGAGACTGGATAAATATTTGAAAAATTAAGGGTAAGTTTTATTTTTATGTTTATTTTTGTCATTGATTTAATAACCATAAAATAGTCAGTTCTCTTATATAATGTAAGATACAAATTTCGCTTATGACCACGTGTATATAAACGTTCACGTCAATAACGTGTATAAAGATTAAATATTTTGGCTTCAATTATAACAAAACATTATTTTAGCAGTTTATCTAATTTTTAAGTAATTTATTTAGCGTTTTCTCATAAAACTTTATTATTATTTACTTAGTATCAAATTAAAAGAAAAAGGAAACGAAGTTCCTTATTCTTTAGATATGCTTTATTTCGCTTTTATGTATTTTTCAAAACTTCATTTTATCCGTTTGTATTTTAATATAATTACTAATCTAAATCATATAATTATTATTTTATTCTCCAAAAGTTTAGGTTCACTTTGTGTGCTTATTTAAATAGTGTTATTGTCGGAGCAAAGCTCCGGCTTCCCATGAAAAACTACACTTTTGTGTACACGATAGCGGCCAAAATATTTGCCGCATTAACGCCTAAATTGGACTGGAAGTCGATAGTGCCAAAATCTCGCCGGGGATTGAAAATTAGAAATATTCGTCAATTCTAACGCCCAAAAACGTCTGCCCTAAATTTTTCGATTTTCCCATAGAGATAACATTGCGATTGTTTGAATTAAATAAAAAGAAAATTGAAATAATTTATATTGTTGCCATTTTTTATCATGAAAAACTTATTTAAATAACAATATACTCGGAAACAACCTTTTAGTAAAAGCTCTTAATCTCGGTCTCATATATTTTACTTTTCTGAAATAAGGACCACATACATTTTTATCTTAAAGCACGTGCAATGAAGTTTAAATCGTATTAAGTACATGAATTTAGTTTTTTTTAATCGAACTCAGCAATTGGTGTAATTAAACTTTTTGTTTCCATTTCAAAAACTTTTTTGGTACTTTTCGGTTAGCCGGGCGCCAGTGCTTTATACACACACAAACATATACACTTATCTACGTATACATATATATACATACGCATATATATACATATATGTATGTATATATATAAATATATATGTATATATATATGTATTTATATGTATTTATATATGTACATATATCACTGGCGCCCGGCTAACCGAAAAGTACCTTTTTTTTTTCTTTTCATTCAAGCTTATTGTATAAAAGAAGTATGAGAATAAATCTGTTTATTTTGATATAGTCCAGCCAATCCAGGATAAAAAAAATATATATATTAAGAAACATTTTATATATGAACGGATTATATGTTCTATTATATAGAATTTGCAAGAATGCCAGTTAAGAGAAAACAATCAGCTGAAATGAAAAGAATTGCGCAACGTAATTCAATTCGGAAAAGTCGCACAGTAAGAAGTTAGTTACCTTCAGAATTTTTGCCGAGTAACGATATAATGACAACTCAAATGAATAAAGCAATCAGGTTTGATAGAGTAGCTACGTTGAACAAATGATGATAGCTTAAATACATCCAGTAGTTAATCTTTACCGTTTATGAGGCTCACAGTATGAATACAGCGGAAATGTAATCAGCTTTGAACAAAATTTAGAGAGTTTTATTTCAAGCCTGCCTGCTAATCTTTCAGATATGTCTTCAACTGTGTTAGTGACAAGATATACTTTATCAGGATGTGCAGAGTTTTCTGTTAGCTCACAACGCCTTCTAGAAGTATTCAGATGGTTTAAAGCTCACAATTCTTATTATTCAAATATCATAATTGATGAAGATTACGCTACACAACCTGGGAATGGTGACATATCTCAAATGTTACCAAAATCAGCCAATATTACTGAGGATATTGATATTTTGAACGAGGAAATAAGACGCGAGTCATTTAGACCACTGCTTGGCAGAATAAAGGGCGTTTTTTTTGTTCAAGAAAATAGGTTCAGTAATAAGACGGTAGAGCAGATGCGTGATATTCTGAATCGGCAACCAGAAATGGCAAAACACATGATTTATGCTAGCAAATTAAGATCCACCAAAGGATACTATAGTGCACGTTGTGGGGAACTCCTTTCCATGGTAGGACAAATTGGAACACCAAGAATTATTTTTTACGCTGTCTGCAGCTGAATATCACTGGCCTGATCTTTTCTGACTTTTAAAACCTAACAGAGATCCAAATGAGCTTACTGATGCAGAACAAAGACAATTAATGCACGAAAATCCTCTCTTGACAGGTTGGCTCTTTCAAAAACGTTGTGATATATTTTTAAGAAAAATCTTGACGTTGTTTTTAATTGACGACTGCCGAGTTCGTTTCGATTGGCAGTGGCGTGGAAGTCCTCACATGCATGGATTGTTGTGGTTAAGAGGGGCGCCAAATGTGGATATACTAGACATGACTAGGGCCGAAAATGTAGCACCCATTACAGCATATTTTGAAAAACTATGCAGCGCTGTTAATCCTGACAAGGACGTCCTCGCAAATGATATACACCGCTGTCGAGTTCGCTTTTCCGACATTTCCAGTGAAGACAGTGAAAAAGATCTCTCTCAGCTCTTAAATCAAGTCCAAAGTTACACAAGACATAGAGATTATTGCCTAAGGAAAAAAAGTGTTACCAATAGTTATAGCTGCAGATTTGGTTTTCCAAAAGCAGAGTGCGAGTCTTCAAAGCTTCAAGTAGAAAATGGCATAATTAGCTTTCTGCCAAAGAAACGATTCTGAAATGAATACCTATAATTGCTTCGTGTCATAAGTTTGGATAGTTAACACGGATTTCAGTTCTATTACATCAAAATATGCTGTTTTGCATTACATTATCAAATATGCGTCAAAATTAGAATCAGCTTCTATTCCTTACAATAATATTACAATAAAATTACAATATATGAGATTTTAAATAAGATGAACGAAACAAATCCAGCAGTTCAAGCAGTCCAAAAACTCATTTTGTCTTCTATTTCTGAAAGGGATTACTCAGCCCAGGAGGTAGTACACATATTAATGGGATGGCCAATGTATATGCAGTAGTCGTGTGGTAGTTACAATACGGCTTCATGATAAGAACTCGGAAGAGATCAACTTTGCAAAAGACGAAAGACCATCAAAAAGCATGGTTCAGAAACATTGCGCTAGGCCGGAGAGACTTGCTTCTTAAATTTGCAAAATCTTTGTCAGTAAGAGGAGTCGATTATCATCAAGGAAGAAAAGATACAGTTGTCAGAGTTTTTCCTCTTATATAGCTCAACCATGATCCAACTCTAGCAAAAGAATACTATAGTCAGCAAGTATTACTGAATTATCCTTGGAGAGGTAATTCTGACTCTTTATTGCAAGAATGGCCTCCATCTGTGTAATCAGTCATAGGAGGAGGCATTCAATGACCTAAATATTGATGCACACCAAGAAATAAATTTTCCTGCTGTTAGCAGTATACATGAGCCAGAAATCCTGCAAGAAGAATACCGCGAGATTGATACCTATATGGCCGCAGCTGCCATTGTTCCTATGCAGACAAACGAAGATATTTTGGGAAAAAGCGTAATTGATCATGCATGGGAGTGGAAAAGTGAGAGTTGCAATTACCATGATCGTAATTTTACTTCATTTCTAAATTACTGCAAAGAACAAAAACTTACAGTGCATCAAAACTAAGCTAATTCTGAGATCAGATTTACAGATGAGCAGCAAAAAATACTTCACTTATGCACACAACAGCTTTCGTCTTTGCAATTAAGATTTATAAATTGCCCTAAACGTACTTTTATTATTGGGAAAGCCGGAGCTGGAAAAAGTATGGTAATAAAAGAAATTCGTAAAAGAGTTACCGAGCAGTTAGGACTGGACGCTATTATGGTTTTGGCTCCACCAGTTGCTGCTGCAATTAATGTCGAGGGCAAAAGAATTCACTCTGCACTAAAAGTACCAACATGTTTTAAATCGTTCGCTGATTTAGGAAGTGAAGCACCAAGAAATCTACAGCTCAGCATGAATCCAGTTTCATTTCTCATTATTGACGAATTTTCAATGATCGGATGCCGTCTGATGGCTGCACTTGAGCAAAGATGTCGCGAAGGTAAACCAGACAGCATTGAACTTTTTGGAGGCTTATTTGTCACCTCATTGGAGATATTAGGCAGCTACAGCCTGTAAAAGACACACCTCGGTATGGGAGACATTCTATAAAAGACATTTTGGCTTTCCGCAGACAAACAGTGGTTATGACGTTTGAAAAATGTTTCATCTTGACAAAGTCAATGAGACAAAGCGAGGATCAGAAAAGACAGTTTGAAGAGGCTCTTGCTTCTCTTTCCGTAGGCGAAGATACAGGTGACCAATTCACATCCCTCATGCAACGACGTAAAGTTATACTGCCTCCGGCTGAACTTGAAAGATTTAAAGATGTCATACGCTTTTTTCACCACAAATAAGCAAGCTGAAGAACATAATCAAGAAGTACTTCGTAAATCAAAATGGTCAGTGGCAAGAATATTAGCAGACCACAATAATTAAATAGCAAGAGGGATGATCACGCATATGGACTTCAGGCTGAACTTTTCTTAGCAATTGGATGCAGAGTTATGTTGCGTACCAATCTGTGGACAGAGAGAGGATTCGTCAACGGTGCATTAGGTAAGGTAAAATATATTGTATACGGACCAGGATTACGCCCTCCAGGCTTGCCACAGGCAGTAATGGTTCATTTTGATGATTATCGTGGACCATTTCTCACTGAAAGACTTTTTCCTGTCACACCTATTGCAAAGTCTTGGAAATAAAAGAATGTCTCATGCTCCCGTACTCAGTTACCTTTAACAGTTTCATACGCTGTCACCATAAACAAATCCCAGAATTTAACTTTGTCAAAAATTGCTGTGGACATTAGTCAAAAGGAGTTATCACTTGGAGCAAGTTATGTCGCGTTTAGTAGAGTTCGTTGTTTAGAGGATGTTCTCATTGAAGTGCCTTTCGCAAAGGATAGGCTAGACCAAATTAGAAGAATGGGGGCACTTGCTGACAGATTAGCATTTGAGCAGTATCTGAGGCAACTGTCGACCGAATAGACACTTGAAGATTCAACAGCTGTTATTGTAAATTTTCTGTTAAACTATTAAACAGTTATTAAATAAATATATATTATATATTTTTAATGTAAAATTTTATGTTTATTCCATTCAATGCTCCGACATTTCGGCCTGACGGATTCTAGTTTAGTTAATGAATTGTATTGTACTTCACTAAATTTTTAATAACAGTCTTACTACAACTAAAGATGATTTTGTGCCAGTGATATTCAAATTTTATCGATTATTTTTTACGTGCATTTATTTTAGAATTTTTAAATGCGATTTTCAATTTATTTATTGAGTAATCTGGATACGCTATTTTACTAATTCATAAAATATTTCAAAAGTTTGTTTACTATTATTGCAGCATTAAATATCAGCAGATCGCTTTTTTTTTTTTTTTTGTTCATTATCTAACAATAAAAAATAATTCGTATCCAGAGATATTTTGAGTGTTTTCGATGCATATTGTATAGTATTCTACTTGAAATTGGCATATGAAACACTCTTTGCAATGAGTTATAATACTTTGAAATTTTCTATTTATTATTTTTTTGGTGTATTTTATAATTTAGTTTTATGGTGCTAAATTTGTATCTTACATATGTATAATAGAATTGATTATATAAAATGTTATTACAACAATGATATAAGTAAGCATAAAGATAACACTTAGTGCTCTTAGTCTGTTAAATATGTCTCAGTATCATAAGAAAAATTCAAAATAAATATAAATAATACACAGGGGGGGGGAGGGGGGGATACAAATATATATCTACAAAAAAAATATATAAAAATTTTGCAGTTATGCTATTAAGAGTGCAGTAAAATTAACAGCAAAAAATGCTGTAAAAATTTACAAATTTACTGTAAAATAAAAAAAACTGAACTGCTGTAAAATTAACTGCAAAAAATGCTGTGAATTTACAAAAGTGCTGTTTATCCATGAAAAACAAAATAGCTTTAAATTTACATCAAAATATGCTGGCACCCATATTGCCAGCATTTTTTGCTGTAAAACTACAGCGGTTTTTTTTACAGTGTTTGCTTTATGTTCGGGATAGGTCCCCTTGAAGCCTGGAATTCCGTCTGCTAAAACTGATAAATGACTACATTTTTTTAGTCAGTTGTATAATGTAGAAATATTATCACTGAAAAAGAACGGTATTCAATAAGAAATGGCATTTTCTCTAACCTACTTTTCTCCGAAAATTCCCTTGAACAAGTGTTTTACTCTTATTAACCGTGATCCTGCTTTTCTAGCTTGTAAAAAGAGTAAAAATCTAAATATAGTTTAAATGGAGAACTATTCTTAACGTGTAACTTGCTCGTTTTAACCACGCTCTCATTTTAGCCGTGCTCGTATTAGGCGAGTTCGACTATATTAACAAACTTTGACACCTAAATACCTAATTTTGGCACCAGAATATTTATTCTGCCTCTCAAATTAGCCTATGTATAAGTTGCACGACGTTCCTGTGATCAATTCCAGAGATATTCAAAATTGAAAACTGGATTAATTTGGGGAATTGTCTCAGAAATTCAATTCATTATTTTAAGGTTCAGATTTAATACAAATTTTATAAATGTTTTTCAGAGGGAAATGTTATTTGTGTTAAAAAAAAAACTCTAAATAAATCGTTGCTAATTTAACATTAGGGGGTTAAAATTTTACATCTTTATAATTCCTAAACTTATTGGTCGATTGGCTTCCTGTTTAGTAACCAAAGTTAAAATTTACACTGGAGTTGAAATATGAAGTTAAATTTGGGTGTTAGAATTGAAAATTTGAAAATATGTTTTTGTTTCAATGCAGAAAGCTCCCATGGTTATATGGTCTATCCTAAGGTATGGCATTCCTAAACTTTTTTTTTTTCAATATAAATTTAACGACGACTCCAATGTAATGGGCTATTTTCGTTTTTCTCTGCGTCAATTTGGAAAGTAGGATGTATAGGATATTTCCTTTTGTTTTCTTTTTGTTGTTGTTTTCTTTTTTTATACTCCTTTATTTAACTTAATTTCGTTCATGAATGTAAAGATGGCATTTTGTAATAATTGTTTCTCTCATTTCTTGATAGGCTAAAATTATAAAAATTGCGTTCACAGGTGTATTTTCGATGACAATGGAACATTTTAATGTTTTCAGACCTTAATTATACATTAATAAATTAATTTTAAGACCATTGTTTCATTACCCGCCCGCAGGTACTTGTTTGGTATGCGTTAGGTTTTGGTTTATGTTTTATGTTTTGGTATGTGATACACCAAATAATCTTTACGGTTGCAACTGTTTACGAGTTACAACAACAATGTACTCACTGTGTACATAAGGTGTGGTACATAGTGAGACAAATTTAATGTTATTTTTAAGTGATATTTTCTGCGTGTATTCATGTGTATTAATTAACAACTTAGTAACTTTCGTATGCGATATGTTTAAAATAAGTTGATTTATGTATGCAATGGCTGAAATTTCTTCAATCGTTTATATCTACACTTAACTTTTGAAAAAAACAAATCTGTCCCACTGTGTACGACTCCCCCCCCCCCCCCCCTACTAAATAAACAAATAAATAAATGTATGTTTATCTTAATTAAGACTTAAATATGCGAAGTTATTATAAACAGAGGAAATACTGAAAATTGAGTTTACATAGTTTTTTTTTTTTTAGTATCCATTTTTAACAGTGCGCCTATGAATCTAAAATTATATATTTAAACAATCTCGAAATTCAGCTTCACCGCGTGAGATATACTTAATTGAAAACCTTAGTTTACGATGTTATGCACATTTTTTACAAAACTTATTTTATTATGAGAGAGTGTTATCAGATTATCTATCATACGGTAAAACTAAAGTACTAACATCCTAATTAGTATTGGGAATATGACACATCTGCACTATATGGCAATTCGTCACCGGATACTTTCTATTTTAGACATTTTGTCGACTATTTAAAAATATACTTGCCGAATTCTTCTGTAATTTCAATATTATAAAGAATATGTTTAACCTCATATTTATCAAGGACGATTTCATCAGGAGGACAATTAAGGAGCTAACAAAATATGAAAAAAATAATAATATTTGGGATCATCCTGTAAAATAAAATGCGCGGAATGATCTATAGCTACAGCACATGAATATGCGTATTCATTTGTGTAAGAATAGCACGTATATTTATGGAAATATATAGCGATATTTTAAAAAAGTTAAAAAAAAAATTCTTGCATGTTTTTTGTTTATATCATGCAGAGTTTACAACCAAATTTAACGCCAGTTTCAGAAAATTTGACAAAATGTAGTAGAAACAATATAGTGCATTTGGAATATAAATATTGTTATGAATTTTGTATATATCTGTAAATATTCCATTTGTTTAAATTTATTTTATTTTATTATTGTGAAAATTGCAGTATTATTAATGTATTTCCTATTGAGCATCACGTAACTCAATGCTAAAGGCCTCAGATGGTTTGCAAGGAAAACAACCTTACAGCATCGGTTTTATAATGGAGTTCTATTGAAAAATCGCCAAGGAATGGGTTTATCGCCAAGTTGGCGATGGTTTTGGCGACTTATTTTTGTCGCCAAATTTGGCGATATATCGCCAAATGTCGCCAAGTTGGCGACGGATTTGGCGACTTTTTGTGCAACCCCCCCTTATACATTTACATTGGGATCCTTTCACGTTTGGAGTACTCTATCGAGAGTTGGGGGACCTTCTGGTAATTTCTAGCATTAGAAAGTCCTGGAATAATCTGGAAGGATCCCTGAAGTCTATATAAGGGACCTCCACCAGTTCAGTTGAGTTAGTTGTCTGTCAACTGCGATTGAATTCATACGAGAGGCTTTACATTGAGAACTGTGTTTCTCGGATCGATTTTGTCGTTGATACGTCGTATTGAACGCATTGTTTCGGTGTGAAGTTTTGCTTAGCTTTTATTGGATTTGAAGATTACTGAATATCTTGTAATTTTCAGAAGATATTTGTGATCGTATTGCACTGTTTATAGTGAATAAAGCCTTTTTATTGTTCTTATATATTGGCATCAGTCCTTTCGAACCCCGAGCTCACAACATTTGGTGTCAGGAGTGGGGTTGAATGCCGATCACCAGAGCAATGGAGGGTGAACTGAAACAATTATTGGAGAAATTAGCTGCGAATCAGGCTGAGATGTCAACCAACCTTGGCGAGATGAAAGAAAAAATGAAGAAGGATATGTCAGCGATGGATGAGAAAATGACTGCCAACCTTGGCGAGTTAAAAGATGAAATGAAGAAGGAAATGTCAGCGATGGATGAGAAAATGACTGCAAATCTTGGCGAGATGGATGAGAAAATGACTGCCAACCTTGGCGACTTAAAAGATGAAATGAAGAAGGATATGTCAACCAACCTTGGAGAGTTGAAATACTTAATAGAGGATAAAATAACATCTTTAAATGACAGAATTGACGGCGTGGAAAACAAAGTTGAAGGAAGATTTCAACAAATAGAAGGAAAAGTAGAAGAAATTCAAAGGACAGCCAATACCGTAGAAGAAAGAGTAGAAGAAAAAGTTCAAAAGATCGCCGAGACCGTTGAAGAAAGAGTAGAAGAAAAAGTTCAAAAGATCGCCAAGACCGTCGAAGAAAGGATTGAGAGTGTAGAAAAGGAGTTGGAAAATGTGAAGAAACAAAAGATAACTGCCGAAAACTATCCCGAAGATGCCAAGTATCAAGCTATGCTTCCTCGGGCCTCTATTAAACTCTCGACCTATGACGGAAAATCCTCATGGCCAGTTTTTAAGACACAATTTGGGATCGTAGCGGACGCCAATGGATGGGATTCCCAGACAAAAGCTTGCCAGTTAGCTGCTTCTCTACGAGCTGATGCTGCCGACGTCTTACAGACTTTGCCTGCAAATGAACCGCTGGATTTTGAAACGCTCGTCAGTGCCTTAGAATTGCGCTTTGGCGAGAAATGCATGAAGGAATATAGCAGACTCCAGCTCAAATCTCGACAGCAGAAATCCACTGAATCCCTGCAAGATCTTGCTACGGATGTCGAGAGACTTTCCCATCTTGCTTATCCTGACTGTCCGACTGAAATTAGAGAAAGCTTAGCTCTGCAGCATTTTATTGATGGTGTGCGTGACCCTGAGATCCAGACAGCACTCCGGATTGCAGATCTCAATGATTTAAAAGGGGCTTTGGTTTACGCTCTGAAATTCGAGGCAGCCCAGCAAGCTACTAGGAAAGATCGACACTTTGTGCGAGCAGCCAACCTGCCTGAGACGTCGGATAGAGCTGTGGAGTGCTTACAGCAGCAGATGAATGACATAATGAGAAAGATGAACTCCTTAATGGCCAACAAACTTTACAGGAAGATCAAGTGCTGGAAATGCGGTGGAGAAGGCCATATCCAAATCGACTGCCCAAGACGACCCAGCACTGAAGGTAATAGCTCACCCGCTAACGGAGGAGCAAGAAAACTGATTATTGACCATCTTGCGGGGCGGAGGTTTCCAGATCTTAAGAAGCCTCATTTTCAAGTATGTGAAATTTCTGCAAGAAGTTGCGGCGAGAACGGAGTTTTTCTAGTCGGAAGTGTGAATGATTTGCCCTGTAATATGATCATCGATACAGGAGCCAATGTGACCATCATTCGGAAAGATCTAGCTCAGCGGCTGAAAGAAAAACTCTCCTGGACCCCGCCACGTGTAATCCTTCAAACTGTGACCGGAGATAAGATCGATATACATGGAAGAATGACACTGAAAATAAAGTTTGGGAACGCCGCTTATCGCCATACAGTCTATGTGGCCGATATTTCAGACCCTTTCATACTCGGACTGGACTTTTTAAAAGAGCATGGATTTACACTGGACTTTAAGAAGAATGAGTTACGCTCTGCTCAAGAAGATGTCACTATTTTCAAACTTGGAAATGAGTCCGGGTCTATTCAACGGATCACAGCCAAGGCAGATGTTATCATCCCTCCTCGGACCGAAATGATGATACCTGGATTAACTGAGAACGAAAGTAGTTTTCAAAGTGGCTTGGTTGGATATCCTGAGAAGAGCCCAAAAGGAGTGCTAATAGCATCAGCGCTGGTAGATCTGTCGAGAGATGTCATACCTGTGAGAATTGCGAACGTAAGTGAAAAATCTAGAATTATCCAGAAGGGTGAAGTGCTCGCAACCTGTGCTCCAGTCACCTGTGTTTGCAAAGACCCGAGCTTGACGTTATCGGAGCCGCCTACAAGTTTAACACCTGAAATTGGACGAAATGAGAATTTATCTCCTGAGCAGAGACATGCCGCAGAAAGACTGTTCCAGGAATTTAAGGATGTGTTTTCACAAAACGAGAATGATATAGGTCGCACTTCTCTGACACGTCATAGAATTGATACTGCCGACCATCCACCGATTAAACAGCATCCAAGACGCTTGCCGTTCGCAAAACAAGAAGAGGTTTCTAAGCTCTTACGAGAGATGCAGGATAGTGACATCATCGAACCGTCATCAAGTCCGTGGGCCTCTCCCATCGTGTTGGTCCGAAAGAAAGATGGCTCCACAAGATTTTGTGTGGATTATCGCAAACTTAACGATATCACGAAGAAGGACAGCTATCCTCTACCAAGAATAGACGACACGCTAGATACTCTTTCAGGACATAAATGGTTTTCCACGCTGGATTTGAAGAGTGGATATTGGCAAGTAGAGATCCATCCTGATGACAAAGAGAAGACCGCATTTACTACTGGACAAGGACTTTGGCAATTTAAAGTTATGCCGTTCGGGCTCTGCAATGCACCAGCAACGTTCGAGCGCCTCATGGTGACAGTGTTAAAAGGCCTGACTTTTGAAGCTTGTCTCATCTACCTAGATGACGTCATCATTGGTGGCCGCACGTTTGAAGAACATCTAGAAAACATTCGAAAAGTGTTAACGAAGCTGAGAGCGGCGAATTTAAAGCTGAACCCTTTGAAATGCAAGTTCTTCCAACGAGAAGTAAACTATTTAGGACACATCATCTCAGCTGAAGGTGTTCGAACAGATCCTGAAAAAGTGTCCGCAGTAAAGAACTGGAAGCGTCCGGAAAATGTCCATCAGTTGCGAAGCTTTCTGGGACTATGCACTTATTACAGAAAGTTTGTACAGGGGTTCTCCAACATCGCAAGACCCTTGCATAGGCTCACTGAAAGCAAGCAGAAGTTTCTATGGACACAAGAATGCGAGAATTCCTTCCAGCAGCTGAAAGAAGCTCTCACATCCTCTCCAGTCCTAACCTATCCACACCCCGACAAACAATTCATTGTGGACACGGATGCTAGTCATGAAAGTGTCGGTGCTGTACTTTCCCAAGAAATAGATGGCCAAGAACGAGTCGTAGCATACTGGAGCAAATGTTTATCGAAACCAGAGCGGAATTATTGCGTCACTCGTAAGGAGTTATTAGCTATAGTAAAAGCCATAGAACACTTCCATCACTATCTCTATGGCAGGAAATTTCTCCTTCGTACTGATCACGCATCCCTAACATGGCTGATGAATTTTAAGAACCCAGAGGGTCAAGTAGCCAGATGGATACAACGACTCCAGGAATACGACTTTGACATCAGGCATCGTAAAGGCTCATCGCATGGAAATGCTGATGCCTTATCAAGAAGACCGTGTCCCGAAAGTTGTCGCTATTGTTCCAGAGCGGAGAACAAGTATAATCCCGAACATGTCATACGCCAGACGAAGACTTCACTATCAACGCCACCAGATCCCTGGAGTGATGAGAAGATTCGAGAAGATCAAATGGCAGACTCTGAGATCAAACCAATCTTGGAGTTATTAGAATCTTCTAGCACGAAGCCCAGTTGGAAAGGCATCTCGACTTACAGTCCTACGACGAAGCAATATTGGGCTCTTTGGAACTCCCTCCACGTCAGAAATGGTGTCCTGTTCCGAAAATTCGAATCGGAAGATGGGAAAACATCTCGGTGGCAGTTGGTACTTCCTCGATCTCGAATCCCAGAGGTCCTCGAAGAATTACATGGCAGTCCCACTGGTGGCCATTTTGGAGTCATGAAAACATTACACAGAGTCCGAGAGCGCTTCTTCTGGGGAAAAGCGAGAGCTGACGTCGAACAATGGTGCAAATCTTGCGATGCATGTGCAGCTCGGAAAGGACCAAAGAAACGTAGCCGAGGAAGACTACATCTCTACAATGTAGGAGCACCTTTTGAACGCATCGCCCTTGACATCCTAGGTCCTCTGCCAAGAAGTGCTGATGGCAACAAATACCTCCTTGTTGTCATGGACTATTTCACAAAATGGCCTGAAGTTTATGCCATCCCTGATCAAGAAGCTTCTACGGTTGCGGATGCCTTGGTACACCAGTGGATATCAAGGTATGGAGTCCCTCTTCAAATGCATTCTGACCAGGGGAGAAATTTCATCTCTGCTGTGATTGAGGGTCTCTGTCAACTTCTCGGAATGGACAAAACTAGGACGACGCCTTTACATCCGCAGTCGGATGGCATGGTTGAGAGATTTAATCGTACCATCCTCAACAATCTCTCACTTCTAGTCTCAAGAAACCAGCAAGACTGGGACCAAAAACTTCCCTTGTTTCTTCTCGCCTATCGCAGCGCGGTCCATGAAACAACCGGCTATTCCCCGTCTCAGATGCTTTTCGGTCGTGATCTTCGTTTACCTTGTGATCTGCTGTTTGGTCGCCCTCCAGATGCGCCTTCATCGCCAGAGGGATACGTGCAGAATCTCCAGGCACGATTTGAAGACGTCCACAACTTGGCTCGAGAGCGGATCAATATACAGACGGAGAAGATGAAGACCAGGTACGACACGAAAGCCACGGGACATCAATTCAAAGAAGGTGACAAGGTTTGGTTTTATAATCCGACTCGACGTAAAGGACTTTCTCCCAAACTGCAATCGCACTGGGACGGTCCTTATACAGTCCTAAACAGACTGAACGATGTTCGTAATTCGGATCCGAAAGTCACCAAGTTCGAAGCCTAGAGTCGTTCATTACGACAGGCTGGCTCCATACTATGGCCATAGTACTTAGTTCATTGATTGTAAATAGTGTAATGTAAGTAATGTAAATTAGTATGACCATGGTCTTGTATATAAATTAATGTAATTATTTATTTTGCTTAGCATTATCATTATTATTGTTATTATTATTTAAATACTTGTATGTAATAATGTCTATGCTTTAATTTTATTTTTAAATAAGTGTATATTTTGTATAATTCAGCATTATGAATGTGTTTTGAATAGTATAGCATTTGTTGGTAACGGGTTTGCTTTCCGATCAAAGGTTGAACTGCCCGGGACGTGCAGTCCTTGAGAGGGGGGCAATGTTATGAATTTTGTATATATCTGTAAATATTCCATTTGTTTAAATTTATTTTATTTTATTATTGTGAAAATTGCAGTATTATTAATGTATTTCCTATTGAGCATCATGTAACTCAATGCTAAAGGCCTCAGATGGTTTGCAAGGAAAACAACCTTACAGCATCGGTTTTATAATGGAGTTCTATTGAAAAATCGCCAAGGAATGGGTTTATCGCCAAGTTGGCGATGGTTTTGGCGACTTATTTTTGTCGCCAAATTTGGCGATATATCGCCAAATGTCGCCAAGTTGGCGACGGATTTGGGGACTTTTTGTGCAACCCCCCCTTATACATTTACATTGGGATCCTTTCACGTTTGGAGTACTCTATCGAGAGTTGGGGGACCTTCTGGTAATTTCTAGCATTAGAAAGTCCTGGAATAATCTGGAAGGATCCCTGAAGTCTATATAAGGGACCTCCACCAGTTCAGTTGAGTTAGTTGTCTGTCAACTGCGATTGAATTCATACGAGAGGCTTTGCATTGAGAACTGTGTTTCTCGGATCGATTTTGTCGTTGATACGTCGTATTGAACGCATTGTTTCGGTGTGAAGTTTTGCTTAGCTTTTATTGGATTTGAAGATTACTGAATATCTTGTAATTTTCAGAAGATATTTGTGATCGTATTGCACTGTTTATAGTGAATAAAGCCTTTTTATTGTTCTTATATATTGGCATCAGTCCTTTCGAACCCCGAGCTCACAACAATATATTAAACAATTGATGAAATATGAACAGTTGCATGAAATATTTTTTATTTTCGTATGCGCAAACGATAACAAAGGTTTTTTTTTTTTTTTTTTTTTTTTTTTTTTTTTTTTTTTTCATGATTTAATAGTGAATTCTATGGAGCAAAAATATTAAAAAGCAAGATATCGGCGATAGAATGAGCTGATTTTTAGTTTCACGATAAAAGCAGCTGAATCATAAGGGATTTTCTACAAGTTGTCATTTTTAATTTTTATGCTATTTTTCATTTTTTTATTGATACTTTAGCTCTCCTTGGAAAACTACCATAACGAGCCTATTCGAACCCCGGTCACAAAAAATTCAACCATGGCAGCAGTTAGTTACTTTAGCCAGCAGCTAGTTACTTAGTTACTTTTTTTTTCAGAATAGAGAGATTCTTAAGAAATAGAAAACATAAAGTTTAAGAAATTCCATTTTATTTCGTTGAAGTTAACATGAATATTGAAATCTATGTAAACATTATTTCTGATAATGCAATGTATGATATTTCACTTATAAAAGTATTTCATTCTTTATGATTATGTGACAAATTTCTCAATTACAATAGCATTAATTTCCATTTTATACATTATTTAAAAATTAAATATTGTTCTTTCTGTGTAATAAAATAGTTTTTCATCAGAATAACACCAAATAAAGAATAAGCGTTGTAAAAACAAATGCACGATTTTTCTCCAAGGTGTTATGTTATGTCTGTTTAATGTTTAATGTTAAAATAAATTCTTAAATTATTTTTCTTCACATGACAAATATCTTGTGCTTTTTACCTTCCTCAAGTTTGCAGTAAAGTACAGCGAAGCGACATTGTTTCTTTTTTCTGTTCTTTTTTCTGCTCGTTATGGTAGTTCTCAAAGGAGCACTAAAGTATCAATAAAAACTAAAAAAAATATTATAAAAATTAAAAACGACATTTTGTGAAAAATCCCTTGAATGATAAGGGATTCAGCTACTTTTAGAGAGCAACTAAAAATCATTTGACTCTATCGCCGATATCTTTCTGAATTTTCACGATATCTAACTGACTTTTTATATGAATTTTTGCATAAAGTTAACTATTAACCCTTTATAAGGCAAATTATTTATGTTGATAGGATGTTGGAATAATGGAATACAAACCAGAATTTAAGAACAAATTAATTTAAAAGATTTTAAATAGAATTCGTCAATTTCATTGGAAAAATCTGGTACAAATTTAGAATTTTTGGATTATTATTAAGTGGTAAAATACTTACCATTGCCTTATAAAGGATTAAATCAGGAAAAAAAAATCTTTGTTATCGTTCGCGCATGCGCAAATAAAAAATATTTCATACAACTGCTCATATTTCATCATATGTTTAATATATTTATATTACAATTGCACTATATTGTTTCTACTACATTTTGCCAAATTTTCTGAAACTGGCATTAAATTTGGTTGAAAACCTTGCATGATATAAACAAAAAACAGGCAATGATTTTTTTAACTTTAAAAAAATATTTCCATGAATATACGTGCTATTCTTATAAAAATGAATACGCATATTGTACAATATCTACATATTCGTGTGGTGTAGCGATAGATTATTTCGTGCATTTTGTTTTACAGGATGATCCCAAATATTATTATTTTTCTTTGACTTTTTGCTGGCACCTTAATTGTCTTCCTGATCAAATCGTCGTTGAAAAATATGAGCTCAAACATATTCTTTATAATTCTGATGTTCCAGAAGAATCCGACAAGTATATCTTTATATATTCAACAAAATGTCTGAACTTGAAAGTGTCCGGTGACGAATGGCCTTATAGTGTATATATACTCATGTCCAAAAATTAAGGGGCAGTGACGGGATGCATTCGATTTTACATGGTTTGTCGAGTATTCACCAAAATTCTTCGCGAATTGTCCTGGAACTTCGAGAATGTAAAGAAGATATTTGATTTCATATTTTTCGGTGAAGATTTAGTCGTGAGGGTAATTAGGAGATCAATAATAAATTTAATAATAAAATCATATTTGCGATCACCCAAGTAACAGAAAATGCTCAAACTGGTCTGTCACCGTAGCAAATTATTTATGTGGGTTCTGTTCAACGTTTGTGTGTATTTGAGTAAGCATAGCTCGCATATTCGTGAAGATGTTAACGTTTCTATGAAAAATGCAAAGTTTTGTTTTGTTTTGTTTTGTTTTGTTTTACTACGGTATACAGAGTATTTAACCAAATTTAACACCACTTTCCGAAAATTTGACAAAGAACAGTAGAAACGGTATACTGCAATTAAAAAATGAATACTATATTGAATATTTGATGCGATATAGGCATTTGTATGAAATAATTTGTAACTACGTATTTATGAAAGATTCCAAAAATGTTATTTCATAATTTGGTAGTCAGCAATTCAGGGCAATTTACATAAAAAGTCCAGTCAAATATCGTGAAAACTCAGAAATATATCGGAGATACAGCGAGTTGATTGACAAATTGTGGAAAATCCCATATCATCCAGCTACTTTTAGAAAGCAATTCACTATATCGCCGCTATCTTCGTGAATTTTCTAGTTACTTTTTTAATATTTAAAATGGTTTTATTTAATCATTTAAATAATTATAATAATTTTTAGCAATTTTTTCTGAGATAATTTAGTACCATCCGTTAACATTTTATGCATATGCTACCAAGAAGAAAATGAATCAATAAAATTTATAACAAAAAGTTTTCTTTTAATTTTTTTTTCAAAGTTTAATTTTTTATTTTATAACGTCCTCTCCATAGGAAACTAATTCAATGGTGCAACAAAGTTACAAGTATTCTAAAACAAAACAAAACAAAAAAAAAAATCAGCAGTGGAAACAAATAAAAAAAAAAATAGATAAAACTGACAATCAAAATAAGTTTTCCAGAAAATAGTGATACACGTGTTAATCTGTTTTGAATTCAAGGCTGTGTCAATTAATAAATAATTTTCCTTAAACTTTGTATGAAAATCTTCGTTTCGTTTTCACTGGAACCGTGTTTATGATTTTCATAATCATCATTGGAAGTTGTGCAATACAAGTTGCTTCTCATTGCACAATCATAAACTCCAAATTTAAAACACTTCACGTGTTGTTGTTGTTTTAAAACACTATTGCTTGCAAGATGATTTAGACATCTTACAAAAGAATTTTAATAGAAACATATTGAACAGTAAGTATAATTTTTTTTAACCTTTATAACTGAATATGGATGTATATATGTGTGTGTGTGTGTGTGTGTGTGTGTGTGTGTGTGTGTGTGTGTGTGTGTGTGTGTGTGTGTGTGTGTGTAACGAATTACTGGGAGACTTTGAGACAACTTGTCAATAAATAACTTGGACTCGGGAATCTCTTTATGGATGGAACTCGTTTATTGCAGCATTTCGCCGTATAGTCATCTTCGCGCGTTCGACCAGAGGTCCCGCGAGCCATCTAAGTAAATTTTTAGAAACCTACATACGCATAGTCATAGCTTTTACAGGTCTCTCAAATCTACAAAATATCTGCTCTTGGTGAGTCGCACGTGAGTTTTGTTAAACATTTAGGATATTTTCCAGCAGAGGGCGAAGGTGTCAAACTGGAAGGGTAATTTACTTTAATTGGTTGATTAGCTTTTCTCATGCAGATTTAACCACAAGAAAAGAGAATTGCACAAACGTCAGCACTTTTTATCTTAAAGATGGTTCAATTTTGGTGTATGAAAGTAATAAGTTCTATGCTGTAAAAGAAACTTAACAGGGGCAAGTCAGATTTAATCATTAGATTTAAAAGTGAGAAAAAATAAGGCTGGAAATTTAAAATTTTGAACTTTAAATTTTATTTTGAATTTTAAAAAGGGTTTATTTTTATCCTTTCATATATATATATATATATAGTATATAGTATATATGGTAGGCTAATTGAGAAATCCGGCTCTTTGCAAAAATACAGGCTAATTGGAGAATCATCTGCCTTTTTCCAATCAGCCTGATATTTCTCAATTTTATTGTAATGAGACTATGCAACTTTAGGATAATTGGAAAATGACCATTTGTTTCTCAATAAACTTGTTTTTGTTTTTTTAATTCAGATTTTTTACATTGAACTTGTGTAGTTTCAGGCTAATTAGAAAATGACCACCTGTTTGTCCAAACGATCTAGTTTCATCCAAACCTATTTCAATAAGTCCAATGTAGTGAATTTTTGTATATAACTTTAGTATAAAAATAGGAGCAGGAACTTAAAATGCATAAGAAATCTGACTTATTTAGATATTTCAAAAATTCGCAGTGTCTAAGGTCAGGGAACATGTTAAGGGTTTTATGTTTACCCAGCATTACATAAAGAAGATGAGTTGCTGAAAGAAAGTAATTAGAAAAAATATATTAGAAATTTTCTGTTTTAATAAAATCTGCAAATGAGGCAGATTTTTTAGTATTACGTAGAGAAGATGGGTTTCTGAATGAAATATCCGTAACAAATATATAAGAAAACTGCCTTATCGTGGTATATATGCTACTGAGTAACTGAGTTAAGTGATTACTTTAATTTTAGTTTTCGTCTGTAGCGCACATAAAATAAAAATAATCTCGCAGTACACCTGAGTTCTTGAGATTGGTGAATAGCTGATTATTATTTGAAGTGTATATTTTTCCACTGACCAAATCCAAATGAATCCTCTTAAAATGGTACGTGGTTTACCTAAAGTTTAATCAAATAAAGTATTTTTTTTTTATTATTATGTGTCTTTATTAAAGGTCTATTGAATTCATAATTAATGCATGAAATAACAAACATGATCTCAGATTTCCTACATGACGCCGATCAACTAAGTCAAATGAACAACAAATAAATAAATAATTAACAAATATTAGGGGTCTTCTCAAAAACAAATAATTCTCTACAAAAGTTTTCTGACACATTTACGGATATATTTTAACCCCTTTCCTGTGGAATATATCTGAGAAAAACGTGCCAAAAATGGATTTTTTTTTCTGTAACCTCTTGCCTCTGACGCCCGAACTCAGTTCGGGTGATGCAAGGCAGGTATATACATTTTTCGCAAGTTAAAAATTTCTTTGCATTGTTTTTAAGCATTAGACGAACTGATTTCGGGCTTCACGGAATTTAAACACTTATTTTTCTCTTTCCCGAACTCAGGTCGGGTATTCCAAAATTGACGCATTTATTTACTTCGCCCGGACTGAGTTAGGGCGTCAAAGGCAAGGGGTTGAAAAGTAAAAGCATGAAATTTGCAGCATGCCTATTGAAATGATTCAGAATCTAATGTTTTTTTCATTGTTCGCTAAATCAATTATATATATTGAGTTATAAGTAATCTTTGTCTCATGACGATCTTTATCAAACTAACAGATTCGGACATTTGGTTCAAAATGCCAAATTTCATAGTATTATTTGAAATAGCGTTTGCCTTTATCGAAAAATAGAATAAACTAATCAATTTGAAAGTTTGTAAGTAAGAGCACTTGTCAATCTTATGAGTTTACGAACAAATATGAACTTGGGAATGTGTCAGACTTAATGATGTCAGACCTGTGATGTGAATTGAAGTTTGGAGGTATAAATATAAGGGTGGTCTAAAAGTCCTTGACACATTTTAAAATTCAATAAAAAATCAAGCAATTGGCGTACGAGAATGCTGTTTGGACGAAAATGCTTCTTATAATCGAAAATTTTGTTTAAGCAAAGAAAAAAAAAATTCCAATAATTTCTCATAGCTAGAGTTACTTCTGCAAAGCTACCGAAGAGGTAGAATGCCTTTTATATATATATACAGTAGCTAAAGACGCACAATGTGTATGCACAGTTTTTTTTTTTTTTTCGAACTATAGCATTCCCCATTCCAGAGCTTAACAATACTCGCCTTCATGAGTTCGATTGAACGAGTGAGATAAGTCAACAAACATCAGTTTAGTGATATTAGAAAGCTTGTCAAGTTGCTTGATGATTCGTTTTTTTCAAAAATCGTATAGACTAATCAAATTTTTTTGTCTGTATGTCGCTATTACCTTACAGAGGCATCCTATGACATTTGGCGAAGTCTTTCTATTATCGCCAAAATATTTTTTGTTGACTTCTCTTACTCGTCTAATCGAATTCATGAAAGGGAGTATTTTTTAAGTTCTGGAATGTGGGTTGCCGAAATTTGTCAAAAACTGTGCATACGCTCTGTACGTCTTTCGCCACTGTTATGTATAAAGGCATTCTACTTCTTTGGTAGCTTTTCAGAAGTAACACCATCTATAAGCAATTTTTGGAAATAATTTTTTTATTATGTTCAAAGAAAATTTTCTATTATAAGAAGGATTTTCGTCCCAACCGCACTCTCGTACGCCAATCGCTTGATTTTTTATTGATTTTTAAAATATGTCAAGGACTTTTGGATCTCCCTGCTTCAATTTAAAACTTAATTTTATACTCACTTAAAAGAAATTACTTTCATTCTCGAAATTTTAATGCACACTGCCATCGTAAGCAACTTCCCAACATTATTTCAGTATGCCTGACTTCTTTTTTTTCATTTAATTTGACCGTTGGTGACAATGAGAGCAGAACGAAGTTTTTGAAACTTAATTAACCCCATGGTTTACATTTGACGAGTGAGATACGTCATGCACTTACTTTGACCAAACGCAAGATAAGTAATCTCAGTCGTCATTCGAGTTAACACAAGAGCCTATACATGGATCCATTAGATGTACATGGATCATGTACATGTATCCTTGTTATCAGTCAGATTGCAAATCTCTAATGTTAAACCTGGGGCTTGGAATGCATCACTATTTTTCAGATTTCTACACTGAAAATTGAAAATTTTAACATCTTTTCCTCTGTATGTTTCTTTCTTTTCCATTCGAAAAAATATTTCTAAAATGCACAGTTAGTTTTATTTTAAATGCTAAGATTTTACTTCCAATTCTTCAGCTTCGCTTAGATTTTGACACTTAAAATATAAAATTAAGTAATATAGATTTTAGAAATTATAACATCTGTGAAGGCTCGGTGCAATGGCGGTTCGTCAGGGAGTGGTTCACAATCACTTTACTGACATAATTTTGTATATTAAATTTTATCTTATATCTAATCATGGAATGTTCTACGATTTAAGAATGAGAAATTATTAAATACTGATATTAAAGTGTCTGTGAACCCCCTGACGAGCCACCACTGGCTCGGTGTCAAACAAGCGCGTGGGCAAGAAGGCAAATCGTGTTCCTCTAAGTATCATAAGAGTTCACCATGTTGGAAATAAATGAAAAAGAGCTTTAATTGATAACTATAAGTTACTGGTAACTTGAAGAACAATATTTAAAGCCAAAAAGTTAATCTTATTTTGTTTACTATTTTTAATTTACTTTTGTATTCTTATTTTCATATTAACAAATTATTTATAATGAAAAATAACATTATAATTAATGTTTAATAATAATATTTAATTAAATAAAGAATGTTTTTGTGCAGTTTTTAAGTTTTTGTTTCCTTTTACTTTCTTCTATCTATAACAGAAGAATGTATTGTAATCGAATTTTTTTTTTGGCTTCCGGTTTTCGTCGAATTCCCACGTTTTAGGGGTTAGAGATCCGAAAAACATATTTATAGAAAATGTCTGCCTGTCCGTGTGTCTGCCATTGTATCATCTATAAGTATATTAAGATATACATAGAATTGAACTAAGTTTCATTTATAAGTTATTGACTATGGCCAGCAGGTCCCAGTTGAATTCGGGGTTATTCCACCAGAAGGAGGCGCAGTGATAGCGATTTGTGTTCAATTTTCATTATTGTATAATCGAAAAGTGTGTGAAGTTATACATAGAAATGATCCAAATTTCATATATATGTTTTTCACTATTGCCTGCAGGTCCCGCTATAGTTTGGTCTTTTCCGCCAAACGGGGGCGCTGTGATAGCGATTTTCTCAATTTTTTGTAATTGTACTGTAGGGGAGAGCGAGGTAAAACTGGGTCGGTGGATCAAACCGGGTACCCTGTTTTCTCACTCATGGGTGCCCTGTGGATGGCACCCGTCTTAACTAAATCTGTTCGCGTCCCATAGCAGTGTTCCCTCCGCATTTCAAGTGAGTTAATATCTGTGTCCGTGCAGTGCTATTGGAAAGAAATTCAACTCAAAAGTTTTAATTTTTCGACGTATTTTCTGTTCTTTAAATAAATCCAGCCTGACGGATCGGTTCAGGTAAGTTAACTACTGTTTTCTATAGCTTTCATACGATATTTTGATGCTAAGTAGAAGTGTGTATTCCAGTTATCTAGGAGAACGACGATGTCGAGTTTTGGGCGTCTGTTGTCGCAAAACCGGGTGTCCATGGTTTTTGCACTGAATTCTGCAATGAATTATTTCTTCACTCAACAGGTGGTGAAGGATGGATACAATGTTCAGTATGCAAAGAGTGGCATATGAGGAATGCAATGGACATGAGAAGTAAAAGCTGAGAAAGCCGTTGCATGACAACATTAAAAATTGCTTTAAAGCCTAAAAAAAGAAGATGCTGACCGTAAAAATGTATATATGTTTCAAAGTTTGATTAAAAATTTATTGCAATAAAGCTTTTTGTTACTGGAAGTGTAAAAATTTAATTTATGTTTAGTACCCGATTTTACCCTACCACCAAAATTTGAAGCTATTTCAGATAGTCCTAGAAAACGACTTTTCTAAAGTAGAGAAGAATTTTCCTGTGGCAACAGGTGTGGTTTTCCAATAGCCCAGATATTACTAAACACTTTTTTGGGGTGTTCAGATTTTTTCGCCCTTTTTACTCATAATGAGATCACAAGCAACAGATCACAATTTTGAAGTCATAGAGGCGAGCAAAAAACAAAGAACATGATCTTATAATCCATAAGTGTTTCCCGCAAACACAATAAATCATACATCATTAGCGCAAATCATTTTTATTTTCCAGTTATTTCCATTACTACAAAGGACTCTCATGTCCTTTGATAATCCACCAATCCGGTCCAACTCTGATGCGCAACATCATACTGTTAATTCAATTAAGTAGCTTAAGAAAAAATTAGCAGGTCACAAGTCTTCACTGATGCCTACATTCTATTAAAACTTTGGCACTAAGAGAAAAAGTTAATCTCTGAGATGGCGTAACTGTATTTAAAATCTATATATTATTGGCGGAATGCCAAAATGAAAATAAAAAAAGACTGATAATAATAAAGACTGATTATTAATAATAAAATAAACATGTAAGCAGTTAAGTGAACACTTCGAGATAAAAAAGCATAAGGTAAAGCACTAGTTGCAATGAAGTTATAGATTAATTGTTATAGTATTATTCACTTTTTTTTTCTCTTTAAAAATAATCAGTGACTCGTCTCGTGTTTTTTTAAATTACGTAATTATTTCAATCACATTTTTAATATGTTTAAAATGGTTGTTTTAATAAAAATGAAATCTCATTTTTACTCTGATTTATTTCTGCAGGATTCACAAAACCTCTACTTTAAGTTAAGTTGCGATATCTTTGTTAAATTGTTTGCCTTAAAAACCCGTCCTTCCGAGTCAAAGAGTCAAAAAATATGAAAAGAGCACGAAGCAAACATAAGCAAAAAGGAAGTTTTAAATAAATGCTGTTATCTATAATCAAATGCTTGCTGAGCTTATTTATTTTTTTTTTTTGTATTTTTGGTAGCTTTGCAGAAGTAGCGCCATCTATGGTCAATGTTTAGTACCAATTTTATTGTTTGCTTAAACGAAATTTTCTACCATGAGAAGCGTTTTCGTTCAAACCGCACTTTAGTACACCAATTACTTATTTTTTATTGAATTTTAATATGTGTCAAAGACATTTGGATCACCCTGTATAAATTAATGATTCAGCTCGTATAAATGTTTTAAACATACATCCATGTTTACAGAAATCTGTCCAAAAAGAAAATACATATATATTAGCTTGAATTTTTATGTTCTCATTTTCTGCATGCGTCTTAATTCTCTTAACTTACAACAGTTTATGCTATCCTCTAGGTATTTTTAAAATGTATGTCCTCCTAGTAACGTGCATCTTTGGTATTGTCTCGGCTCATATCATCATAGATACAAACAGTGGTCCTATTCAAGGGATACCGTCCTTGGCAGAAAATGTCGATGCTTTCCTTGGCATTCCTATGCAGAACCTCCAATCGGCGAGCTACGATTCGCTAAGACAGTCCTAAGAAAAGCTGGACTGGGGTACAAAATGCTTCAAAACTACCTCCCCCATGCAAGCATTTTGGTTTTGCTTAGTATTACTTTGTGCCAGACACTTCTAGTATGTCTGAAGATTGCCTCTACTTGAATATATGGACACCTAAATTGAATAATAACGGAGATACTGATTTGAAGCCGATTATTATTTATATTCACCACAGAGTTTTTGGGACAGGTTCTTCAAGCTTAGAAGCACACGATGGATCTCGTTTGGCCAGCAGGGGTGACGTCATAGTCGCGACTATCAACTATAGTTTGGAAAGTTTCGGATTCTTAATAGCCAATATCGAAGAAGCTAACGGCAATATGGGAACATACGACCAAATCATGGCCATAAAATACATTTAAAACAATATAAAATACTTTGGAGGTGATCAAGAAAATATTGTTTTGATGGGATCAATCAATAGAGCAATTTCTGTATCAGCGCATATGGTATCACTTCTTTCAAAACATTTGTTCAGGAGAACAATTGCCCAAAGTGGGAGCATTATATATGCCAATTTTTCAGATAGCAATGACCTGTTGCTTAAAAACTCAAAATCCCTTGCCCTTCTTGTAGGTTGCGTAAACGCAACTACCTCCCTACTAAATGATCCCCAGCATATTGTAAAATGCTTGAAAGAGGCCTTTGCTTTCGGCTGCGAAAGCAATTTTTAACACAAGGCCAACAGTATTTTATCCTCGGGGGAATGGAAATTTTTTGCCGAAAAGCAGCGTTGAGTTGTTTCGTGAGGAAGCATTCGGAAAAGACATAGATCTGATGATTAGTTTCACTAAGGAGGAAGGCACGATATTGTTAATGGCTGCTGTACTAGAATTTTTCGGAAACTATGGCCGACATTATGAAAACAATATGAACAAAATTCGTGCAGTATGTTTTAGCAAAAGTTTGCTTAAGGCTGGACAGTCTCTGACACATCTGAAATCGTAAACGTTTATTTGAAATATGTAAAAACACAAACACATCTGAATTACTTTAAAATGATAACCAGCATCATGAGTGACTTTATTACTTTATGTGGCACATCATTTCTAGCAGATTTTCTCGCACTCAAGAGAAATCCTGTATACCTTTATAAATTCAGTTTTCATCCTGCATCAATTCCATTGGAAGAGTGGTTGGGAACGACTCATCTTGATGAAATACAGTACATATTTGGAAGTCCTTACCATGAGAATTTCATTGCTGAAGAAATCGAACTTAGTCATCATTTAATGGATCGTTGGTCTGCCTTCTCAAGAACAGGGTATGTTGCAGTTTATTAAATTATTATAAAATTTTACCGTAGATATTCGGATGGGCACGAATCCTGAGTCTTTCCCATCCCGCGGTCCATGATCGAGCCAATTTTCTTTCACTGAACACAGACCAGGCTGGGTACAGGCCTACTTTTTTCTCCAGTCTCGGGCCGGGCTGGTGTTGAGTTCATTCTTTATGGGCCATGTCGGACCGGCATTTTTTTTCCCCAAAATAACAATGAAATTATACATTTGCTTAACAGAATCTTTAGAAAAAATTTTTTAGTTTAATAAATTACTGATAAATATTTTTATAAATCTAACTTTTTTATATAGAGAGATTCAGAATTGGGATCTTTTAAACATGTTTCTCTTTCATTCTAAACTAAATTAATTTTTTACTGAATCTTCATTTCAATGTAATTGTTTAATTTAGTCATCAATGCTGCTATTCTGTATTACATGACTTGCAGATGAATATGATAAAAATTATTGTACTTTAAAATTTGTACATAAAATGTATACAATATTCTTTTAAAACAATTGTAATTGTAAAGTAACGTTGGTTAATAAATATCGACGCTTTTTGTAAAAATTCAGTCGAGCCTGATTGAGCGAGTAAGCCAGCCGGGCCTCAGGCCGAACACTTAACTTTTACACGGGGTCGGGATAAACTAAGATAGTTTTTGCTCGGCCTGGGCATGAAATATTTGGCCCTTGCAGATTTCAAGTCTATTGGTGTTATTTGCTTTGTAGTTTATTTTATGTGCTTTGTTGTTATTATCATTTAACGGACATTGTAAATGTGTAATTATATATATATATATATATATATATAAATTATATTTCATGTTCTACAGTATAATACAAATTGCATAGAAGTTTAATGCATTTTACTCAACAATGTTTCTTTAAATAATTTGCCAAAAAATAATTATTTGTTATTTCTACAAAGCTCGTTTGCAGTCAGTCCTATTTGCTTTGTCCTTACAGAGACACATTAATTAGGTGCGTTCGTAATTATATAAATACGTAGCACCTATAGTCGTCGTTTGGTCCGTCCGTCTGTCCGTCCGTCTGTCTGTCTGTCCGTCCGTCTGTCTGTCCGTCCGCATATAACAACGCAAAAACTACCCAACCAAATGGTTTGCAATTTAAAATATATTATCTTTGCAGAATTTTGTCGAGACATTTCAAATTTTATTAAAATCGAATCAAAACTTTAGGAGATATTAATAAAAATATTTATTAAGAAATTTGATTTTTTTTTTTAAATCGGTGCTTTTTTGTTAGAGGAGCTTCCGATGGATGTTAAATCGTCAAGCGACCGAGATACTTATTTTATTACAGAAATTAATCTGCAGACGATATAATTCATTTCACAGAATTAAAAATCATCAAGATCTGAATATTTATATAACTAGCTGATACATATATATCTGAATATTTATATAACTAGTTAAGATATTTGTATGAACAGCGTCATAAAATATATACTTAACTAGCTGTTTAGCCCGTTCTACGCACGGGATATCATGAATTTAATTCTAAAACGTGCGTACGAACGCACCTCGTTTGTAACGTTTGACGTACAATTTCCAACTTGTTTTATTTTGGCTTCTATCTTATTAATGATACTTATTCATTGTGTATATTTTTATACTGATTCATTGTTAATCAATATTTATAAAAATATGGTATTTTAGAACCTACTTTTCTGAATATTCAAAGTTTTCAAATCATGGGTCTTCCTTTCACATTAATATTTTTTTCGGAGAATTATATTTGAAAACAAAAGCAGAGGAAAATATTTTAACACAATCGAAGAAAAATATGATAAGACAAAGAGGTACTAGACATATAGATAGTTTAATTGACATAGTTAGTAATGTACAGGTTAAGAATGGTCAGTTGAAATTAAAACAGAGATGAACAATTATGTAAGATAAATAAAAAACAGAAGGAGGTAAAAGGAAGACGTTTTCAATGCAATGAAGAATCGTAGTTGATCACATGAGAAAATTAAGTTAAGAGCTTTTTATTTTCTATAAATTTATGCAACACTCGGAAAAGAAAAAACAGAGTCATTCTGCACAACTGAATTTTTAATAATTTTCTCTTTTCTTTCGCATTTTCTTATAAAGAGTTTTACCCTTTGCTTAGCAAAATTGGTTATAAAAACGTAATCTGAAATAATCCATATTTTTTAAATGACTCACCGTTCTCTTTCTAAATCACACATCTAAGAATCTCTTTTAACTTTCCTTTGGTATTAAATATCAAATCTGAACTCTGATCTCGGAATGGAATTGAAAAATATCCATTTTAGACACCAAATTATTAAAGCTCTTTTATTGAAATAGCCCATTTTTAAGCTTAAATGCGTTTGAAATAATTGTCTAGTTTTTAAAAATTAATAATTTCATAACTATGCTCATTAATCTAAAAACACATTCGATCACCATGAAGGGTGAAAGCTAGGTTGATCATGTAGAATTAGATCTCTACCTATCTTTGTTGACTCGCACGGATTTTTTTTTTTTTTTTCACTTATGAAAATGTTCTGTAAGCTCTTTATAAGGCAAGCTTCTGATTATTACCAACACCTGTGATCATGAAGATGAATTTTGCTTACTTAATGGCCAATGCTAAAAGGGTTTTTTTTTCCCTTAAAGTTAATAATCGTTTTCAAGTACTTTTTGACTGTTAGGAAAAGTGTATTTTAATCAAAAGCCCTAGTACCTTGGGCTCTCGAAAGAATAACCCATTACCAAATTTCCATCCTAACATCAAAGCTGACATTTGATATTTATTCTTAAGTAAAACATAAAATTATTGTTCTCGAATTCAGTCGTTTACTTTAAAAAAAAATGAAATATTAAAAAAAGACCGTCTCATTTTTTCCCCATTAGTACTTTTAACTATGTTTTTTCAGACGGACAATAGTCAACTATGTGTTAATGAAAAAGCACTTAGCTTTGCGAATTTTTTTTTTATTTTTAGTGTGCTCATAAATCTATTATTTTATTTTTTCTACTAGAAATGTTGAATTTAATTTCTAAATGTATGCCGTCTTAAAATTTCAAACAATTAAAATAAAAATATGGCCATAAGTTTGAGATTGTCACAAAAGTCTTTTGTGTGATCATTTGTTACATTTTCTTCACTCACCTGTCAAAGTCACACTTTTTATTAAACCTTTAATCTATTTTTGAAAACAAGTGAAACAATCCATTATAGCATAGAAAAAACTCAAAAATGAAATTACCCATAGATCTAGACATTTGGAAGCAGTCTTTTGAAAAAAAAAAAAGAAATTCAGAATAAAATCGAGAATATTAATTAGTAGGTTGACTTTGTGGTGCAACGGTCATTTAAAAGAGGAGAGGGCCAATTCGATTTCCAGTCTAAAGAATTCCAATTAAAGGAATATAATATACTTTATCTATGCCAACTTCACTATTCTTCTAATGAGATTAAGAAAATAAATTTCAAACAGGCCTATCATCATTGTATTAGGTAACATTACTATTAGTTACTATATTAGCCATATAAAAAATTAAAAGGTAGTTTACTATCAGCCAATTATTCTAATTGTTATTAAATACATCAGCTTAAAAAAATTGTCACTTTAAATTGTAGGAGCAAAATTACTATGCAAAATATAGACATTCATTAATACTTATGGCAAAAATTTAAACTGTTTTTATTATTTGTCATACATTTGTTTTAGAGACAAAAAAAAAGTCACTCTGATTAAAAAAAGCCTAAAACCTTATCACTTTTCATTTTCAATGCACTTTAAATGAATTAAGGTTATCTACATTTTTTTTTAAATTATTATTTTCAGGAATCCTAATATCCCCGGATATATGCCGTGATTTTCGTACAGTTATGAACAACCCCTATACATTGATTTTGGGCAAGAAGAAGAAAGCATACATTTGAAGCCGAATAGTAGATGAGAAATTTGAAAAAAAAAGCAATTAAATTCTGAAATCGATTCTAAACTGATTCGCCTTTTGCAGAATACTGAAAGGATGATTGACTGACAATACTGTATTTAACTCTTTATAACCAAATTATAAATTAATAAAGTTATCACCATACAAAGCATTTTCTCTGAATTTTTGAAAATATGATAGAATATTGATGCACTTGTGCATTAATCGCGAGTCTGACTCTGCGCGGTAGCGTATTACTGCTTGCACGGCAGCGTATTACTGCTTATTTTACTGTTTAATACTGTTAATTTTACGGTATAATACTGGCAGCTGGGGTGCCAGTTTTATACTGTAAAATCAACAATTATTTTTTGCAGTGCACGCTCATGATTAATGCACAAGGGATGGAGTTAAATAATAATTCTAAGTACATAACTAATTTAAATAAATAAAACCACAAGGAGTTAAATAAGTTTTAGAAAGACTTTGTCTGTTAAAATTAATAAACTAGATACCCCAGATGACAATTTTTGATTTTTAAAACTTTTTTTAACCCCAACATGTAAATGACAAAACGATTTTTAAAGGACTTTAACTGAAAGGTTTGCAAATATTGCGACGATAATTCTAAAAGGTTGCTAGCTGACACAATACTTTGTAAGGGTTTTAGGACAAGCATATTATAAGGTAAAAATGCAAGGATAATCATGGTATAACAAGAATTGCCGATTTCGCCCCCCCCCCCCCTTTTTTTATTGCCTGCATTTACTTTAAAAAGGTAAATTTTAGAATATTTTTTTTATAATAACTTATCTGTAGTAAGAGATGGAGAATTTTTTTATTTTAGGAAAAAAAATACTTCTTCCTATTAGCTCTACCGAATGCAAACAAATTAATTGTCGATAGCATTAAAATAATTAACAAAAATTAAAAATGTAATGTACATTTTGTTAGAATAAATGGTAAGAATTAATTTAGAAATTTTTTCCTTTTTTTTTTTTTTTTTCAAATGTTATTAACAATTCATATTTTGTTAGAATTCGATAAAACTAATAAAATTAAATAACTTTTATTTTAAAACTTTTCTTAAAATTAAAAAGTCGAAATATGTGGGAGTGGGGGGGGGGTAATATTTTCTTTTAAAAGTGAATTCGGGAACAAAAAATTTTGCTTATTATCAAGATATTTCAAGAAGTTTCATAATATTTTAATTTCTGGATTGGTGATTGTTTATGTTTCCGTTTTTTATGTTGTTTTTACTTTTGTGTTTTTATATTTGGAAATTAATAGTGGTCAGTGCACTATCAATTATAATATATATATTATTAAATAAGAATAATTATTCTTATTTATTTAATGTTCATTATAGTTGGGCGGCAAACTGGAGTAAGTTAAATATTACTGCATAATTTAATTTCGTAAAGCCAAAATTTAATATTTACATAATTACTGAAAAATTTTGAAAAATATGTAATTTCCATTTATAATATTTGATAACGTATGCATATTACATATTTGTTTATTTTTAGTCTTTTCTGTACACATGTTTCCATTCTACCAAAATACAAAAAAACAGAAGTTTTCCAAAATGATTTATCTCTGAATTATTCTATTGATGCCCCGTTATTTTATTTTATTTTTTAATCAGTTAACATTATTTAGAAATTTCCTTATTTTCCTTTAATATATGGTACGGTCAATATGATTAATCCGGTTATTATTAATAATGACAGGATTAATCATATTGACCGTAACATATATATATATATAAACCTTCATTTTTAAAATCTGTCATAAATATAAATTTGTACATTCAACCGACAAAAATTTATATAGTTTTATTTCAGTAAAATTAATTTATTTTAAACTTCATGAAAATAAAATATATTAAATAAAGTATTAATTATAATAATACTTAAAAATATCCTAGAAACGCATACAACAAAAATTTTATACCTTAAACGAACCTGTGCAAAATTTTCTGTTATTTTACAGTTTAAATATTATTTAAAATCTATTATTATTATTAGGCAAAATTTTTTACGATAATTTTTAAGCACATGAACTATAAGAAGAATATTTTTTTAATTGGGAAGCATTGATAGATAAGAATGTATGCATTTGAAAGGTAAACGAACATAAACAATTGTCATTCTGTATAAATTGTACAGTGTGTTTTTAAATGAATATCGGGGTTTTAACGCTTTGTAGTATCTATTAGATAAAACTTAAAATTATACTTAATACATAAAATGAAAGAGCAACTCAAACAGTTTTACCTACAAGCTTACAAGTGTTCATTTTGAACACCTTTCGTCACACGGCACACATCAAGTCGATTGCTCAGTTCTTCCCAAACGCCACTCCACTCTCACTTGATCTGACGCCTTGTAATGTCTACCTGTGGGGGTTCATAAAGGATCGTGTGTATGTGACTCCACTACCAGCTGACCTAAGAAACAGGATTGAGGCAGCTGTTGCAACAGTTACCCCACAAACACTACTTAACGTTTGGGAAGAACTGAGCTATCGACTTGATGTGTGCCGTGTGACGAAAGATGTTCACATTGAACACTAGTAAGCTTGTAGGTAAAACTATTTGAGTTGCTCTTTCATTTTATATATTAATTATAATTTTAAGTTTTATCTAATAAATACTACAAAGCGTTAAAACCCCGATATTCATTTAGAAACACCCTGTATTTTACAATGAAAATATGGTAAAGATCTCGTACCTATTTGTTAAGAACTATAAACATATAAATATGCTACATATTATAGAAATAATAAAAACATATTATAAATGGATTTTTTTTTCTAATTTTATACAACCAGTACAACAAAAATATGCATATGTATGTAGTCCTTGAAATAAGATAATCTTTGCGAAATTAAATCAATGCAAAATATCTTAACTTTGTTCAGTTTGAATTTGATTGCACATGCAAAGCCAGCATTGTCAGAGCGATGATACGTGACCTCGGCCGTCTCCGAAAGAAAAGAAAAAAATATATCGTTTTCCGAAAACATTGCTTGCTATCTGGGGGGGGGGGGGTAATTATAGGAATTTGGTGGAATATTTACAATACTATTCAATACATTGTTTTAAAATATTGTTTTTTGCATTTTATAGAATAAGAAAAGGAACCTATGTATAGTGTATAGATGTACAATATACATATAGATTTTTATAGAATTTAACTTTCCTCTCCAAGTCTTTCTTCATCAAAAAAGTTGAAAAGTTATAATTAGAAAATAAAATTATCCATTTAAAAATATTTTTATTTTGTTCGACGAAAAATGGTTTTAGAATATGATAAAGTGATCCTAAATTGTATTACTGTCAATCGTTGTTTGTAAATTTTATAACTAGTTTTTTAATGGCGCTTTAAAGTAGCATCGGTATATAGAGGATTAAACAGAATCTCAGAAAATAGCTGAAAGTTTACAATATACGATTGAACAGAATTCACCATTTGAACCATCTCTAAAATTGTATCTTTTTCTGCAAAGGACATCTAAATTATCCAATGTTCTTTTTTCAATGAAAACAAAAAAAAAAAAAAAATATATATTTTTATTTTGTACGACGAAAAATGGTTTTAGAATATGATAAAGTGAAACTGATCCTAAATTGTATTACTGTCAATCGATGTGTTGTAAATTTTATAACTAGTTTTTTAATGGTATTCATTTTTCTTGATACTGAACATTTATATTTCTAAACGTTAAGCATAAAAAATTGTTCATTAACGAAAAATTTCAATATTAGAAAAGCGTTCTTTTGTCAAAAGATCAAAACAGAATCATTTTAATAAAATGATAAACTAAGACATCATTTTTCTGTTTGTAGAGGTTGATTCCAAAGTTCTTAGACAAACTTTAAAGGGTGTTTGAGCACACTATAACAGGCAATTTTCGTATAGGAAATCATGATTGTAATATATTATTCATTCAATCAGATGATAGACAAGATGTTTCACTCCAATACGAAGTTAACTATTGTTCATAACTTTAACAAAAATAACGATATTGGATTTTCACTGGATTTTACATGTAGTATATATAGTTGCTTGATGATAACACCAATAAAGTCTAGAAATTTTTCAAACTAGATAAATATTTTTAGAAAACTTCAGAGTAGGTTGTTAAATATGAATAGCTTTGATGATGTTTCTTCTATTGCTAAAAAAAATTGGCGATAAATTCCCACTTTTTTTAATCCTAATTAAGAAAACTTAATCATGTATAATTTGATTTTTTTTACTATTTCTCTTGCAATAAAACTCCTGGCGAAAAGAAAGGTTTTTCAAGTGACTTGAGTAAACAATGTATTTTTATTTACTTTTATTCTTTATTTTCTATTTTTCACCTTTACTTTTTATTTACTTTAAAAAAAAAATTCAAAAGTTTTTAAGTTAATTTACCCTCGGGAAGAAACTTTAACTTATTTTGTTTTCAAATTTCACTTTGATCTTTTTGTACTGAATCTTCTTTTATTTTTAACTATTGGAATGAAAATATCGGAAATTTACTTATTTTCAAAACGGAATTGCTTTTAATTTGTGCAAATAAAATGCTAAATTGCTTCAAAACCCTTACTGTCAAAAATATTGAATAGGTATTTTATAATAAATAATATTAAAACACACTTTTCCTTTTATAATATTTTTACAAAAGCGTTGCCTGATTATAATTATATTACATACATGCATTGATGTATATGTATGAACGCATGGACATGAATGTATTCTCTCTAAATCATTCATTAAAGTCCGCGCACGATATTTCATTCTTAAAAGAATCCTCCTGTAATCAAGAACTATTGATTTAAAACAGTTGCACTGCTATTACCTCAAATATCATTTCTGTATGAATCGGAAAAAAGGCTATTGAAAAGAAAAACTATTGAAATAATTATGAAAAGATTATTTTTGATTCATATGGCAAGCTTTCTCTCGTTGAATGTTTCAAGAGATGAAATATTCGATTTTTATATATTAGTTGCCAAGATTTAATACTTTTTAACAAGATGAAATATGTTCGAAAAAATATATAATTTTAAGTAAATGTTTATGTTGTGATATCCGCTGTTAAGCAAACTTTTCCCGCTGATTAATTGGTTCATTCGGAAAGTTCTGCAGTTTTTCAAAGCGAAGCGCGGTTTCGTCTAGTTATTTTGTTACTGCTGATAAGGAGTGACCTTGAATGACCCAGATAAGTACATTCGGTCTTTTCTGCTTGTGCTGCATAATTCTCGCTTGTGTTGCGGCATAATTTGTGTTTCGGTGCAATGCTATGTGTGGAGAATCAAAAAGTTAATTTTCGTCAGACTTCTTTTATTTCAAGAAAGGTAAAAATGCTAGTCACACTACTCGTAAAATGTGTGTTGTATATGGACAAAGTGTTGTTTCAGATGATACAGTTGGTCTGAGAAGTTTTAGTGCGGAAATTTCAGCCTTGAAGATGATGCCTGCACTGAACGACTATCATCTGTAAAGGAGGACATCTTAAAAGAAACTATCGCTGAAAGTCCACATTACACAGTTCTGAAGCTATCAAAGAGACTAAATATTCCAAAATGTACAGTGCATGATCATTTGATTATCTTCTTTTAAGAGGTCCTCCTTTGCAGATGATGGTTGTCCAAAGCGGGCATCATCTTCGAGTCTGAAATTTCCGCACTAAAACTTCTTAAACCACCTTCGAACAAGAGGTCCTCCTTTGCAGATGATGGTTGTCCAGAGCGGGCATCATCTTCGAGTCTGAAATTTCCCCGCTAAAACCTCTTAAACCACCTTCGAACAAGAGGTCCTCCTTTGCAGATGATGGTTGTCCAGAGCGGGCATCATCTTCGAGTCTGAAATTTCCCCGTTAAAACCTCTTAAACCACCTTCGAACAAGAGGTCCTCCTTTGCAGATGATGGTTGTCCAGAGCGGGCATCATCTTCGAGTCTGAAATTTCCACGCTAAAACCTCTTAAACCACCTTCGAACAAGAGGTCCTCCTTTGCAGATGATGGTTGTCCAGAACGGGCATCATCTTCGAGTCTGAAATTTCCACGCTAAAACCTCTTAAACCACCTTCGAACTGTGTCAACTGAAACAGCATTTTGTCCATATACAGCACAAATTTTACGAGGAGTCTGACTGGTATTTTTACCTTTCTTGAAATAAAAGAGTATAATTGATGAAAATGAACTTTTTGCTTCTCCATTCTTAGCACTGCACTAAAACAAAAATTATGACACACCACAAACGAGAATTATGCAGAGCAATCAGGAAAGTCTGAATGTATATACCTGGGTTATTCAAGGCATTTTATTCGCATTTTGAAAAAACGCAAGACTTTCCGGATGACCCAATAGATATAAAACTAAAATAAGTTCGTATTGTTATAAAAGAAAACATTATAAAGATTGAATCTATTCCTACAAATATGCAAATTGCTGATGTGATTTTAAAGGCATTACCTAAAGCTAATTTTCGTGAACTGTTATTTCTTTGCTCTTTAAATAAGTAATGTTTAAACTGTGTCATATTATTTTTAATGATTGTTTATTAGAATTTTTTCTCAGTTTTTCTATAATGTAAGCATGTGTTAGAATATGGTAATCATAGCATTACATTGAATTGTTATTATTTCCGTTTTCAGTTTTATACAATTTTTTCATTTAACTAACTCTATAACTTATTTCGTTTATCTTTTCAGCTAGCTTTCTGTCAGGTCCGCCACTTTTCTGACAAGTCCGGCACTTAAGTTTATAAATATATGTAAAGTTCCATGGTTTGTCTTTTGTTGTTATATGTGTAACTCAATGCAGTCATATTCGATCCAGCTTTGCATTTTTTTTCTGTCTTTTTGCTATCAATAACTATAATGTCCTATATTTTTCATAAAATAAGTAGTTGCAACTCTGGTATCCAAAATACAAATAGTGTATGTCTTGACATGTATTATTACTCTCTTACAGTTCTCATCATCACTTTAGGTACATCTAGTATATATGTTACGGTCAATATGATTAATCCGGTCAGTATTATAATAACCGGTTATTATTAATAATGACCGGATTAATCATATTGACCGTAGCATATATATATATATATATATATATATATATATATATATACATACATACATATATATATATATATATATATATATATATATATATATATATATATATATATATATATATATATATATATATATATATATTACAAACAATAACCTAATATTTATTTGTAAAAGTGCAGGCAATAGTATTATTTACCAAGTTTTGTCAGTAAAAAGCTAGTTTTACGTATGTCCTGGCAAAAACTAGATTTTACCGGTAAAATTCTAATCATGTTCTGAAGGACAGAACAAATCCAGTAGCAGATAAATAAATAAATAAATAAACTAAGAATCCAAATAAGTTTGTCAGCGAATGTTCACACCATCTTAACCTGTCTTGAATTCAAGGTTAAATATTTTAATAAATATTTTTCCTTGAATCGTTCATGAATATCTTTGATTACTTTGTCGAATGCAATGATTATCATTTTCATAATTATCATTCTAAACACGGTATTTCGTTCAAAGTTGTGTAATAAGAGTTGCTTCTCATTGCAACTTGAAACATTTCAGATGGGACTTTTAATGCTCTTACATATTACAAGATTGTTTAGTCATCTTACAAAAGGATTAAGACTCTGAATAGTGAGTATAAATTGTGATCTCTTAATAATTGCTTGTCAATAGTTTTTTAATCGCTGAATTAAACAAATTTTAGAGTATTTTATTATTATTATTATTATTATTATTATTATTATTATTATTATTATTATTATTATTATTATTTATGCAGAATTATAATTTTTTTTAAACATAGAAACTTTTTTAAAAATAAATGTAATAACTATTTCAAAGTAATAAGTTATTAATTCTTTTGAGAATAAATTTTTTTAACAACATAAATAATTTTACAAAATTCCCAGAGATATTGAAAGAATTTATGAAACACTAGCTGAAGTACCCGGCGTTGCCCGGATTTTTAAGAATCTTTGTGCAGAAAAATAAATTTCAAAATTAGGCATATTGTACAGAGAATTTCAAAATGGTAAAATATGTCAATATTTCCATAATCGGGTTTTTATGATGATCCAATACGTTCTTCAAACCCATATGATGATATATTCACCTGCTGACGTCATATCTACTTGATTTCTCTATTACTCATATTGATACTCTCTTTGTATGATTCTCAAACATTTGAAAAAGTCCGTTAAACTTTCAATATGACGTCATATTAATTATCTTTTTAATTGTCTAATAACGTCATAGTAACCTGCTTTCTGTACTTACACATACTCATACTCCTTGTATTATTGAGAAATGTTTGAAAATTTCTGTTATATTTCCAATATGACGTCATATTAATCTTTATTTCAATTGTTGACACTTTTTATTTCATTTTCATTTTTCACATGGAAATATTTCAATAGAAAATTGAAGAATTTTATTGTGGATTTTCAATTGTTGGCAACTGCTATAACGAAAAATGTTTAAATTTGATAAGAAAAGGCTGTTAGATTTTTGTTATTTTTATTAACTAAAAATTAACTATATGTTATTTCAATTTTTTATTACTTTAGTTGCCTCGGCCGTGTTTTAATACACCTACACGTAACAATTTCACAATTCTGGCTTTCAAACTGTTGATTTGTATAGAAGTGCAGTCAGGCAGACAAATTTTTATCTTTATACCGGGTGGTTATAAAATAAGTATCCCTATTTGGAGCTGTCTGTAGCTTGAAGGAATAACCCGAATGAAACCAAAATTTGTACACATACTATTTGAGAAGGGGGAAGAAGAATGGAACAATAAAAAAAATAATTGCAATAATCGCCGATAGATGGCGCTTTTGTGTGTAAAATGTAATGTGCAATAATAGTAACCGAACACGTTAAAGAGCCTGTGGCCGTAACTCCTCAAAAAAAAATAAGGACCAAGAATGAAACTTGTAGCAAAGCCACACCACACAGTAATTTTTGGAGAGTGGAGGGGTATTTCGTGAATAACAGTTCGTGGCTCCAAAGCCCATATTCTGCAGTTCTGCGTATTGACTGTCCCATTCATATGAAAATGGGCTACATCCCCCCATAAAATCTTCCATGGAAAGGTATCATCCACCTCCATTCGTGCTAAAAACGTTAAAACAAAATCCAGTCTCTGCTGCGCGTCACCTGGTAACAATTGTTGATGGCAACTAATTTTAAACGGATAAAATTGGAATTCCTTTCTTAGGATTTTCGAACAGTAGCATATAGAATTTCGAAATTTCGGGCAACTCCACGTGCACTAGGACCGGCTTCCGGAATCCTTGATGACTCCACAATCACAGTGGAAATTTTTTCTTGCATGCGGAGAGGTACTGGTTTCCTCTCTCTTCCACATTTTAAAGTAAACGATCCAGTCTACTCCATTTTTTTTACCATCCTTCTCACTGCACACGGTTTCAAAGGACTTTTCCCTGTACACATACCTTTCACACGCCTAAATTCACGTAAAGCAGCTGGACTGTTTGATATATTAACGTTAGAATAGATCGGTTTCAACTGACGTCACGCCCTAGCAACCACTTTAGCAACTAGGTTTGTTTTTTGTTTGCCCATCAAAGATGGTGGATTGTGATTGGTTGGCTCGTAATACAGGCTACAAATCCACGATTATGATTGGTTGATAACTTTTGGTGGGCTGGTGATCACGTGGTTGAAACTGATCTATAGAAATTAAAGCGCGATCTGGTAAACTGAGAGCCATGTCGTACAACGTTAATGGCAGAAATGACCACGTTTTGAGTTTACTAATGATTACAACGGCGTTTGCACCGACAGGACCCGTAGCGCCATCTGTTGCCGATTATTGTAACTATTTTTTTATTGTTCCATTCTTCTTCCCCCTTCTCGAATAGTATGTGTACAAATTTGTGCTTCATTCGGGTTATTGCTTCAAGCTACAGACAGCTTCAAATAGGGATACTTATTTTATAACCACCCTGTATATTATATTACGAGTTTTTTTCAATACTTCGTAATTTAATTTGAAATTTAAGGGTGATTCTTTTAAGTATAAGAAAAATAATTTAATATTTAACCTTTTAAAATTAGTCTTTTAACTCATCTGAAACGGAATTATAAATTCCAATCTCGCACATTGAATGTCTTTAAATGTGTTATGCTAAATTTCAAGCTTTGAATGATTGAATATTGTAAAACTAAAATCTTTTATTTGAAGCTACGTTAACAATCTGAAATAATTTGTAGGTTATGGTAAGTTATTTTCAACTTTTTGTTTTTTATTCGTAAACGAAAACTTGTATGTGTTAATTTTCAAAAGATTGATTTTTTTTAACAGAAAATAAACATTATTTATTAAAATAATTTCAACTATTTCGCAATTTTGGTAAAAATTTTAAATAAGTAATTTTTTGAAAATGCATATTTATTTCATTTTATTGATATTTTTCTTCGGGAATGGTTATTTTATCCGAGAGTGGCTTGGCACAGTAAAGTATTTATTATTATTATTATTTTCTATCCAGATCCATTTTAAGGGGAAATTTATTATCTTTGGCCTCCAAAAAGCATGTTTTGAAAAAAATCTTTGCTTGTAGGTTAAGATTTCATCTCAGGGTTTTTTTTTTTTTTAATTAAATTTTTTTGAAGTTTGGACAACTGTCATGAACCTTTTCCGTCGAGAAATGTATTTCAAACTTTACTTCATATAAACGGAGGGTATGTCTAAGTGCTACCTCCAATCAGGCAGACATTTATATCATGGTTAAGTCGTCTTAAATCAGATTTTGAGTTAGATTCTCATAAATTATGATAGTCTTTGTAGCTTATACAAACATTTGGTTTAAAAAGTTCACAATTGACAAATGGCATTTTCGGAAAAAATGGTTGTTTTTTAGGATTTATTAAGTCTACTGCTATATTAAAAAAAATGTTAATTATTAAAAGTGATACATATTGTCGATATAGTGAAATATTTCTCTCCATTTTTTATTTTTCTCCAGCAAAAAGTGCTCTTTTTCATTTAAAAAAAGAAAAGCAAAAGGACGATCGGCCGAGTAAGTTCGGCAGAAAAGTGGCCGCGTACTTTAAAAACATCTGGACATACTCTCCACATTACACTGTAAACAAGTTGGAAATTGTACGTTAAACGTGACATATGAGGTGCGTTCGTACTGTATTATTTCAGTGAATGAATTATATCGTCTGTTATTATGATATGATTAATTTCCGTAATAAAATAAGTACATTTTAAGTTGGCAACATTTTATCTTTTGTTGACATTTACTGAAAATTCCAATGAGAAACTTAAGCCTATTAATTTTTCGCTCACTTCTTAGTGTGCTAGAGTTCTAGAAATGGTGTACAGTGACCGATGTCTGGGGCTCTACAAATTGTAAAAACTTTGATAGCCAGTAAAAATATCTAGTAGCCAGTAACCCCCAGTCCCCTCCACATACACACCGCTCTCAGGTTTCACTCTCTCTCTCTCTCTCTCTCTTTTTTTTTTTTTTTTTTTTTTTTTTTTGTCCAATTTAATCATGGGTTTTCATAAAACACAAAATTTTATTTATTTATTTATTTATTTGAGCTGATTTAGAAACAATAATCATCAGCATAGAAATGGTATAGAATTGCCTTGACTCTGCAACTAATAAAATAATTGTAAATCATAAACTAAAGTTTTCAACAAAATTTTAAAAATTATATAAATAAAAAAAAAAACGAAATACATATTATAAAGTTTGAATTACTAAAATATGCAATACATATTCATATCATAAGAAAAACAATTACTATCAACTAAAATAATATTTTTCTCGAGAAAATACTTTAAAACGTTTTATTTAACAAAAATACTGAAGAGAATCCCAGGGGCGCGCTAGCAGTATCCGGCACCTGTATGCAAAACTTCAGTTGGCGCCCTGTGTTCCCCTCCCCCACCACACGGATCTTTTTTTTTTTTTTTTTTTTTTTTAATATAAATACATGGCTGCGGGTAAATTCGTTTTTTTTTTCCTCAGATCAAATAAACATATTTCAAACTAGAAAATGTATTTAATAAAATGTGTCTTGTTTCTATAGGGTTCTTATTTGATTACATTTATTAAATACAATTTCTGGTTCAAAATATGGTTATTTAACTTGAAAAATAAGAAAGGTTGGCAGCTATGTAAATAAAATTCGAAATACAGTAAAACCATTGAAAACGGAACCTTTCTGTATCGGAATCCTGCATTAATAGGAAACATTTCATTGCCTCGGAGGAAATAATGCAATACATAAAGTCTGTCTTGCACCATTATGAAGCACTTTTATTTATTTTTTTATTTTTTCATAATTTTAAGTTTAGAAAACAAGTGTACTGTAAATGCCATGGATACCGACAATGAAAAAAAATCCAAAAATAAGTTGTAAAGTTTGGATACACAGTGATTAGTTCATTTGAATAAATATATTGAATTATATGACCGCACGGCGCGTTGCCTGCGTCCGTGATACCAACCTTAAATATACCTGTTGAATGGTTTTATCTTTTTAAACGAAAATCTGTCCAAACGACAGTGTACATCCTCGAATTTCTATGGTTTTATATTTTTAAATGGAAATCCATCTTTTGAGTTCAAATATCAGAACACTCGACTTGCACGTTGGGAAAAAAATTATTTTCACCGAGAAATAATAAAGTCTGGCGAAATCATAAAATGAGTTCCGGAAGGATTTTTTTTTTTTTTTTTTTTTTTTTTTTTTTTTTTTTTTTTAACAGGAAAATGAATGCCGATTTTAAAAGTCTGCACTCTGCAGAAAAAAAAGAAAATCGCAAAATTGACTTTCGAAAACGAATATTTTTGAAAGGATTAAAAATTTAAAACAGATTACACCGTTCGAAAGAAAATTAAACATAGCTATGGTTTGGTATTTTTATTTATTTATTTCGTATTTTGGATTTTCAGAACTGATGCAGATTTTTTAAGATTCAGGAAAAACAAATCCGAAATGTTGTTTGGAAGCGATTTTTTTAAAAGGGTTAATATTAATATTTTTTTAACGGATTGCACCATTGAAGAGACAAAGGTACCCAGATTAATTGCGTATTTGTTTTCGTATTTCGCATCATTAAGCCAATGCGGACTTGAAAAGATGAGAGAGAAAAAAAAACACGAATTCGAAGTTTTGAATTTTTTTTGCTAGGGTTAATATTAATGTTTCTTAACGAATTACACCGTTAGAAAGAAAAATGTACGTATCTATAGTTTATCATTCTTTTACTTTATTCATATTTCGAGTACTTAAGTCGGTACGGGCTTCGAAAAATGCAGAAAAAAAGTCATTTTCACCAATGGTATTTTATCGGCGTTAGGGTTCACAGAAAGCTTCGAAATTCGCCGCGATTAGTCGCAGCGTGCCACTTTGCGACACGGGTGGATAACCTAGTAAGGCATAAAATGCGCGGGAATTTAAAACTATCTTTTATAAATCTGTATTTTTCCTTCATATTACAACCATCGTCGTGGCTTCTAAGTTATTTATGTCTACATTGAATGTCTGCATGCTAGTAAATACAAATGTATTTCAATAGTTTCAATTTTATGTTCTGTATTCAAATGAACAAATATGACAATAATCACATTTATCTATCCAGTTTGTGATAGACATGGGCGTACGCAAAAGGTGCAGGGAAGGGCAACGCCTCTAAATCTTTGAAAAAGTAAGAATTTTTTACCAGATTTAGCCTATTTTTTTCCATCCTACACCCGTCCTACTTAACAAAATCCCTCTGCACGCCATGAAGACAGGTCCAGAACACAAGATAGACACATCAATTTTTTTGAGAATAGATAAAAAATATGTGTTTGGCTCGGAGGTTTAAACAACCCTGATGGTCGGAATAAATACACAATTTTTGTAAGTGATCATTTGTAGGGACAATGAAAAATATCTTGCTTCGGCCGCCTAAAACAGACTTCATTCAATGCACCCAGAAAAAGGAATTGATTAAAACAACAAAACATGTTTTGTTGAGTACATTTTGGTTGTTTTAGCAAAATTTTTAGATGAAGTAAAAAGTTGGTTTTGTTGCATTGACAAAAAAATATTGTTGACACTCTTACAAAATTTTAACAAAATTTCATCAATTTTACTTGAAATAACAAAATCTGTTTTTTTAATTTTACCATAATTTTGTAATTTATAATTCCAGCAAAATTTTGCTGCTTTTACAAAATTTAAATTGTTGTGTAGTAGCCATAAATCTCTCACGTAACTTGGTTTATTTGACTTATATAGCTGTATAATTAAAGGATTAACATAATTGTTGGATAATTAAAACTTTTTTAATTGGGACTGACCAAGGTAGTTTTAAAAATCCACCTATCCCATTTATTACTTTCTTCTATCTTTACAAGTATTGGAATCATGAAAATTTTCAACTTCTGGTTTTCGACGGATTTTAGAAGGTCCTGAACACGATTTGACTGTTTTCAGAAAATGACTGTCTATGACCCTGTCTGTCTGTATGTGAAAAAAATTTTGAGGGCGCTCTATTTCAAGAACTAATGCACGGAATTTAATTAAACTTTATATTCAGTTACTTTCTGATATAAATTGGTGCTGAATAGTTTTTGGCATAAATCGCGCAACAGGTGGCGCTGCTATGTTGCAATTTTCGCGATTTCTGCAATAGATTCGCGATTTCTCAAGAACTAATGCACTGATTTACATCAAAATACAGATTGAGTTAGACCTTGACATAAACAGAAGCTGATTACGTTTTGGTGTCAATAGCCCAACAGATGGCACTGCTATGTTATTTTTTCATGATTTTCACTGTAACTAAATCTCAAGAACTAATGCACGGATTAATTTTTAAATCATTTTCAGCAGTGATTTACGCCTGTAATTCTTAAATAATAACCCGTGAATTTTTATCCTGCTTTTTTTCAAGCGTAAACCGACAGAGTGGAAAATGTCCAAAGCCGGGAATCGTACCCGGGTCCTCAGAATAGCGCTCTGAGACCCCAGCATACGGCAACACAGTTAATTTTTAATTAATTTTCTGCAGTGAATTATGCCTGTAATCCTTGAATAATAACCAGTGAATTTTTATCCTGCTTTTTACAGGCGTAATTCACTGCTGAAAATGAATTAAAAATTAACTATATGTTGCCGTATGCTGGGCTTTGTATTTTCGTCTCATGTTTGCCGCAAAAATTTGCATGCTCATGCAGGGCCTGTTTACCGAATAGCCCCGTGAAGCCCGTGCTTACCCCAAAGAATACAAAGGTGCCCCCAAATTTACTTTTCAAAATAACATTTTACAAAAAAAAATAATAATAATCAGGGTAAGAAATGCATTTTTTCCTTCCGAAATTTTTATCTCAGAAGCTCGCTCTTTCTAAATTGTTGTTTACTCGAAATTTTGATGGTAAAATTTCAAATTGTTGCAGCATACCAAAAATGGATTTAGTAAATAACAAAGCAATTGGTAGAGGGGGGGGGGCAGAGTAACGTCGGGCTTCCCCTACTTTTATGTCTTAAGCGGGCGCTGTGCTCATGATGACACTTCCATCTTGTGCTGCGTTTGCAGCCGGTCCAACATATATAAGAGTGAGAAATTTCGCGTTTGGATATCGTTCCTTCTGGCTGAGTGGTTAGAGTCTCAGATCGTTATCCTGAGGGCCCGGTTTCGATTCCCAGCTGGGGACATTGTTCAAACTGTAGGTTTACGCTTGAATAAAAGCAGGATAAAAATTCACTTGTTTATTATTCAAGGATAACAAACGCAGTTCACTGCTGAAAATTAATTTAAAATTACCTAAAAAAATAGTTAAGTTTAGATTGGTTCTAATACAAAAAATAATTTTAAAGTAAATATTGTAATTGTTTATTTAACAAAAACCTTTTGTTGTTAAACAAAAAAAATTCTTCAAATTACACAAAACAATTGTTCCTTAAACAAAAGTTTATGTTGCCGGAACTGAAAAGAACTCTTAAAGTAACAGATAATTATATTCATTTTGAGAAAACTTTCAACAAAATAATTTTGTTAATTCAAGTAAAATTGAAACATTTTTTCTTGAATTAACAGAACATTTTTTTGCTGACGATACAAAATTTTTTGTTGGAATTGCAAAAAAAAAATCAACAATATTTTTCTTGTTGTCCGAACATGCCATAGTAAACCTCAATAATATATATCAATTGCATGACAATCCGAACATATTTACGAGAGTTTGAGCACGGACAGATAGACAGACAGACAGACAAACCGAATTCATAACCCCTTTTCAACTATGTTGGAAATGTTAAATAGAAGAATTTTCTTTAGTATACCATGAACTTTACATTCAGCATATATTTCTAATTTGAAATACAGTAATAAAAGTGTGTATTTCTAGCTATTTTTACTTTTATTTAATCATTCAAATACTGAAATTATATGCCTTGTTGTAATATAATAATAGCATTGCTCTGTTGTGACTGAAAAATATCGTGAATTTTCAGGGGTTTTCTTTCTTGAATGTGTAAAATAGTGAACACACTGTAACAAAAGACAGATGTTTCTTAATCTAAGAAAATATAATATTACTACGAACGAAAATACGAGGGGCAATCGGAAAATAAGTTTCCCCTGGCGACTGTGGACAGAGGTGTGTATGAAAGACGAAAAATGTAATGAGACATTAAAGATAAAACATAACCTTATTTTCCCACATAAGTACCAAGTACATTGAGACATTTGTCATACCACTTTATAAGCTTCAAAAAGCCCTCCATGAAAAAATCAGGGCTTTGCGTACGGACGAAGCGTTGAACGGCTATGGCCGAAAGACGACACAGCAGGTGAACGCAAACGTGCAAGACACCGATACCATTGGGTAGAGGTCGACCGCGATCAAGCAGATGGCGCTGTTGCAGTGCCGGCGCAGATGGCGCTGTTGACCCTGGCCGGACGGATTGGTTGACCCGCGCCATTGCATCCTTTTTGTAACTTTAACATTTTTGTAACGATTTTATGCATTTCTATTGCCTTTTCAAAGAAAAAGTCTTCTAAAGTTACAGAATTTCGTTTAAAACGCTTAAAAAATAAAGTGACGACGCCAAGAGGTCCATTCTCGACCGAAAACAACAACCATTTTCCCAATGGCTAATAATCCCTTTCGAATTACCCACGAATCCGAAAAGCTTTCTTTATCTTTAGAAATCTGAAAAACAAATATATTTTCGAGATATAAAGAATTTATAAAAACTTAGTTTATTTTGCTGCTACTGATTTTTGGAAACGTTTCCGAGTAGTTTTTATAGTAATAAACTTGTCTTTATTATATTATATTTCATGGTTATGTTATATTTTCGTAGATTAGGAAACTTCTTTTTTTTTCATTTTACGTTTAAGTGCACAAATAAAAGTGCGTGTTTTTATAGCTATTTTTACCTTTATTTAATCATGCAAATACTGAATTTATATGCCTGATTGTAAGATAAATCTCATTGCTCTTTTGTGATTGAAAAAAAAAATCATAACTTATTCAGAATTTTTCTTAAATACACTAATAAAAGTGCATGTGTTTTTAAAGATGTTTTTACTTTTATTTAATCATACAAATACTGAAAAAACATGCCTGGTATATTAAATTCTATTGCGCTTTTGTGACTAAAAAACATCTATATACTTAAGCAGAGTTTTTCTTAAATACGCTAATAAAAGTGCATGTGTTTTTTAAAGCTGTTTTTAGGTGCGTTCGTAATTATATAAATACGTAGCACCTATAGTCGTCGTCTGGTCCGTCCGTCTGTCTGTCTGTCTGTCCGTTCGTCTGTCCGCATATAACAGCGCAAAAACTACCCAACCAAATGGTTTGAAATTTAAGATATATTATCTTTGCAGAATTTTGTCGAGACATTTCAAATTTTATGAAAATCGAATCAAAACTTTAGACGATATTAATACAAATATTTATTAAGAAATTTGGATTTTTTTTTTTTAATCGGTGCTTCCGAGGTTTAATCGTCAAGCTACCGAGATACTTATTTTCTTACAGAAATTAATCTGCAGACGATATAATTCATTTCACAGAATTAAAGATCATCAAGATCTGAATTTATATAACTAGCTATAGTACGAACGCACCTCGTTTGTCACGTTTGACGTACAATTTCCAACTTGTTTATTTTTATTTCATCATGCAAATACTGAAATGATATGCCTGGTAGTAAAGATAAATTATATTACTCTTTTGTGACTGGGAAATATTTACCACATATACTCGCGTATAAGTCTACTTCCAAATTCGAGATGAAAACAGGTTTAATACCAGGAATTCAGAATGGTCTTCTACGCCTTATTTAATCTCATTTAATTCTGAATTATATAAGTCGAAGAAAACTATTGCAAAATACTGGTATTAAACCTGTTTTCATCTCGAATTTTGGGGTCGACTTATACGCGAGTCTATATTTTATTCAGAGTTTTCTTAAATATACTAATAAAAGAGCATGTGTTTTAAAGGCTGTTTTTATACTTTTATTTAATCATATATGTACTCAAATAACATGCCTGGTAGTAAAATAAATTGCATTGCTCTTTTGTAACCGAAAAATACCATACTTGTTCAGAGTTTTTCTGTCCCGAGTGTGTAAAATATTCAACAGAACTTTGATAAAATTTATATAAAATAACACTATCTAAGCTTTCAGATGCACGAGGCAAATGATGACAAAGAGATTAACTGTTTAGATATAGCTATACTTCAAACTTGCTGAAATGCATTTTATTATATTGTTCCGTCAATATATTGTTACTCACTGATATAGCAAAAATGTGGATTGTAAAAGGCTTTCACTCCACAAAATGTTATTTAATAAATTGCAGTTTAAGGTCTAAACTTTTTTTTATGCGTCAATTAGTAGGCTATTTTTCGCAGTTACTCGGAAAACATTATGTATATTTTATGTATATCTTATGTTGTTATACCTCTTCTTATGTAATAAAAGTGAACGCGTTCCTTTGAAATCAATACAAATGTTTCTTTAAGATTTCTTAAAATATTTACAAGGATATATTAATACTTCTGCATAAAAACATTAGCTCAAATTTCTCATTTTCTGCAGAAGTTATGATCCTGCTAATTTATGACAATTCTATCTTCTAGGTGTGTATAAAATGTATGTCCTCGTCATAATCTTTGGAATAGCTTCTGCTGACATCATCATAAACACACACAGTGGTCCTATTCAAGGCATAGCTTCCTTGTCAGAAGATGTCGACGCTTTTCTTGGCATTCCTTACGCGGAACCTCCAGTAAACGAGCTGCGTTTTGCTAAGACAGTTCCAAAGGAAAACTGGACTGAGGTATATTATGCGACACAATTGCCTCCCCCATGCACGCAATTTGGTCTGGAGACTCAATATTACTTTATGCCAGACACTTCTAATATGTCTGAAGATTGCCTCTACTTGAATATATGGGCCCCTAAACTGAATAATAACGATGGTACTGACTTGAAGCCAGTTGTGATTTTTATTCACCCAGGAGCTTTCGTGACAGGTTCTTCAAACTTAGGAGCACACGATGGATCTCGTTTGGCTAGCAGAGGTGACATCATAGTCGCGACTATCAACTACAGATTGGGAAGTTTCGGATTCTTAATGGCCAATATCGAAGAAGCTAACGGTAATATGGGAATGTACGACCAAATCATGGCCATAAAATGGATTAAAAACAATATAAAATACTTTGGAGGTGATCCAGAAAATATAGTTTTGATGGGCTCAAGTGCTGGAGCAATTTCTATATCAGCGCATATGGTATCACCTCTTTCAAAAAATTTGTTCAAGAGAGCAATTTTGCAAAGTGGAAGTATTATACATCCCATTTTTTCTGATGACAACGCTGGATTGCTTGAGAATTCTAAGTTACTTGCTAATCTTGTGGGTTGTACGAACGAAAGCATTACCTTAGAAAATGATCCTCAGTCTGTTGTTAAGTGCTTAAAGCATAAACCGAAAGAAGCATTTATTGAGGCTGAAAAAACAATTTATAGGACAAGTCCCATGGTATTCTATCCACGTGTGAATGACGATGTGTTACCTAAAAAGAGCGTTGAGTTGTTTCGGGAAGGAAGATTCAGAAAAGACATAAATGTCATGATAGGATTTACTGAAGAAGAAGGAGCATTATTGTTGATGGTTGCTGTACCGGAATTCTTTGGAAACTATGGACGGCATTATGAACATAATATGAACAAATACCGCGCGCGTAGTTTCAGCCAAAATATACTAACGGCTTTTAGGCAATCAAACACATCTGACATCATAAACTCTTACATGAAACAAGTAAAAATTCGAACACCTATGGGTTATGTAAAAATGGTAACTGGCATCCTTGGTGACTTTGCTATTGCCTGTGGTACAGCATTTCTGGCAGATTTTCTTGCGGTGAAGGGCAATCCTGTCTATTTCTATAAGTTCAGTTCGCGCTCTGCATCAAGTCCATTGGAAGAATGGTTGGGAACGACTCATCTTGACGAACTACAGTACATATTTGGAAATCCTTACCATGAGAATTTCACTGCTGAAGAAATCGAATTAAGTCATCGTTTAATGGATCGTTGGTCTGCCTTTGCAAGAACAGGGTATGTTGCATTTGTTTATTCAATTATTTTAAACAGGTTGTTGCTCTGTTGAACTTTACAAACATTGGGATACGTCTTGTGGCTAAATGAATTATTATTTTACACAATTTAGAATAAAATATAAATTATAAAAGATTATTTTGCCTCAAATTATGGCAGAATAGCGGCGCATATTCTCAAACTCTAATTTTAGGTAGCTTCCATTACAAAAAGTAAGAAGCTACCTGTTGCAGCCATCCGGAAGGAAGCAATTCCTGAAAATTTCGGTATGTTTTCACCGATCATAACCTTCATACCCCAAAACCACCCTCCGCCAATATATTGAATTATATATGTCTATATCATATCTATCTATATATATATATATATATCTGATTTTTGTCATGCGATAGCACTCGAATTTATGAACCAATTTGGATTTGACTAAACATGTGCATAGGACTTACCAATGTCTCGACCGAGTTCATAGGCCAGTTACATCCGCCATATTGTTTCAAAATAGTGGCCACTTAAACATTTGAAATTCGAAAATATGTACAAAAAATAGAAATACTAAATGTTAATGTTTCGCCTTGATATAGCAATTTTTGTTTCGCCTCTATCTTAAAAAATGGTTGAGATATAGCAGCTTGAAATTTTAGGGTGGCTGACATTTTTAACAAGGCAATAGGATTCCTCCATAAACGTGTATTAATGAGTTTTAATGAAAATAGTTTCTGGCAAATTTTCTTTAATCGTTGTAACATTTTTAGAGATTATAATTTTGATAAGTTTTATTAGAAAACTTATTTTATGTTACCTTTCTAAATTATGTACTATTCTAAACAACGTAACTAACAATTTTAAGCTATGCTTCTTATTATTTTTCTCAATTAAATAATAAAAAATCTTGTGTGGATTTGAAAATCAGCGATGTAGGAGGGAAGGTTAAGTCTTTTTTACTGGCAACTAGAATTTTTTACTAGCTACCGTTTTATCAAATTTGTAAATCCCTGCCTGCAGGTATAAATTCTGTTCCGCTGCAAAAAATGTTTACCTGAGAATTGATAGTATCCGAAAAACAGATATTTTTTGTCGATAAAAGATTGAGTAACCTGATTAAAATACAGTAAAAATTAGTCGGAAACATTTCCGAAAATTCAGGGCAGAAAAATAAACATTTTATTAATAATTCTTTTAATCTCAGAAATCTATTGGTTTCTGAGGTTTTTTGAAGATAGAGAAACGCTTTTCGGAATCGTGGGTAACTTGAAAGATGTTATATTACATTTTTGTAAACCTTCTTGCTAGATCCAGAAATATTATATATATTCTTTACAATGTTTGTTTTTTTTGCCAAGGTTGTTACATGAAAATTTTATCATGAGGGCCTCTTAAAGGAAACGTTATTTTAAAAGATATTTGGATCAATTAAGTTAAATATAAATATAAATATATATATGTAGTTATATATAAATATATAATTTGAAGCAATACTTTATTATTTCATAATAATATATAATTGAATTTTAACTTTTCAATCACATTTGATGTATTTATCGTAAAAGGGAAAATAGGGTAAAACCGGGTACATAGTAGTTTGACTCTGTTGACAAAAATCTAGAAGGGTGGAACAATCGGAACTACCCACAAAAGTACCGAGAAAAAAATGCGCCGTTAATGTTCGAAAATGGTGGTAACAGATGATAAATTTCCATTAATGCAGAAAGTAGCTGAATCGTAGTCAAAGTTGAATGAACCAATTCCCGTTGAAATGGAGCCCATAGAACACGAGAAATGAATGCAACGTTAATGTTCGAAAATATTGGTTACTGAAGTCTAAGATCAACGTTCATAATGCAGAAAGTAGCTGAATCGTAATATAAGTTGAATGAACCAATTCCCGTTGAAATCGGGCCCATAGTACCCGAGAAAATAATGCGCCCCCAGGTGGTGGAAGGTCCCCTCTCGCCTATAAATTTAACTAATTGCCTTTAACATTAACGCGATACTCAATTTACGGATGAAATTCTCCCCGCTCTAAAGTTAAACACTTTCCTTTAACAGTAACTCGATTTTTAATATACGGCTGTAGTGAGTAAATGTAAGTTGATGCTGAAAAAGAAGATTAATAGTAAAAAAAAAAAGTCTGGTAGCTGGGGGTCTAAGAAAATTTTTTAGTAGTTTATAAAGTAGCCGGGGGACCCTAGAGCTATGTTAAAGAAAACTGCAAGAGAATCGGATCATTTTTAAACAAGCTGCACCAAGGACCCCAAGAAGGAGATTAATACTCAAAATTGGTGGTAAGCTTAGGTCCGAGAAATTATTTTTGTCATTCATGTATAGTAGCTGGATGACCTGAGCAGTTGTTAAAGAAAAAAAGCTAGTGAATCGGACCCATTTTTAAGGGAGCTATAGTGGGTGGCCCAAAAGGCGCCAACTGATAGTTGAAAGCAGAGTCCCAAGATGAAAACATGTTAAAAGGTCTTAGTACTTAGAGCTTTAGATCTTCAATTAGTAGAAATTAAGCATAGGTTATTAACTAATCATTAGAATAAAATTTTAAACTAATGAACTAAAAATGGGAGGAAAGGCTTAAAAAAGATCTCTAGGGCCTTAATAAAAATATGAGAGTGGCCAGGGTAAAGGAGTTCAAGACTCAACTTTAAAGTTATGCAATGAGAAGGTGACACAATTAGGGGGGTAAAATGCATGGGACACAAAAAGTTCAAGATTCCGGCACCGTGCCCCAAGAGGCCAGGGTCTTAACTGGAATGTAGAAATAAGGGAATAACTAAATGGAGAAAGGCTCCAAAAACGAAGAAGATTGGATTTAAAGGGGGCAAGATATTAACAATTTAGGGCACAAAAACTTCAAGGGGCCCTTATCTTAACTGGAATGTATAAATGGGGCATAACTAAATGGAGAAAGGACCCCAAAAATGAAGAAGATCGGATAAAAGGGGGGCAAGTTATGAAGAATTTTATGCGTATAAACTTAAAAGGGCCCATGTGCCCGGGTGTTAAAAAATTAAGAATCTGAGCTTCATTAGCATCAGAAACTGCCTTGGACTATCCTCACCCAATTTTTCATATTTCTACTTGCAGTACATTTCGCTGGCAATCGCACAAAGAGAGGCAGACAACTTTATTTTATTAGGATAGAATTTTTTTTATGTCACTCAATAATTCAAAAAATCCAACCCTTTATCACTTTTTAGTTTCTATGCACTCTAAATTAATTGATATTATCTTGATTTATCCTTTTTTTATTTTCAGGAATCCCTATATCCCCCGGCACATGCCGTGGCTTCCGTACAGCTATGAACAACCTCTGTACATGAAATTTGATGAAGATGGAGAAAGCCTACATATGGAACCGAACAGTACATGTGAAATCTGGCGAAAACGATTCAATTCTGAAATAAACAATGAATTAATTCGCCTTTTGCAGAGAACTGTTAAAAATGATCATCACGAAGAAAGTTAAAGTGCTAACTCAGCTACACTTTGTTTACTTTTTTGTTGCTCTGTTTGATTAGCTATTGACAAATAATTTTGAATTATTTGTAAGATACTTAAAAAGCATGCCAAAAATAATGAAAAAGGTTTTTATTAAAAAATATCACACATTCACATATATAAACATAAAAAAAGTTTCTCTGTAAACAGTGAGCACTTCATTCCACATGTATTTGTGTACAATACTTTGGTTACTAAAAGTTCTAGATAGTAAACAGAACTATATAAAGAGTCTAGTATAAATAGTAAATCGGCTGTACGCTTTTTCCTATAATTCTTGACACTTACAATGGTTTCACAGAATCGTTCCTCTCTTCAAGTGCTACAATAATCTCTTTAGGTCGAAGCAAACTTCGATTAATGAAAAACTCCAAAGGCACCTAAAAAGTAGTAAAAAAATTAGACTGGTTAAAAAAATCCTACAAAAAAAATACATATTGTATATTAAAGATAGAGAGTTAGCAGGGGTCTGTCCAGATTTTTCTCCCAGAGTCTTGTTTTTGTGAAATTGGGAGCAGCATATTACATTTGTGAAAAATCTAGTCATAATTTTGTGAATTTGAAATGATCTGCATAATCAGGTTCTTGTTTATACATTTTTAAGAGGTTACTATGTATGTAAAATATACGTATTTCATTTATATATGCAAAAAAGTGAGTCAGATTTTACTTTTAAATGATTAAATTTGTGAAAGGTACAGCTTGGAGAGGGAAAAGTTTTGTGAAAACATCTATTTTTAGGACAAAGCACTTTGTGAAGGTTCTGTTTTGAAATAAAACATTTTGCGAAGGGTCCTCTTTGGAAATGAAAAAAATTGTGAAGGGTCCTTTAAAGGACCCAATTTCTTCCTAAACAAATCCTTGGTTAATATGTATGTATTAATGCATGTTATTTATGTATTAGAGATAGATTTATAGATTGTAGGCCACTTCGTATCCCTTTTTAATATTTTTTTATCTTTCTTTATTATAATTTTTATTAAATACCGAATCAATCACTTTACGATGTTATATGTTATACAGTGCAGTGTAGTGGCGTTTTAAATTCCTTTAAGATTAATATATGAATGAACCACCGTAAAAAAAGATCTCTGATGCGAAAATTTATATCAAAACATGAATTTGACCGTAGCAGAAGCTTTTCCTGGAGTTTTTTTTTTTTTTTTTTTTTTTAAATCATTAAAAAAAAAAAAAAAAAAAAAAAAAAAAAAAAAAAAAAAAATCAGTTTTATCTAATACAGGGGAACCCCAAATTTAGGTTTTTCATCGGATCGGATGAAAAAGAAACATATGTAAAATGAAAACGTAAAATCCAGGAAAAGGGTTAAACTCTTGAAATTTTGCAATTTAAAGGAAATGTAAACACACATTCACCTTGTTGGTAACAATTTTGTATACACGGTAGAACTTCGTTTTTACATTTTTCTTTCGACCAACAGCAAAAAAAGCCCCCAAAATTAAACGTACCATACGGGTAAACCTTAAGTGGTGAAACGTTTCATAAATTCTTTTCATAAAATCGTTTCATAAAACCGTTTCATAAAATCGTTAGATAAGTTCATTTCATAAAATCGTTACATTAGGATTATATATATAGGGTAGATATCATACATACATTCATTTCTTGATTTAGTTTTCAAAAAAGTGAGATATCTTCGTGGAAACGTTGATTTCATTACCATTTTTTAACCACCTTAATAAAAGATTACAGCAGTATATTTTCTTTTAGTTGAATAAGAATATTCAGCTCATCGTTAATTCATTTTCATTTCGAAAACAGATAATCGGATAATATAATAAAATCACTTGTTAACTTTAAATTAAAGTGTAATTACTACTTAAAGTGATAAAAGCATAACATAAAAGGCTTAAAAACACCTTTTAATAAATTGATTACGTATGTTTCATGCGCTCAAACGCGACTTCTTCAGATCAGAATGATAAATAAAATAGTCTCGCAAAGTTCTTAAAAAAAAAAATCCAAAAACTTTGCGATAATATTTTATTTATCACTAGCTAACCCGCCCGGCGTTGCCCGGGCCCGAAATAATAACAATCTGTTCTATATAAATATGACTAAAATCTGCAAGGCTATCGAAATAAAGTCGAATGAGCCAAACCCCGTCATAATCGTGCCCATAGAACCAGAGATACTTCTGTAGTACCACTTTCTATCGCGATTGAGCGCAATCTGTTCTGGAAGAGTCCCTTTCAGAAAACTCGGCCCAACGAAATTTCCTAGTAAAATTGAAATTTATCCACGGGTAAACATTGCCAAAATAGCGGAAATCGCGAAAGTGGGTTACGCAAACAATCGGTTTCGAAAGGGTTAATGTAGATATTTTTTTAAACCCAACGATGCGTTTTGAAGAAAATGAACGCGTCTGTGATCTGGAGTCTACTGTTTGTCCATATTCCCATTTCCCGAATCGATGCCGATTTTTAAATCTGGGCCGAAAAACGAAAAGGGCGTGAATGAGTTTTGGAAAGGTTTTTTTTTTTTTTCGGAGGGTGGTATTTTTGGTTTTTCGTATCTTGTTTATAAACGCCGATTCAAATTTTTAAAGATGGGAGAGATCGTTAAAAATGCGAAATTGACTAAAGGTAAAAATTGTTTTCGAAAGGGTTAACGTGATTTTTTTTTAACTAAAGGTTTCTGCCTAAACCCGATAGAACGTAAATGTCTTTAGGTGTGTTTGTTTTTTGTTTGGTTATTTTATAAAGCCGATGCCAGATTTTATATATCGCAGAAAATCGAAATTCGTAAAAGTGAGTCCTGCGCGCGAATTTTTTTCGAAGGGTTTATATTCTATTTATTTTAAAAAACAAATACAGTTGTTAAAACAGGAATAAATGTAGATATTGTCTGGTATTTTTACTTTTTCGTACCTTCCTCTGAACCGCCTATGCAAATTTTTAAAAATCGCCGAAATCGCAAAAATCGCGAAACGGCATACAGAAAATATACTCTTTCGAAGAGTTAATTTTCGTATTTTTTTAAAGCCAAAGATGGCTTTGAAAAAGACAAAGTCAGTTCTTTAATTTGGTGACCTTTGTTTATCCGTACCTCTTCTATTTTGGTGTATGCAAGGCCCGGAAAACGGGAGAAAATAAAAAGCATGAATTAGATGCTTATTGATTTTTTTTTTTGAAAGTGTTAAATATGAAATTTTTTCGAACCAACCGGATCGTTCGAGACATAAAAGTACGTTCTTCTTGAATATGTAGGCGGTTTTTCTGTATTTTCAGCCGTTCGCAAGATACCAAATATCGTCATAGCAAATTTAGAAAAACTTAAAAAGAAACGGCATGACTCGTGCTTTGTTTCTTCTATTTACGGAGATACGAATAAAGGTCTTCTCAGCATGCGTGCGCGGATTTCAGAAGTGTGATTTTTTTATTTGTGATCTTTGATAAGTTTTTAATTAATAACTACTCTAACGTTCTGAGGCTCAGGTACACCAGGAGAGGGTTTGGACTAACTAAATCTAAATTTCCAGGCTTCTAGATGGGTTAGATTTTGCTAGCCATCGCAGACAAAAGACAGACACACACAGAGAGAGAGAGAGCGAAACTTGATTTTATTAGTATAGATTTTGATCTGAAGTCGCCGTTTGATCGCATGAAACATATGTAATCTATATATTAAAAGATATTTTTAAGCCTTTTATGTTATGTTTTTATCAATTTAATTAAAAAGATAATCGATTTATCATCAAAATGTGTTATACAAAACATAATTTTCCTAATGAAATAACTTTAAGCTTAATACTTGCCTTTGTTTGGGGACACCTTTTGAACCTGAAATTTCTGAGTACATGTGCTAGGCACACTTTCATTTCCATAAGAGCGAATCGCATTCCAATACAGTTTCTTGGGCCTGCCCCAAAAGGTACATACGCAAACTGGTCCCGTTTAGCACGCTCCTCAGGTGTGAATCTACATTAAAAATCGAGGGAATAAGAATTAATCGAGTGAATTAAAAATAGAATGAATATGAAACTAAATACCTTGTAAAAGAACATAAATGTTTCTTAGCTAAGGAAATATAATATAACCATGAACGAAAACGCCGTAACCTCTTCCGAGTTACCCATGATTCCGAAAAGCGTTCTTTATTTTTTTTAAACCTCAGAAACCATTATTTTCTCGAGATTTAAATAAGCATTTATAAGAACTAAGTTTCTTTTGATGCCACTTATTTTCGGAAACGTCTCCGAATAGTTTTTATAGCGCATTAACCATTTTTCTCAAACAGAAATATCAGCTTTTTGGATCCAATCCATTCTCAAATAAACAATTTTCGCTGCGCATCTAATTTATAAATGCAAGAGTAAGAAAATAATATAAATATCAATGTTTATTTTACTGCTGTTACTTTATCACATTTGTATTTAAAACATGGTCGTTGAACATGAAAATGTTTACTTGAGAATAGACTACATCCGAAAAACACCTACATTTCTGTTTGAAAAAACTGATTAATACACTATAAAAAATACTCAAATTTCACCTATATTTCGGTTTGAAAAAACTGATTAATTCACTATAAAAAGTACTCAAATGTCACCTATATTTCGGTTTGAAAAAACTGATTAATACACTATAAAAAGTACTCAAATGTCACCTATATTTCGGTTTGAAAAAACTGATTAATACACTATATAAAGTACTCAGATGTGTTTCTGAAAATACGTGGCAGCGAAAGAAACTTTGTTTTTATTTTACTCGATTTTATTTTACGGAAATTAAATCCTTATAGTGTATAGAATAATGAGAAAAAATATTTAAAATGATATCTCAATTATTAAGAAAGACGTGGAGCAAAAGTGGGAGCGCGCACGATCGATAAAACCAACCTCGCCGAAAAGATTCTTCTAAAGATTTTAAATGAGCATATTAAGGCACAGTAGGGTCCACAGTATGGCGCTGGAATAGCAAATTAAGTGTTATTTGAAAAATAATTTTATCAGTATAATTTTTTTTCTAAAACCTTAAACGCGATTTCCTGGAAACTACAGTTTTCAACATGGGCAGCATGATAACATGAACAATTTTTAACATTTTTGGATAAAATGTGCGCTTATCTACGCATAATTAAATTGTTTAAGGACCATCGAGTCATTTTCTGAAAATTTTAATTTTTTTATATTTTTCTAATAAATTTACAAATTAAAATTTTAGACGAAAAACGAAATTTTTTTTTTTCAAAATTAGCGCAATTTTCTTATTTTTCAAAAATTTAAAAAGTTGAGCCAATGGTCCTTAGCTACAACCTTATTTTACAAGAAGAAATTGCGATTTAATATTTTTTTGTTTCTAGGAAGTTAGGATGATGCCCGCATCGAACCCGTATATTTTGGTACAGGTCCAACGCGGCTGCAGGTTTCCGACATAATATGTGACCAAATTTAACAAAAGAAAAAATTTTAAATACTTGAAGCAATAAAAAACAACGTGGAATTATTTGTTTTTGAATTAAGTTTACTCCCTTCTAAAAAAAAGATTCCAAAATATGTCAATTTTTGATTTATGCTTAAGTTTTCTAAGAGGAAATATCTATCATCAGTGATGTAAGAGATAATCGACTATTTTATATCGCAGATATTTATGGACTGATTAAAATATTTTTATATCATTTGAAACTTTAGTTTTTTATTAGTTTCAACAGATCAAAGTTGAATGTTTATGATGTTTTGAATTCCTTTTTAATGATTAAATTATAATTCAAGCAAATCTTTAATTTTGTATGTATATTAAAATAGGTTCTGTTATCATGAATAATAAAATAGTTTTAAAAGCAATGTCAATAATTATAAAAAGAAAATCAATAATAAAAATTAAAAATACATTATTGTTTCTCTACAAAGATATTCTATTACTCTCGCCATCAGGGTAGATCGAATAAAAACATGAAAATATACGGCGCTAACACTGCGCTCTGATACGTGAGTTTTTTAAGTGTTACTGATCTATAACAATGATTAACATAATCGTTTTAACTTTATTTCAAAGTTATATATTAAAAATTAAATGCCAATTCTATTGTGTTTACATTTTAAATCTATACAAAAAATATTTTTGTCTTAATTTGTTCCTTGAAAAATTATGAATACGGGACAATCTATTTGAATAACGAAATTTTTAACAAAGGATTTATTCATAAAAAACTACATAATTTTGAGTATATGCCATATTTTTTAGAAGTTCATTTTTTAGAAGCGTTATGCTCAATAAGTGAATAAGTCTGCAAAGAAACAAAAAGAAATACAGATAAGATAAGTTTTCCTGAATACGATATATTTTTTTATTCTTAAGCAAACTGGATGTTTGTAGTCTTGAGATTCTACTTAATTTTACCTATTATGACAAATATACTACTAGGATAAAAGAAAATTCGGAGACTGTGCTGATACCTCCAACCCGGATTGGAGAAAAGAACTATTTTACCGTAAAATAGAGGCATATGTGAAGACAGATCGAGCGAGGAAGAAATTTGGCAGGGTTTCCAGGCAATGCGTGTCAGTGAGTTGTTGTCGTTCGCGTTCGCCGAAAGCAGAAATGACGTTTGAAGAACAAGGTACGAATATCAAATTCTGTCAACACTTGCAGATATCACACAAACACTGAACATGTTGATGCAGGTGTACGGTGAGAGACTGGGGAAGAGCAATTTTCTTTTACACGAATGATCATATTAATTCAAAAATTAAGTTCTTCATTCGCGCTATTTTGAGAAAATAAGTACTGCATAAGTAGAATACATCGTCCACAATTAAAATTGGGAAATGAATGATGTATAATTTTAGTTGTTTCGAAAATTTCAAATTATGTGAAACGAAAACTCAGAGATGGCTAATTGGCAAGAGCCTCTTCTTTTTATTTTTCATTTACTTCGGGATGGAAAAGGTTTCTCATGGGTTGAAGAATTATAAAAGCATAAAAAAATCGGCATCTGTGTTAGTATTAAATTTGTAATTGGACGGTCAAAAAACCGAAAAATCCTTTTTAATAGATATAGAATGACGATAAAAATTTATTTTAAATTAAAAGGATCGTCTGTTTATAGAATTAGAAATAATTGGTCACATAATAAGCGGATCAGTTTTCAAGATAAAAGAAATATACATACATATATATTGAAAATAGAAGTATTTTAGGTTTCGGAAATAGATTAAGCGCGTAGTACATAATTGCCTTTCTATAATAGTTTAGTAAGGTTATCCTATAATCCCAGCATTGTTATAAATCTTAAAGATGTCTAGACATTTTATATAATTCATCAATATTAATTTATCTACTCTAAAATAGTCAAAACTGTGTAAAAACAAAAAATGATCTGGTTTGTGCTCAAGAAATAGTTATTCGGAAACCTCAAACCCTTTTCTAGGAAGAATACAGATATTTCCTTACGTCTTATATTTTTAAAGTGTGCTATATTTCGAAGGAAAAAAAGAGTTTAAAAGTTAATAAATGTAATTCTGGATTAAATTTGTTTCCTAATCTATGTTCTTTATTTTAAATACAGAATACTGTATTCAGGTGAAGTATTTTTCATTATGGAACATAAAACATAAAAAAATATTCTATCTTTTTTTTTTTTTTTTTTTTTTGAAAAACTACATTTTGTAATGGTTAACTATCTGGACATTTGAAGTATTCGGCAATCAGCGTTTACCAAAAATGCCAGTTAGTTCACCGTTTGCAGATTTTTCTCAGAGTTACATAATTTTAATAAGTTTAATTATAAAATTTAGTTTATATTATCTTGCTAAATTATTTACTATTCTAAACTATGTAACTAATAATTCTAAACTATGCTTCTTATTCTTTATCAATAAATGCATTAAAAACTTTAGTGCATCTTGAAAATCAATTCTTAAATTTAAAATACAGAAAAAACTGACAAGGGGGGAGAGGGGGAAGGGGATTACTGACGACTATAATTTTCTGGTGGCTATCAGATGTCTTCGAATTTGTAAGAGCCCCTGTTCATATTTATTGCTGAAATTTTATTTCGTATAAATGTTACGAAAAGCAGTAATTTTCTGGAATGCAATATTAACAGAAGAATCCTGAATGAAAAAAAAAATCATATATTCCCAATTAATTCATAAACATAACTTCGAAATGAAACAACTGATAACTACCTGTCAGGATTAAACTTTTCCGGGTCAGGAAAGTTCTTGGGATCCTTGTGTATGGCATAAACTGGAACAGTGATGATCATACCCTTGGGAATAATCAGCCCTGTATCTCCTAGTTTGTAGTCTTCATCTGCCACTCTTTCTATTCTAGAATTACGGAAAATACATAATTGAGTTAATTGTAGTTTTTACTTTTATTTTTCCATAACTGAATACACTATTGCAGCGATTTCTAAACTATGAGTCACGAACTATGTTTTGGTGGCCAGCGGGACAAAGGGGCTTCAAAAATGTATATTCATTCAATTTTGATATAATATGATAAAAACAATATGTTAGAACTTTGAAATAAAATATCGTGAAAAAATATTAATAAATAACTTTGAGAAAAGACAGTTATTTTATTTTACATTGTGTAGAGAGTGATTGAGGCTAAATTTAAAAAGAAGTTTCAATCCCGACACAGAGTTTGTCGTTGATGCAAAACAATAACATCAATTGCACTGATTTTTATTTTTTTTTTCAATAAATTCATTAATAAACGTAGTTTTTCCTACGAAGTAAAAAGTTTCGGTTGCTCCATTTTCAAATTAGTACTGCCTTTTACTGTTCTCGTCTCGTTCTCGCTTTCCTGGGGATAAATTATACAAAAAGCTCTATATATCTACATATTAGGAGGTAACGATAAAGTTTACCAACAGCTTCACTATTATTAGGTTACACAATGATTATCATTCTGTTATCTTTAAACTGACTAAAATTTACTTACTTAAAGTAAATTAAATTAATTCAGTTTTGTAATAACAGTAAAATAAAAGGATTTTATTTATTGCTGAAATCATATGCTCCAATATTTGGAACCCTCTGATAATAAGAAATCAAAACAAACAAAGAAATTTATAGATAATCTCACAATCAAAAATACAACTTTGAAGTCCACTATTACGAGTAGGTAAAAGCTTCTGCAGTATATTTTCCTTGAGGATATTTAGGACGAGTGTAAATCTTAGCCTAAATTGTTGGCTGAAACATGTTTGATGTGATATACACCCTTCTGAGAATTTCAGAGTTCACCTTACAATTAATTCCTTGTCATCGGTGACGAACACTGAGACAGTATAGTGTAGACGAATGCAAACAAAAATATTTTTTTTCTATGTACCACAAACGAAAATTTGTTTTGATTTGCATTTTCAGAGAGGACACAAAATGCATCCCCCCCCCCCTTCAATTAGAGGCCCATGAAAAGTGCTCTGCTTGCTCTTGCGATAATCATGTCCTGATCACAGTTGGAAATCTAAGCCGATTTTAGAGATACAATTACTTGGGAACAACCAAACTTCATATTTTAATGTAAGTATCTTACCAAAATGACTTACAGAAAATCAATCTGATGTGTATAAAAAATGAAATGTAAACTCTAAATTGTTGAAAAAAGTCTACATGAATTGCAGACATGAAATTAAGCGTTATTTTTAAGATAAACATTAAATGTTTATAAAAGAGTGGTTTTTTTTGTTTTTGTTTTTTTTAATTATTTTTACGCATTACTCTGTAAAAAAAAAAAAAAAAAAAAAAAAAAAAAAAAATCCCAGATCAGTTTTGCCAATTTGGCGCGTTTGGACAATTTATTTCAGAAATATACTACTATTTTCGAATAATTATATACGTCTTATTTATTGACAGATTCAGTGAGATGAATATTACTTTTGCAAAATAGTCGTAGAATTTTGAACGAATAAAAAAACGCTCAATTGGCAACACTCTTCCGGATTCATAGTTGTCACAGGCGATTTTATTTTCTTATTTCATGTATCACTATTTCCAAACAACAATCTTCGTGGTATATTTATACTAAAATTTTACCATTAAGATAATTATTAGAAAACAATGGTAGACAAAATAGTAAACAAAAAAAGTTGCTTGTGACAACCATGCAGATCTGAAGCCGTATACCATGCAGTCTTATACCATGCAGTCTTATACCATGCAGTCTCATACCATGCAGTCTTATACCATGCAGTCTCATACCATGCAGTCTTATATGTGAATAGATAGCAGAAACGTCTCCTCTTTGTTTTGTTGATGACATGAAATGACGATTTTGGGCTTGCCTTAGATCTTACATTTTGACTGTAATCTCGAATACCTCTAGTTGACAGTTTAAACATTTCTTGTATTTTATTGGAAATTTTGTTAACCTTTAAAAAATGAACTTAAAAGTAGCATTTATACAATGAATTTTATTGTTTTAAGTAAAACAAGTTACCTCACAGCTGGTGGATAAATCCTCAAAGTCTCTGAAATAACGTTGTCTAAATATTTCATACTTTGAATGGCTTCATATGTCAGATTTTCCTGTAAATAAAAATTTAATCGTACACAATTTTCATCTTGTTTATATAAATTATCAAATATAATTTATAAAGAAAATTATGATGTACAGTCGACCAAAAAAAAAAGAGAGGGGGGGAAGGAACTCTTCATGCATATTAATCTCCAAATTGTCACAAAAAAAACCCCGGAAATATCTATTCTTCTTATCATTTCTCCATTCTACACCCATCTCCAGTCTTCATGCTGAAATTGTACCAACTCTGAAAATTTCAATAAGAAAACCTAATTTTGACATCATATTTGGCTTTTCTGGTACAATTTACAGTCGGATACCAAACTGGGAGTCATTCAGTCAAAGTAGTTTAAGAATTATGTAGGTTTAATTAAAATTTGAAACTCCAAATGTTAAATTTATTTTGTAGTCGTTGCAAAACAGATTGCAATGCGGGTAGTTTTTTAAGCGTAGTTCAAAACTAGTACTTAACGGAATGAGCTATAATTTTGAATTCATATGCTTGTAGCTTTTAGAAATCGATTTATGTAAATGAAATCATAGGTTACAATCCATTTTTTTTTTCAAAAATGTCTTTAGAAAATATGTATATTTTCGAAAAATATGTTAATTGTAATCTATGAAATTTTTTATATAAATCAAATATGAAATTTTGCATGCACGGTAGCGTATTACTGCTTATTTTACTGTTTATTACTGTTAATTTTACGGTATAATACTAGCAGCTGGTATGCCAGTATTATACTGTAAAACCAACACTTTTTTTTTTTTTTTTTTGCTGTGTGCCAATGTTTTCAATTCAACCCACAAGTGTTTAGATATTTTAATCAGTGCAATAGTCGACAGAAATCAGAAACAGCATCCAAGTTGGTTTCCAGTATTTTTGGAGAACTTTGTCCATAAATTTTGTTTATAAACAACATTGCCATAATGTTTTTGTTTTTTTTTAAGACAAAATTATTATTGTACTGAAGGTTTTCCTGTACGTTCCTTTATTCATTTTAAACATTATATAACAATTTAAAATGCTGAGATAGCTTTTCGCATGCACTATTTCATTCATATGTACCGAAATTCAATCATCAAAATTAGGAATAAGTAATCCAAGATTATTAAAATTGTACCCGGGAATCTTTACGCATATAGTGCATTTACGATACAAATAGCAATATATAGCGGAAACTCTGGCATAGTGTTGAAAGCATTTGCAATGCAGTAACAGCATTAAGGAAATATTTCTAGTTTAATTCAAATGTTTAACAGATATCGTTTCCTTATGGTAATATATTCAATATCATAACATAATTTTATGAATATTTGGTGAAGATTTGCAAGCATTATTGATTGTTTATATCCAAAACATAAATTCACAATATTAGCACAATTTAGTAACAAATTAGTTCAATCCTATACTCAAACTTAAAAATAGGACTTTATTGTCATTTTATTGTCGTTGCCTTGGTTGCCGTTAGAATTACAATATAATGTTCAATACAGACCTCTTTTTTAACACTTTCCAACGCATTTGAAAAGTGTTTATGAATTCGGTTTGTCTGTCTTGTCTGCCATCTGTCTGTCCGTTCATACCCTAACTCGCGTAAATATAAAAGGATTTCCATGCAATTGATATATGTTATTGGAGTTTACTATGGCGTGTTACGAAATGAAAATGAAGTAATATGTAATATTTATTGTTCGTTTACAGGGACACTAAAAAAATTTCGTTGCATTATGGTCTATGGGGTGAAATCGCTTGCGGTGTACTTTAATGATGTTACACCATTTCAAACATATTGAAATTTATATATATCACTGAGGTCAGGGGTCGGAAGTAGCGCGCTACAAGTAGCGAAACTACAGTAGTCGCTATTTTTTTACAGTATTTTGTAGTGTAGCGCGTTACGTTTTGAACAATGTAGTATAGCGTGTAACGCGATACAAAAAATCAGTTGTTTGTAGCGAAAACTGACGCTACTTTTAGCGCTACTTCGTGGACGGGGGGAATATGCCATTCTGCAAATCACGTGGCCGAAACTTGCTTCTTTTGAGCAAAATTTATTCTGCTCAACAATTTGCGAATCTCAGCTGCAGTGTATAGCAACGTATCCCATGAAGTCATGGATTTTTCTCATTTACATTTGCTACTAAAATCAAGTACTAACCCATCAAAGGAATTAATTTTCTTGCTGGCGACACTTGTCTATTTACTCGTTATTATATGTTAGTGTTTTAACGTTTTGTTTCTTATTATTTGGAACGGTTTTATTTACAGATTTATTTAATGTTTTCATTTAGAATGGTTTTTCTGTAATTTTCTAGATTATAATATCTCTCTGAATTTTGCTATGAAATTTGTACTGTGTGCATAAACTAACATTTTGTAGACAAACACAAAACATCTTCTTCTATGTTATCTTTCTTAGTTTTTTAATGCTTCGGTTATGTCACATTTATTTAATTGTATCCTAGAATGTCGTTTTATTATTTTCTCCGTGTTTTTAATTTTGAGTGTAAATCGAACCCTTTGAAAAAAATCTGAAAGTAGCGAAGTAGTGACTACTTTTGAAAAGTAGTTTGTAGTTCTGTACTTTTTAAAACAAGTAGTTGTAATTAACTACATTTTCGATAAAGTAGTTGTAGTTGTAGTTCGCTACAATAAAAAAGTAGTTTATCCGACCCCTGACTGAGGTTCACAACAACATACTTAATATGAAATATTGTGTGTATAGTATTCATCGTTTATTTACCGGAACACACAAAAGAATTCGGTTACAGCATCGCCTACGAACAGTAATTGCTGGAAGTGGTTTTTTATTTTTTGCATATTGCTTGGTGTGTATAAATGCTATAGATCATAATACAGGGCTTCACAAAAAAACTCGAGTACATTTTTGCTTATTGATGAAAATTGCTGAAGGTGGACTTTGAACTGTGCTATGTGCTTCCTAACTGAACTAAAATTTACCATAAGATCCTATACAGGGCTGGAAAAAAGATTTCGGATATTTTTCCGACTCTTGATGATAATTGCTGAAATTGGTTTATGAAATGTATTATGAAATTTCTAGATCCATTATTCTTAGTACTAGTACACAGTACTTGTATTCTCAGATTTGTTTTCTGGCATTATTGTTGTACTTAAACTGTGTTAACTGTTTACGCTAAATACCCCTATATAATTCAAGTTTTTATCCCATATAAGTTTTTTTATACCCTCGATGCTACTATTCAAACTATGATTACTTTCTTTGTCGATATCGTATTTATTAATTGTTTATCGTTGAATAAATGAGCTATTAGTTTTGTTTTGCATTTATAGTTTTCTCTCAACTTTAATTATTATCTTGTAAAAGCTCTACATCTCCTTATCTTTATTCACAATCACAATTTTCATTCAGCCCATTATTGTATATAACTTGGCTCGTCCAGCATAATTGGATAGCCTTTGTGATTGACATTTTAATCTTTGACAGTTAATTTTCAATAATGAGGGGTCCTCTTCCCGGGTGGTCCTTCTGGGTATCGCTCCCTGGGTTGGGGAATTAGTTGAGCTTAAGCCGAAAGGTAGGCCTTCTCGCCCGGTTTGACCTTGACCTTGTTTACTTATATATCACCTTTGAATTTATTAAAGTGTGAAGTTTTGTTACTGTAGTCAGAATCTACAAAAACAACTTTTCAAAAGTAAAAAAAAAGCCAAGCGTAAAAAAAAAAGTTGTGGCTAAAAAATGGTGTGATATCAAATTTCCAAGCTATTATATTACTTTTTTAACTTTTTTCCATTAAATAAGTTATCATATATATATAAGTCGAGTGCCTACGTATATGTTAATAGAAATCGTTTTCTCCTGTACTAAATACATCCTAACGAGTTTCTGAAAATTCAATTTTTTTCAAATTATGCATGATGGGCTTGGCGGCCATCTTTGCATATTATTCACAAAATTCTAAGCATCCAAATCCGTAGTTAAAATCCGAAGTTCAAAATTGTTATTTAAGCAAATATTTTAAGCGTTTCATTTATAGATTTGTATGATATGAAAATTGTGTCTTAAGATAATGATGACTTATCTTAAAGATTCATCTTATGATTTATTTTTTACAGTAATTAATAATTTCAAACTAGTAAAAATCAATTTCTCAAAATATCAGTCTTATCTAATTTATCTGTCCGTAGTTAAAATCTGAAGTTCGAAATTGTTATAAACATATTACATTGCAAACATATTACGCTTTTACTTTAGAAATTTGGGTGCTTAGAAATATGAAAAAATGGCCGCCAAGCCCATCATGCATAATTTGAAAAAAATTGAATTTTCAGAAACTCGTTAGGATGTATTTAGTACAGGAGAAAACCATTTCTATTAACATATACGTAGGCACTCGACTTATATATATGATAACTTATTTAATGGAAAAAAGTTAAATAAAAAAAGAAAACTGCCCAGTTAAACTGAGGGCATTGAGCTCACAGGCTATTCACACTAATTGTATATTATGCTATTTTTTCAAATAATAATGCCACTCGAAAAATAAAGATATATACAATTAATTAAGGGTGGATTAGACCCCCCCCCCTTTATAATTAACCAATAAACCCCCAAAATCTAATCAGGCAAGCGCCTTAGTACAATGAATTTATACACAAAATTTGAAAAAAATCGGATAATTTTGCTTGAAAAACCCATTTATCTAAATTAAGGGAGGTGAGCCCCCCCCCGTTCCCCCCTTTATATTTAACAAATGAAAACCCAAAACTAATCAGGCAAGCGCCTTACCACAATGAATCTATATACAAAATTTGAAGAAAATCGGATAATTCTGCATGAAAAACCCATTTATCTAAATTAAGGGGGATTAGCCCCCCGTTTACCCCCCTTTATACTTACCCAATGAACACCCAAAACTAATTAGGGAAGTGCCTTATCACAATGAGCCTATATACAAAGTTTAAAGAAAATTGCATAATTCTGCATGAAAAACCCATTTATCTAAATTAAGGGGGGGGGGGGTAGCCCCCCGTTTCCCCCCTTTATACTTATCCAATGAACCCCCAAAACTAATCAAGGAAGTGCCTTATCACAATGAGCCTATATACAAAATTTGAAGAAAATCGGATAATTCTGCATGAAAAACCCATTTATCTAAATTAAGGGGGAGTAGCCCCCCGTTTACCCCCCTTTATACTTACCCAATGAACACCCAAAAGTAATTAGGGAAGTGCCTTACCACAATGAGCCTATATACAAAGTTTAAAGAAAATCGCATAATTCTGCATGAAAAACCCATTTATCTAAATTAAGGGGGGGGGGGGGTAGCCCCCCATTTCCCCCCTTTATACTTAACTAATGAACTCCCAAAAATAATCAGGGATGCACCTTATCACTTTGAACCTATATACGAAATTTGAGGAAAAACGGATACTTCTGCATGAAAAACCCATTTATCTAAATTAAGGGGGAGTTAACCCCCTTTCCCCCCTTTATACTTAACCAATGAACTCCCAAAACTAATCAGGGAAGCGCCTTATTAGAATGAACCTGTAAACAAAATTTGAAGCAAAACGGATAATTCTATCACGAGTTATCGCGTTACGTACGTACATACGTACATACATACATACATACATACATACATACAGAACGGGCGGGCACATTAGCTCTCAGGCTTTGATAGCCTGTGAGCTAAAAAGTAATATAATAGCTTGGAAATTTGATATCACACCATTTTTTAGCCACAACTTTTTTTTTTTTACGCTTGGCTTTTTTTTTACTTTTGAAAAGTTGTTTTTGTAGATATCATTTCTTTTTTTTAAAACAGAATAAACATAATTTAAATAATCTAAACATGAGAAATAATTTAAAATTACATTTTACTTTCAGTCATTGTTTAAAAGGTTAACTAGAAATACCAGTAGATTTTTAAATTAAACTAATAACAACATACTAAATGTGGCTTGTTATAATACTTGTTATCCCCCGTTAAAAAATATCACTGACTTATCGATGAAATGAATAAAAATGCAATACGTACATAGCGTGTTAGCGCTGCATTTGAAATCAAACGTGATATCACGCTCTTTTATTATTAGCACTAGCTGGCTTCGCCCGCTAGCGGACCCCTAATTTATATCGGGGCCTCGAATCTTGTAAAACCTCGAATAAGATAAACCTCGAACCGAACGAACCTCCGACCTGGTTCTCCGCTGCCTTCGGCACCGGATAATCCCTTAATTTGCACATCGAATAGTATAAACCTCTAACCAAACTAACTTCCGACACGGGTCCCCGCTGCCTTCGGCACCGTATAGCAGTCGTGCTGCGCACGCTCAAGTTCCATCTTTCACCACCAGGTAGCGCAATCTGTTCTGTATGAACCTCGGGCACTGAAATCGTTAAGGCTATAGATGTCGAGTCGAATGAACTGTACCCCGTCGTGATCTAGCCCATAGAACCAGAGATAGGAAAGTGCCCCCTGGTGGTGAAAAAACGAACTAAAATCGGAAAGCTCTATTGATGTCGAGTCGAATGAGCCATACCCCGTCGTGATCCAACTCGTAGGAACAGATATAGGAAAGCGTCCCCTGGTTATGAAAGCTAATCGCGCTTGGGGGGCAAAAGGGGGGATGAACACCGGAGATGCATAATAGGATTAAGCGGTCACAGACCTTTCCAACGATGTATCACATGAGGGGTATGTGCAAAATTTAGAAAATACCCCCCCCCCCCCTGCATATTATGATTAAGCGTTCACAGACTTTTCCAACGATATATCACATGAGAGGTGTCGGCAAAATTTAGAAAAGAGCCCCCTTTGGGTGGGAGGGCTGAAAGTGGGAGGATGGACCCCGAAGATACATAATATGAATAGCGGAACAATTTTTAGAATTTCTGAAAGCTGATTTTTATTTATTTATTTATTTATCTATCTATTTTTTATTTTTTGTTGATTATTATCTTATTTTTTTTGCGTTGCCCTGTGCTTGTTTGGAATTTCTTAGCAATTTCTTAGATTTACCTTATTTTATTCAATTAAACATTGTACTGTTACAATAAATTTAAATGGAAACTTCACTTCTAAACAAAAATAATTTAACAACTGGATTTCATTAATTTATAGGAAAACTAGCAAGCTACGCCCGCTTCGCTCGCTGCGCTGGTCGGTTTCTAGAAATGAACCCTGAATCAAACGAAATATATCGTTTAATTTGACCTTGTATTTGAAAGCAATCTGTATATTTACGTGGAATATCCTTCCACATTACTGAAAAATGACGCGATTGCGCTATTATATTTTCTAATGTGCAGTCAAAATTTTAGCTGTTAAGGACCAACTCTTTTATTTGGTCATTTACAGTTAGGGTTTGCTAAAGAATGATAAAACTATATGCAATGTACTAAAACCATCACTAAAAATTATCGAAATAACAATGCAAACAAATTAACTAACAAAATCCATTCAGAAGAAGTTTTTATAAAGGCTAATCTTTGATAATCTGATTATTGAACTTTTCCACATAATTCTAAAACAACAAAACGATATAAAATATACTAAAACAATCTTTACAAATTATCTACTTAACAATGCAAGTCGCAAAAAATACGCCCAGTAAAATCTATCAAAAAGGCTAATATTTCGGAATCGGGTTCACTTGACTATATAACCTTCACACATAACTGTTGGACTAAGCAACGTAGGACAATATATAGTACATTAACACCATTTCTGAAATAGCATCTAACTAACAATACAATTCTCATCGAAATCCGTTCAGTAGAACTTTTTTAGAAGGCTAATCTTTCATAATCGGAATCAAATATTGAAAAGGCTAATATTTGATAAAAAAAATGGTCACCCGATTTTCGAATTTCCCCCTATAATTCTAGAACTAAGCAACGTTATATAATAAAACGTTCCCTAGAAAATTATTTAACAGTATAGGTTCCATCGAAATACATTCGGCAAAATCTTTTAAAAAGGCTAATCTTTCATAATCGGATTGATCTGATTATAGAACTTCCCAGAATAATTATATAACTAAGCTACGTAGAACGATATGTTATACATTAAAACCTTCCCTTAAAAATTATCTTAGTTTAAGTTCTACGAAAATGCATTCAGCAGAACTCGAGTTATAAGCAGTCGGAACGAAATTTCATATATGTAGAAGTAAATAGAAGTATATTGCCATTAATATAGTTTGCATTTGAATAAAAAAAGGTACTTTTCGGTTAGCCGGGCACCAGTGATATATGAACACACACACACACACACACACACACACACACACACACACACACACACACACATATATATATATATATATATATATATATGTATGTATATACATGTATTTGTGTAGATATATGTGTATATATGTGTGTGTATATATATATATATATCACTGGCGCCCGGCTAACCAAAAAGTACCAAAAAAAAAAATACTGCGAAAATGCAGTCGTACACTTGAAAAAAAAACACCTTTTGGCCTAAAATCTCTCATCAAAACTGTTTTTCTTTTTTTTTCTTTTCTTTCTTTTTAAAAAAAATAAAATTAGTAACAGTTTTTTCTTTTATTTTTCCAGATGTATAGCCATTTCAATTCTTTCTGCAACAAAAAAAGACACTTTTTGGCTTAAAATCAAATTGTTTGGGGTCAAAAGTAAAATCGAAATCGCCAAAAACAAAAGATAAATCGCCAAATTTGTTTCAATAGAAATCTTGCCCCTTGAATAATGTTTTAAGCATTATGAACATTTCTAATCATGTTTAAATTAAATATTTTCGTTTTATAATATTCTCTCATCAAAACTCTTTTTTTTTTCTTTCTTTCTTTCTTTTTTTTTTTTAAATAAAATTAGTAACAGTTTTTCTTTTATTTTTCGAGATGTATAGCCTTTTCATTTCTTTCTGCAACAGTAATGATCGCCAAAAAATTAGCAATGGTAACCTTTTCGGCCAAAATAACAGAACTTTCTATCATAATTCGATAGCTATTATACGTAGAACGTTGTGTTACATACTAAAACCTTCCCTGAAAAATTATCTCTCGAACAGTGCAAGTTCCATCAAATTCCATTCAGCAGATCTCGAGTTATAAAGGAACGGAACGAAATTTTCGTTTGTGTTTAGCCTCGTATATATAGTAGATGACGTGAAAGGTATTCCTGCGAACGAAATGCCTGTCCTTTACCGTGTTTTTTTATTTTTAGAAATAAATGAATCACATTTAATTCATTTCAAAATTTTTGTTTACGTTTGGAAAGAAATTTTAAATGGCGATAACTCTTAATGAACATTTTAGAAGGTACATCTTCCCTCAAAAACTAATTTATTTTTAAAGATCTTTCTAAAAACGTAAATTATATATTTAAAATATTTTTAAAGCATAAACACTACGTCTGATTACTTTATTTTACAATATTTATAAGAACACGCATTTTATCAGACAATTAAATACACTAAACAAACATGAGTGAAAAATTGACCTGGGCCTGGACTCGAACCTGGGACCTTATGCGTACCATGCCGACGCTCTGCGACTGAGCTACCCAGATCCATATCCGTAACCGGCAATTTCTCATACTTATTCATGTTAAAAACAATCATCTTCCACAGTTTGCAGTCATATTTAATTATTTGATAAAATATGTGTTCTTATAATTGTGAAGTTTTATTTAAAAAAATATATATCTTCAGAAGAAAATAGCTGACTTGCAGATGAAATTTGATGTGGTTATATTATAACCTGCAACTGATTTGTGCTATTTTAATACAGATGGTACATGGTCGTTGGCGGGTTTTATCTCTGTTTTGGCATAATTTTTTAATCGCCAAGTTAATTAACAGTTTTTTGCTAATTAAGGATAGAAAATATTTTTTTTTTACACTGAATTTTATAAAAGCACATAGATTACGCAATTACTTGTCCAAAAATGCAATCCTTTTTTTATTCTGCCCAATATTAAGGCCTGTAGCTTGTTTGAAAAAAAAAGTTTGACGAAGAAAATAGTGATCATTTTAAGTAACTCGACGTTTTTTATAAAAAGCTATATCTCTGTTTATAAATCACTTATGAAGAGGAGTTTGGTCTTAAATTGAAGAAATTCTTCCTTAGATTCTTCTAGTTTTCGTTTTTTTTTTCTGCGACGCTTGGTTTGTTTGATATCTGATATTTTAATCTGGCATGTTTTGTCGATTTAACATTGCGAAGTTGCTTTCTGTATATAAGCATTAGCGGTCTTTATTCCAGTTCTTGGCGTTGTTTGTGTGGCGTTTTTTTTTTTTAAGCTTGGCTTGGCAGAGCGACCGCCCTGCTTGATGTATTCTAAAATATTTCACAGTTCATCTTTGATGCACGATATTTCACTCTTGTTTTATTTTTATTTTTTTTCTGGTACTCTGATAAATTCTAAAAAATGCCTATATGAGGTCCAAATGTGCCAAAATCTTCCTGAGTTTCTCTCTCTCAAACAGTAACAGAACAACAATAAAATAATGTATAAACTGGTTTTGGAATAGGGATTCTTAATTTGTGTATCTAAACAAATCTTTAATAAATAAAATCCGAGCCACAGATTTTTTATAACAAAATATTTTTATGACTTTTATCTTCCTTGCTATTCTTGAATGGCCTTCAGAAAAGGAAAGAAATGTTCATGAAAAATATTTATCACCCTTTTTAGCTGAAAATGAAATCTTTCTTTATTTTATAAATCTCGGTTCTCGCCTGTCTCTAAATAAACTTGTTTGACTGGAGGTAAGAAACAACTATCATAGAAAAATGTGGAGAAGTTTAACTCTGTGTTATCTTTCATATTCCGAAAGATCTCAACACTTTCATTGTGCTTACTAATTATGCAAGTTCTTCTCCGTTGGCGCAATTCGTTTTTTATTTATTTCTTTCTTTTATTACTTTTGTGAGTTATCTTTTATTTTTCGAAAAACAGCAAAATAGCTTAATTTTTTTTCCTTTTACCGTCAAAATTAATACTTAAAAAAAAAAAAGAAGAAGAAGAAGAAGAAGTAGAAAAAGAAGAAATTCAAATAAACTTTGATTTAAAAGAAACAAAAATAGCTAACGGTCGGCGCAAAGTCAAGTTTGAAAGCTTGTTCAATACTGAATCCAACGATCCCATTGTGGAGTTGCTACGTAGTAGGGGAGCCAAGTAAAGGCGGCAAGAAAGAAAAAAACCCGAGTTAGTACTTTTACTATACGCGCCTCATATGACGGAGGGCTACACTGTAAAAAAACATCAGGAAACATGCACAAATTCTTTCGTACAACTTTACAGAATAATTTCATTTATTTAAAAAAACAGCACAATTTCCGTAATTGAGATTTTAAGATTAAAAATCCGTAAATATGCAGGAAGTTTTCCGTAAATTTTAGGGAATATTTATTTCCGTATTGCTTTCGAAACAGTAAAAGTTCCGTAAATGATGTTTAGGAACAATCGCTGTGTTTGGAACGCGAAGTCATTGATTGTTGTATATACTTGTTTTACAGTGGAAATATTTCTAATGAAAGCTGATATATTGACTTTATACTGGAATTATTTCGAAATAACCCACGATTAAGTAAAACGTTTCTTTTCATTAGAAACCTCATAACCCAATATATTTTCGATATTTAAAAAAGCATTTATAAAAACAAAGTTTCTTTTGCTGCCCGTAATTTTCGAAACGTTTACGGGTAGTTTTTACAGTAGCATCAGTTTTCTTAAACCACAAGATCGGTTTTCGCGGATGCTATGAATTCTCAATTACACATTTTCAGCTGCGTAAATAAGCTTATAGATGCAAGAGTAACAAAATAATATTAATTTTAATATTAATACTAATAATGTTAATTTAGCATGTTTTGTCGGCAAAACATGTTTGTTGAACATGAAAATACTTACTTGAGAATTGATAACATCCTGAAACCCTATATTACGGTTTGAGAAAACTGATTACTATACTATGAAATGTAATCTTACCAACTGAGCGAAAAAGTCCGAGCCAAGATTCGAACCCGGGATCCCTTGGCTGAAGCTGCCAATGCTCTACCAACTGAGCAATCCCGGACGAATATGGCTGAACTAATTCATCCAGTTAACTTTAATGATCTTAGCATCTGGTCTGATATCTGAATCAGCACAACAGAATAAATCACAGGTAATGGGACCTCCAGTAAACGCTGGAAACGTGATTACACTAGATTAATTTTGACACAATTATTCAAATTGGTAAAGAAATTATATGAGATGTAATCTTCCCAACTGTTCCCGGATTCGAATCCTGGCCCGGACTTTTTCGCCCAGTTGGGAAGATTACATCTTATATAATGTCGTTACCAATTTGGATAATTGTGACAAAATTAATCTAGTGATTACTATACTGTCGGATATGGGACTGGTTTAACTCGAGCCCGTCTCTTAAACCCGTCCGCGCCCGGGTTCGAATCATGGCCCGGACTTTTTCGCCCAGTTGGGAAGATTACATCTCATATGATTTGGATAAATGTATCAAAATTAATCTAGTGATTACTATACTCTCGGATATGGGACGGGTTTAACTCGAGCCCGTCTCTTAAACCCGTCCGCGCCCGGGTTCAAACCATGACCCGGACTTTTTCGCCCAGTTGGGAAGATTACATCTCATATGATTTCGTTACCAATTTGGATAAATGTGCCAAAATTAATCTAGTGATTACTATACTGTCAGATATGGGACGGGTTTAACTCGAGCCCGTCTCTTAAACCCGTCCGAGCCCGTAAATCTTTTTTATTAGATTTATTTGCAGCAGAATTATATATTAAGAGGTGATACCCCCACACCTCCTTGTACAACCAAGGTTGTACGTATACTTACGTTTACTAAAACATAGTTTTTGTTTGTTTGGTTTTTGGCTGAAGTATCGACAAAATGTAGCCTAATTTCTTTTTTATATATAAAATCTGCTTAAGTTGGAATAATATCATATAGATTAATAAATAATAATAATTAAACTTGGGTACTAACATTATTTTCTTTCAGTACGTCATCCACTTCCTTTATTAATTTCTCTTGAATGTCTGGGTTCAGGGCTAAGCAGTAGGATACAAAGGACAAAGTAGTGGCGGTCGTTTCATAACCAGCTAAGAAGAAGATCACGCACTGGGCTATGAGTTCTTCTTTTGACAGAGCTGGAAAAATAAAATCAACGGAATATTATTAAAATTTATTCTGGGGAATTACATATTCAGCAAAGAGATGACGACTATAATGTGCATTAGGCAATAATTCTTTATCACTAGAATAAAATTTCCCATATGAAGATAATTTAAATTTAAAAAAAAATGTACTATTTTATAATGATAAAATTAGTTAAGCTCAAAATTAGTTAAGCAAAGTAGTTAGTAATTTGCTGTTAAAGTTAGTAATTTGCTGTAAAAGTGCAGGCTCTATTTATTTAGTATTTTCTTCATACCAAAAAATTAGCATTAAAGAGGACAAACTTCTCCCTACGAAGCGTAAACTTGAATCTAAAATGTAGTTATTATTGTTATGTTCGGTGATTACGTTTACTAAAACATAGTTTTTGTTTGTTTGGTTTTTGGCTGAAGTATCGACAAAATGTAGCCTAATTAGTCGGTGTCAAAAGAGAAAAAAATAATAATAAGATACATTCCATACGTTTTAACCACCAAATTGTTGTACAGGAAAACGATTATTCAATTGGGAATTATGTCTAATTTCAATTTATATATTTTTTAAAATAATAAGCTTAAGGGGATGTCTCCATATTGAAATTGTAACAAACTTTGAAACTTTCAATAATGACACCCAATTTTTACAGGATTTTAAAGTAAATTTTACTTTTGGGTTCCAAATTGGAAGTCATTCGATGAAGTAGTTTAGAAATTATACAGATGTAAAATTGAGACTTATTATTTTTAAATGAGTTGAGTTACGAGTTTTGACTTTTTAAATTCTGCTTATATGAGTTTCCCTATATAGTTGACTACTAAATTATAAATAAAAAAAAAATAAAAAAATAAGAGCCTTATCTTTCCCGCATCAACACTTAAAAATTATTTCACACAAATGCTCATATTTCATAAAATATTTATGTTATAATATTATTTCGATTGTACTTTGTCCAATTTCCTAAAATTTCTTTGTCATATTTCCTAAAATTTGACTGAAAGCCCCGCATGCTATAAACAAAAAACATGCTTAGAGATTTTTTAAAGAAACCTTTATAGCTCCCTGAATATTCTTACACAAAGCTATTCTAACACATTGTTATTATTACACAAATGAACAATGGTTTTGTACACTACCCACATAATTACGTGTTAGAACTACATATCATTTCTTAAATTTTATTTTACAGGGTGATTGCAAATATTATTTTTTTATTACTTGTTGCTGGTTCCCCTAATTACCTTCGTGATTAAACATTCACTGAAAAAAAAAGAAGTCAAACATGTTTTTTATATTCCTGGCGTTCCAGAAGAATTTGTCGAGTATTTCTCAAGATATTGGACAAAGCGTGTAAAAATCAATGTGTCCCGTGACTTTTGGCCACATAGTGTACCAAAATTTCTAATTTTGTAAAATAATAATCTGGCAATCCTGTCCTGCATACTTTTTCAGCTGTTCAACAGCTTATTTGATGCTGCTGTTATTATTATTATTATTATTATTATTATTATTACTATTATTACTTCTATTATTATTATTTCTACCATAAATTATACTATTTTTGAAATTATACAAATGTGTAAAAAATCAAACTGGGTCACATTCTTCAGCATATCTTTGGGGCTTAATATGGTTGCATCAACACCTTTGAGTTGTATTCTAGACATTCTTACAAAGTGCAAAATAACCATAAAATCTTGATGAATATTATCTCAATTTATTTTCCTATATTTCGTTGGATCTATCCTTAGAAACTGCTTATAGTCATGTATTTTGAGCTATTGCCATAATCATGGTAATAAGTTCTACATTTATTGCAAAAAAAAACTTTTCTGCAATTTCAAAAACATTATTAAAATCATTCTGGGACTTACTTTTTTTTGTGTAAAGTGTCTGTTTGAATATTTGCTCGTTTTCGTCTTTACCGTAGTTATCGGTTATGTCATCTTTCTCATTCACATCTAGTTTCCCTTCTCGAGACATCTCTTCCGCAGTATCCAGGAGTAGTTGCAGAAAATCATTCCTCGTCTGAAACAATAAAATTTTTAATTTCACTCTGGGATGCTAAAAACATTTACTGAGATTTTACCTAAAAGACATTCGATTGTTCTGAATATTCAAAGTGCTCTTATTTATTTTCTGAGCCTGATGAAAATGTTCAGAGAATATTCGGAAATAACATTCCTGTGCTTCTTCCATAAGTACATGAAAGATGACTATTTTTTTTTCAAAGTAAATTTACTACATTATTTATAAACTTGAATGAAATATTCTGTATTAGTTTTGGACACCTAAACAAAAGATTATGAAACATTTCACAGAAGAAATGATCGGAAATAAATAAAATTATAAAAATTGAATTTATGTGCATCTGTCTTGTCAGTGTTTTGCATTTTCGCTAAACCGAAATATATGTTACTTGTTAGTAATTGTTAGTTCTTCCATGCTTTTCAACCACATTAAACAAAAATTGTAGAATTTAAATGATGAAATCGAATTTAATATTAATTCATAAATCTAAGTGATTAATATTATTAAGAAATTGCAAAGTTGAACATCGTGGTCAAAGAAGATATTTTGAATTTATAGCACTGTAAAAGGTGCCATTAAAATTAAATTGTTGCTGAGTAAAGCTTCTAAGTAATTTGCATGACTTAATACGTAATTGAAGGTGGAAATTTGCATCGTGATAAAAAAAAAAAAAAAAAAAAAAAAGATATTTTGATTTATTGCATTATAAAAGGTGGACAGAATTAAATTATTGCTATGGGCAAAATAATATTATACTTGTTTTGTTTTATTTTTTCCTGTTACACTGCAAATCTATATGCACTTTTCAGAACACTTTTTAAAACACTTATTTTGTCACCTTTTTAGTACACTTTTTGGAACAGTTTTTAGAATAGTTCTGAGAACACTTATTTTTATTTTGTTCATTACACTTTCTAACGCACTTTTTGAAAGCAATCATTTCATAAGTGTGACGAAATGTGTTCCCAATCTGTTCTCAAACGTGTCCCTAAGTTTAGGTTTAAGAAATATCCTGAGCAGAACACTTTCGGAACACTTTCTTTATAGCGGAGCATATTCGGAACACATTTTAGTACACATTAAAGTACCTGGAACACTTTTTTTAAAATCAAAGTGTTCCAAATGCGTTCTCAATGTGTGCTGGGAATTTGCAGTGTAAGGGTGCTATAATGAAAATTGGGCCTAAAACGAAAATTATGTTTCTAAGTGTTATAAAAGGTGCGCAAAACTAAAAAATCGCAAGGCAAAACTTCTACATAATTTTTTATAATTTAATTCGTATTTGGGTGTGCCAACTTGATATGTGGTCAAAAAAGATATTTCTGGTTTATAGCAGTATAAAAAGTAGGCAAAATTAAATAATTGCAGGGAAAAAGGGGGCCAAACTTGAACAAAATAATACATATTTTTTAATTTCCTATTGGGGGGTGATGTCACAAAAATTATGTCAAAACTTGAAAATTTGGTTTCTTATCGTTATAAAATGTGGGCAAAACTAAATAATTTCAGGGGAAAAATAGGCCAAATTTGGACAAAATAATACATATTTTTTAATTTCCTATTGGGGGGGGGGGGGGGGTGCTGTCACAAAAATTCTGTCAAAAAAGAAAATTTGGTTTCTTATCGTTATAAAAGGCGGGCAAAACTAAATAATTGCAGGGGAAAAAAGGGGCTAAACTTGGACAAAATAATACATATTTTTTAATTTCCTAATGGGAAGGGGGGGGGGGTGCTGTCACAAAAATTCTGTCAAAAAAGAAAATTTGGTTTCTTACCATTATAAAAAGTGGGCAAAACTAAATAATTGCTCGGCAAAAATGGGCAAAACTTTTACATGATTTATATACTTTAATTTCTTTTGCGGATGCAAACTTTACACAGGTTCAGAAAAGGCAAAAGTTGAAATATTAATTATATCGCAGAATTAAAAGACATACGATTACATATTATTTCAATATCATTGCTATATTGTACTTAATATCTTAATATTGATGTTCTTAAAAATTTCTGCATGTATTTCGATTGGTTGAGTTGTGAAAAATATGCATTTCAAATTTAGGCTTTTTTTGGTCTCGCGTATAAGTCGAAACCTCTTAAACCCACCACATATTTCGTACCCTTTGTACCTTGTTTTGTTTTCTTGACTTATACATGAAAATGTACAGTAAATAGAAGCAGTTGAAATTTTAAGGGTAAACCAATAATATGAATTTGTTTTAATTTTAAGTGGTGAGAAATTTTTAATATAGTGTGCTGTAATATGGCTACCGAACAGCTGAGGTTATTCCACACCTATTTTGACTGGACCAAAGGAGGTTGTCAATGAGGCTTTGAAGAATTCTCCTCCATTATATAAGAAGTGAAATCTCCAAATCTGAGAAATGCACGGATGTATTGGACTAGCTGCAATGCCTTGTCCCAAATGTGTTGGATCGGACATAAATCAGGAGTGCATGCAGCATCTCTATGTGCCCTTATATGCTTGCAACTTCAACTGTATGAGGTCTATGTCTGGCGTTATCGTACATTTGGTAAGTGTAAAACTACTGACATATTACCATGAGACCAGTTTATATCATCTGCATATATTTCGGTCGTCAAATTGCCATTCCTTATATTATAATTTGAAAATTCATTCGTCCATCAATACTGATTCCAGTCCATATCATCAATCCACCTTGCCTATATTATGATCTCACGTTATTTCGAGTATCTCTTTTTTTCCAGTCCAGTACACGTTGGTTGTTATATTCCAGATGGAATCAAGACTCGTCAGTAAAAATTACTTGATTCAAATCATTTTGCACCCAATCTCGTTGTTCAACATCTCATCTTCTTTGGACTGCCTTTTGTGCAGAAATCGAAGGAATCACACCATTGGTCTACGTGCATTGAGGCAACTTTGAAAAAACCTACTTCGAACAGTTTGGCTTTTCACACTCCACTCTGTTGCTAAAAGAAACACTCTCTTTGCACCTTAGTAGCACTCTGTGTTCTACTTCAGAATCAACTGTTAGCATTATATACTGGTCGTCTGTTGCTGTGGTAGCAGGTGAGTGACCATGCCCGGGCCGATCTTTAACACACCTGTTGTTAAGAATTCAGTCCTTCTCAAGAAAATTACGCTTTTCGCAACTCCATCAGATTTCATTAGGCTCCTCTGTATTACAATGGTTTCTAGCCTATCAATTATACGCCCGACTATGTTATATCACGTTGTTGTAAAATTTTCAAATAATTTTTTCTTAAAAACTTTGATCAGTTACATTTTTGAACGAAGCAGTGAAAACAAAAAAAAAATTCTGATAAATGCACTATTGATATCATCTCTCGTCACGAAAGCTGATTTGCATGTGAAGTGGCAATGTGTGCTATTGCTATTTCAATTTATTTTAGTTATCATTAAATTTATTAACTAATTTCTTCAAATTTATGTGCCCAGTAAGTAGGGAAATTATTTCATCTCATCAAATATTTTATTCCACTTACTATATGTTAGTATTTTCTTTATGAAGAGCTTAGCACTTGCTATTATTCAACGTTCTATCTCAGTAATATTCACTGATAAACTGCAAAATTTCTACATCTAATAAAAGTCTTTTCTCTGCCTCTGACGACTCATAGTGATATAAATTTTTCCGCATTTGATTGTAGCTGTTAAACAATTTTTTTCGGAATATGCGCTTTCCGGACGTACTAAAAAATTCATTTAGTTCGTAAATAATTAGATTTTTAACATTACAATGTTAGTTACAGTGTTGTTATATTTATTGTATTGACTGACGACTCTCCATCTATGAAGAGCCAAAAGCCAATATTTCTACTGTTTCTGGTCAAGTTTAAAATTTGCTGTATATTATCAAAGCATTTATTTTTTTGTCTTGAATTGATGTTGTCGGTTTTCGGCTATTGTTTGAAGTAGTTAGTTTTTAACTACTTCTTCTGTTTTAAAACACATCTGTTTTACGTTAAAACTTGTGATAATATATCAAGGTATACAATTTTTGCATAGGAAATCGTTATCAAAATATATTTATTTAAAAATACAAATACGGGGCACATGCCAATATTCCGCTTTTTCCCAAGCAAAATAAAGTTATTTTGAACCAGAACTGTTACTTAACAAATGCATTGAAATAAATTGTTAAAAATTATCACATTTAATCAGGCATTACAAGACTAAAAACACACAATTATGTAAAACAACAAAATATTAAAGCGAACATTTCAGGCTACGATCGAGACCTTCATCAGTGCAATGGCGTATGATAACCAGACTATTACCAAACATGTTTACAGTCAAAAGTTTTACCAGTTAAATTCATAAAACAATATAGAGTTTTCGTTAAAGTAAGACTGTATACTCATATAAAATTGTACAAGACTCATTAATCGGTGAATTCTGCAAACGCGTGAAACAACCTTCAAGAAAAATTCTTCTCTTAACGTTATTACAGATGGATCTAATTACTACGATACATTTTTCTATCTGGAGTATGGTCTAAAGAGTTTGTACAATTCCATCTGAATATACAATCTTACTTTAACGTAAATCCCGTATTGTTTCATGAATTTAACTAGTAAAACTTTTGTCAGTAAACATGTTTGACAATAGTCTGGTTATCGTATGTTATTGCACTGATGAGAGGCTTGATCATATCCTGAAACGTTTGCCTTAATATTTTGTTGTTTTATATAATTGGGTGTTTTTAGCCTTGTAATGTCTGATTAAATGTGATAATTTTTAACAATTTAATTTTATATATCAGACATAAAAAATGTTTAGTTAATGTTTAACAATGAAATAAGTACTACAGAGAAATAAGATAAATTTTACAAAATAAATTTTCTAGTCCAAAGCAAGTTTATTTGACTTGAAAATATTGGAAGGTTATCAGCTATGAAAGTATCTATTTCACTCAAAGCCGAATCTGGATTTTTGCTCATAATTGTTACAATACTGAAGATAATTTAACGATGTTTTTGGTAAATGATTTTCGATTTTAATGATAAATCTTGAACTGAATAACTATGCTTTCTTTGAAATGTCATACATCAAGGGTAGCGCTGGAATTGCACTATAATTCGGTCCGTAAAATGTACATTAATAATTCACTTTATGCACTGTCCTTTCAAATTTTGAAGCGTTTAGTTCAGTGCTATTTGCAAATGCATAGTGGCCATTTCATAGCTGCCAGCCTGCAAACACGCTTCAAACACAAAAATGTATATCTATTAAAATACGTCTTATTCTTATGCGATATAAATTTGATCTTATTTATTAAGTAAAATTTCCAATTCTGAATATGTTTATTTGACTTTAAAAGGGCAGTCAGTAAACTGGCCGGTATGTATGCTGTATATTTTAATAAGTAATTGAATTGCGGCGCTGTTTTTTTTGTTGTATATATATATATATATACATTTTTTTTTTGTCTCGGCACATATGATCACTGCCTTGTGGTTCTGAATGGCATCTCAGATACATCTTGTATATAGATTATACATAGGATAATGTAATCAATTTGGACCGCCCATCGGGTAGACCGTGCCTTCCTGTTGGGTAAATTCTGATACTCTTGCATGTGCTGTCTTAATATTGGTAAGATGTAAAACGATTTAGAAAATAGCTTCGACAGACTGCACAAAATATAAATATGAAGTACGATTAGAGAAATAAATACCTGTCCAGTTTTTTTTCGTTCCTCGATAATTTGCAACGTTACTTCAGAAAAGAACAGGAAGCTGTTTGTGTTTGAGACTCTCAATCGTAACGTCTTCAATAATCCAGGATAAAGAACTAAGAAAAACAAGAACGAAAAATCATGCTTCAAGGTGCGTAAAAACATACATAAAAACATTTAAAAGCACATTAAAGTCCTTTTAAAATCAAAACATTTTCAACCGAACTTACTCAGGCATCATCAGTGAAAAACTAATAGTTTAGTTGAGTTGGTGTCTCTTCGCGTCTTCTAGCTTGCCCGGAACAAACCATTTTACTTCAAGGGTGTGGAATATAAGGTGAGATGGGAAAGGTTATTCAACATTTCAAAAACAAGTACAGGTTAATCAATCATGTATTAATTCATTCCAGACTGCGTGTATATCATGATAATACATCGTTACAGACTATATCTTTTTTAAATATTATTTCCAGAGACTCTCTTTCTCTTATGATAGTTTCCTGGTGATTACTTGTGCGGAATATAATTTTGGTCCAAAATTATTTTACTGTGTTTTTTAAAATCAGTCAAAAAGAAAATTTAGTCAATTAAATTTCATTTAAAAAATGTATTGATAACAATCGAATTGAAAATATGTATAATTAATATCTCCTCCCCTCTTCCCCCACATAAATAATAAAATTTTACAATCTCAACCACCATCTCAAATTGACCAGATCTCCCTAAAATACCCTTCAAAATTTCCAATTTTCTCAGCAACAAATAAATCAAACCACATTCTAGCCATTTGAGTAACGCAGATGTGCTACCCTTTTAGAATATGCCAATGGCACTAATTTGTTTCTGTTGATTCACGGATAATTCGGTAATCACTAAGCTAGTGCACATGTGTTTGCCACATTTTTATGGTAGTTCTAAAATAACTTGCTCAACGACACGAAGCTTTCTGACACATTTTCGGGCTCATTTTTAAACACAAAAGCATAAAATTGGCAGGCCTGACTATTGAAGCGATTTGGAATATAAATGAGTTTCCATTTTTTTCCAAACAAAAACGAATTAAATAATATGTCATAAAGTAGTCAGTTTGGATTTGAGAACAGCCAAGAACATTTGTTACATATGGAGGAGTGAGCATTTATAACGCTTGTTTGAAATGCAGAATTTTTCACAAACTTTGAGGTGGTTCTCAAATTATCTGCTCAACAAACGCGAAACTTTCTTTTAAACATAAATTGGCAGGCCTTTATTGACTATTAAAGCGATTTGAAATCGAATACGTTTTCCATGTTTTGATAAACAAGTTACTTATTGATTTATAAGCGATTTTTGTCATCTGGCGACAGGTTTTTCTTCTTTCCCGGCCTGTCGCGTCCAGAAATCGGTTCAAAACGCCGAATTCGATAGTATTTTCTGAAAGACTTTTGCCTTTACCAAAAAAAATGGAAAACGCTATTCGATTGCATAGTTTCTGAATAAGAACAAGTGCCAATTTCATGTGTTTCCGAAGAAAAATGAATTCTGAAATGTGTCAGAAAGTAAGTCCTCTGGATTTGAAAACAGCTTTAAACAAAATATACGTCTGACAAAAAATTGATTACTGACACATTTATTTATGAAGCTATATGAAGATATACAATAGTTGTCTTTTAGTTTACAGCATAAATATTTAATATTTTCGAAAAAAAAAACATTAAAACTAATTCAGTAAGAATTATGTAAAATAATAGAAAAAATGTATTATAGAAAATTTAAATGCGAATGTATTTATTCGCTGGATATATCTATCTATTCATTTTTAATGACACTTGCCACTGTATGTTTGTTTTTTCCCGAGAAAGGGTGAATAAATGATAGTTCTAGTATTTTTCTTTAGCAAATAAGCGCTTTTTCATTTTGCTATTGTAGGCAATTTAAAAAATTATCGGGTATTAAACTTCAGAGGTGAGACGTGAAAAAAAGCTTTATCGATCCCAAATCAATAATGTTTTTTAAAAATCTTTATAATGCCTAGTAAGACAAATAATCAGCATCTATTTACATCATTCAAAAGGCTATTTTTAAAACTTTCTTCTCTGTTTTCAAAATGAAATTTGCAGCTTCCTACAAGTTGCATATAACTTGTAGGAAGTACTTAGTCAAAGGCTAAGTTTCACACATTAGGTGGTCTTTCTTATCGATCCATGAAGATTTTCCCCGTTGAACACCCGCTGAGTTCCCCGAAAGATAGGGTGGCAACTTAGATGGGGCGGGCATTTTACTAGTTTCGACTGTTTTAAAAAAGACAGTACTATTTTTTTAGAACTGTAGCATCGATTTAATTTTTTTTAAAGCAAAATAAAAAGCATTTTTGGAAAGCTAAATAATCAGGCTACGATTGTCTCATTACCAAATTTTAAAATGTCAAACAGATTTTTCGCGATAAGACACTAAACATGAATCTTTAATAATCCTAAAATAACGCACTTATATCACATTAAAATTAAAAAAATTAAATAAAATTTGAAAGGAGCGTGCATAATTTAAATGTACAGGTTTTGAAAGTTACAAAAATTACTAAATTCGAGCAAAATGCGAAAAGATGACATTTCTAAATTTCTCCCATTGAAATAACATTAGCTGCTCTATCTGGGAGAATCAGTGAAGTAGCCCCTTAAGTAAAGAAAATTCCTCTAATAAATTATATTTATCAAATTACATTCTAAATATCCATTAAACATAGAAAAACTCTAGTAATAAATTAACCTCATTAATTAAAATTAGTAAGCAGTATTATGACAGCGCTAATAAATTACCATCTTTCCTATAAAAATATCAACACGCAGCCAAATCATTACAATACTTGAATTTAAAAGTGCTTACTCAGATGTCTCAATGGCTTAATCGTTAAGGCGTTGGTTGGACTTGTAACTATTAGGTCCCCAGTTCGATCCCGGCGTGGGAAGAAAGGTAATCTTAGATTATCCTCCCGTAATCGAAAATAAAGATGCTTCCAGAGATGGCAGCACTGGCGCTTATTCACTGCAATTTTTTCGTAGCTGTTTTCCCGGGTTAAAAAATATGGCGATATTTCAGACATTTCAAGTGTCTTAAAATAAGACATGTACAAATGTCTTAAAAATTAAGACACTTTAAAGTGTTTCTTTTTTGAACTATCCGTTTCAGACACTTTTACGTCTGAATTTAAGAGTTTGCAGTTTGCAGTGTGAATATTACGTGTTATGCGTGGTTAATAACGAAGTATTGCATTTTATTTTTTTACTGCGGTTAAAAGAAGTACAAATTCAAGTTTTCATTTTGTATACCGTGTGTTAACGTTGCTTCTATATCAGAAAACTTTTTCAAGCCCAGATATTTTTCTCCGAAAACAATTTTGCAGCTTCGGAAAGGAATCCGGGGGGGGGGGGGGTTAAAAAGTTCCGGGAGAATGTACGCTTCTAGATCATAAACTTAAAATTCCACGTCTTCTGGGGGGCAATTTCAAGGCCATGGGGGGAGGTAGTCCCTCATCTGGTGACAAAAATTATATTGTAATGAGGATCTCTCTTTACGATAAATTGATGAAACATTTGTACTAACAACAATCAAGAAAATATTTTCTCTTTTTCAACTCTCGAAAGTATGTGAAAAAAGCTCAGAAAAATCTGCTATCAATTATCAATTATTACAATAATAATAATAAAAAAACTAACGACGACAAAAGTATGCGTACACTAAAATTTATTAATAATTGGTTGATTTAAAAATGAAGTCGGCGTATCTTACATTTATTTAATGTTATTTTTATTGTCTTTAACTTATTTTATTTGCACACAATATAATAAAATTCCAATCTCTTTTATTTCTGAATAAGTTTGCCTTTTACTTTAAGATGTAGAAACTACATACATTTGTGATCGTCTTTCATCGACACGGTGTATTGGCAACAACAAACAATCTTTTGATGATTTGGTATTTGTTTTCGACCATAGTGGATTTTTCACAACCTCAAACAGAATTTAACGATACATCATTTGTCAAAACATTCTAGTCGTTTGAATTTAAAAATGCAACTAATGAACACAAATATTTACAAACTTGTTAGATACAAAATCAAATCCTCTTTTAGACTTTGCTGTGGTTCATAAAAAATGACTGACAATGTTGAAGTATGGCATTTAAAATAATTCATGCTTACCAGCAAGGGCAAATTTCCAGTTAAAGTCTCTGGAAAACAGACTTCTTGCATTTTTCACAAACTGATTATTGGGATTATTGTGAGAATCGATTTTCGTTGAGAAAGCAGAACTTGCGATAACATCCATCGTAAATGCACCGTAAATTCTAGAAGGAAATAAGAAATACGTGAAGATATTTTTAAATATCAAACTTGAATTTAAAAAAAATATAAGAATAATGCAGAAGAAGAAATACGGGGTAAAATGGCAACAATTAATAAAGTTTGAGATGATAATTAATCATAGATATCTCAAATCCATTCTAATGATTTTCTCGATTGTTTTAACCCGCGGACTCCACACTATAGTGCGATTTGGGATTCCGTAACTTTAAATGCGTTTAACTTTGTTGTCAATATAGTGATAATGAAATATAACACATGATTCCAAATCAAAATTTAAGGAAAAATCGAGATGTGGTATTTATTTTGATCAACATTTTCATTTTGATATATATATATAAACATGTTTTCAAAAAACACCAACTATTTGAAATTTTGGTCGGTGCGAGTTCGCTCTAGTATGGACTTCACGGGTTAACTTTACAAAATAATCACAAATATGCTGTAGCCATTAAAAAACTTTCTTCTATATCATTGTAATATATTAGTTTATAATAGTATCAACAAGTATGAATATAAAGCATAGTGCATTTCTCAAAATTTAACACGGAGTTACATAATTAGCAAAATTTAAAAAAAAAAAACGCCAGCGAAACATTTTAATGATGTTACCAGGCCCGTACAGAGGGGGTAGAGCCGGTACAAATTACCGGAGGGCGGCTCTTCTGGGGAACCCGGCCTCGAGCCTTGTTTTTAAATAAAATACGAGAAAAGGTAGACTCGTAATTTTTTACATAAAAATTTTAAATTAAAATAACTAACCAATAATTAAAACTCCAAAATCTGAATTTGCTAGAACGACCTTACGGGTCGGTCAGGAAGGGAGGAGGGAGGGGCAGGTACTCCTGCGTATGTATCAAATACTTGACAAATGGGCGTTTTAAATGTGAAAAACAGCCCATCTTTTTTAAGCAGCAACAAAACGCACGTAGCAAAGACTCAAGCGCCTGGCAATCGTTGATGAATTCAATTAAAATTTATTAATATTTCCAATATTTTCAATTTCTATTTAAAATGTTTAGATGGAAAAATGTTGCAAATGCACCAAACTGCAATACTCTAAAAGAAAAATATTATAAAATTGTAAGCAAGCATTATATTAATTTTCTAAAAAGTACTATTTATTTTCTATTGCAGTAAAGCCCGTTTATAACGGAATCCTGCTATAAATGTAAAAAAAAAAAATCGTAGTCCAGCCAAAAAAAAACATGCAATTACATCTTCTAAGACGGAACCAATCTGTATAAAAAGGATATTTTCGCTGGCCGTTTGCGTTTTTGTCTAAGGTTTTATTGTATTGTACTTATGGTGAGGGGCCTTGCATTGAAATTAAAACTGGAGCCCGCAGTCTCTCTGTACGGCCCTGGATGTTACAATACTTCCAACCTAATGAAATTGATAAGACTTACTGAGATGGACCAAAACAGTCTTTTTTAGGTGTGTATAATAAGTAGAATTTGGAATGTGTTTACAGTTACGCACAAAAGAATTACATTATATTATGATATATAGAGAAAAAAATTTTGCGATGCATTTTATTGATGTTATGACTCTACAAACGTAATTAAATTAAAAATTATCACTAAGATGTACTACAACACGTTTTCTATAGCTTAAGAAGTGCATAGTATTTATCTTCATTTACAGGGACGCACAAAATAACTCGGTTATACGGACGGACTATGATTGATTTTATTGTATATGAAAAAATGAAATTTCTTACTAATATTCTGTTAGTGTTGGAAATTGTTTCAGAATCTTATACCTGATGCATGGTTTTTCGTTCTTGTTCAATTATGTAAATCACACAAAATATCTTAATTAAAAATATCACTGCAGAACAACATTCTCTCCAAAATATTTTAATAATTTTGTATCTACGGTAAAATTCTGCAATTTTTGTTAAATTATCTTTTTTAAATAATTTTAAAACAAGAGGTTTAAAGATTCAAGCGAGCATTCCGAAATATATTAGTAAAAAGAGTATGGCGTAAGGGAGCAAATTTGTTTGTTTTTTTAGTAAAATCATAGCTTTTGTTCAATGCACATTTTATGTTTCAAATGCGTAAATTTCGTTACAAATAAAAATAGAGCCTAAGCAACTAACTAATGGTAAATGAATAAGTATGCAGCAATGACATTTTAAAATGATTCATTCAGAGTATGGGTTACGTACTTTTTTGCGTCAATATTCTCTCCTTTCTTGACCGCTTCTCTAAAATTCTCGATCAAAGTTAAAGAACATTCTTTAAAAATACCAATCATCTGAAATTTAAAAAAAAAAAAGTCATAAAATGTACTGACAATAATTATGATTGTATTCGCTTTCATATTTGTTAAGAAATGAAAAAAGTTGCATATAAAAATTACTTTCGTTAATTACGTGTTAAAATACTACATTGTAATTTGATTTGAACTGAAATTTTATCATGTCAGACATAATATATTCCTTTTAAATGCTAAAAGGTGCAAATTAACAACATTATTAATACACAGTAAGATAACTTTTATTAGGTTGTTTGACATGTTACGGCTCACTCCGAGCCATTTTCAAAAACAAATAAGAATATTCCGTAATTGCACGGTCTTTGAAGTTATTATTTAAAATGTTATCATTTCATTTTCATGTACTTTTTAAAAATTACACACGTTATCTTTTATTTTTACTTTGTTGTTTATTTTCATATCTGTAACCATGGAGCCTACAGATTTTCCATAAGACGGGCCTTTATAGTATGTACTAAAAATAAATTGAATAATGAATTAGATGATATTCGCAAAATTGTTTGTAATAATGGTTTTAAGGTACACCATATTAATAAATTAATCATGGATATCGCCAATAATAAGAAACTAGAAAACAAATTTGATTCGCAAAAATACAAACTTCATATTCTTCAATATTATCCAAGCTTTTTTGAAAAATTAAAATACAGCCTTAAATGTTTCAATATCTGCTTAATAGCCAAACCCACTCAGAAATTAAAGACTATCATTTGCAGTAAAATTGACCCAATTAATTTTGAGAATTATTCAGTATATAGAATACCTTTTATTAAAGAAGACGGATCTAAGAATTACTATATTGGCATGACCAGCAGGAAATTTAGTTACAGAAAAAAGGAGCATATAGCTAATATTAAGTATAATAGAAAAGCCACAGTCCTGGTAAGATTATATCAAGAAGAAACCATCCAAATAAATTTCAATGAAAGTAAAACAAGTTTTCCCTCCAGTCTATACTATCCATCAATAATAAGAGAAACCATAGAGATACTAACACGCAAAAATACAATATGTAACTATGCAGCATCTTTTAACTTGCCGAAATTGTGGCTCGAGTTACTCCATGGTTACAGATATGAAAATAAACAACTAAGTAAAAATAAAAATTAACGTGCGTAATTTTTAAAAAGTACATGAAAATTAACTGATAACATTTTAAATAATAACTTCAAAGACCGTGCAATTATGGAATATTCTACTTTGTTTTTGAAAATGGCTCGGAGTGAGCCGAAACATGTCAAACAACCTAATAAAAGTTCATTTTACTGTGTATTTATTATGTTGTTAATTTATACCTTTTAGCATTTAAAAGAAATATATACAAGGTGTTATAATTTATTATACTGTTATATTAAGCATAATTCAAATGCAGTAAAATCTGCTAAGACTGAATTGCAAAAAATTGGAAAAAGTTCCAGTTTTTGTCTTAGAAGGTACAAAGTCCGTTATAATGGTATTGTATTCTTTTCACCTTAAAACTTTTCGTTATACACAAAGAGATTTCGTTTTCCCAGTTTTACTATAATGTGAAAACTGTGGAGGTTTTCGTTGGATAATTAACTTAACATTGAGTGAAATAAATGATTCGTTCGTAAACACTGTCTAACACAGTTAGAAAGTGTTTATGGATTCGGTTTGTCTGTCTGGCCGTGCTCTAACTGGCATAAATATACTCGGATTGGTATGTAATTGATATACCAGCTGGTGGACGACCGAGCTGCTCTGGGTTAAAATTAGCTTTGTGTTCAACTAAGGCTTCTGTTCAATATAACATTAAATTCAGTGGAGACTGCTATGAACTACCAGAATCGTACTTTCTGTTGTGTTGTGAATTATTGATTGAATCTTAGGCTCCTATTAGGAATTTCTTAAAAATTCCTTCAGTCCTAAAAACCAATTTTTTCACCAAAAGTCGTCAAAATTTCGACAAATATCGCCAAAATAGGCGACATTATGTCATTTGGTGCCAAGCATGTGTTTTGGCATTGGTAATCTTGAAAGTTAATTTTCCCGCCGAATTTCGCCAATGTCGCCAACTTTGCGACTTTCTTTACTGTCAACTGTTCAACAACTTAATAGCTGTTTCAATCTTCATTCACATTTGGAATACAGTGACCCGTAGTGACCCCAAAATGACACACTAATCAAATTTTCTCGAATATGTGACTTAGCCCAATAGTCTCGTAATCCAATACGGTAGGATACAAAATTTAGTCAAAATCGTTAGCGTAATTTTTTAGCTAAAATTAACTTGACCCGTAGTGACCCAAAAATAACCCACTAATTGAAATTTTCTGAACAGGTGACTTAGCCAAATGGTCTTCTCGTAATCCAAAATGGTAAGATACAAAATTTCGTTAAAATCGCTTCAGCCTTTATTTATATAAAATTAGCTTGACCTTGACCCATAGTGACCCAAAATGACGCATTAATCGAATTTTCGCGATCATATTATTTAATCCAATGGTCTTCTCGTGCTCGAAAATGTTAGGATAAAAAATTTCGTGAAAATCGTTTCATCCGTTTTTAACATAAAAATAGTTTGACAATGACCCATAGTAACCCTAAATGACCCACTAATCGAAGTTTCTCGAACATGTAACCTAGCCCAGTGGTCTTCTCGTGCTCGAAAACGGTACGATAAGAAAAATAATCAAAATCGTTTCAGCCACTTTTTACATAAAATTAACTTGACACTGACCCGCAGTGACCCAAAATTAACCGACAAATCAAATTTTCTCGAACATATGACCCAGCCCAAAGGTCTTCTCGTGCCTGAAAGCAATAGGATACAAAATTTAGTCAAAATCGTTAGAGCCGTATTTTAGATAAAATTAGCTTGACCCGCGGTGACCCAAAAATGACCCACTAATCAAATTTTCACGAACATGTGAACTAACCCTATGATCTTCTTGTGCCCGAAAACGGTAGGATACAAAATTTAGTCAAAATCGTTTGAGCCGTTTTAAGATAAAATTTGCATAGATATATATGATATTATTAAGGTTTACCATGGCATGTTCCGAATTGAAAATGAAGTGTGTAGCATTCACAGTTCATTTATAGGGACATTCAAAAGAATTCCGATACATTACGGTCTGGGGGGGAAATTGTTTGCAGTGTATTTCATTGATTTTACACTGTTTCAAACATATTGAAATTGATATACATGAATGAGGTGCACTACAAGATTTTTACTACACAATAGAGTGTACCTAGCATTTATCGTTCAGTTACATGGACACACAAAAGAATTTGATTACAGTACTGTCTATGAGCAATAATTGCTGTAAATCAGTTTTCAGTTGTGGTATACATTTTTTATTTTAATTAATTTTCTTTGTCACTTGATATGTATAAATTCTGTGGACCATATTCAGCATATACAGGACTGCACAAAAGTATTCTCGTACATATATCCGCTTATTGACGGAAATTGCTGAAGGGGAATTTTCAGTTGTGTTATGCGTTTCCTAACTGAACTAAATTTTTGCATACTATGTAGTACATACATAAATCTATAGATCATATACAAGGCCGCACAAAAGAATTCGGATATTTTTCTGACTATAGATGGCAATTGTTGAAATTGGGTTTATCAAATGTGTTATGCGTTTTTAATACATCATCTTTCCCCTTATTAAACGGTGAAGTTTTGTTAATTATAACAACAATTGAAAAAAGCAACGTTTTGTCTATTTATTAATGTTTTTGCATTTTATGGTTATTACCAGGGCTTGACAAATGCGGTCACCAGGTCCACAAATGCGGCCACTGGCGACCAAGTTTTTGAATATGCTAAATTTTTTGTTCAAAATTGACCTAAGAAACTAACACAAACGGCATTTTTCTCTCTTCTTGTAATTCTTGTAAGATGTATCAATATAGATGTTGCAAAATTACAAAATATTAAGAAATCTAGAATTTATAATCAAACAAAAAATATTTTTATCTTTTTCTTATTAATTTGGAAAAAATAAGTTCATCGAATGAAAATTTTAAAATAGTAAATCTGAATTATTTGACTGACTTCGACAGGTAAATAGGCAAAATATTCTTTTCCTAATTCACTACTTCATTGATGCCCCCATGATTAAATATCGATTTTGTAACACTTCAGACATTTTAAAAGCATTCGGCAATCCACATATCCCGAACATGCCGAGTTAATCCTACCTCTATAGTATTTTTTTATAGATAATTTTTATACATTTTATTAGAAAACATAGTTTATATTATCTTTCTAAATTATGTACACTGAAAAAAATAACTTGATTTTACAGTATAAAACTGGCACCCCAGCTATGCGCGGTAGCGTATTACTGCTTGCGCGGCAGCGTATTACTGCTTATTTTACTATTTAATACTGTTAATTTTACGGTATAATACTGGCAGCTGGGGTGCCAGTTTTATACTGTAAAATCAACAGTTATTTTTTGCAGTGTACTATTCTAAACTATGAAATTAATAATTCTACGCTATGCTTCTTATTACTTCTCTTTTCTTATTTTTTTCTCAATGAATTCATATAAAAATACTTTTTTTTTTACTAAACTTTATGTACACAGGACTACTATAATTAAAATTCACCTATTCAGAAGTCTCTAACGATAGAACTAGACCTTCAAACGAAACAAAATTGCACTCTTATCTATAGTTAAACTGAAAGTTACAAGTTAAAGATTGAAAAAAGCAGCGGTTTGTGATATCACTAACAGCAGCTAAAAGTTAAAATGGAATCTAAGATTTTAATGATGACAAAGTTAAAAGTGGGCTACATATTAATATAGAGATGTAAATAAAACAACGTTAAAAATACCAGAACTTAAACCTGTTTTCCTATTGGTCATTAAACCCTTTGGTTGAATCCACATCTTTTCCTAGTATATATGAGCAAATTTCCAGCATTCTTAGCACTGAGGTCGGTAGGCTAAATGCTACCGAAACTAGTATGATATAGAGAATTTAAGTCCTGGTGTTTTTAACGTTGTTTTATTTATATCGCTATCATTTTGCCCCAGGTATCATCTCAATAATTATATATATTAATATAGTTGTGCATTGTTCGAAGATGTTTCTAAATAAGTGTCAGCTTGTATTTGTATATATATGCTGAGAAAAACATCCGAGATTATTAAATGTTAGACAAGCAGCACACGAATATGCAGATAAGACAAAAATTATAAAGAATCTGTAATTTGACCCGTAAAGAAATTGTTGATATTTCAACTTAAATTGGAAATATATACATTATAATTTTAGTTTTATTTAATTAGTTCATGTTATTAGAAGGTGGGCCCAGACACTTACCCCGTTTTCCCTGTGGGATATCTCTGTTTACATTAGTGAGACAGTTTTTCAATTTTTACTCCATATTTATCAGTTTTGTAATCGTCTTTTCTAAGTTGAATAACAATAAATTTTAAATTCAAAATAAGACTAGCTTCTCTAATGCTTGGTGTATTGATTTTAAGAATAATTATATAATTTTTCTCCATATATATTAATGTTTTGCGGGGGGGGGGGGGTCTGGGTTTTCTGTGTACACTTACCCTTTTTATTTTTCCTGTCGTAAAAGTCGGAGTCACTATTGTCCTCACTCTTTTCCAGTCTTCTCCATTTAGAACAGGAAGCATGCTTGATGCTATCTTATCATTTGAAGGAACTCTCTAGATTTACAGAAGAAGAAAAAAAAATAAATAAAAATATTAATATAAAATAAATCATTTATTAAAATTGAAGTTAAATTATTGAGATAAAAATATTATTCATATGATATTTTAGTTCTGTAAGATACTTCTCAGTTTATGGCGAAAAGTACTTATTTTTAAAACCTATCTTTTAAAAAGCGTTCAAAAAATTTGATGTAAATGCTTTTTTACCATTACTATTTTATATTTTATGAAAATATTAATATTCTGAAAAGAAAGGCATGAATTAAAGTTTCATAACAGCTGTATTTGAAAAAGAAAAAAGTTGGAGAAACATTATACATTACTAAAGTTTTTGCTAGATTAGAATTTAAAAAATTTGAATAAGGTATTTTTATTTAAAAGGGAAAAATCAGAAACATTCCCCTAGTTGTTACGACAAAAGTAAACATTAATAAGTGACTTAAAAATTCGGTTAATTAATACTTTCAGCCCCTTTTTGTTTTAAATTTTGGCGAAATATTTCAGATATATTCTTAATTTTATAGTTCTTTCTAACTTTATATAATATTTAGTTTTTGATTAAATTTCTGATTTTTTTAATTAATTATTTTAATTATTTTAATATTTTTTTTTATTAATTTTCTATTGTTTTTAATTTATTCAAAATTAAGTTGTACTGCAGAAAGTCCCTTATATTCATTTGCTGTGCACCTGCAAGTCCACGCACCTGATGGAAGGTTAAAATATACATTATTATAATTATTAAATTAAATAATATATACCGGGTGTTCTAAAATGAACTGACTGATTTTAAAAATCAATAACTTCCAAACGGTGCCAGATATTTAAAAAATTCTTGCAGGAGAGTAATGCAAGATGTCGGGATTTTTTTTTTACTGCGATTCCTGATTTTAGTTCGAATTACCAGAAATAGATGGCGCTGCGATCAATAGGAGTGCAATCCAGGCCAAAACTAAAATCACCCAGCATTGATGCGAAGGAAGGAGGTTCAATACATGGAGTGGGTCTCATTCGCTAATACAAACTTGTTTTTAGGGCACGATTCTGAATAAGATTTTATGGGTGAATGAGACACACTCCATTGTATTGAACATCCTTCCTTCACATCAATGCTGGGTGATTTCAGCTTTTGTCTCGATTGGATGTTTATTGCTCGCAGCGCCATCTATTGCTGATAGTTCGAACTAAAATCAGGAATCGTAGTAAAAAAAACTCCTGACATCACACATTACTCTTTGGCGAGAATTTTTTAAATATCTGTCACCGTTTGGAAGTTGCTGAATTTTAAAATCCGTCAGTCCATTTTAGAACACCCAGTATATATTAATGAGTTATTGAAGCATTAGATGTTACTCTGCGGTCTGCGCAATAAAATTACTCACCCTTCTTCCAGTAAAAGCCGGAAAATCTTTAACCAAAATATCTCGGAGAATTTTCGGTTCTCCCACCGATAAAAGTGCTCTGTTGCCTTCGTAATGCCTGTGAACATACGAATAGACAATAAATATTCGCAACATAATTATACAATCTCAAGTATTAGCAAATCAAGAACAATCCAAGAAAAAACTTTGAAAATTAAAAACTGTAAATGAATGAACAAAATATATGTATTCCTCAAATATTTAGGTTGTAGTTCTTAAAAATTGTTGATTTTACAGTATAATACTGGCACTCCAGCTACCAGTATTATACCGTAAAATTAACAGTAATAAACAGTAAAATAACCTAACAAAAATACGCTAGTAAAATAAACAGTGTAATACGCTACCGCGCATGCATGGTAGCGTATTACACTCTTTATTTTACTACCTGTAATTCTGTATTTTACTACCTGTACTGTCTTTACTACCGCGTATGCGCGGTAGCGTATTACACTGTTTATTTTAGTAGCGTATTTTAGTAGCGTATTTTTGTAGCGTATTTTGCTGTTTATTACTGTTAATTTTACGGTATAGTACTGGCAGCTGGAGTGCCAGTATTATACTGTAAAATCAACAAATTTTTTGCAGTGTGTAGTTCTTAAAATTTTCGAGTTATATGCAATAAATTTAAATGTTTGGGGGTACCTATCAATTAACAATGAATGGTAGCACGATTACCATTTAAAATATTTCATACAGCGCTAAGCCCCGAAAAAATAATTTTCTTTATTAGTTACTCTGCTGAATAAACTAATCTGAACTTCTAAATTCATTTGAATGACGAAACCTTTTTGATTGATAAATGGTTATAAAATTAGTAGATAGTCAATTAGTAATTCAAAAGTATATGTTTTTGTGTTAGAATATCTGAAGAAAGATTGTATGATCTAACTTGATAAATGTTACACGTAAATGGGGTACATAATCGCAACAACAAGATAGGGAACTAATCTACACGGTATAAAAAAAAAAAAAGACAAATGTTTCTTAATCTAGAAAAATGCAATATAACCAGAAATGAAATTATACAATAACCTCCTACGAGCTACCCATGATTCCGAAAAGCTTTCTTTATCTTTAGAAACCTCATAAACTGGTATATTTGCGAAATTTAAAGTAGCATTTATTAAAAACAAAGTTTCTTTTGCTGCTACTGGCTTTCGGAAGCGTTTCCGAGTCGTTTTTACAGTGTATTAATCAGTTTTCTGAAACTGGAATGTAGGTTTTTCGGATGTTATCCGTTCTCAATTAAACATTTTCAACTGCGTACTTGAATTTATACACGCAAGAGTAACGAAATAATATTCAATTTAATGTTAAGTTTAATAATGTTAATTTATCATGTTTGTCTGTAAAACATGTTTGTTGAACTTGAAAATGTTTACTTGAGATTAGATAGCATCCTGTTAACCTATACTACGGGTTGAAAAAATGATTAATACACTATAAAAACGACTCTGAAATATTCCCGAAAATCAGCGGCTAAAAAAAAAAAAAAAAAAATTGTTTTTATAAATGGTTTTTTTAATTTCGAGAATATGTTGGTTTGTGAGATTTCTAATGATCAAGAACACTTTTAGGAATCATGGGTAACTCGGAAGAAGCTATAAAGCTTGTTTCAAGAAAAATGGGATTACAGATTTTGATCAGGCATTTTGCCACCGTGACAGAACCGGACCGTTAAACTGATTGTCACGACATAACTATCGGATGGTACAAAAAAACAGTTCTGTGGACATATTTTAGACACTTTAAGGGTTAAAAAAAATGGTTTTTCAAAAGTTTTGTAGGAGAACCTGTCCTTTAAGAACGCTAACGTCGTAAGACTATGAAAAAGAGCCATGCTTACCCATAAATTCTTCCGTACTTGTTGTACCGTGTAAGCTCAAATTCATGTTGAGGCTGTAATATAATTAGTGATTGTTAATAAAGAACAAAACAAAAAATATAAAATACTAATTACTTGGCAACCCGATTGTTCAATTTTATTTGCATGTGTTTTGATTATTATTATTATTATTATTATTATTATTATTATTATTATTATTATTATATTCAGGGAAAATGGGTAATCGATTTTTTTTTTTTACATTTAGAACATATTTATAATACTAATTTCATTAAATTTCTTATTATAACTTAGGAATCATATTTATAATGTAGATTAACTGGGAGGTTGAGAAATATGATTATTATAATATAATAATATACATTTTGCAAATTACTGAATTTTAATACAATTATAGTAAAATGTTGCAGATTTCTAGTGTAAATGCACAACTTTAATGACGTGAATTATTAAAAGCATTTGGTCCTTTAAAGGTTTGGGGTCCAAAACACAGAATCCACCAGTGGAAAATGACGTATTAAACGTACATTTTCACTTATTATAAAACTGAAAAAAAAATTATTGTAAATATATAAAATGACTCCATTATTCGCATATGTTCCGTTCCACCATTTTGTGTTTAGGACCCTTGGGCTCTAACTTTAGAGCTCGTGGAATGAAAATGGCGTAATTTTGACGCACTTATATAAAATATTTCAATTTATAAATTAATACGCGTTTATTTATTTATTTTTATTTATTTATTTTTAATGATGTAATTTTTACATTCAAAAGCATTCCACTATAAGGACACTTGAAAACAGTCTTAAACGTAATATTACATCGAGGCGCCCACTAATTGGTCCGCAAACATCGCTCAAAGCGATGTCTTCGTTGAAAAAAATCCACTATAAAAATTGAGAGTCTAATAATATATATGTTTTTTTTTTCTTTTATTGTATCATACTTATAGATACTGAAATCACTAAATCGATGGGTCCAAAATAAAACATTACCATTTTTTTTTCACCAGTTCGGATAGCAAACAATAATCGCCCCTTTAAATTCTGCTGGTGCTTGCCGTCTTTTCAATTTACAAATATTTTTTCTTTTCGATTTTATAAAGAAAATGGCATTAATAATATATTTTTTTTAATCTCCATAATTTCCCTCTTTCTTCTTTTTTTCCCACAAATAATGGAATAACCTAGTTGTCATTATTTTAGAAATTTCATTAAAAATGAAAATAATTAATATCTTGGAAATGAATTTAAGTTTCGTAATTTCGAGAGCTGTTATAACATACCCGGATATTTCGAATTTTTACGAATATAACTGGTGTTCATATCAGCTCGAAATTCGTCATATTTTCGGAAGAGTAGATGTGAAATACAAACAGGCATAAAGTGACCAAGTTTTTTAAAACAGGTCTTTTCGAATGCTTTTAAAACTTTTTTTAAAAATCTTTTAAAACGTTATATACATATTTTTTGTCCCACAAATTTACAATCTTCTTAAAATGTAATAAATATTTTTAATCAAACACTGCCAGATCTGCATGAACTACAGTTCTCGAATTTGAGAACGTCCTCGAATTTTGAGGACGTTTCGTCACCTTAAACATGCAGTTAGATTTTAATATGAAATATATGAGAATAACATTGCTTTGTTTACCGATTGTACTTTAACGCATAAAAGTCTGCGCTTCTAGAAAAATTATTTGCTCATACAGTTTAACATGCAATGAACTTTATGCACACAGGACCCGAGTTCGAGGCTGAAATTCGTCTGCTGGTGATATTTACTTTTGAATATTAGCATAGCACTTTATGGAGTACGTGTTATTAATGTTTATTTCTTAAAAATACAGCAATAAAATTCATTGTTGTAGCAGTAGATACTTAATATATTGTAATATAAATCCAAAATGTTGTTCTGTATCCGAGAACATTCGTTATTTTTTTCAAAATTTACGTTAAACTTTATACAACGAAGGTGGATCGAGGCTAAAGCTCGTCTACTGGCGGTATTTACGCCTGCGTATACTGGCATTCTAGTGGTACAGTGGCTAAAATAACGGATCAAAACACCGCCATCTCTGGGGTGTGACGTCACGTGCATAGGTCCATTAAGTCCGATCGAGATGCCTCATGATCAAAAATGCACGTCCGGTTAACACACAGAGCAGGTTTCAGCATTCGAAATTGCGCAACCGTCTTATTTATAAGACACATTGCTTTGCTTAGCCACTGTGTTAATTTCTGCGATAGTGTTCGTTGCAGGACAAAAAATCGTCGATTCGAAGAGATTATATCCATCTGAGGAGTTTCAGAGAGGACATATAACTGTTTTCAGGGAATTTAAATGGTATTTTACCAACAAACTATCTGACGTGAGATTCAAAGTTATAACACCGTGAGACGATGTTGTCGCCAGCAGTACCAAAACCAAAAGGTCGTCCAAAATCGTGAGAAGGGCAGCAGTACACCTGTGAAAGAGATTGGATTTCAATTTCGCCGATCATTTCAATGTCAAACCTATATTTGCCAAAAATCCAGTGTTTTATATAAGGTTTGGGATTTGAACAATTTCTTCTTTTTTTTTTGTTTCCTTTCCACGGTATCCTTCTTTAATTTCATCACGATTTAATATTTTTTCAAAGTGGGCCGATTTTTTTGTTAAGGAATATATTACGAATTACAAAATCTATAAAACGAAATAAGAAAATATATATTTACCACTCTCATGTTTTCAATTATTGATCCAACAATGGGAAATGGTTTTACATAAGGAATGCCAACTTTCTTCCAATATGATTGTTTCCATGTTGAGTACCTAAGAAAAGTTGCATATGATGCTTATTACGCACTACTTAGAATTCATGGATTTCAATTTAAATAATTATTAACCCTTTGGCAGTTATTCGGGGTTCGGGGTTCGTAGTATTTTTTTTTTTGTACCAGTATTTCCTAATAGTAATCTTTACCATATTTAATCGCATAATTTGTTATACTTTTTTTTAATTAAATCACGCAAAGATTACTTATAATACGGTTATAGGTGTATTCAAAGATAAGGATCATGAGAACCCTGAGAACTGAGCTCGTTCAAAACCGCCAAAGGATTAAATGATTATCAAAAGAATATTATTAATCATATAATCATTATATATATAATTAATCATTCTTAACATGCACATTTTGTTTTTAATAATTATTAAGATTAAAGTTGTAATAATCATATATATATATTTCGAATAAAAGAGATCAACACTTTTTTATAAAGCAAGTGCTCAGAGACTTCAATGAAAATGTTGAATCTATATGGTATGTTAAAATATAACTCTTAAGAAATAATTCATTAATTTTGTTTCCAGAAATGTTCATCTTATATTGTCGGAGCAGTTAGAAAGTAATAAAACAGTCAAGATAAAACTAGAATTAGTGATTATTATGAAAAATTGGTTGCATATGGTTGACCTGGACATGGGTTTCCCCTTGTGGAATTATCACTCAGTGTTTATTATCCCATTTTTTTATTTCAACTTATTAATAACAAAATTATCTAAAAAAATTCAACAATTTACAGAATAATGTGAAATAAATAATATAATGTAAGTCCAGTCTCAAACCTGGTTTAAAAGTGTAAACGAAACATACACGATAGTTACAAGCCTGCGCAACCTCTTAAATCGCCAAAGCAAAAACAAACAAGAACGAAAAATAATGCATCACGGCATATATTATGAAACACTTCCCAAAACTATTGCAATATTTTTAAGACATTTCATTTTTGTTCATACAAGGAAATAAGATATTTAAATAGACATAAAAAAAAAAAAAAGTAGCAAAAGTTTATTTTTAGCAATTGCTGGTAATGTGTTCAAATTCTTCCGTGCAGCCCTGTATATAATCTACACACCTCCTAATTCACTAAAACTTGGTTAAAATGCATATCATAGCTGAAAACGTCCATCCAGCTATTATGGCTCATCTCTCCTGTAACCGAATTGTTTTGAGTATCTGTGTAAATAAACGATAAATTCTACGTACTCAATAATCCATAGAAAACATGTTTTAGTGCACCTCAGTATAGTGTATATCAATTTCACTAGTTTGAAATAGTGTAACATCATTAATATACTCTGCAGACGATCTTTCACCATATAGAGCGCAATGTAAGGGATTTCTTTTGTGAACGAACTATAATTGCTTCTTACTTTATACTCTATAGAAAGCATGTTGCCATCCACCTCAATGAGGCACATCAATTTAATTATATTTGAAGTAGTGTAACAGCATTAAAATGCAATGAAAACAAATTTTCCATTCATTGACCGTAATAAACGGAATACTTTTGAGTGTTCCTGTAAACGAACTATAATTTCTACTTATACTATACTTACTCTATAGAAAACATGTTGTCGCCCACCTCGGTGATGTATTTAAATTTCATTGTATTTGAAATAGTATAACATAATTTAAATGCATTGAAAGTGATTTTGACCGTAATGTAACGGAGAGTTTTGAGTATCCCTGTAAGCTAACTATAAATGGTACGTACTTCATTTTCAATATTGGGCATGCCATGGTAATCCTCAGTAACATATATCAATTACATGGCAATTCGAGTATGTTTACGCGAGTTATTAGAGTGTGGACAGGCAAACAAACAGACGGCCAGACAAAAAGAAATCATAAATACTTTTCATCTATGTTGGAATGTGTTAAAAAGAAATGCTTTATCAAGTTTGGATTAAAAGTGTGAGAGAAAAATTTAAAACTATCCCCTGTCGGATAATTTAGATATTGTGGGGTAAGTTGAGTATAATAGCATTTTATAAATCCTAACATTATTAATGTTTTAAAATTATTTAATTTATTCCATATGTTTATGATATATTTTTCATTGCTTTAGTGTTAAAATGTTTTGGATAGCTAATATTACTCTTTGTAAAAAATAAAATAAAAAATACCTGGCATTTCTTTACAAGTCTGTGAGCAGAGGCATCAACTTCAAAAGCCCACTGTTACAAAATCATCTGATCTACAGCTTTGTAATTCAGGTATGTTTACGTTACATTTGTTTACAATAATTTGACTTTTAAAACTTAAATGTTAAATGGTAGAGCTTAGTATATTGTAATTTTTAATTAATTATTGTTTAAATTGTTTACTAAAATTATAATTAATTAAATTATAATTAACTAAAATTGTAATTACAATTATTGTTTTAATTAATTTGTAATTAATAATTGTAATTTTTTAAAATGTGGGGTAGTTTGTTTATTTTGTATAATTACCGAAACAAACCCATAATCTAATCTAGTTGCTATTTTTTTTTTCAGACACGCCTCGTACGTATATGTAAAGAAAAGACTGATTACATATGATGGACATTATCTCAGAATAACTGTAGAAAATGTCAAAAAGGGCTTGTCATTCTTATCAGTGTATTCTGCAGCAATCAGTATATACTACTTTTCCTTAGAGATTTGGGCCTAATAAAGTTTCATTAATAAATCTCTAAAATTTCTTCTTTGTTTCTTAACATACCTAAATTTAACTATATAGATGGATAACTTAAGTATAGTTATAATAATAATAAATAGGCATATTCCTTATTTTATATATGAAACACATATTTCTTTGTGAATACATATTATACCCAAATTCCCCCACCCACGAGGTAATTTAAGTATAGCTCATTTTTTATATTTTGAGGTAATAAAAGGGGCTTGAAATATTACACAGTTTCATTCTAGTGGTAACTTAAATGCAACCGAAAAAAAAACAAGAACGAAAAATCATGCGTCAAGATTATGAAACACTTTCCAACACAGTCAGAAAACTGTAACGAAACTTCACCGTTAAATAAGGTGAAAGAAGATATGTAAGTAAACAGTATAGAAAACACATAACACATTGAAAAATACAGTTTTCGAAATTATCTTCCAGTGCCAAACAAGTAGTCGAATTATTTTGTGCAGCCCTGTATATGATCAATAGATGTGGATATATAGTATGATAAAAAATAGTTCAGTTAGAATATTCACATTTAGCAATTTTCGCCAGTCGAAGGAAATGCATTCGAAATCTTTTGTACAGCCCTGTATATTATCAGAAGACTTTTGTACACACCACCTATTAAGCTAAAAAGCAACTTAAAACTCACTCGCAGCAATTACCAAACGTAAACGACAATGTATCTTTTTTTTTTTCGTAGCCCTGTAAATGAATTTATTTATATTCCTCAAACTTCTATTTGTTTACTAAATATAGTTCAGCAAGAAAATGCGTAAACACAATTAAAAACTACTCTGAAACAATTCCCTCCCATAGTCTGTAGTACTTACGAATTTCCTTGTGTAGCCCTGTATATGGTCAACCGAGTTTATAAACACACACGTACTACACTGTAAAAAAAAATTCCTGAAAATAACGGAAATTGTACTGGCAATCGAGACGCCAGTACTATTTCCGTATTTTAACGGAAAAAAAAAATCCGTAAAGTCCAGGAAATTTTCCGTAATTTCTGAAATATCCGTTTTTAAATTTCCGTTTTATAACAGATATCTTCCGTATTTTTTAGAAATTTTTATGTCGTTAAAATAAATTTTATAGGACCAAAAAAAAAAAAAAAAAAATTATGCCTCAAGGAACATATACGTCTCTCCTTTGTTTTTCCGTTCATTTCTGAGCGAGTTTTTAATAAACAACCACCATTTCCCACGATAAGTGTCGAACCCACGACCTGCCGTTTACTAAACCAGCCCGTCAAACGCTATGGTTGGACAGGACACGTATTTAAATGTTGTAACTTATTTGAGATGTTTTTAATGATGCAAAAACTTGAAGTTCTTAGATGGGTATTTTCAGAGCTCTGTTGTTTTTAATATTTTCTTTTCAAAATTGTTCTGTATTCTGTTTATTATTTGATGCTTTAGTACAATTTTAGTACAAAGTTAGTATTTTGCAATAGTACATATACTTTAATAATTTATGTGTTGATTTATTTATCAATTTCAGTAAAATCAATAATTATCTTAAGCAGACGTATTTATTACATGCTATTAAAGTAAATGTTTTTTATATCTTAGTTTAAAAACTTATGTGAATAAACAAATTTATAATAAATTAAATTATTATATTTAAGCTTTGCTGCGAACTTTTGTGTATGGTTACATTAAAATGAATAATTTTTAAAATATCAAAACGAAAAAATAGATTTTTAGAGAAAATTTTGAAATTAATAACTTTAGGATAGGTAAGTTTAAATTTGGACTTAATAATTTAGTTTAATTTATAAAAATTATAAACTAATAAAATAAATTATAAACTTTTATAAAAATGAAGTTTATAATTTAATAAAGTAAACAAAAAGTTATTATTTTTTATAAATTTAAAGAGAAAATTAGGAACTTTGTAAAATTATAATTTATAAAATAATAAATTTTAGTTTAATTCACAAATTTATAAGACAAATCAGTTTAGTTTAATACCCACATACCGATAATTTGCAAAGATATTATTTTATGAAACCTTAAAAATATAAAAATAAAAAAATACGTTTTTAGAGAAAATTTTGAAATTAATGACCTTGGGATAGGTAAGTTTAAATTTAGACTTATTAATTTAGTCTAAATTAATTTAGTTTAATTTATAAAATCATAAACTAACGAAATAAATTATAAACTTTATAAAATCATAAACTTCATTTTTATGAAAGTAAAGAAAAAATGATTAATAACTTTTATAAATTTAACGAAAAAAATATAAACTTTGTAAAAAATTATAATTTATAAAAAATTAAATGTTAGTTTAATTCACAAATTTATAAGACAAATCAGTTTTGTTCAATACAATATACATATCGATAATTTGCAAAGATAATATTTTATGAAACCTTTAATAACCTAATATTGCCTCACGTTAATAAAATTAAAATAAAATTTTAAAACGTCTGTGAAAAAATTCACAGTTTAAAGCACCATAAAGAAAAAAAAAGCAGATTTAAAAAAAATATTTTTCTGTAATTTATGGAAATAAAATAAATTTCTAAAGATTTCACTAAAAAATAAAAATATCACTATTATTTTCACTTAAAATTACCGCCCAGACACAACCCTGGTTAGAATGAGTTCCAGGATTGGCCTGAGTATAATGACAAAAAATAGGCCCACGAGTAGGACTGGTTCAGATTTGGATCCTAGAAGAACTCTAGTAAATAAAACAATCTTAATTCGCATTTCAAACAAGGCGATTTCTGTACGCAAACCTCTGAACGTCATTTACGGAAATGGCACTAGAAATACGGACATTATACAGTTTTGTAAGAAATACGGAAAAATCCATTAAATTTACGGAAAACTTTCTGCATATTTACGGATTTGAAATCTCCTTTACGGAACTAATGCCATTTACGGAAATTGTACTGTTGTTTTGGAAAAATGAAACTTCTCCTTGTAAAATTTAACGGAAAATCTCTTGTATTTTCACGGATTTTTTTTTAGAGTGTATGAAAAAAAAAAAAAGTTAAAAATGCAAACCAAAGTCGAAAACGCACTTATCACACATAGACTGTAAATATCGCACATGTACTGTAACCAAAATCTTTTGTGTGTCCCTGTAAATAAGCGCAATGCACACAATAGAGCAATTTATAGTGCACCTCAGTAATGCATATAATTTTCATTAGGTTTGAAATAGTGAAATATCACTAAATTACACTGCAGACAATTTTTTCCCCATATAACGATGTGTAAAAGAATTCTTTTGTTTGACCCTGTAAATGAATAATAAATGCTTTGTACCCCATGTTCTACAAAAAGCATGTTTTAATGCGCTTCATAATTATATATCAATTTCATTATGTTTTAAATGACGTAGCGTCATCAAAATGCGCTTGGACCGATTATTCCCCATTGACTGTAATGTAACGGAATACTTTTGACTGTCCCTGTAAAAAAACTATAAGTGCTGCACACTTCTGTTGAAGTAGGGGACATGCTATATTAAACGACAATAACATACAAAAAATTTCAGGACAATCGAAGCATATTTACGGGAGTTAGAGCACGGACAGACGGCAGACGGACAGACGGCAGACGGCAGACGGCCATACGGCCAGACAAACCGAAGTCATAAACACTTTTCAACTAGGTTGGAAAGGGTTAAAAAGAAGAAGAAGAAATCCTATCATTTGTAGTATATGTAAATTTTCTAAGTGGCGATCAAGCGATTTTCATACCTAAATTACCTCGACAGGGGATTTTAAGTATACTAGGAGATCAAACCAGGGATGTGAAAACCATTTCTTATTGAAAATTTCTATTGAATTATTTTAATAGATCTGTAACATTTAATATATATATATTTTTTTAGATTTCTCATAAACAACACCAAAAAGCACTTTTATATGAAAAATATCAATTATGTTCTCAAATAAAGTTTTAAAATTTATTAAAAGCGGTACTTTCGTATTTGTCGCACGCCAGGAGATAATGGCCGCAGAAATCGTCAAAGATCGGCACTTACAGCATTCTTTTTTATTATGACAATTGCAGTGATTTAAGCGCGTAATTTGATTAGATGCCTGTTAAATTTGGATTTTATTTATATTATTTTATTTATTTATTGATGAAGTTTTAGTTTCATTGTGGAATTTTAGCCGGAAACAAATGCTGAACTATTTATATTATTTTAAGTGCAAATGGGTTAATATTCGATAATCGGGCTGCAAGCGATAGTGATAGATTTTTTTTTTTAAATCTTTCTTGAAAATTATTTTAAAAACTGTAAAAAAATAAGTAAATTACAAGAGGGAAAAATTCTGCTATAAGGCCGAATATAGATTGCCACACACGGCTTTTATTTAAAAAATAAATAAACTAGCTGTAACTCAGAATAAAAACGCAATGGCAACAAACAATTTTAAAATATCTAAATAACAAATAAAAATTCCCCTGTTAATTTGTTGAATTGTTCAATAACCATTTAGACCATTAGAAAAATATTTTTCTACCACTGAGCAATTTTTTTTAATGAAATTTAATTCATGTTGCTATGGCAGCAGACGATAAAATGATATCTTTGGAATAAGGGAATAAATAGAAGAAAAAATTTTGTTGATGTTTGTGATAAAATGTTTTTCTTTATTTTTTAAAAATGTATATACATAATTCACTTTTATATTTTAACAGAATAATACGATTACTATAATTCGTTACTCATGCTATGGCCAGTATACACGATACACGTCGAGCCACAATGCCTTTATCATTATCTTTTTACGCGTAAAAGTTTCGCTACGGTACTCCATTGTGAAGTTTTGTAATTTTTGAAATCTAATATTTGAAAAACGACATAATCATTAGATTTGAAATTTATATCAAGAAAAATACAATTTTTTACCATTCTAACGCAGTTTGTAAAACAATTTTGTGACAAATACTTTTCGAGTTATTAATTTTTTAAGTAACTTCAAATGTTTCATTTTCCGAGATTAATCTGTGGCAACGATGGATTGCTGTGACTTTTCATAAACATGAAAAATGATAGAGATTGAAAGAATAAGCCACCCTGTGTGTGGCTAAAAATGAAGTTTTAAAAAAATGCATTTGAAAAAAAAAATTATCCTGTTTGATGGTGTAAAAATTGAAATTGGGTGATGTTTAGAAGTTAAATAATTGTAGTAAAAGCATAATTGATGGGTTGGGTTTGCCACCGTCAAAATGACGTCAGCGTTATTGATGGACATGTTTTGGCTTCATAATATAGATTCAATTGTCAGAGAAAGAGGGGAGGTTATTAAAATGGTCCGGACACGAAATTTTAGGGGAAAAAATCCCGTTGTAATTTGTTTGGCCTGCAAAATGCTCTAGAGTTTAGAATAAAATGTCACAAACCGCATACTAATACGTTGAATCAAAATATTTAACTATTTTTATGTTGTGCTGTCTGTGGTTTCCGTGCCTTCTTCCAAAGCTAGTCATGCGACGCACTTGGCAAGCTAATTATAAATCAATGGCTGCAATAAATCTCTTGTTTGTGTTTCAATACTTTTAAATGATTTTTGTTTTCGGCATAGGATATCTGCGATCGATGTCCAACCGGATATCTTTGCACTTCTCGATTTTAGTTGAGGATATTTTCAACTTCGGAAATAAAAAATGGCCTCAAAACAAAATAATAATTTTAAAAAAAACTTCAACCAAAATCGAAAAAGCATACAAAGATACCAGGTTAGACATCAACCGCAAATATCCTATACGCAAAACAAAATCATTTAAAAATATTGAAATGTAAACGAGAATTTTGTCATATTTATTGGTCTAACGAGTGGCTTGCGAGTGACTAGCGTAGATTCTTAAATGCATTTATCTCAGAATTTATTTCTTCAAGATTTGTCATATTTAAATGGATATATCTGAATTTCTGTAAAAGATAAATTTATAACAAGTTCGTACAATGTTTTTCAGTTATATATTATTTAAATTCCATTAGTTTTTAGAAAAACATTTTAAAACTTTTTTTCGTAGTAAAAAATACTTAATAAATTAATAAATAATTTAAGAATAATTTTTAATAATTAATAAAGTTAATTACAATTAACAAATAATTGATTTAATTGATTAATTAATTAAATTATAAAATTATTATATACAGTTCTGTCGTGCAGCACGTAGAATATTGTATATTTACTTTTTCATATTTTCAAAATTAAAAAAAGACCTCTAAAACAAATTCATTATTTAACTAATACGAAGCTATTAAAGACATAAAACTCGTACTTTATTTTATATTTATTTGTATAGCAAATATGGTGTCTACAAATTTTCATTTTTCGTAATCAATATGTAGATTTTATTTATCATAACATGATTTCCACAATGTATATTTCTTATAGACACTATGAAAAAGTGCCATAGTTCAATATAAGTAATAACACTGTCAAAATAAGCAGTAATACACTGCCGCGCATGTGTGTAGTATCACATCCATACTTTTAACGATACTTTAAAATTAGTTACATGTAAAATCTAATATTGATTATAATTAATTGTTAATGTAACATAATATATACGTGTATATAAATTTTAAAAAATTCTGAGAATCTCTTACCACAATAGTAAAAAAGTTGTAGCAAATCCAAGAAATAATGTAACAAACAATGGTCCCAAAGAGATATCAGTTTTATATAATGTATCCAACATGGTGGAACTACACCAGACTATAAACATGCACAGTAATATCATATAACTGTAAATATTTTTGAATTTCCGAATAATTGTAACTGACAGTCTTTTATTATTTGCACAGATTTATAGTTTTCAATCCGTTCTTTATCCTAAAATAATATGCTTTGTAACGATTACGACTACACGTAATTGCACAGCATCAAAGAAATAGCTTGTCATCTATCTGGAAAATAAAACTTACGTAGGTGGACAGAATGAATTCGCAAATTTGTATTCCTTTATCAGATTTTTTTATTTCTTTATCAGATAACATAAATTTCCTATCCATGTTATTAACATGTGAGATTACGTATGCGTGTTAACGCTGTTTAAAAATTATAAACTTCAATAAAAAATATAAAACAAATAAAAAAAAAATTGCATCTTTAAGCAAGAACGAAAAATCATGCGTCGTGCATACACACTAGAAAAAAAAACCTTGATTTTACAGTATAATACTGACATCCCAGTTGCCAGTATTATACCGTAAAATTAACTGCAATGAACAGTAAGATAAGCATTAATACACTGCCGCGCATCAGTATTATACCGTAAAATTAACAGTAATAAACAGTAAAATAAGCAGTAATACGCTACCGCGCATGCGCGGCAGCGTCAGTTAGTCCACATGACATATATTATTATGGCCGGTTCACATATTCGAAAAAATGAGAAAAATAGACCAGTAAACTTTTACTTTATAAAAAACATGACCTTTTTTTTTTTCTTTTTGGAAAATAAAATTTATTTGGATTTATTAAAGAAAGGATAAAGTGTTTTCAAAGGAATATTATAATAAACCTTTTTTTTTTTTTCAGTGTATAGTTATAGCATATATTTTTTAATATGTCAATCCCATAAAGTCTACACTTTTAGCTACTTTTTAGGTTGTCGTTCATCTCACGAAACCCTATTACTCCCGTTTCGTTGTCTGTCCGCCACAGAGCCGGTTCTCAGAAACTATTTAACTTACAGGCATGAAATTTTGTGTACTTATAGCTGCTATGAAGCCCAAAATCATAAAATTTGAATAAATCGTATTATTTTAATACATATTAGAGATAAAAAACCAAAAATCTAACAGCCTTTTCCTATTAAATTTAAACATTTTTCGTTATAACAGATGCCACCAATTAAAAATCCACAATAAAATTCTTTCTACAATAATTAATTTTCTATTGAAAGATTTCCACGTGAAAAATGAAAATGAAATAAAAAGTTTCATCAATTGGGGGAAAAAAAAAAGATTAATATAACTTCATATTGGTAATAAAACGGAAATTTTGGAACGTTTCTCAATAATACAAAGAGTATGAGTATGTGTAAATACAAAAAGCAGCTTAATATGACGTCATTAGAGAATTAAAAAGAATATTAATCTGACTTCATAACGGATTTTTCAAATGTTTGAGAATAATACAAAGAGAGTGTCAATATGAGGAATAGAGAATTGTAAATATATAAGTTTGAGGAACGTATTGAATTATGATAAAAACTCGATTATGGAAATATTGACATATTTTAACATTTTGAAGGTCTCTATACAACATGTTTAATTTTGAAATTGATTTTTTTCTTAATATCGCATTTAGTCCACATGACAGATATTATTATGGCCGGTTCAGATATTCGAAAAAATGAGAAAAATAGACCGGTAAATTTTTACTTTATAAAAAACATGACCTTTTTTAATGAAATTTTTGGAAAATGAAATTTATTTTGGATTTATTAAAGAAAGGATAAAGTGTTTTCAAAGGAATATTAAACGAAACCCTTTGTGCGATCTTCGATCACACTGATCACACTTACCCGCATTTGTTATTAAATCCTTTCCTTGAGAATTGGTGAACATTTTTTTAGCGGTCGCCAATCTATGTTTTGCTGAATCACAAAATAGTGATCGATAGTAGTTCAAAAATATATTATCAGTTTTATTTGCTGTAAAAAACATAACGAGTAGAATATTTTATATCTTTAAAGATATTATTAGTAAAAAAAATAGGGGTAAGAAACTGAAATGACAATGTTTTATTAAACTTTGCGTTGACAGCGACCTGAGGTTAAAATTTTGTTTTTTTTACATACAAAAACAGTAAGTTATCGTTGTTAATTTCTATAATCAAATATATAAATGACGTATACAAGAAAGAACTCTAAAAATTTCATAAAACAAATCACAAAAATTCACAACTCGCTGTTCGAATTGCAATCAGCTGACGACCTTTTCTCGGGTTCTATGGGCCCGATTTCAATGGGAATCGGTTCATTCAACTTAACATGAACTAATTAAGACAGATTTGGTACCCCCTGGCGGTGGAAAGTGGAACTAAAAGATTTTGCACCACATCAGTAGCATGTCTGTAGACATGGTATCATATGCAGCAGGGAAACGTGTCAGAATATTTGTTTAGAACAGAAGGCATCCACTGGCGGCGGTGGAACTAAAAGATTTTTCTGCGTGTGTGCCAAAAATAGCTATTTTTATTGTAACCGCAAAAGAAAGTTTCCGATTTGATAGTCCAAGACAACGAAAAAGTTTCATTTTAACTCATCCTCGAGTATTAAGAAAAGTATTGGAGTATTTGAATCGGAACTCACAGTTTATTTTTCTGATTCCGAAAATGCGAATTTTGTGAAAATCAAACAGTAACTTTTTTAAATTTTTGACCAAAAACTGACCCGTTTTGAATCAAATGATCCAGACATTTGAGGAGGTGGTATTAAATTTACTTCCGCTTCGGGTCCATCTCTCTATTTAATTTCCGAAAGACAAACAGTTACCAGTGGAAGGGTTTCGTGCAGCGATTTTTAAGAGTAATTTCGCGTTTCGTATTATTTTTTGACGGGACCGAGCAACGTCGGGCGGATCTGCTAGTAAAAAATAGATAGCTAAATTACCCAAAAATTAATAGCTCGAAAAGTATTTGTCACAAAATTGTTAGACAAACTGCGTTAGAAAGGTAAAAATTAAAAGGTATTTTTCTTGATATAAATTTCAAATATAATGATTATGCTGTTTTTCAAATATTGAATTTCAAAAATTACCAAACTTCACAATGAAGTACAATAGCGAAACCTTCACGCGTAAAAAGATAATAGGGCTGTTCACTGACGGAGATCAGGCGGCGCGCGGGCGAAGGAGACTATAATTATGGAGTGAGTCTATACTTTTGAACAAAAATGAAATATAAAACTAAAATTAATTAATTTAATTTAATTAATGAATTAATATTTAAAAAAAAACTGTATTAACATTAAGTGTCATCCACTACAAGTTTAAAAAAATGTATTTGAACTTGAGTGGATGAATAAAAATTATTTTATTAACGATTGAAAATTTGAACAAGATATATAAATATACTAGCTGTTACCCGTGACTTCGTTCACGCAACATTAAAAGAAGAATAAATACATTAATTAAGCAAAATATTTCACTCCCGATAATTAAAAACGTTAATAATTAACTAACTATTTATCGCATTTCATAGGAGACAATACGGTATTTTTTGTTATAGGGACCTTGACATAACAGTCTTTAAAAAGTGAAATTTTGTGCCAAATAATCGCGAAAATGAAATTGCAACCAATGCAAAAAGGAGGGCCAAATAAAATCGTGGAAATAGACGAATTGGGTGAAAACAAATGTCAATTTTACCTGATAAACAATTTTACTTTTAACGCCTTTGTGAAACGTTTTAACAGCCATCCTTCAAAAAAACATTAATTGGAAATAGTACATGCTTTTTCTTTAAATTCAATTCTGCCTCCTTGGTTTCATGTATAGCTGAAACAAATCTTATTTTCTAAATGACAGTATTTGACAGGCAATTTTTGTTCTCCAGAATAAATTGTTTCATGAAGTTTGAATATGTGAAAATATGTTTTTATTTTTCGGATAATTTACTGAAATCTAGATTTTGTTTTCACCATCTATTCAAAGTGAAAATAAATTCTGTTTTTCAGTTTTAATGAGGAAATGGTGTAAAAAATATACTGATCTGTTTTATTTCTCCTTTTTTTATACACAAATATGGAGTAATTTACTTTCCGTTTTTAGAGAAACTTCGTTAAAATTTACAAAAAAGAAAAAAATTCTTATCTAAAAATTCGCATCTAATTTAATTTTTTAAATTCTGACAGTTTGTGTGACATCCTCGGATCAATGATAACAGGTATTAAGTAAATCGCGTTGCGTTCGATAGTCTAGCACTGTAAAAGAAAATTGTAAATTCACGGGCATTCTCCGTAAATTGCTGCCGTAATTTTACGGGAAATACCCCCCTTTTTAAGGTAAACGGTCAATTTCCGTAAATTTCATGTTTTTACGGGCAAAAAACGTTTATCTAATAACAAAGCTTGTTTATCTAGTGACAAAACCGGTTTTCTTATGGACATTGCCTGGAATCTCTGCTGCAGTAATTTTACTGCACACAATTTTTTACAGTGAGGAGTAGTTGCGAAGTACAAACACACGGTCAGATTTTAATATAATAGATTCGTGTTCATTTTCCTTTTCTTAAAATTATGATGCGATTTTTAGCAGAAAATTCTCATCTGTATATAACGGATATTCATGCTTAATAATCAGTATACATAAAAAAAACATTTAAATTTTTCGTTATAAATATGGCGTGAAACTCATCTACTTTCTATACTTACTGATAATTGTATCCAATATGTAAAGCATATTGGAAAATTCCCGTTTTATTTCAAATATGGCGTCTCTTTTTCCCTCGCGGAAATCCCTTTTTAATGACATAATTCTTGTTAATTTTCTTTTCCAGGCAATTAATTTCAATACTGGCATACGGGAAATTATGTTACTTTAACGAAATAATATTAAATCTTTAGGTTTTATCAACAAAAATGGAACTATTAACATTCGTCATTTTTTTTTAGGTAATCTAGTTATTTCTTTTAGTTTTAAGAATGAAAATAAATATTTCTCGCTATCCCCGACATCATTTTCGACATGGATAATTTTGCGGAGCATATTAATGACATTTGCTAACCATTTTCTTTTGAAACTTATTTTTACTTTTTAAAAATTTAAATAAAAAATACGGTATAGTTATATTAGCCCTGCGCAGACGGTAAAACGCCAAGTATTATTATTACCCTACAAAAGAAAAAAAAGAAAAAAAGTGAAGAAAAAACCCAAGATCATTTTATTTCACCAACCAAAGCATATCCGCTTTATTTTTTATGTATGGCGCCATATTCGCCTGTTTCCTATGGTTACTCATATTGAAACCTTGTATTATTATCAAAAACTAAAAAAAGTACGTTTTATTTCTAATAATATTATTTAATCTTCTTTTTAATTCTTCAATTTTTTAATTTCATTTTCATTTTTCACGTGAAAATTTTTCAATTGAAACTAAATTGTTCAGTAAAAATTATTATTCCGGGTTTTGAATTAGTTTTGGCAACGATAAAGTATTAGCAACGGTAAAGTAAATTTAACCATTTTAAAATATTATACGAAAAAAATGTCCATTTGCTCTCTATGAAAAAACGAAATTTTGAATTATTAAGAAAAATATTTGAATAAAATAAACAAAAACCAGCCTATGTTCATTTGAGGGTTATAATCAACTTATATGCAAAGATGCAGGATCATTAAACGCTCCATTTTGACTCTGGCTTCAGCCTAACATTTGCACACAATCAGATTTATATTATTAGGATTAGGATAGAGGGTGTGAGCTAACAGAAGGAATTGAAAAAAAAAAGATTCCCGTTCTTTAGCTATGCTGTACTTCGTTATTATATATTTTTCAAAACTCTATTTTACGCGTTTGTATTCGAATATACTTTTTAAATCATATAATTATTTTACTTTCTAACAGTTTCTAATCATTTAGTATGAGTAATCTGGATGCACCATTTTATTAATTCATAAAATATTTCAAGAGTGTGTTTACTATTATCACAGTGTTAACTAGCAGCAGTTCGTATATTGATTTTGTCAATTATCTTTTTTTTTTTCATTATTCTTAATTTTAAAGTTGATTTTATGGGAGCAAATTATTATTATTATTACTGTTTATTATCTTTATGATTAGAGAATGATGAGAGTAGTTTGATCTTGTAAGTGTTTTTTTTTCTTTTTCTCACATTTATTTTTTAATAGCACCTGGAGATGTTTTAGAATTATATGTTGACTTATAAAATTATTGTAGCATACAAAAGTTTTTTATAAAAATAGTTTCGATATGAACAATTTGAGTACAATAAGGCCTCGTTATTAATTATTTATATTTGATGGTTTAAATACCAGAAAGTGTTTACATCCGCGTAAGGGTGGAGGGATAATGACTACATTGAATAAACAAAAACTTTAAATGATACAGAAAATATTTTAACATATAAATATATATATATGATTTAAATTAGCAAGTATTTTCGAATACAAACTAACGGATAAACAAAGTCTTGTAAAAAATATTGAATAATAAACGAAATAAAAGCTAGAAAACAAGTAAAATCTTCCTTTTATGATTTACTGAAAAACATTTTATCTCTCTCTAGGCAAATGACTCCAATTTTTGTCTTAAAAAAAGAGATTTCTATCTTACATATGTACAGAATTGATCATACATAATAATGATACTAAAACAATGATATAAATAAACAAGAAGTAACACTTAGTCCCCTAAGTCTTTAAAATATGTATCAGTATCAAATAAGAAAAAAATAAAATAAATAAACAGTGACAGCGAGGAGGGGTGGGGGTGGAGGGTAAAAATTAAAAAACGTATATTAATAACAAGTGTAAATAACGTTGTTACCATGTGTAAAATGATGATATTATTGCTCTAAAGTTGTCTTTAAATGTTTTTTCGCTTAAGTTAGTATTAACTTCCATTTCTTGCAGCCAAGGTTGATATAATTGTTGGAGAATATACAAATGTGAGGATCCTGAAAAGTAACCGTTATTTAAAATATTCTAAAGAATAGAAGATTTTTTGAAAAAAGTAATTATAAAAATTTGCATGTTATTTTTCATACATTTTACACTCTATATTATAAATTATCCTATAATATATACAATTTTCAAAAATGATTTTTAATGTTAATTAAAGACACTTTTAACAATATAATTACAAAATGATAAGAAATTAGCGATTAAGCTCTGTGCTTGCTCATGTTGCTAAATACGTTTCTGAGTAGTTAATATTTCCAAAATGATATCCATATCAATTTTTGCTCTTTATATAAATTTGTTTTTAGATCTTTTTGTCAAACTTTGTTAGAATGTATCAAAAGTATGCAGGCGTAATTTTTTTATGTATCTCTTAAAAAAAAAAAAAAAAAAAAAAAAAAAAAAAAAAGGGCAAGGATCATATTTTGATTATTTAAGCCTTTTATGATATGAAACCGTGCATAATATAATAGTAACATTTCTGAAATTTCATTACCTAGAGGAGATTGTAAGACAATTTTTCTTTTTTAACTATTTTTTCCCCTCAATATAAGAAATTCAAAAGTGTTAATAAGCTAAAAACTGAAAGCACAATATTTACTTAGTGGTTTTAAATAACAAAATTAAAAAGTGAAAGAACTACTGGAAAAGCTTGGGGGGGAGGAGGCAATTGCCCTTTTTAACCCTACTCAAATGGTGCCTGTGATCGAACATCGAACTGTATTTTTCATATCGGACAACCCTTCTTTAGCTTTTATTGATAAACAGGGCTTAATATGCGCCGGAGCCCAGCTCCGGTACTTCTCTGTTTTTAGTAAAAATTTAAATATTGGCCAGAATTCAATCAGAAGCTCCTAAACACTGTGCTCCGGAGCCCAGTGCAATAACGCTTCCGAAAAACGAATCCTAAATTACCCTTTCCTTTCCCTCTCATATCCAATCTTTTGCCTTCTTTTGTATCAAAACATTTATAAGTGACGTAATGTTTCGCTCACGTAAGAGATGGAGATGAAACGGTCTCTACTTTTATATCAGTCTTCGTGTTTTTGCTGGTTCAAGCTCTATCTGTCGTAAATTCAAAATTTTATTTATTTCCATTTCAAATCATTTTAATGATATTTTGATAAGAATAAAGAGTAAACAGAGATAGTCTTTTTCTCTTCTGCGTAGCTGCGAACTGTTCATTATTTTTTGTGTTAACACTATTTCCGAATCATAATCCTGATCTTATTTAATCACAGAATTCTTCGATTTATTAACATTAAGATTAGGCAAAGGTTTCTATTGTAGTAATAACAAAAAGTGGAATAGTTTATAACTAAGTATACGCAGATAGATGTATTTTAAATTTTTATTTTGCTAAATAAAAAAACAATGCTTTAAATTAAAAAAATAATGTATGAAATATAAATATGCAGATTTGAGTGACGGCGGAGGGGGGTGCGCTAGGAGGGGGGTGTTAGTACTGCAGAATATTAAGGCTCCAGTACTTTTTTCCTTAGAAATTAAGCCCTGTTGATAAATGCATATTTTTCAAAAGCACAACATTTACTTAGTAGTTTTAAGAATTTAAATTAAAAACTGAAAGAACTACTGGAAGAGGCTGTGTGTATGTGTGTGTGGGGGGGGGGGGAGGAGATCTGAATACCAGGCATGAAGAATGCATTTAAACTGCAGGAATATCAACCAAAATAAATTAAAAGATCACCCTTGCTCTCCGATTCAGCAGAGCAATTTATGTAAAAATAAACCAAATTAAAAAATAAATTTAAAAAAAAATCAACTCAGATGAAACTTATAGAAATATCAACTAAAAGAAATTAAAACCTTAAAAACCAGGGCAACACTAGATACCAGGATTGCTCATTCATTCTCGTGACGTCACAAATAGTGGCTGGCCGCCACCAGCGATTGGTACAAAACGGCTTGCCCATCGTTTTGTGCCAATCGCTTTATGTCTTTGATCGCAGCCATCCACCATTTGTGACGTCATAATAATGAATGAGCAAGCCCGGTATCTAGTGTAGCCCTGTTAAAAACACTTTAATATGTCATTGGAATATTTTGTTGTTGTTGTTGTAGTGGGGCCTGAACGCCCAGATCATGGGATATAAGTCGCAGACTCTTTATCACTGGTTTGGATATTTCAAATGAGCTAGATTCAGATGTAAACAAACAACGGCCGCCATCTTGTGACATACAGCTCAGTTACTTCAATCGACCGGGCAGACATCAGGGCCGAGGGAAATGTCAGTTCCTGTCTATTTATAGTTCCATGATGTATACCCAGAGAGTATACCCTATATTTTTATATGAGAAACAGAAGTATCCGAAGTTTCTTTAAAAAATCTGGAAGGTATACGGCATGTTCTTTCATATACCCTTATATATATATATATCCAGGGGTGTATATGTTAAATATGGCATTTCATAATAAAAAGATCAAATTTAGCACTTGAGTATTCCGTAAAAAACAGAGCAGTAGCAGTCGTAAACATAGCAGTCATGATTCCAAAGGCAAGACGATGGATTATGAAAAACATGGTGTTTTCCGGTGGAAATAAAAAGATGAAGAGTTGATATCAGTTCTTTATTGACACGATACTAAATATGAGTCAATTCCACTAACGAAAAATTTCAGAGTTCAGCTGTAGATGTTAAAATAATTAGAGATAATACACCAACTTTAACAAAATGTCTCCTCCAGGTGACGTGCTTTTATTGGCAGAAAGAAAAACGTACACATTCTGCTCTCCAAGCCTGTGCAACGGTGTTTTAAAGGTAGCGAGTGTATGAATATTTTCGCTAATGCAGGGAGGACCAGCCAATAAGAAGCTTGCAAAGCCGGGGAACTTAATCCTATAAACGGCATAATTTTGAGGTGAACCGGTAGACGCGCGAGCCGAAAGGATTTATGGGATATCGAATGATAATATTAATATTAATAAAAATTGAATGTTTCAAAAGAAGAAATAAATTAAGGTTTTTACAAATACGCGTAGTTTTTAACAGATTAAGATTTTTAGAATAATAATTAAAAGAATATTTTGATTAAAGCTATGGAATAAAAATATAATTTAGATTTAAGAGATATTCTAAAAGACAGGGAAAAAAATTAGAATTGTAAGAATTTGGAATAAATTAATTAAGGAAAAATGGCGAATTTTTTTTTATTATTACATATAAGGAAAGGGGCTACTGACGTCACTGTTGGTTAAATTGCTGTTGGTTCGCAAGAAAAACCTGTTTTTTCTTTATGACTCCTACTGTACACATGAGATGGGGTGATTTGATTGGTCTATGTTAAATTGGTCTATGATACGATTGGCCTACGTTGCCATAACGACTTCTGCAATGATCACTACGACAAAAATGTAGTGGTAGATTGGTTGATGGAATCGTTTATTTGTAAACATTCTCTTTCTTATATACACCCCTGGTTACGTGAGCTCCTGTCGTCCAGTAAACAGTGTTTATCCAATAAACAGTGTAATACACCGTAGCCTAAACTGGCTGCCACATTGCCAACACCAAACAATCAAAGCACGCAAATCATTCAGTATGCTAGGACAAATGGCAAAAAGAGGTTGGGGAATAAAAGCAGACATCATAAAAATTTGGCATCGAACAGTAGTGGGAAAAGTGCAAACATATGCAGCCCCAATCTGGGGACACAAATTAAATGTTAGAAGCAAACAGGTCCTAACCACTTGCCAAAGACATTTTCTCTGACCATAGTCAAGGCATACAAAACTGCCCCAACAGCGGCCCTTCAGGTACTGGCGGGCCTGATTCCAATGCACCTACAGGTCAAATATGAAGCAACATATGGAACAATAACAAGATTAAGAGAAACATGTAAATTATACGGTAATACAATTCAACCAACAGACTATGATAACAAAATAAACATATGGGAAGCGCATCCAGCGGAAACAACAGAACCAAAGATAGGCTACAATGAAACAGATATAGCAATTTATACAGACGGCTCAAAATTGGAATCACGGGATCGGCTTTCGTAGCATACAAAAATGACAAACATATTAAACTATGGTCAACACCATTGCGGAAACATAACAACGTCTTCCAAGCCGAACTACTGTCGATACTAAAGGCAACAGAATGGGGCAACGAAACAGGGATTTATAGCATTCGCTCGGATTGCTTATCAGCAATACTAACACTCAGCAAACCATTCAACGCAGTAAAACTAATTACAGACATACAAAACAAAATAAGAAAATCAAACAACAAATTTAAAATTAACTGTGTTAAGGCACACATTGGCATCCAAGGAAACGAGGATGCCGACGAATTAGCAAAGGAAGCGGCTAAAAATAAAAAAAAGATAGACCCTACCACATAGAAAGACCAATATCAAACCTTAAACGTATATTAAAAGAGCTAACAATGAAACAATGGCAGTTCGAGTGGGACTACGGGGACACGGATAGGACAACCCATGGATACTTCCCAAAGGTAGACACAAAAAGACTTATAAGCTGTAAATTACTGAGCCAAATCTACACAGAACATGGAGCATTCCTACAATACCTACATAGATTTGCCAAATTTAACTCTCCAGAATGCATATGCGGGGAATTAGGGTCCCCAAAACACTACCTCACGTCCTGCCTGCTCACACAACCACACCATCTGGTCAACATCACAGTTAATAACGAAAAACTATGGCACAGACAACTTGCAAGCAACAAACATTTACAAAACAAAGGTAGAGCAGTGATCAGATGGCTAATGAACAATGTAGACGACATGAAACAGACAAACATAGATTAATGCAACAAAAACAAGCAAAAACATAAAAGTCCCAGCAGCCACCATATTTCTATATTCAAAGTGTATATAACCTCTGTTATATATATGATTACAGTGGAAACACTATTTTTATATAGACGATTTGGCAACAAGACCTTTCATTTTCTAAATTCGATATATCCGCTATGTTTTGTTTGTATACGTTTGTTAATGCTGATTAAAGCCTGAATTGCAAAGGTTTAGTTTGTATTCATTTTTAAATCACATTACAAATTTAATCAGCATTTGTATATTTAATACTTCTAAATACCTTACGATGAATCAACTCTTGAAACCTGAAAAGTTTGACGTCGATCCCACTTGTGTTGACGCGGAGGCTAAATGGAAACACTGGAAACGAACTTTTTCTAATTTTTTAAGCGAAATTCAAAACATAACTGAGACAAACAAGTTCCCACCTCTATGTAATTACGTTTCAGCTAGTGTGTTCTTTCATATTAATGATGCCTTAAATTATGATGCTGCTATTGCCATTTTGGACTCTATGTTACCAAACGAAATGAAATTTTTGCCAGACATTGCCTAGCCTCTAGAATACAAGAAAGTGGTGAGTCTGTTTCTGAATTCTTACAAACACTTAAGCAACTTAGCAAGGACTATAACTTTAAAGTCTGATCAATACAAGAGTGAGAGTGAGTACATTAGAGACTCGTTCATTCCAGGTTTAAGGAATCCTCGCATCAGAGAGCGTTTGCTGGAAAACTCCACTATTACCTTAGAAAATGCTTTCGATCAAGCTAGAGCACTGGAACTAGCTGAATCTCACTCAGCATCGTATATGAATACCTCACATACTATACCTGTGGCTGCCACAGAGATTTCTGATGACATTGAAGATAACCTTTCAGCTGCAGCTACGCGACTTCGATCTGGAAAGTGTTTCTTTTGTGGAAATGACCGACATGTAAGAAGCCTATGTCCTGCAAAAGAGGTACTCTGTAGAAAATGTAGAAAAAAGGGACACTATCAAAGAGTTTGCCAATCAAAACTACAGCGTGTGTCTCCCATAACTCTGCTGCATCAATTCACACCTTAGCTTCGGTGCCAACTTCACCTAGTTGTCTTCAAAAATCTATTACCAAAGTCCAAATAAATGGGATAGAATTGAATGCACTTATTGACACTGGTAGTTCCCTTAGCTTTATAAACGAATGCTACGTTAAAAGATGTAACATAAATGTTAAACCCCAGATAACAATTTTTCATTTTTAAAACATTTTTATAACCCCAACATGTAAATGACTAGATGCTTTTTAAAGGTTTTGTCTGAAAGGTTTGCCAACATTGTAAAAAGCATTATAAAAGGTTGCTAGTTGACACAATCTGAGGTACTTTGTAAGTGCCAAAATGTAGAAACGTAAGGCTAGTTACAGGATTTCATATTAAGCATTGTAACAAGAATTACAATCAAAGGTAGATAATAATGCTTTTATCATAAGCATCTATAAAGGAAATTAAAAATGTTTTGATTAATCTGTTAGTTTTAAATCTTAATTGACAGAGGCATGAGATTTTCAATAAAATGACTTATAATTTTTCTTGTGTTTCTGTGGGAAATTAAATTTTAGCCTAATATTTATATACTGAAAAAAAAATGCTTTCTATTAGCTCTTATTATATTTAAGAAGTCATATTACATAGCAAGTTACATATTTTAATTAATATATATATTTTTTTTCCTTTAATGTATTTGCTGATTTTTTTTTTTTTTTTTTTTTTTTTTTAATTAATACATAGCTTTTTTTCTAAGTAATTGCTAAAATTTTAATATATTTTATTTTTTAAGTTCTACTGATTGAATTTTGCCTTTGTTTTTGTGGGAAACCAAATTTTAGCCTAATATTTATATACTGGAAAAAAAAGGAAAATAATGCTATTTATTAGCCTACATTATGTTTAAGAAGTCATATTACGTTTAGCAAGTTACATATTTTAGATAATGTATTGGTTTTTTTTCTTTTAAAGTAATTGCTAAAATTTGAATATATTTTATTTTTTAAATTTTACTGAGTGTTTGTTTCTTTTGTTTGTGTGGGAAACTAAATTTTAGCTTAATATTTATATGCTGAAAAAAAATATAATAATGATTTTTATTAGCCCATATTATATTTAAGAAGTCATATTACATTTAGCAAGTTACATATTTTGATAAATATATATATATTTTTTCCTTTGAAGTAATTGCTAAAATTTGAATATATTTTTTAAATTTTACTACTACTGGGCTTTTCTTTTGTTTCGGTGGGAAATTAAATTTTAGTCTAATATTTATATACTGAAAAAAAAAAAAAAAAAGAAGAATGATTTTATTAGCTTATATTATATTTAAAAATTCATATTACATTTAGCAAGTTACATATTTTAATAATTATATCGTTCTCTTTTAGTAATTGCTAAAATTTGAATTATTTTATTTTTTATATTTTAATTAATATATTGCTTTTTTCCTTTAAAGTAATTGCTAATATTTGAATATATTTTATTTTTTAAGTTTTACTGAGTGTTGAACATTGTACTCAGGGGTGCCATGTCAGAACTTTCTTCGAGAGGGGGGAGGGGGATTTTTATTTTTTTAATCTTGTTGTGGACAGCCTAGAAATAATTGATAAGTTTTTCTTCATATTTTAAAAATTAACCAAAGTACTCATTGACGATGTGTCTCACTTTGAGAATATTGCAACAGGACGGATAATTTGTGCACTTAAACTGTTTATTTAATGCAAATGTTTCTATTTTATTCAAATCAGACAAGTTATTTCAGAGTTTATGTAATTTCTGATTCTAAAAAAAGAATTACTATTCTGACCTGTGATGACTGACATATTCTGAAACATCAAACTCCTTGGAGTTGGGGGAGATAGCACCCTTATTTGTACCGATTCTGTCCAAATATATATCTTACTATATGTGTGTGTATAATATATATATATATTAACCCGTCAGCACACGCGCTGGGATAAAATCTACCCCAGCTCAGAATCATTACTTAAAATGTGAGAAACTCGTTCGTTATCATTCTGAGCTTTATACTTTTTATCCAAGCAAGAACGTCTTATTTTAAGTTAAATTATGTTCTTTATTGATTTCCAGTTTATTTCAAAATATAAATTTTTGTTTATAATCAAACCGTTGGGAAATTGACTCAAGAAAACCAACTGGGGTAGAATTTATCCCGCGCGTGTAGTAACGTAATGGAAAGGGGCGCGTGTGCTGACGGGTTAAATTTGTAATCAATCCACCACATTACTAGATCATATTTTCATATTAAAATGTTCCTAAATTATGTTAAGAAATTTTCTTTAGGAAAATTTCTTTTATTTGTATTAAAATCATTCTTATGCACATAGGCGTAGACATTTGAAAATTATTGGTGGTGAACTTGAACATAACTCTTTTTCACACACGTGTCTGTAAAAGACATTGCTCTCAGATTCAAAGTTGCTTTTTTAACTACCTTTTAAAGAAATTAAACAGAATTTTATATTTAAAAATAAATCACATTAAGACAATGTAAAAATTCAAATGTACAAACCATTTTATAAAAGGATATACTCGCTGTCATTCACGAATCTTTTATAATAAAATTACGATGAAAATTGACTTTGAATAACATTTTTTTCAGAATATGAATTCTTTTCCTATTTTTACTTTTTATATGGGTTTTTGGCTACAAAATTTCAAATGAAAAATAAATATTGAATTATATTTTCAGTTACTTACCTTTTGAATACAGTTCACTGGTACAGGATCAGCTAATTATACATTGTATGAGGGGGGAAAAAAACCTGTGTTTGCTAACACACCAAATATGTAGAATTCCAATATACTGTATATTATACACTGTTGCAATATGTGTTCTAGTTGAAAGCTAAGAATACTTTAATTAAAAAAAAAAAATTCTATGTAGCTATTTTTTTTTTCATTTCGTCTATAAGAGAAATACTTTCCTATGTGTGACAGAGCAAACACAATCTAATGTTGTTACTTTTATTTTCTAATTTAACTCATTTAAATTACTGTTTTTCCTTTATAATAATTTTTAATAACTTTCTCTGAAAATGAATTCCTTAATGGTGCAAAAAGAAACTTTTTATATATTCAATGATAATCTTTTTAAAACATTTTTATGCTAAAGTAATAGCAGTTTCTTGCCCATTTAATAGCTTAATTAAATAGGTTTTACATATTACAATGTGACAAATATGATATTAAAAATCCCAAAGATTACTTTAACTAATAATATCTTTTAATATTGTAATCTTTGCATTTCCTCATCTAATATTCCCTAATTCCTTTCTAGTTAAAAGCTAATAATACTTTAATTTAAAAAAAAAAAAAAAAAAAAAAAAAAAAAAAATCCATTTCTATGTGGCCTTGTTTTTTTTTTTTTTTTTTTTTTTTTTTTTTCATTTTGTCTCCAAGAGAAATACTTTCCTATATGCGACAGAGCAAACACAATCTAATGTTGTTACTTTTATTTTCTAATTTAATATAAATCAGTAATCATTTAAATTACTGTTTTTCCTTTATAATAATTTTTAATAACTTACTCTGAAGCAAACAAAAGTATTTCTCAATTTCCAGGTAATATTTTCTGAAACAAATGAAACATTATTCAGTTTAAATAATTCTATTTATTTACATACAGAAAATAATATAATCATCAACAGCTCGAGTAAAGTCTATTTTCTTCTTGATTCTTTCTTTTCTCTCTAGCAAATAAAGATAAATAAATAAATATAGACACACACATCAAATATGTATAATAAAAGGAAATAAAGTATACAATAAGCAGTAGCGCAGCCAGGATCCCCATCTGGGATTGTTACTCATTAAAAAAAAAAAAAAAAAAAAGATGTGTGACAAAAAGTAATGAAAAGCACAAATAGCTGTAATAAACTTAACATTTGTGTGCTTAAAGGTTTCATAAAAGAGCATCTTCTTTAGACTTCAGAGAAAAAAGAAAGAGCAATAGCAGTAACATATGACTATTTTAGTGCTATTGCTCCTAACCTATTCTTTAATTGATTTTGTGTTTAAATAGAGGACCCTATTACAAAGCATTGAAACAGTTGAGAAGGGTTTTAACCCCAAAATTGCCCCCATTGCTATGCTAGTGCAATAGATGCACATAATTCAATAGTCAAAATACGGTATGCACTTTATATAGGTCACTCTTAAGAGGCTACTTACTCAGGCAAAAACACCCGCTCGCTCGCTAATGTTAATCATATGGGGGAAATATTTTACGATATTTCGTTCGCATTTCAATATATATATATATATATATATATTTTTTTTTTTTTTTTTTTTTTTTTTTTCATTGGATAGCTGAGGTCAATTTCTATGCAGGCCCTTTCTTACTTTTTTTATTTTTGTTGCAGTTTTTTTTATTTAGGATACTTTCACTTTCGAAATCGTTTCCAAAAGTGAAAGTATCTTAATAAAAAAAAAAAAAAAAACCTTGTAATCAAAATCGAAAAAGTACAAAGGAGCATGCATAGAGATTGAACTCAGCTATCCAATGCAAAAAAAATATATATATTTAAAAATATTGAAATGCAAATGAGATATCGTAAATTATCTCATCCATAGGATTAACATTAGCGAGCAGGTGTTTTCGCCTGAGTGAAGCAACCTCTTAAAAATCTGCACAGCTTGAGGCAAAGTGCTTTACAGATTTCTGATGTACATTCTTTGTTTATATTTTTAAATATTATCAAACTAGGCATTTTTAGAATCCACTAATCAAATATAGCGATCTTGTTTTTGTCACTCAGTCGTAACGGAAAATTTCGTTATTTTATATTGTGTTTGGTGTGGGGATTTTGCAGTTACATATTTTTTTAAAGTTGGATATAACAACAACAAAAATGTGCCAAATGGTTAAGCCTGTATTATTTAATGCAATGTATAAGCACCTAGACAAAAAAAGCTTATATATAAATGGTCTAAAGGGATAATGATTCTCTTTTAAAGGCATGTGTGTACCTGTTAGGCTTAGATTGCTAATATTTTTATTTGTTATAAAAAATGGTACTTCTCCATTATCCTGTCGACCACTGTTCATAACAGAAAACTATCGCCAAATAAACAAATGAAAGAATGCTGCCATTGGAATCTTGAAATAAATAAATAAATGCAAAGAAATTCTGAAAAACCCCACTCTTCAATGCGCCAACTTAGTAAGCTTGAGCAATAAAATTTGCAATATATTAATGAAAACAGAAAAAAAAAACTTGGATATTTATTCTTTACATTATTTTTTCTAATTATCCCTATCGGCCGGTGAATAAATGTTTTTGACATCAGTTGAAACTGATCTATTGTACGTAACTATGCATCGCAACATTTTTTCACTGCTTTTTCTCTTTTAATATCATGGCACTGCCGTTTAAGGACACAATTGTTATTTCGATTAACAAAATATCTAATAAATCAGTAAAACATAATGAAAGATACAGGTAAATGTGAAATTATAGCCACTTGATAACATAGCAAACACATGCAATGCTTTTGAGTCAAGTGAATGTGTCGCCACAATAATGCATCTTTGGCCTTAAATCCTATAATTTGACGATAGTTTTTTAAATTCCTACTATTAGCTCACACACTCTCTCTATATATATATATATCTTGTTGGAAATTTCAATTGTTAATAAAATATTTTCTATTCATCCATTCAAGTTCAAATAAAAAATTTTTAACTTGCACTGGATGACAATTGATGTTAATACAGTTTTTTCACATATTAATTCAGTAATTAAATTTAATTAATTAATTTTAATTTGGGAGAAAAAAATTTCTCCCATTGTTTTCATAAATGAAATGAAAGATTTATCTCAAATGAGTGATGCTAACAAAAAATAAAATACTGCAATGATGATTATAAAATAATGTTCAATAAAGATAACGTGGGACATTAATGCTGTACGGGTTTATTTTATATATTTATGATTAAAAAGTAGGAATTGACTTTAAAAAAAAAATTATATTACTTGTTTCTTATGAAAAGTGGTCGACGGGATAATGGATGAAGTACTTAAAAAACATACAATTTTTATTATAAACACACAAAAATAAATTTATTATAAAACAGACAATGTTTAATTTAATATAAAACACACACAATTTGCTGTACTGGGCTGCCATAGGATGAGAAATCTCGCCCAAATTGGTAGGTTGCTCAGGCATTAAATTTCCTTTTTGGCACCAAAAATATACCCAGTGCGTCTGTGACATCTGTACATACCAATCATATAATAATACCATAACATTACCCACACACACACACACACTCTCAAAATAATAACAATAATAATACCATAATAAATATCTATAATGAAAGCAAGTCAATATTTCGGAGAGAGCAACAATATAAATATTTAAAAATTTCTTCCAAAAGCTGATGAAAGTAACAAACTCGGAGGCATACTTGACTCACACCCACCAGTGTTGAATTCAGGGGGGGGGGGGCACGGGGATGGGGAGTATTGAAATGTCCTCCCCCCCCCCCCCCCGTAGAACTTTACAATGTACCCCCAGAGCCACAGAAATCCCTCCCGGAGAAAACATACACCCAGAAAAACATATATATTTTAATTTATTATGTAAATATATAATTTATAAAGAAAAATTAAATGAGTTCAGAAACGGTTATAACCATATCAATTCATCACAAGGAAAAAGCAAAGATATCTTAAAAATAAAAATTCGATATGTATGCAAGAAATAGAATGCACAATAGTTTCTTTTTACTTTTAGGTTTTATATATTAATAAAATAAACTTAATACAAATGCTAATGTTTATAATATATATTATGGTTGGAATATAACAGTAAGTGGTAGTGTATTTAACATTTGATGTTTCCTTGACTTTCTGAGTTGTTTGATAAAAAATAGCTTAAAAGATAATGATCAGAAAATGCCAAGAAAAAAGCATAACATCGCAGACTTGCAGAAGAATCGCATGCCTGATTTATATCACACTTTGTTTCTAAACTTACATACATTAAGTTATCTGAAATTATCTTTCAATTTGAATAAATTAATAAAAATTAAATTTTAAATTAAAAAATAATCAAATAAATAAATAACCAACTGAAATTATTAAGAAATAACTTTTAATAACATTAAATTTGTTATATATGCGTTAAAATATTTTTTCTTACCTTAAAAAGTAATTAACAACCTGTATCAGCTTGTAAACAAAAGTATTTTCGAGGAACTCTGTTGTAGTTCCTTCTTTTAGCAGCTTTTCTGTTCAAGAAAGTTTTCTTCAACATCTGTATGATCATTTTTGTCACATGCTGGCAACCATGGCTTTATTATCTTCACCAGATCATGTCATTAGAATTTGTAACTACAAAAGGCAAAATAAAATGACAACCAAGAAATAAACTTTAAACCCTTCATGACAAGCTTCCCTGCACCAATATTTCCAAATAATATTGACCTTATTTAATGCAGTTTTATTAAATAAGGTAAAAATTACCATTCGGATATAGTAATAATAGTTAAAATCAAGGACTGTGAACACATCTTATATCACACATATATCCTGTCATAAATGGTTTTAACATTACAATAAAAGTCTATGCATTATGCATACTTCATGCTATTTTAATTATAACTTAAGACTAACCACTTGGAGTAGAAATGAAGAAATATTGAATCAATATGTCAACCGATAAGCATCAAAAGATTCACATAATTGAAACAAATTCTAAAATAGATTTCACTCTTGCCTTTCCAGAAAGCAGAAAACAGCCAACTTAGATTAACCTTTACACTCTTTGAAAATTATTGTTTTTGAAACAGTGATAACCATTTTGGTACCACCATTGTTATTGTTATACTAAAATCGTTGTGGTAGATTAAAATTACAAATGTTGCAGAAACATACTACGAAGATAATCTTTTCTAATTAGTGGTAGCAAGAATTTAATTCTGTAGTAGTGACAAACGTCCAGTCACGGTCAACAAAGCAATGCAAAGGGTTATGAAGTACACGACCTATCACTTAATTTATTTAAATATATTATTTTTTATTTTAAATTCCTTTTCTTTTGTTTTATTTTTTTTAAGTTCATTTCGATACAATAATTTATACTATTTTAACATTTAGCATAAAGGCAAAAAATATTATTTTTCAAATGTCATGTTTATCATTATGTGCACCGTTATTTTAAATATTGTACTGTCCTCTAAAAAAACCCATTTTATGAAATTTTATCTATATAATGTCCAATAAAAAATTTAAAAACAAATTAAACATGGATACATTTTTACAGCTTGTTCTGACTAAAATTTTAATGTTGAGCATTTTTCATTTTATCACTTTCTTAAAAAGTGGCAGCCAATTAGGCAAGAATTTAAAAAAAAAAAAAAAAAAAAACACTTTTCAAAAAATAACCCATGTTACCTTAAAAAAAAAAAAAAAGAAAGAAAGAAAAACTGACATAATCAGCTAAAAATGATGCATTTTATCACATATTAATGATTTAGCATAAAAACAATTAAACTAGTCGTTGGGGGCCACCGTAATACTTACCCATCATGGATATGCATAATGTAAAATATTAAAATAAAAATGTGTAAACTACTTATAAAATGCATTGCAATTCAAATAAAATCGGGGCTTGATGACGTCACAAACTTTAAAGGCTCGATTACTGAATTGCTTGAAAGAAACATCCTTATAACTCCAAAAATAATAATCCTATTAACTAGCGGTTTATTGCATCTGATTAAGCGTCAAATTTCCAATTAAAATATATCTTTGAAGTGAAATTTGAATGAAATACAGGGTTATGAAAAATCGAAGAGTGTGGAAATAGGACTCCAAATATCTCGGCAACTAATTATCCGATCGACTTCATGCTTTATGCAAAATTTATGTTTTTTTATTGTCTTTTATATTCATTTCTTAAAATAAACAATTTCGAAAATTTTTATATACCTTTTATCAGAACGAATATTTCGAGAGTCCGAAAAAAATTGTTCCGGTTAATCGAGGTTATTGAAATGAAATAGGCTTCTTACCATTATTACATACTAAGTACATACCAAATTGCAAGTCTCTATCTCAATTTTTTCGGGAGATAGAGCGTTTATAGACACACAGACACACACACAGACACACAGACGGACGGCAAATTTTTTTTTCTAAAAATATGTTTTTCGGAATCTCCAGTGTCTGAAACGTGTAAATCCGTCAAAAAAAATGTTTCGATTTTCAAAACGATTACAAGACTTACCCTATACTACGTATGATGGGTAAGTAAAAGTTATGTATATATTCTAAAATTTTACTATAACAAAAAAATCTGTAAAAATGGATGTTTTTGTCAGAATACTGCAATTGTTAGTTTAAATTATTTAAAAACTGAATAAGCATTCCTTAAGTAATTTTTAACTATTTTTATTATTCTAAATGGTGCATAAAAACAGAACAAAACAATAAAATTGACTTTAGTGAAATATTTGATGTAGTACTATGGTGGGTTTTTTAGAAGCCACACCAATACCTCATTTGAGAAAAAAAAAATATTCAATTAAAATTTAACATTTATTATTAAAATTGTACATTGTTCACAATGTTTTATGTTGTTCTTCATGGTTTTGTAAATTTAAACATAAAATGGCATCTAATGATTGTAAGCAGTGACAAGTGGTCATATACCTATATTCAGAGAACAGTCAAAATCAAAAAATTCATATTGCACACATCTCAAATTTAAAGAACATTTTGAGATGAAAGAAAGAAAAAACATTGCTGTATGATAAACTCTAGTTATCTGGATCCCCGACAACAACAACAACAAAACATTTTAAATCAGTCCTAGTTTCATTTTGTTGAGTATTGATATAATTCAATAATACTCTGTAAATCATGTAAATTCTTTCATTACAGTAGGACCCCAGACTAATTTAAAACATTTTTTTTTGTTTGTTGTTGTGGGTCCCACAAACCCCAGTTGAATTTAAAATAAAAACAAACATAGTAATTTTTGATGTATTCACAAAAAAGTTACATTATCCCACATAGTATAAAAAATTATTCAAGGGGCAGATTTAATTTATACAGGTAAAGGTTAAAACTTCAGATTGATGGCCGATTTATTATGAGGCTATTTTGCAATGCTAATACAGAGAATTCTGGAGGGGGGGGGGGCAGGGCCTGATTAATGCACAGGCCAACTAGGCCTCAGCCTTGGGCCCACTACTGTTGGGGGCCCCAAAATGAATAAATTAATTTAGAAAAAGTTTCTTAAAAATGAAGTTTTCTGCAATTGTTTACAAAAAACAAAATAAAAATATTTGGCTTAAGTTGGCAATTGTATCATAGTGTCTAATAATAATCCTCAAAAAAATTCCAGGTACTATTTTAATTTGAGGGGGGCCCCAAAAAGTTGTTGGGCCTTGGGCCCCAGATGACCTAAATCGGGTTCTGGGGGGGGGGGGGGGGAACAAGACCATTTCCTATTTACTAACTTAATTTTTAAAAAAAATTAAAATAATCAAATTTTTTTATTTTGTGTGAATTTTAAGAAACATTTAATTTAAAATAATTTTTATTTTATTTTTTTCCCATTTACCAGTACTAACTAAAAGTATTGGTAGGTAATCATAATTAATAAGTTAATTAATAAACATTTAAGACTCACAATCATAATATTAAGGATTTTGCCAATTCTCAATCAACTGGCAAGTTGACAGATAAAAATTAATTTATACTATGAATGTATTTGTTTTATATTTTTAATAAGTAATTTGTTAATCCATCAATACATATAATATAAAACAAATTTATTCATGTTTTGAGATGTAATACATGCATAAGATTCAGCAATTTTTGACAGAATAACTTTAGGGCAATTATTTGTGTTTGCAGTTTTTTATTTTATATTACTATAGGAAAGGGGAAGGGAGAGTTCATGTAATATAGACAAATGTTGATATGGATGAGATATTCTCAAATATATTTAACTAATGAAACATTATAATCACAGCATTATCTTGTTTAATATATGAGGCAAAATATATATGTTTTTGAGGGAAGAGAAAGAAGGAGGGGGGGGGGGGGAAGTGAATGCATTTTTTTAAATTAAAGTACATTTTTTTAGGAATATATTACAGAAACAAATTTCGAATATAGCTACCTTTAATAGAGTTTTAATAATGCTAATAGATTTTAAAAAGAGATTTTGTTTGAATGTAATTTGTTGAAGTTCAAAGTATGTTTTCATTTATAAATCGATCATAAACGCCGGCCAGGGGTGGTGGCGATTTTGAAACAATATATATATATATATATATATATTTACCGACATAAGTTAATTAATCACTAAAAGCAAAATTATGATTAAGGTTAGAGTGAGTGCTTTTAATTCGATCATAATTAAATGGTTTATTATTAATTGACAATAAAACATGTTAAACACTATCCCTAAAGATTTTGAGTTTTACCGTTCGCCCATATACTTTAATATTTATATGTAGTAAAGTATATAATGGGAGTTCGTTCATCATATATGAAGCACTCCTGTTATGCATTTACTGAAATTGAAACCACGTTTTAAAAATTTGTGATAATTAAGAAACGCTATACTATAAAAGGTCATAAGTAAATCATGTTTATATAAGTTAATGTAATAATAATTTTTAAAAAGCTTCAAATCCTAATTTTTCCTACGTGCAATTTACACTAAAGCCTATGATAAATTTTATTATTTCGTGAATAAGGATTAATCCTGTTAAAAGAAATACATTATTTAGTTATCATAGATTAAAAGATTTAACTAATAACAATATACTAGTAACAAACTTACCGTATTTTCTGTAAATATTGAACACTACTTTTCACTTTTGACAAGCTGATCGGATGACAGGAAAAACAGCGACATTTTGAAAACAACAAGAACAAGCAACGCTACGAAAGTTGGTTGCGCATGCGCGAAAATCAAATGCGTGAAGGTTGATTTTAGAATATTGGTTGCCTGAAGCATATCTCCAAAACCTAGTATTGAAAACATTCCTGCACCCATGCTATATGGTGAAGATAACACACCTTTGCAGAACAATGGAAAGAAAATGAAAAATGACCGTTTTCGGAACCTTGCATGCTATCTGGGACCATACTTAAACAAAATAACTATGACTAATTCCTCTCTAAGCACAGATGTTAAAGGTTGCGGTGAAGTTAGTATGAATTTGGACAAATATGTGTACAATGACATAAAAGTACTAATCATGAAAAATCTCTGTGCGGACTTTCTTATTGGTCATGATATTCTGAAGAACCATTCACTCATTGAAATTCAGTTTAATGGCGAGAGACCACCTCTTAAAATATGCTCCCTAGCTGTTGCTCAGTGCAACCAGTTTCACTGTTCGCTAACTTAACTGTAAACCCGTGGCTACCAAATCTAGGCGGCAATCTGAGGAAGACCAAATATTTATTGCTGCAAAAGTAAAGAAGTTGTTGGAAGAGGGGGTCATTGAACCCAGTAATTCGCCTTGGCGAGCTCAGGCATTCGTAGTAAAAGGAGAGCATCACAGACCACGTATGGTAATTGATTATTCTCAAACCATTAATCGTTTTACGATGCTTGATGCCTATCCTCTTCCGAAAATTGAAGAATTAATCTAAAAAATATCGAAATATGAAATATTCAGCACTATGGATTTGAGAAGTGCATGCCATCAACTTCCTATTAGTGACACTGAAAAACATTATACTGCCTTCGAAGCGGATGGTAAATTATATCATTTCCGTCGTGTACCTTTTGGGGTCACCAATGGTGTTGCTTCTTTCCAGAGAGCAATTGACAAGATCATTCACGACGAAGGCCTAGAGGGTACATATCCTTATCTGGATGATGTAACTGTCTGTGGAAAAAACCCTGATGAACATGATCGAAACTTTACAAAAATGTTAACAATTGCCAAGAAATACAACCTAACACTAAATGAACATAAATGTCAGTTTTCTACTAAGTCTGTTTGTTAAGCTATTAGGATATACCATAACAAACAAGACTATCAAGCCTGATCCAGACAGGCTTGCTCCTTTGATAAACTTGCCTATACCCAACAATACGGTATCTCTCCGAAGAGCACTAGGAATGTTTGCCCACTACCGCCGTTGGATACCAACATTCTCCAAGAAAATACGTCCATTATTATCAAATCATCAATTCCCTCTTTCAGAGGAGGCTGTAAATTTATTTAACAATTTAAAGTCAGATATAGCCAAAGCTGCATTAGCCGCTATAGACGATACCGTACCATTCAGAGTTGAGACTGATGCGTCTAAGTTTAAGATAGGAGCAACTCTCAGTCAAGCGGGACGACCCATAGCATTTTTCTCTAGAACATTAAACAAGTCAGAACTTAATCATTCAGATGTCGAGAAAGAAGCATATGCAATCGTGGAATCTCTACGTTACTGGCGACATTACCTGCTTGGTAGACCGTTTGAAGTGTTCACTGACCAAAGGTCTGTCTCATTTATGTTTGACAAACGTCATTCTAGCAAAAACAAGAACGAAAAGACCATGCGTTGGAAACTGGAGTTGTCATGCTTCAAGTTTGATATCATCTACCGCCCTGGAAGCAAGAATGCTAATGCAGATACATTTTCAAGAATAACTGCTACAATTATTCCAGAAGTGAATTTAAAACAGCTGCATGAGGACTTATGTCATCCTGGTATTGTTAGAATGCATCATTGTATTAGATCCAAAAACTTGCCTTTTTCCCTGGAAGATGTTAAAGGTCTCATAAAATCCTGCCCTGTCTGCTGTGAAGTAAAACCCAGATTCTTTAAAAATCAAGGGAAATTGCTAAAAGCAACTTCCCCGTTCGAAAGATTGAATGTTAATTTTAAGGGCCCATTTCCATCAAATTCCAGAAATCGTTTCCGCCTCACTATAGTTGATGAGTACTCGAGGTCTCCTTTTGCAATTCCTTGCTCTGATGTTTCTTCAACTACAGTGATTGCGCATTTAAGTAATATTTTCTCCATATTTGGTATGCCAGCATACATACAGAGGATCCTCTTTCATGTCCAGAGAGTTAAAAATGTTTTTAACATCACTTGGTGTGGCAACTAGTCGTACCACTGCCTATAACCCAGGAGGTAATGGACAGGTCAAACGCTACAATGGGACCATATGGAAAACAATTCTGTTGGCATTGAAAACTAAAAACAAGAAGATTGAACTGTGGGAAGATGTTCTACAATCAGCGCTACATTCTATTCGTTCTCTTTTATGCACGACAACTAATGTAACTCCACATGAACGCATGTTCTCTCATCATAGAAGGTCGCATAATGGGAGTTCAATACCTACTTGGCTTACTCAATCAGGTTCAGTGTTGATGAAAAACCATTCACGCGCTGATAAATATGAGCCCCTTGTTCAAGAAGTTGAACTTCTGGAAGCTAATCCAGAATACGCTTATGTAAGGTTACCAAATGGACGTGAGACTAGCGTGTCCATACGACATTTAGCTCAAAGAGGGGAAATCGTCGAACCTACCTATGAGAGTAATGATGAGATGAAGTCGCTTGTTAACCGGACCAGTGAAGATTTTGATGGTCATTTGAAACAATCAACAGAGAGTCGGGATGGAACTGAAAAGAATACTAAAGATTGTGCATTGCCTGATGAAAGTGTCTGTCCTGACCTACCAGAACAGAATACTAGTGATGGACAATAGCGTCCCAGACGACCGAAACGTAAACCGGCCTATCTGTCGGATTATGTTGAAAACTAACTTTTCGTGGGGATGAATGTTATATATATGATTACAGTGGCAACACTATTTTTATATAGACGATTTGGCAACAAGACCTTTCATTTTCTAAATTCGATATATCCGCTGTGTTTTGTTTGTATACGTTTGTTAATGCTGATTAAAGCCTGAATTGCAAAGGTTTAGTTTGTATTCATTTTTAAATCACATAATTTTATCACATTAATCACCTAATTTACCTTCTCTTTCAGAAAAAAAAGAAAAAAATTATATATGTATGTATATATAACAAAAATAGCAGTGTAAACGACAACTATTTCCTGAGACAAAAAAATCGATCTTTCAGCGTCTAAGAGGGTGGAAGTTAATGAATTAACGGACTAATGGCCAAGAGACAAGCCCCACCCCACAGCGCACCAAGTCTTCAAATAGCTTCATCGAGGAACGCAATCATGAAAACAAATTCAACGGTTACCAGTGATGCAACAGAGTTTAAAATCAACAGCGGAAAATGAGAAACCCAAATCACAATAACACCTGTAACAAATGAGAAACCAAAATAAATGCAACAAGTGAGAAACCAAAAAGCAATGAGAGAAACCTAAACACGAATAAAAATGCAACAAAAGAAAAACAACAGGTAACCATAAGTACAGTCGGAAAAAGGGAAAAGGAAAGGGAAAAAAATCCAACACAGGTAAAAGTAATCATTTTTTTCTTTTTTTTATGTAAAGTTAAATAAACATGTATTAACCCCCTTCCCTTACAGGTTTTTCCTTTTTTTTCTCATCATGTACACTAATGGCGCCCGGTGCATGTAAAATCTGTCGTGGGAGCAAAGTCCTCTAAGTTACCTGTGAATTATACCTCTAACGGTGCCTAGTCAGGTGAAGGTCTCGTCACCTGATCAAAGTTCTAAATTACGAGACCAACTTGCATAGCGATGGTATGACGTATGGGTGTGATGCCAAGCCCAGGTCCATACAAAAAGATCAATTAGCAGCAAAACAAAAATAGGAACAAAACTAAGACCTCCACATAGCCGTCCTGCCAGCAATGGCCAGCCGCTAAGCGGCATCTCTTCAGTGGCACTACACGCCCCGGTGCAGGCACTAAACCCGTTTAAGTTAGGGAAACCTGGCAGGTAGGGGCCTGATCGCCGGTCTAAAAAAAAAAACAGTGTTTGTCCATTCTACAGACTGTATTTCACTACTCTGATTAATGAAGGTACTCTAGTCTTGTATACCAGCAATATTAGTTATGGACTTGGTTATGGAGCTATCAGCAATATTAGTTATGGTTACATTCGTATATTTGTACTGTAATTTATTTATTTATTTATTCACTAAAGGTGGAAGCACTATCCACAACTACCTTTGCGAATTTCTTAACTCAGTGGTCTATTTCAGTTATTTATTTATTTTTTGGGGTGTTCCCTCTTAACTCCACTCCACTCTATTTTATACTGTGCTGTATGTACTTTTAGTTTCTGGTTTACCTCTTCCAGTGTTTGTCTTATTATTTTACAGCAATTACTTATACATATCTCGGATCATGGCTTCTCGATGCTATTTACCTTTTTTATCTTCTCGCCAGGCTTTAAAATTTCTTCGAAACAAAACTAGCTTAACAAATAGTTCAAGAAATTTTACCGAAGCCGTTCGCGAGCCGTCTCAACCTTTAGGGAGCAAACAGCCTAAATGGATGTCCGCTGATGAAGCGGTGAAAGTTGTAAAATCTGGTAACAATTTTTTGTATATTTTTTTTTCAATGATTTTTTTTATTTATTTGTTTTATTGAAATAAGCGACAAATTTGTTGCCATTTAATTTGTATTTTATTAGTATGAAGCTCCATATTGTGAAATTAAGTAGATTAGTTATGCCATTGGATTTGTTTAATTTTGAAACGACGTAATATTCCTGCGTTGCGAGTTTGTTATTTTTTCATTTTATTATGTTTATTTAATTTACCAGTACACTGACTTACTATAGAAAAAATGATATGGTTTTTGTGTTATAAAATTTGTGACTTCGACCTTTAAATGTTTCCCATCATAGCCATTTATTAAGTTTATCAGGCTAAAACATCATGAAATGTTTACATACAGGTATGCTGTTCAGTAATTTTTATGCCTAATCGCTTGCTATTCCCATATGTAGTTTTTTCCTATTAATTCCTTCCAACTCTGTTTTTGATGTTTTTCTAATTTACATTTGTAAAAAAATGTAAAATAGAAGTCATAAGAAAAGTATTTCTCTGTGTAAACTGACACAACAGTGGTTAAATTTTTTTATAGATCTAAATCTAGTATTGTGAGTAGATTATTATTATTTCTTTTAATCTAGCGACTTAGACACGTTAAAAGTATTTAAAAAAATATAATAAAATCCTGAATTATGCATAATCAAGATGCTAATTTCTATAAAACAAAAATTACAATCGGGAACTCCTCTGGGAATTGGTTTATTGAATTTCAACAAGAGGTATTTTATTCTACAATTATAACTTATTTTTATAGGGAAATTTTGTCAAAAGATGTCATTTTTCTGTTATAAGTCTCTTTTATTAAAACAATGTTATTATTTGCTGAATTTAGATATTGACCTTAAGCCAGGGATTGTCGAATTTTATACAGGCCGAAAAAAGCCTGCCAGCTATTTTTAGTTTTAACCGCTTAAAAAAAAAAAAAGCCAACTTTTATTCATATAAAGGTTGTTTACAGTTAATTTACATTAAATCTGCTTTATTTTTAATGCCCTCATAAATGTTTTCGGTTAAATCCTGGAATAAGCGAGACACTTGGCGGCGTCGAATTTGGCGAAGCGATATGAGTTTTTCTTGCTACTGGGTTTGTATCTTACATTTTTTCCACGTCTTCTGTGCTCTGTTCTGGCACGGGCAGAATGCATGGTTCTGAATTGAGCTGCTTTTTGAGGGAATTAGATTGGATTGGTTGGTTGACAGATTAGAATATTCTAGAATAGGGTTCTATTGTCTGTGGGTTGGTTTGTTGTTATGTCAGATTTGTTGAATTACGTTTGTGGAATGTGTTTTCTGAAGTTTAATGGTTTGACCTTTTCTCGTATGTCATAAAGGATAATTCCTGTGAAATATAAAAAAAAACCCCGAAAGATGAGAAATAAAGGTAAGTGCATTTTTGTTGATTTTATTTGAAGGTCATTCCACGTCAAATCAACCAAAAATTTTCAATATTCAACCTGACCATTTCAGATTTGGCTTAGATGCTTTACACTCACGCTAAAAAAAAAAAATTAATTAATCGGTTAAAAAAAAGAAAAAAGTCGCCAAATTTAGGCGATTTTTTCCTTTAATGGCAACCTAGCCATTGTATTAAGTTATTCGTTTGGCGCAGTCTTGGAAATCGCGCCAACCAAACAGTCGCCAATCTTTTGTTTACATTTTAGCGTGAGTGTAACACATCTGTTCCTCAGATTTTAATGAAACCTTCAGGAATCATTCTCCCTGATGATACAAATGAGAATATACTTTTATAATTTCTTTTATCTTAGTAAATTTTCATACAAATATTTTTTTTAAATTTAAAAAAATCATTTTTTGGCTTGTATAAATGTTTTTAATTTCTCAAATTCTATCAGGCGTAGAGAGTTGTTTGCCCCCTCATTTTAAAGAGAATTTCATAAGGTTTAATTTGATATGCAAGTTGACTATGCTTGGTTAAAAAAAGTAAATTTAATTAAACTTTTAAAATAGTGTTTTTTAAAAATTAAAAAAAAATGTTTTTTGTAATATTATAATCTTTAATTTCTGAAAGTTTTAGAGTGGGATCTGAATGGGATCAGCAGTTATAAAAAAAAAAAAGTAATGTTTAAAATGAATAAAACAATATACTATCTTTAGCACAATCATAAAGTTGGTGAGGTGCCAACTTTAAATACCAGCCTCAGCTGGTGTTTAACATTAGTTTTTTTAACATAACTGCTGATCCCATTGAGATTCCACTCTAAAAGTTTATAATCTTACAAAAAACATATTTTTTTCTAAATTTTTAAAAAACACTATTTTAATTTTTTTTAAATTAAATTTAATTTTTTTAACGAAGCATAGTCAACTTGCATATCAAATTAAACCTTATGGAATTCTCTTTAAAATGAAGGGTCAAACAACTCTCTACGCCTGATAGAACTTGAGAAATTCAAAATTGAAAACATTTATATAAGCCAAAAAGTGATGATTTTTCAAAATTAAAAAAATTGTATAAAAATTTACTGAGATAAAAAAATAATAAAAATATATTTTCATTTATATCATCAGGAAGAATGATTCCTGTAAGTTATATCAAAATCTAAAATGGTCTGGTTGAGTCACTGGTTCATTTGACATGGTTCCCTTGATAAGATGTATTTAATGCATTTTAGAGATTGTTGTAAACCGATTTTTGTGCGAACATTAGTACTGATTGCAGCTTGAATGGATTTCATGCATTCTACAGAGTGCTACACAGCGAATTTTGTGCATCCAGTTCGTCGATACCAGAGGGGTTTATTTTCAGTTAATGTACGCAAAGCGTACATATATGTTACTAACCGGTGCTTGAATGAGTTTCGTGTATTCAAAAAATCAGAAATCTCGAGATTCTCCCCAATCATAACCTGTGTGCTTTGTGGCAGAGAACTCACTATACTTACACAGTTCCTATGAAAATTTCTTTCACGAAGTAAACATTGATTTTATTCCGTCTTGTGACAATTTACAAAATTTAAAGCAAGGATGAAAAAATAACTAAAAATTTGTAAAAATAGAAAAATCCGGAGAAAAAAAATTGCTAAATGTTTGTAAAAATGTAAATACGCAGAGAAAATATTGCTGAAAGTTTGTAAAAATAGAAAAATATGGGGCAAAACTTTGCTAAAAGTTTGTAAAAATTGAAAAACTTACTAAAACTTTGTAAATAGTCATCAAATGAAATAAAATCGATGTTTACTTTGTGAAGAAGCTTGACGTAAGAAGTGTGTAAGTATCTCCTTGGCTGCTGAAAGCATTCGTTCTGATTGGGTAGAATTTGGAGGTTGCCGATTTTTCAGTTGGTGTGCGTAAAAAAAATCGCCAAATCGGGTGTCTCACTTGTTCTGGGATTTTGTCATGTTTTCTACTAAAAATTTTAATAAACTGTAAAATATTATCAAATATGTCAATCTTTATAACTGCTAAGAGGCAATACCTCCAAAAGTAAGATATATACACATTCAGAAGAATGCATTAAATTGAGGGTTGTGAAAAATCCGTTTTCTTTTAAACCCAGCCCAGGCAGGTAACCGGGCAGCTACCCACTACAACCCTTAAGGTTGTAAAAAACCCAGCCCTGCCGTACCCGAGCAGCTACCCACTACAACTCTGATTAAATTAGACTCCAACACATTGTGTTTTTACTCTATACTACATAGCTCCACTACATTTTAAAGATTACATTTAGTTAAACAATGACAAATTGCCTCACATTAAAAAAAAAAAAAAGTACATTGCTATTTACTTTTAAAATTTATTAAAACTAAATAATTTTTATGTATTTAATAAATGAAATTATCTGACGTACGATTTAATAGTAAATTATCTGGTATTGTAATACAGGGATCATTCTAGAACATAAAAAAAGGCAGGGCGCACATTACATAATAAGGGCAATTTTGTTGAAAAGGGCATATTATTTCATAAAAAGGGCATTTTTGTAATAAGTGCATATACCCATATACTGGTTGAGTGGAAAGTCTGGCAACAGCTTAAAGTACTCTTTAATTTAAAATATCCAATAACATTTCTAATTTCCATAACTTCACCGTTCGAAAAGTATTAAAAATAGCAAAATGAAACTTATGTTCTTGATTTTTATTGTAAAATTGCTTACTATATTCAGTCATTTCCCCCCCTTTTCCCACGATATTCAAAAACGTCTCTCTAAAACTTTTATTCACCAGATTTTTTCCCAGTTTTAGCAAAACTAGTTTGGAAAAAGCTACAAAATAAAAGTTCTAAAGCTACTTCTCAAATATTTTATAGTACTTATGTAAGTTATCATGTGGTCAAAGGCCAGAATGCCTGTTCTAATACTACATTTCATTAGAGAAGATTAAATTAATCATGACACTTAGTTACCCTTTATGTCTTGTTCAATGGAAAAAATGGTAAATAAAAAAGATGAATCACTCAAAGTCAAAGATTAGACATACCAGGAGGGCATTTCACAGAGAAATAAAGAGGGAAAGAGGAGTTTTTCCTAATGTACCACACTAGCATTCTAAAAATAAAAGATAGGTCAAGAATTTTTGAAAGTACAATGCAAATAAGGCAGGATTCTACCTGAGGAATTAAGGAGGGTTGGAAAGTTCAGGAAAAGTGCAAGGAGGGTAGAATTCTACTTGGAAAAGGGCAAGGAGGGGGGGGGGATTTTATCTAAAAAGGGCATGGCAGGCAGCCCCTCTGAAACTCTCTAGAATGATCCCTGTAATATACTGGCTGTGCAAGTGCATATATAACATTATCAATATTTTGATAATTTTAGAACCCCTCCCCTCCTGATGTCATATGTTATCATTCTTCAAACCTCCTTCCTTAACTTATATTCGACATCAAGTTAAACTTAATGATATCATTATCAATGTCTCAAAGTTCCATACTTTACAGATTCAAATGAATAGAAGTCAATAAAATGACTATTCTACATTAAATAACATTATAAAAAATAACATCTAAAAGAGACAAATACTATTTAAAAGTATTAATAATAGCTTATTGTTACATAATGCATTTAACTAATATTAATAATTGTCTTCAGGGTCGGATTGAGCCAGGAAAAAGGGCACAGATCTTTGATTTTCAGAGAACGTAAAAATTTTAATGAATTCTAGTCAATTTCACTTGCTTATGTTGAATTTTAACGTTCTCACATAGCATTAGCATCTAGTATGAAAATGGCTTAATATAATATCTCTGAGTCTAGATAGAAGATTTGACTATGTTCCCGGTGTATGTTTGAAGTTTCATCAAATTTTCCAAAACAAGGCCTGTAATATTAAACTCAGGAAAGTTGAACACAGTTTACCTTGTGATAGATTGATTGTTATTAAGACTAGGATTTTCCAATGTTGTTATTTTGTCAATACATGCTTTAGAACAATCCTGGGAAGAAATGATCACCCCATACTAATTCTTCTGCAAAACACCATATAAAAATATACATAGGTACTAATTGATAATAAGAATAATGTCTACTATTAAAGTTTATTAATAAATTTTGCTTCTACATATAAAAATGCACGAACGTTGATTTTCTTTCAAATGGTAACACCTACTTTTGACATCCTATTTGAATTTCCTGGATCAAGCAGCACGGAATAATCCCTAATTAACACTAGAACTACCGAAAATTTTATTTAAAACTACATAACTTATTCATTTAATGTATTTCTGTGAGTTTTATATTTATTTTAAAAAGAAATTTCTGGTTCGAATCGGAATACATATTCATTTTGTAAATGTCAAAATGACGGCTCATAGTAGTTCTAGTGTTAATAAAAAAATTTTGGAAAATCAAATTAAAATCATACAACAAGTACCGAAAACTCTCAATTAGTCACCAGTAAAATTATACAGAAATTTTAAATTTATAATAAACTTTCTTTATATAAATTAAAATCCTACCAAATGTTTCTGGTAAGTGTGTTTTTTTTCTGTGGATCCTTTGTGAAAGCAGAAGACGGTCTCCTTAGACTGTCAAAAGGTACAATATACTCTATATCTCGAAAACTAATAATACAAATGAACTGTAAACTTACACACCGATATTTTTGGCGATTGTGTGGGGTTTTTTGTTTTTATTTAATAAAAAAATTAATGTAGTTTAAATTTATATTTTTTAATATAATTTATTAATTTTCATAATGAAAAAAACATTTTTGAATTGAAAAAAAAGTCTGGAATATGTTTGTGTCTATTCAATGTATTTCATTAAAGAATATAAAAATTCAATCGGATGATTTTTATGAAGATATAATTTAAAATTTGTCAAATGGATTTAACATTAGCATCGTCCAAATTTAAATTCTTCTAACTCTGTGAAGATTTAAGATAAATTACATAAATTGTACCTTTTTCTGGACTGTCCGGATCCAAGGAACTCAAAAATGGGTGTTATTGTTCGAAAATTCAAAATTGGCATGATCTTTAATATTGTTGCTCTATCGAATATGAAACTAGTCGTTGGGGGCCACCATAATACTTACCCATCAAGGATATGCATAATATAAAATATGAAAATAAAACATGTGTAAACTACTTATAAAATGCATTGCAATTCAAATAAAATTGTGGTTAGATGACGTCATAAACTTTAAAGGCTCGATTACTGAATTGCTTTAAAGAAACATCCTTATAACTCCAAAAATAATAATGCTATAACTAGCGGTTTATTGCATCTGATTAAGCGTCAAATTTCCAATTAAAATATATCTTTGAAGTGAAATTTGGATGAAATACAGAGTCATGAAAAATCGAAGAGTGTGGAAAATAGGATTCCAAATATCTCGGCAACTAATCATCTGATCGACTTCATGCTTTATGCAAAATTTATGTTTTTTTATTGTCTTTTGTATTCATTTCTTAAAATAAACAGTTTCGAAAATTTTTATATACCTTTTATCAGAACGAATATTTCGAGAGTCCGAAAAAAATAGTTCCGGTTAATCGAGGTTATTGAAATTAAATAGACTTCTTCCCATTATTACATACTAAGTACATACCAAATTGCAAGTCTCTATCTCAATTTTTTCGGGAGATAGAGCGTTTACAGACACACAGACAGACGGCAAATTTTTTTTTCTAAAAATATGTTTTTCGGAATCTCCAGTGTCTGAAACGTGTAAATCCGTCAAATTTTTTTCCCGATTTTCAAAATGATTACAAGACTTACCCTATACTACGTATGATGGGTAAGTAAAAAGGCATTTCTCATTACTTTTAACCACTCATTACTTTTAACTCATTACTAAAATTTCTGTGAAGAACAGGTTTGCAACTTTAACCTTCTTTTTTGTTCAGAGATATCGAATTCATACCGGAAATTTTGAACAAAATGTTTTTTATTTAAATAATCACAAAATGTCTGTCATTAAATAAAGCAAACATTTCTATTTTAAATTTCTGGTATGGATTCGAAATTTCTGAATAAAAAAGGAGGCTGGCAACCCTGATGCAGAATACAGTAGAACTCCAATTATCTGAATCAATTGGGACCGGACCCCATTCGGATAATCCAAAAATTCGGATAATTGGATTTTTTCCAAAAAAAGGGTCTATTTCAATTAATTACTGTATGTTGAAAATGGGAGAAAAAAAACTATTTTTAAACAAAAAGAGCTTTTAATTAATTAAATGAAAAGTCAACACTTTTACATGTTAAGCGTACTTACAAGTACTGTACTGTACATTAGTACAGTATGTACATACAGGGGTGCAGAATATGTCCGATCCAGCGATCTAGGATTGGGGAAATTTTAGTCATCTGGGGAAATTTTTCGGAAAAATATACAATTGATTTCAATTTTAACAATGAATTACCTAATTCCCCAAGATAGAAAAATGTTTCCCTACAAATAAAAAGATATGTATGGCGACTTTCACAAAATCGATCTGAGAATAATATGTATCGTATATACTCACGTATAAGTTGAGAAATTTTGGAAAAATAGTCTGCTTCAAACTTTAGGAGGCAAACTTTAGGGAGGCCAACTTTATACATGGGACAAAAAAGTCGAAATTTATTTTTGGAGTAGAAAAATGCCGATGTTCCGGAGTAATTAATTATGCAATTGCAATAATCGAAAGTTCTAAGCTCTTTTCTAATGAATTACCTTAGAAAAAAATTTTTAAAAGATAATTTTCTGACAAAAAAAAAAAAAAAAAAAAAAAAAAATCAGGAAAGAGAACTTTAGAAAGAGAATCAAATCAAGAAGATCATTGGTGGAAAACTCACTACAAACTCTCACTGAATGGGTGAGCAAAAATAGAAAATAATTTAAATTTAATAATGAGAAAAATATTTTTAATCTATGGACAACTTGGAAGAAAATTATTCTAAAAACTTAATTTAATAAAATAGTCCTAAATTCTGAAAAAAACCATCACTTCTAGATCAAGACAGAGGTACCAGAAATACTTTAGCTCCTTGAAAACTGCTTGAAAATTTACAGTGACTGTGTTTATGGATCTGTTGGCTCTATTATTGGAAAACACATTTATAACAGAACCCTAAAATCTCATAATCTCTTTCATGAAGTGTTTATATCATGGAATGACCACCAGTGCATAAAGCTATGGAACTATTAAAAGCATCCTTAAACAGACATGGTGGAAATTATCATTTTACTAGATTTTCTTCAAGAAACAGACTCAAGATCTACAAAACATCAAAAATGATTGACAACATCCACAAAGAGAGTGGAAGATTGCAGTTTCTCAATAATTGACAATTTATATCAGAAAAGGTAATCAAAAACATTGTATTTGTTGGTTAAAACTGTGTATTTATTAATAAATATTAGGCATAAGAATTAGATTAAAACTTACATTGCATTAACTTAATTTACCTTTCCAATAACTAGGCATGTTACAAGTTCAGTCTATAGGTTTTTAAAGATGCGACTTGTATGTTGCAAAATTTACTATACCTACGGTAATACAGAAGCCTATGTAAGCCTGTAAGTACATATCGTAACATTTTAGGGAAATTTTGATATGGATTGGGGGAAATGTTGGGAGTAAAAACATTTTCTGCACCCCTGTGTACATACTGTACTGTAAATGAAAGTCATTTCTTGCTGATCATCTCAGTCAATGTAAGCTGTTTGACAAGACTTCACCCGTTTTCGGGCAGCCAAGTTGCACATCCGCTTGACAGTGAGAAGTTGCATGTGGTCACACTGGGGCTGACGCTCCATCCATTTCAACACAGTTTCAAGCCGGCAAATACTTTACTAGCTGATGGTACCGTGTCCCTTCAATTTCGACACTAAGGTCATCTTCTTCTTCGACACTTTCTTCTCTCACATTTTCAATAAATTCATCATTTAGAATTTGAAACCCAGGGTCTGACGAATCACACATCATCCACTCTCCTATATCTTCAGCACTAACTTCTGAACATCCAGGAATTTTCAAAAGAATGTTTCTGAATTCCTCAAGTGGTATGTCATCCTCATCTTCTCCTGTCTCTTCCCTTTCCTTTTCTTGATTTTCTTTTTCCCTTTTCTCCTTTTCCTTCTCTTGTTCAGTTGATATGCCTTTCAACCTGTTCCATGCACGTCTTAATGTGACTGCCTTAACCAAGCTCCAAGCTTCCGCCACCATGTAAGCGCAACCTTTCAAATTAATTTTTTGTGGCTAGCCAACACACCTTCTTCGTCTTCGACCTCTACCAAAGTTTCTTTAAAAGTTGCCTTCTGTAATGGCGTTTCATGGTTTCGATAACAGACTGGTCCATTGGTAGCAATAAACTTGTGACGTTTGGCGGTAAAAAGATTGTTTTAAACTGGCCAATCCCTCTTTCCAACAATTCTTCAGTGGGATGAGTTGGTGCATTATCAACAATCAAACGCGCTAAGCACTTTATTGCCTTTTTTCCTCCCAAAACATTTTTGGGGCTTTTTCACTTCAGGGATGAAAATTTCGTCATACCACTCGGTAAACAATGCTTAGTCATCCAAGCCTTGGGTTGGTTTTTATAAAAGAGGGGAAGCTTTTTCACATTTTTAAATGCTCTTTGGCTTTTTGACTTCCCTATCAACAGAAGGGGTATTTAATGGCTTCCTGTAGAGTTCGCACAGTTAAGCACCGTAACATGGCCTTTACTAACTTTATGTCCTGGAGCACTTCGCTTTTAGATGCTAAAGTGGTTTTAGGCAGAGCTTTCCAAACAAGACATCTTTCATCGGCTTTGTACAAAAACTCAGGATCGTAAGAGTATGCTACATCTTTAAAATTTCAATAAAATATTTGGAGTCTGCTGATAACTTCTCGCCACTTAAATCTAATTCACGGACACCGTGCCTGGACTTAAAATTTCATAGCCAGCCGTTACTTGCTTTAAAGGATGAACAACCAAGCTTCTGAGCTAAGATCTTAGCTTTTTTACAAACAATCGGACCCGAAATTGGGTTTCCCATAGAAACCACTTGAAAACGGCATCTTCTAAATCTTTGTTTGTTGCTGCCTTCCTTGATTTTGTTGAAGAACTTCCATCTTCGTTTTCAAGCACTGACACAAAGTTTAAAAGTGTAGGTTTGCTCCTTTTAATGTCAGAAATCGTTGATTGTCCATCACTGTACAGACAGACAGAATCATTATTTTGTGAATCGCAGTACGTTTCCGTCTTAATTTTTTTTCTGAAATTCTGAAAGCGATTCGGATAGTTGGAGTTCGGATAATTGGAGTTCTACTGTACTATTAAAATTTAGTGGTGACAATCTGCCCATTTTTAAAGTAATCAAAAATGCATTTTCTCACATTCGGATTCGGTAGATTGACATGGTAGTGACGAATGTAGACATAATTTATGCATAGCACTAGTTAGTAGACATTATTTCTACTCTGTTTGTACCTATAGATTTTTTGCAATGATTTTTAGCAGAATTAGTAGGGGTGATTACTTTTCTTCAGGATTGTAAATTAATACCTTAATCTAACTTGATATAGGGGAGACCGGTACACAGTTGACCACTTTTTCAGTTAACATTTTTATCTCTTTAACAGACTGACCGATCTGTATGAAAATATTTTTGAATATTCCTTAAACCTTCTTACATCCATCTTAATTTTCTCACAACATAGTTTTCAATACATTTTTCACAAAAAAAAAAAAAAAAAAAAAAAAATTATATACACTTTTAAAGTGGACCAGTGTAACCCAGAAGCGGGGTACACTGGCCCACCCACCGGGGTACAGTGGACCACTATTAGGTATTACCTAAAATACAATATAATCTATTTTTCATTAATCTAATTCTTTTTTGTTGCCCTTTCACCCGCAAAATAACATAGTAATATAAATTTTGAAACAAAAACAAAAAGTTAATTATATTTTGAAAATAATGACAGATTAATACAGGAACAATTGCAATTTAGTTGAAGTTATTACTTAAGTACAAAAAAATCAGCGCACATTAAAATTTGCAAATGAAATTCCAAAGTACTTATGAGTAAGATTGAGCCTGGAATTTTCAAGAAATAATTTTGGGTCTGAGAGCAACATTATGAAATCATAGAAATCAACAGCAGATTCATCTACAGTTTCGGGAGAAATAAACTGATTTCCATTCAATTTGCGTCTCATGAATCTTACTTGAATATGAATAGAATCATCAACAATTAGACTACAGTTATATTTATCAAAGGCAGTAAATACAAAACAAAATATTTCTTACTATGTTAAATAAATTGTTATTTTTATTTGTTTACTTTATTTTACCGTTAAATAACTATTTTAAAACAATATTTCTTTATAGAAAATAAGCAATTATTAAATATTTTGATTTTGAACATTCTGACATTTTGAACAGGAGCAGAGTGGATTGTGGACCACTGTGCCCCAGGAGTGGGTGGTCCACTGTACCCCATGTTGAAGTTCAATAAATAATCATATTAATGTTGTTTATAGCTTTCTTTTAAACATATTAACTTTAAAGTAAAATAAAAACAAGTATCTTAGCTTTGCAAAAAAGCTGTTTTATTTTATTTATCTACAACCTTTAATTACTAAAAAAATAAAAATATGATGATAAAAAATTTTACTTTTAGAAGCTCAAAACAACCAATCAGGATAAAATAGTTCAATCTGAGCTAAATATATTTTCTGAAGGCTATAAATAATCATTGCAGTGATGTTGTCTATTAGGATAGAAGAGAAGCTTAAAAAAAATTTAAATAAATAAAATATTAAGGGGTGGTCCACTGTGCCCATAGGTTCAGTGTGTACCGGTCTCCCCTATCCATGGTTGTGTTCATTAATGCAAAAAAAGAAAAATTCTTTTTTTTGTTCTTTAGCAATTTCAGACTTTATTACAAGCTTGACTATATTTATGATTTTTTTTAACCACCATCTTGTGGGATATGACTTGATCAACACTTCCTTTTTTTATACAATTCTTTTTTCATTCAAGAGCACCTGCGAAAGTAACACAGGATTGTTAGAATGACATTAGTCCATTCTTTCCTAGCTTCGTTGGCCTACAATGGAGTTTCGCTCTCTGGCCTACATTGGGCAAACATTAGTATGTTGGTTGGACCACCAGCTAATATTGACTCTGAGCCAATGGTTGTTGATTGTTGAACTAAAAATCTGAGGTGGCACTTGACCAACAGTTGTGTTTATTGGCAAAAATGCGCTAATAATAATAATAAAATGTACTACTAATTGAATTAGGCTATTTCAGGGTTGGATTTTTGACGTCAAAAACTGGTTTTTGACATGACAGTGGTAAAAACCGTGTTTTTACCGGTTTATTCCGTCAAAAACCTATCATTTTTTATTGTCCTCCAATTTATGGTGTAAGTGTAGCATACAATACATTTCTAGATTGATTTTACCTTGATGTTCTTGTTATTATTATTATTTACAATTACATTTGTTAAATTTATTTAAAAGAAGATCATTTCCTAATATGGGAAAGATTTAAAAATACAAGAGTAAAAGAAAAGAACAATATAATATTTGTCATAATCCTCACTAATATAGATTCTACTAACTGCAGTTAACATTAATATTAAATGATAATAAAAGGTTATTATAATTATTAAATAACATTCAATATACATTTTTAATAAAAGTACATTAAAATTATTTTAGAGATGCAAAACTGCTGTTACATTGTATGACAATAGATGTTAAGCATAGACTGGCAGTGAATAAATTTCAATATTCTTCGATATAATATTTAAAAATGCATATCTTATGTATTTCATAAATGCAATTATGGTGATTTTCATTTGCACTTCAATAAGTAGAATCTTAAAGTTTTGTTTTCAACAATGTAATAAATTGTACCGAAATTATACACATTGTTTAATTTAATACTTATAAGTTACAGGATTTCTTCAAAAAATTTAATTTTTTTAGGCTTTGCCAAATAGCTTAAGATTATTGTAGAGATCTTCTAACAGAGATGTACACGTATTATTCTAATGCAATTCTTTTTTGTTTTTCTTGGATGGATAAATATACTTTAGAGTCTTTTTGATACTGAATATTTTGTGTAAAACAACTAAATATTAAAGGTAGAATGAAAACAAAAATGTAAAAATAAACTACTAAAAAATGGGTTTTTGACAGTTTTTGACATTTTTGACAAGGAGGTTTTTGACATGACGGTAAAAACAATGGTAAAAACCGTCATGTGTCAAAAACTTGCCAACCCTGGGCTATTTTAATTAGAAACTTTAACTAATTTGTTATTTTTTTAGGCAAAAATTAATGCTTTAGTGTTTCCCCTAGGCGTTTTTGAGAGGGCGCTGCCCATTTTTTTTTATAGTTGTACATGCACCCTGTCCATTTTTATATAGCTGGAAATGTGCCCTGATTATTTTGGGTTCACAAAAATTTGAAGTCTCTAATTTCACCAGAAGGTTGTGGGAAAATCTAACAAAATTCGTCTATCAGTCACGAGAAAATATCGCAAAATTCATGTATTGGTCGTGGGAAAATGTCGCAAAATTAGTCATTCAGTTTCAAGAAAAAATTGCGAAATTCGTCAATCGGTCGTGGGTAAAAAATTGCGAAATTCAGCAGTTGGTTGCAAGACAAAAACTGCGAAAATTCATCCATGATGGCATGAAAAAAACCCATAAGTTTCGCCATTAAGATGCGGAAAAAAATCCGGAAATTCGACTTTTGGTCACAAGAAAACCCTCTCAAAATTCACTTATCAGTCACAAGAAAAAACTGCAAAATTCAGCAATCGGTAGCAGAAAAATATCCTGAAATTCGTCAGTCAGTTGCGGGAAAAATCACGAAACTATTCAATTAGTCATGAGAAGAAAAAAAGTCCTTCTGGCCTGTACCGGGAGGAAAAGGTAGCTTTTCTATATCTTTGTTTTAAAATTTTAGCTAATGTTACACGAAAACAGCAAGTTAAAATGCAAAGAAACGTTTACAAAAGATTCGTTAATACTGAATTTGAATAAGATATTCGCCAAATTATTGAGCAATAGCCAAATTGGCTTCATTTATGAAGACTTATTTTGCTCGCCAAATTTGGTGATATTTCGCCAAATGTCGCCAATTTTGGCGAGAATTTGGCACTAACGGATATGAATATATAGTTTTATGCGTATGATTGGGAAAATTATTACAACAATGAAAGAAAATAATTTGCGAGTAATCGCGTTAATGTGCTGTTTTGTTTCAAAATGTCAGCCACCCTAGAATTTCAAACTGCTCTATCTCAGCCATTTTTTAAGATAGAGGTAAACCAAAAAATGCTCTGGAATCCTCGTATCAAGGCCTAACACTTAATTAAAAAGTAAATTTGAATTTTAAACTTTTTTGTATATTTATTTTAGTTTTAAATTTTTAAGTGGCCGCCATCTTGAAACAAAATGGCAGACCAAGCTGGCCAACGAACTCAGTCGAGACATTGGTAAGCTTAATACACACAATTAGTTTCATCAAAATTGATTTATAAATACGAGCGTTATCGTATGACATAGGTCAGATATATATATATATATATATATATATATATATATATATATATATATGGATATATATATATATATATATAAATCAACATTTGAACGGAGGGTGGTTTTGGGGTCTGGGGGTCATGATCGGTGAAAATATATCGAAATTTTCCGGAACTGCTTTCCTCCGAACGGCTGCAATAGGTAGCTTTATACTTTTTTGTATTGAAAGCTACCTAATAGCGAGATTCGTGTATTGATTCCATGAGAAAAATTGCTAAATTTGTCAATCAATTGCGGCTAAAAATAGAGAAATTTGTGTATGAGTCACAAAAGAATATTTATTTTTCTTAGAACGCTGTATTGAATTTTGTAAAGTAGCATAGAGATAGAAAAATGACTAATTCGTGTTCCAGATTTTTTTTTTTTTTTTTTTTTTTTTTTTTGGAGATAGTAAATATTAAGATATTTTTTAATAAATTATATTGTTTTAAAGAAAAATGTTCCGGAAATAAATGGCTATTTTTGAAAAGGGGCGAGGGGCAGGTAGTGGATAGGCAGCATAGAAATGCATGAAAACACTTCAATGTGCAAATTGATCTCGAGAAAATGTGTTTTTTGAAATAATAAATATTTTTTTAAACAAATTTTTTGAGTAAAAAAAAAAAACTATCAAAATTTGTACATTGCTAAAATAGAAGGCAATTAAGCCATATTTGTAATGTTGTTTCGCATCTCATTTGGAATAAAATATTACTTTTGTTTGATAGGCACACTTAACTGATGATGCACTTTTGATATTATAAAGGATTGTAATGACATTTCTTTCTATTCTAAAAAAAGTAACCGATGCTCTTTCTCGACTTATATTAAATAAAGTATTACATATAAAAACATGAAATTGGTAATTTTATAGAGATATGCATGACACACTGAAACAGACAGTTTTTAAATCTAAGAATTATTTTAAGCACTATTTAATGTTGAAATTGGTCAGTTTATTTCAGTTATATAAGCTTTATAGGATCAAAAACTATACATAGCAATTTAACCATTTTTTGCAGGCACATATTTGACTAGATTGTAGTGTGCAAAGTCCAATAACTTTTTTAATTTGACTAATTTTGTAGAGTTTGTAGGATCTTTTATTCAAAATTTCATTTGCTAAATAAAGATATAATTCATAGTTTGAAGTAGCTGATTTTTTTACCTACTGTTGCCAGATTTAAAAAAAACCCAAATAATAAAATTTACAAATACTTTTCAATAGAAAAATATATTTATGTGTGAATATTAAAATAGAAAGAAAACGTTAAAATAATTAAGCTATTACTTACGAAAATCACTAAAAAGCCCTTTTCATAAAAAACTGCCCATTTTGTTCAGCTGAAGTGCCCCTTTTTTGAAGGAGCACCCTGCCCTATTTTATTCTGGGGGAAGCACTAAAGCTGATATCACACGGACTACCATACGATATGAAGTATATGCTATTGCCTCTCGCTTGCTTGGAGCTACACTTTCACGCTGCAACTAGGGTTATTTTCCATACTGAAAGTTCTGCTAATGTAAGGAGTCTTGTGGAGGATGTAATGTCTGCTAATGTAAGGAGAGGGCGTAACATTTGGCGAGTAATTGCAGCAGGTGTTTTAATATTTAGTGTAGAGCTCGATTGATAAACAGGAAGCATTATCGCGTACTAACATTTTATATATTGCAGTTTCTTTTCGTGTAATGTTCTATATAATATTATAATATGATCATTTTACTTAAAATTCCAAGATTATAAAAACAATACTCTTGCTAATATAACATTATAATTCTAAATTATAGAGTCCATAGAAACTGAATCTTCACTTTACGTCTTTCATTACCTGTAAATATTAAGAATTCTCAACTATTAGTATTAAGTGATTTAGAAAAAAAATAGTATATTAAAACTAGTTTTTTGTCACATGAATTGGAACCCCACTTTATTGCTAAGCCGAAATCTGTAACACAAAGAAAGATTTTTAATTAAGTTTTTGTTCTTTTGCCAAAATCACTATTATGACATTTTATATTTTACATATTTTAAATGTAATTCATGTTACATATTGAATGTAATGTAAAATTGAATACGTAATAGAATTTAGATATAGTTCCCCCTCTTTTGCAGTGTTTTCTTCCTTGGTTTTGATGATTTTAATCATTTTTCGAAAGTTTAAATGAGTTTTTGATATTTTTCGTTTCAAAAACATAATCCTTATTTTTATATATATTGTGTACAGTCCTTGGGGGGGGGGGGGGGGGGGAGTTATACCCTCTACTAACTCTGCCGCAAATCATTGTATAAAAATATCACAAGTAACAATAGATTATTAATAACATCTAATAATAATGCTGTACATAAATTTTGCTGGGGATGAAGTTACGTATAGCAATTGTAACATATCCTAAAACTTTTAGTACTAAACCCTAATTTCGACATCATATTTTTCGGTAGAATTATGGGGTTTAACAACCACCCTCGAAATTTTACAGACCTTATGTTTATTTCTCAACACATTTTAAATTACTTAAATTTTAAGAAGTTTTCACTTCATTAAATACCTATATGAAAATTATAGTATATTGAATATAGTGTCTTTTTAATTAACACCATATTTGCTGCATTGAATACACTATATTAAAATTGAATCCCCTCTCCCTGAAATATTTTTCTAGATACAATGACTATCGAAAATGCATAACTTTTTGAACGCAAATAACAAAAATAATATTTGTTAATTAAAAAAAAAAAAAAAAAAATCTGAAATTTTGCATGCTACATACTTTTAACATCATTTCAGTGATAACTTTTCTCACTTGGTCAGAGTGTCTGCTTCTTTTGCTTTGATAAATTCTGGGACTTTTGAAGCAATCGATTTAATCTCGAAATTTCTCAAATTTATTTAGTGATGAGGAAGGGAGGCTGATGAAAATGATGAGTAAGATGAAAGAAATAAATGTATTGAAAACATGTGAGCTATATATTTGTTCTGATTATATTACTGAATTTTGCTTAAAAATTGATAATGCAAAAAAAATATTTTTAAATTTATCGAGATAGTATAATTAAACGACAAAATTTCCCTACTTACCATCAGTAATTCAAATTTGAATTATGTTAAATTGACAATGTGAAGTGTCATACCATCAGTCAGAGGTGGCTTATGACGGAGTTAGGATGTCTTGAACGATGTCCGAGAAAATGTTTTGATTTTGAACAATTATGAGAAATAGTGGTGTGAAATTTAGTTTTCATCTCAAATAAGGGCTTGATGTATATGTAATTTTTTTTTTATTGGTAAATATTAGTGTGTTTTAATAATCCTGATAATTAAAGTTATACATTGGATCCCTTCATTGGCCGTCAAGACACATGGCATGCAGGAAGAGGAACAAATTTGACCTCAGAATATAGAAAACCCCTAAAATTTTATAAACATTATATAAAACATTAAAAATGGCTGTATTCTATAGTTTCTATGACTAAGATTGAGCCTGCACAAATTGGAAAAAAATCTGACTGCTAGCAAAAATCGCTTGACCAGTAAAAAAGGCTTCCAGACTCCCCCTTAATCTAAATATACCCCTCCCCCCCCCTTTTCCCGCAGGAAAAGAGGGAACAGGGATATTGAAAAAATGCACTAATATACAATAAAAGGTTTCAGTACCATTTCAACTTTTTTTAGCATATTTTATTATATTTCAGAAAAATTGTTTTTAATTATTAAATACCTGTTTTTAAATACTTTTTAAATATCGATTTTTCTTTAATCCTGTAGAGAGCTATGGTGGAAAACTATTACCCCAAAGAACTACAAGGGTTAAAGGAAAAAAAAAAAATTAAAGATAAAATAATCTTTTTTAAATATAAAGATTAAAAAAAAAAAATCTCTTTTTTTAAAGATTATACATAAATATTTTAAAGATAAAAATGTAAATATATTTGTTCCTGATTTAAAAAAATGAATCTTCCATACTCGTATCCTTTCAAGAGTTCATTTGCCTTATCTTATGTTCACGGCTGATAAAAGTAGCATTCACATTCCGTCTCGTTCAGCCAATTCTTGCTGTGTAAACTTTCTTTAGCAGCGACTTTCAGAAATAAAATACATCTTATGACGTGTACTTGTTTTGTTATCACTGCTGAGAAAAAAAAAATATCCTGTTCCAAAATTAACAATATCGTTTCTTTCCTTCCCGTTTTTTTTCTTGTAAAGTTTCATAAAATATGTAGTAAAAACTAAAATAGTTGTTGAAACAAACCCGATGCCTGGATCGTGTTTTTCTTCTCTAGGGCTTTTAAAAGTTTTTTTTTTGCAAAATATAGTTCTTAGGGAGTAAAACTCAGCAGAAAGAAATATAGGGAAGGACCGGATTGTGATCCGCAGCCTAGATGATAATGGTTTCTTTTTTTAAATGGAGAATATGAACATGAAATAAGGTAAATGTCTGAACCTTCCTCTTTGCACGACAATTTTTAAACATCTGAACTTAAAAAGCAATACAGAAATGCAATAAATAAGAAATATTAAAAATCTAAAAAGTAAGCTTCAACCAGCTTTTCTCAGAATCGAAACAGTTTTTCTTTTCTTTCTTTCTTTTTCTTTTTGAGCCATCCGAACCGTTTACGATAAATTTCCGATGAATGAAACATAAAAACAGAAATAAAAATTGTCTTTTTAGAAAGACCAATTTTTTTTTATGAGGACAATTGGTTCAAGGGGGCAGAGTCCACCTGTCGCCCGTCCCCTTCTGGCGCCCATGTTTTAAATTGAGATTGAGTTTGTTTTTACTGTATCAGTTTCTCTTTCAAATGTGTGTCTTGAATTTAAAAAAGAAAGAAAACAAAAACAAGAATTGCGTAAATCTAAATCTATACATTAAAGATATTTTAATGCTTAAACATTTTATATTCCTGATACATGCATATAATATCAATACAAGGGTTCTGCAAAAATCCGACTATTGAACAACGGTAGTGCAGAGCAGTGGTCGTCATTCGTCACATTGGTGCCTGGCATAAAGGAACCCAGGAAATGGCTAGATTTTGGAGCGGATGTGCATGTGACACACAGACTAGGTTGTGTGTTTGTTTGTTTTTAAAGGGAGAATATGAACATGACATAATGTAAACTCAATGTTATCGGAACCCTATGCAAGACTTTTTAAACATATCTCAATTTAACAAGTTGGAAATTGTACGTCAAACGTAACAAACGAGGTGCGTTCGTACTGTAGCTAGTTATATAAATATTCAGATCTTGATGATTTTTAATTCTGTGAAATGAATTATATCGTCTGCAGATTAATTTCTGTAATAAAATAAGTTTCTCGGTCGCTTGACGATTAAACCTCGGAACCTCCTATAACAAAAAGCACGGATTTTTTTTTTTTTTTTTTTTTTTTTTTTTAATTTCAAATTTCTTGATAAATATTTTTATTAATATTTTCTAAAGTTTTGATTCGATTTTGATAAAATTTGAAATGTCTCGACAAAATTATGCAAAGATAATATATCTGAAATTTCAAAAAAATCGGTTGGGTAGTTTTTGCGTTGTTATATGCGGACGGACGGACAGACCAGACGACGACAATAGGTACTACGTATTTATATAATTACGAACGCACCTAAAAAGCAATACAGAGAAATGCAACGAGTAAGAAATATTAAAAAATCGGAAAATTAAGCTTCAGCTGACTTTTCTCAAAAAAGAGAATTGAAACAGTTTTTTCGTTTGGAAGGGGAGGGGCAATTAAATTGTCTTCTACGGAGAGTTCAGTGTGGCAGAGCCAACAGAGCCACCCCCCATTCCTCCCCTTTCTCCTGCCGAAAAACCATAAATTCTATTTTTCTTAATGTTGTTTAATTATTTTAAAATCGTTTGTGAATGTTATTAATTTTTTTAAATCATAAAAAAAAAAATAGTTAAATTTCAAAATCTAGGGAGGAGTAATGGCCCTCGCTTTACCGGTTCTTATGGGTCGTCAACTCTTTCTCGTGCGGCACATTTCAATCTATTAAACCATCTTCGTGGGCTCATCTCCTCCATATAATGTATTTATGTGTTATGTAGGGTAGGTTGCCTGCCTATACACTAGTATACGCAGTCCGACATGTAAAATATTTTATTGGTAGAGACTATATTTACGAAATTTGCTAAGTGCAAGAAATTACAAAGCTTCTTTGCAATTTTAAGAATAGGAAGAAAAAAATTTTGCCGAAAAATATCTTGTCATTTTCACTGCGAATGAAGCTTTCTTTTTCCTCCATTATCCTTTTTGTATTATTTTGATATCGATTATATTTATATTTAGTGTTGTAATCGTAAGCAACGGTAGTCCTTGACATTACCCTTTCTTTGTTTACCAGTTTCACGAAATATCGCAGTTTGAGTTGATAAAAAATGTGTATGTTTAAAGTACAAACTCCAGCTGATGTGGACACTAACCTATACGACTGTCTTTTTATTTTTTTTCCCAATCTTAATTCTTCAAATTTATATTGAATGAACATTGAATTTGATTGAGAAAAATATTTATGTGAAAAGGGGAAGAGTAAATCTTTTGAACAAAATTTAGGGGTCATGGGAGGTTTTTCAGCTGAAAAAAAAAGTCCTCCTCCCCTTCTTTTTTTTCCTTTTCATCTTTTCGTATCTGGCATTTCATACATGTTCTTTCGAAGCCGTTTTTAAAATTCGCAACACATATTGAAGTTATAACGATTTTTGTCGCACAGAGTTGAGCGAAAGGTACTTGTTGCTAAACTTTAAATGCGCCGTTCTCGAAACAGTGTTTTTTAAGTCAGTGTCAACAATATCTCCGGCAGCGGATGAACCGATTTCCTTGCTTTTTAATGAACATTTATGTATTTTCCTGGTTTTTGACAGACGCCTTTTTAACCTATCTTTCCAGTATAGTTGAAAAGTATTTATGGATTTGGTTTTTCTGGTCGTCTGTTTGCCGGTGCTCGAACTCGCGTAAATATACCCGGATCGCCATAAAATCAATACATGTTGTGTAGAATTTCACCATGATATGTTCGGAATTAAAAATGAAGTGTACTGCATTTATAGTTCATTCACAGGGGTACTCAAAAGAATTCCGTTACATTACGGTCTATAGGGAAAATAGTTTGCATTGTATGTTAATGATGTTACACTATCAGGGAACAGGGACACAAAATAATTCTGTTTCAGTACTGTCTGTCTTGTCTATGAGCAATAATCGCTAGAAGTACGTTTTCAATTGTTGTAACCGTTTTTTAATTTAACTCTGTTTTTGCATATGATTCGGTGTGGATAAATTCTATAGATATGGGTATACATTTCCGCTTATTGACGGAAATAGGTGAAGGGGAATTTTCAACTGTGTTATGCATTTTCTAACTGAACTAAATTTTTTCTTGCTATGCAGTATACATACAAATCTATAGATCCTATACCCAATCTATAGATATTTCTATATAACCTATATAGACAACAAAATAATTCGGATATTTTTACGATTATAGATTGTAATTTCTGAAATTGGGTTTTCAAATGTGTTATGAGTTTTCCACGTAGATCATCTTTTACCTTATTAAACGGTTAAGTTTTGTTAAAGAATGTGTTGGAAAGTGTTTCATAATCTATGCTTGACGCATGTTTTTTTTTCTTTCTCCTGTTTAAATATTTAATTCATTCGTTTTTAAAATAAACAATATATATATATTATTAACTGATACATTGTTTGATAGTCCGTATTTTTATTAAAAATGAAAAAAAAAAAAAAAACCTCGTCTGTCAAGGACTAGACAATAATTATCTATAATCTAATGTGCTTTGTGTTTCATTGGATTCAGATGAAACCACTCTGAGAAATCTCAGGTTCAGAAAGCTATACGCCGCGCAACATTGAGTTCAAGAGGCGTATTTTTCAATAAAATTTAATACAAACTTTGTTTTTTGAAAGTTCAAAGTATGTGTTTTTAACGCTTAACCTACTTTATTCCTTATAGACAACTTCATAAAATATGCTTATTTTACAAGTCTAAAAACTTTATTTTACAAGTCTAACCCATTTTAAGAATTTACCTGATCATAATGATTTTATGAGTATTATATACTTATATACCATTAAAAATTGTTTTTACTCCCTTTTTCATTAAAATATTTCAAAGCTTTTATTTAAAGTTTTGTGTTTTATTTAACATACACTTTTTTAAAAGTAAATCTGCGTTGGTGAGATACTTATTTAATAGGAGATAAAATGGGAAAACTTGTGAAAATTACTGAATTTTTATGTTTGGGCGCACTCATTTATTAATTTAAATAATTCAGGTCTTCTCTCAGTAACTTTTCTGTTTTAAATTTTATATAAAATTAAACGAACTTACGAATTTAAAGTGGTTTTTTCAGAACTAAACTAAGTGCAATTTTTATAAACAATTCGGTTTCAAAAATCCATTAAAGTATTTTTAACAGTTTTGTATTCTGTTTAGTTCGTGATCTGACATAATCGTCTGAGAATGAATTCCTTCTTTCAATTATGATAATTGTTCTTTTCGACATACGCGGAAATGAGGCAGCGCACTTATTTTTCTTCCTTCCTAAACGAAAAATTCATATGGCACTATGCCCCAAGTACACAGAGACTATCTTCGCTATAAATAATCCCCCAACCAGAACTTATTATCGCATATACTTGGTTGTGTCATACTTTGACCTTCGATCTGTGAATATAGGTGAAATAATTCTCGCCACCGTATATTGAACTTTCCTTATCATTCATTGAATTTTAAACATGTGTAAGTAAGCGTTGGATTAAAGAAGCAGTTTTGTCATTCGTGAAAATAGTCAATGTAAATAAGTTTGTTTTTCGGTCGCTTTGAGCTTTAAAATGTTTTTTTTTTTTTTTTTTTTTTTTATCGTAATTCTCTAATATTACTTGCCCATTAATCGATGTTCATTCATGGAATAACTTGACTTTATTTTATCGTAATTTTCAAGAATTTTGAACTTTAATATAAAGTAGCTGAACCTGCCCGGCGTTGTCCGGGTCCGCTATAATAACCATAAATAAATCCCAAATTTGTGGGATAGATATTATACATTTAACCTGATTTTGTATGAAATTATATTTTTAAATAAAAAATTCGCGAAAAAATATTAATATTTAGTGATAAAAGCGCTCGTAAGAAGGTATTTTCTTGTCTTTTCACGTAGGGCCGTTTCATAGTTTAAAAATTAAAGTTCTTGTTGTCCGAGCTCTTTGAAATCTTTATTGGTTATAAATAAAACGGATTTACAGCCCCTGTAAAAAATTCGTGAAAAATATTGATATCTAGTTGTAAAAGAAATGTTTTCTTCTAGCTTTTTTTATTTTCGCGTCGGGTTCCTTTAACATAACAAAAAAAAAAAAAAAAAAAAAAAAAAATCGCCCGAACTCTCTGAAATTTTAATAGGATATAAATATTACTGTATCAAAGCCCTCTTTAAAATTTCGTGAAAAAATATCCATCTTTAGTAGTGAAAACATTCATCGAAGCCGCGCCGAAATACCGCTTTGTAGTGTAATCGAAAATTTCTCAGATTTTATTTATTTTTTTAAACTACTTCGAACGTATCGAAATTTTTGCATATGATGTAAATTCGGTCTGCCGAGATGCTCTAAAAAGATTGTGTCGAAATACGGATGTTTAGTTTCTTTCAGCGTAGTAAAAATATCGTCCTCCTCCAAGCGCAAAGTAACGTGCGGTCGCAAAATTTTTGAAATGGTTAAAATTCGTATTTTTGAAAACTGATTGCACCGTCGATTAGAAGGTCTCAGCTTTAGGAACTTACTTTTTGTTTAAGGGTACCTCTAAAATTGCGCCCCGGGGAAGGGGGGGGGGATCACGTTGTCGTAAGGGGGAAAACGTCCATCGCGAAAACGATCCTTTTTAAAAAAATATATATATTTAAAGAATTAACAACGGTATTTTTTCGAACTGATTGAGGCGTTTAAGACGCAAAAGTACGAAATTTATGAATGTCTTCCATTTTTCGTATCCTGAACGGTTCGGCCGGAGTGCGTTAAGACAAACGGCCAAAAAAAATACAGCATTTAGTTTTTCCCTTTTACGCGCTCGGGGAAGGACTGAGCATGCGCGCACCTTTGCCGATTTTCAGAAAAAAGAATGCGGTTTCGATCAGTTTTTAATTAATATTTCAGTTAATTATCAAAAAATTAAAAATCTGAACCTCAAATGCATTAGGACCTGCCTTGGACTATCTTCAGCCGAATACTGTGAGATATCTCGTCGGATATTGCTAGATATCTTGCCCAAATAAATTCAGAATAACAATTTTCCTTGCAATTTTTTGCTCTAATCCAAACTGGTTTCTTTCTGACACATTCATGAAGTCATTTTCATTCTTAATTGCAAACGAAGTACAGTTATTCAGGTGCTACCATTATTATATATATATATATATATATATATATATTTGCATCTTTCTTCCTTCATATTGTTGTTATCAGTTTCTATGTATGCTTTTAATGCATGTTGAGTAAATTGTAGAACTTTGTGTTGCCGTATATTGTATATGCTGGTTCGGTTGCCAAAGATTCTGTAAAATATGTCTGTAGGCCTCCGCCAAGTCGAGAGAGCACAGTCGTAAGCATCCTTTTCTGGAAGCAACTTAGGGCACTTTTGATCCCCATCCCCCATATCTCTGCGCTGGAGTTCCAAAAACCCGGAACTTTGTTTTTCTAGAGTATTCGGCACACAGAACCAAAATTTAAAATTACAAGTTTGTCTTTTCTAGTTCAGACGATATATGAACTCAAGCATTCGATTTTTTGTCACTCACTCATTCACTCTCATGCGTCATCAAAAAGATTAGGTAGATCCCGTAGCCCTAGAAACTTGACATTTGGAAAAAGGGTAGTGCTTAGGATACAAAGAAAGGAAAAATTACAAAATCCGGAAAATTCGAAAATTCAACGAATTCCTTGAAAATTGAAAATAATACGATCTTGTAGTCTTAGAAACTTAAAATTTGGTGTGAAGGTAGTGTTTAGCACCCAGAAAAAACCCCCCATCAAAAACACCAAAAAAATCGAAAGCAAAATTTAAAAAATCGAAAAAATTGAAAAAAAAAATTCGAAAAAAAAAATTGAAAAAAATTGAAAAAATGAAAACAATTTGATCAGCTTTAGAAACTTAAAATTCCGCGTAAAGGTAGTGTTTGGAATTCAGAATAAGAAAAAATCGAAAAACATCGAAAATTTGAAAACAATTCGATTTTATAGCGCTTGAAATTTGGAATAAAGGTAGTATTTAGGATACAAAAAAAGTAAAAAGAAAAAAAAATTCAGAAAATTCGAAAAAAATTCAAAAATTCGAACAAAAATTGAAAAAAAAATTAAAATAATTTTATCTTTTAACCTTAGAAACTTAAAATTCAGCGTAAAGGTAGTGTTTGGAATTCAGAATAAGGAAAAATTAAAAACACATTAAAAATCGGAAAAATCGAAACACATCAAAAATTTGAAAATAATTCGATTTTGTAGCGCTAGAAACTTGAAATTTGGAATAAAGGTAGTATTTAGGATACAAAAAAAGAAAAGATTTAAAAAATCCAGAAAATTCGAAAAAAAAAAATCAAAAATTCGAAAAAAATTGAAAAACTGAAAATAATTTGATCTTTTAACCTTAGAAACTTAAAATTCGGCGTAAAGGTAGTGTTTGGAATTCAGAATAAGGAAAAATTAAAAACACAATAAAAACCGAAAATAAAATTTAAAAAATCGAAAATTTGAAAATAATTAGATTTTTAGAACTAGAAACTTGAAATCTGGAATATAGGTAGTACTTAGGATAGACAGAAAAAAAAAATGCAAAAATCCAGAAAATTAAAAACAAAATTTCGAAAATTTGAAAAAATCGAAAAAAAATTGAAAAAAGATTGATTTGTTGGATTTTTCCTGAATTTTTAATTTTGTATCTGGAGGCACGGCAGTGCCTCCGCCAAGTCGAGAGAGCACAGACGTAAGCATCCTTTTCTGGAAGCAACTCAGGGCACTTTTGACCTCCCCATAGCTTTGAGCTGGGGGCTCTCTTTCACGCACTCATCATGCACTCTTTCAAACAATTGCAAATACCAGACTTGCTGTTGAAGTTAGTTGCCAATTAGGTGTAGCATAATGTTTTGTTAAAAATAATATTTTCAATTAAATTTGGCCACTGTTCCATTAGACCCTTGTCCCATTAGCCCCCACTCTCCCCCATATAACTTTGCTCTTAACTTATTTTAAAATAGATTGGAATTTAGTATCTCAAATTTATTCAAAACAACATAAATTAATTTTTTTATTTAGTACATAAATTACTTGTTTACTGTAAACTTATTATTATTTTTTTAAATTACATATTCAATGACATAAATGTACTTTCTGGCTACTAAAGAAATTCAACCTACCGGCCAGTGGCTACTACTAAGCAATATTCCTTATTTTCACCTGTAAACTTCGGTATCATTTTTTCAGCCCTTGGTTACCACTATTTATGAATATTAATATCCAAGGGGACTATTTATATTCTCGGGTTCTATGGGCCCGATTTCAATGGGAATCTGTTCATTCAACTTAACATGAACTAATTAAGATATATAGCTAATTAAGACAGATTTGGTACCCCTCAGTGGTGGAAAGTGGAACTAAAAGTTTTTGCATCGCATCCGTAGCATGTCTGCTATACACAGTATCATACATAGGCAGTGGGAACACGTGTCTGAATATTTGTTTAGAACAGAATGCATTCACTGGCGGTGGAACTAAAAGATTTTCCTGCGTGTGTGCCGAAAATGGCTATTTTTATTGAAACCGCAAAAGAAAGTTAACGATTTGATAATCCCAGACAACAAAATAGTTTAATTTTATCTCATCCTCGAGTATTAAGAAAATTATTAGAGGTATTGAATCAAAACTAGCAGTCAGTACGTAGTTTATTTTTAAACCGAAAATGCAAATTTTGTGAAAATCTGACGGCAACCTTTTTTAAATTTCGACCCAAAACTGATCCACTTTGAATCAAATGATTCAGACATTTGAGGGGGTGGTATTAAATTTACTTCCGCATCGGGGTCCGTCTCTCTATTTAATTTCTGAATGATTTCATGCAGTGATTTTTAGAGTCATTTCGCATTTCGTATTATTTTTTGACGGGACCAGGCAATGCTGGGGCGGATCAGCTAGTTTAAGAATAAAATGATAAAATGCAATTTCTTCATTTTTGGTGCTGAAATAAATTTCACAATAAAAAAATTAATTTAAAAAGTACATTTGACAGTGGAAATGACTAATGAGTTCCTATTTTAGATAAATTGTTTATGAATTACTTTCCTGTAGATAAAATTATGCTATTATAATTTAGATGTAGTAAAAATAGTTTTTAACACTTTCCAACGAAGTTGAAAAGTGTTTATGAATTCAGTTTGTCTGTCTGCTCGTGTTCTAACTCACGTAAATATATTCTGATTGACATGCAATTGATATATGTTATTGAGGTTTACTATGGTATCTTCGGTATTGAAAATGAAGTGTGTAGCACTATTATTTTTTTTACATTTTTTTTACACACTTAAAAGAATTCTGTTACATTACGTTCTATGGGGAAATATTATTTGCGGTTTATTTTAATGATGTTGCACAATTTCAAATATATCAGTGAGGTGCACTACAAGAGGCTTACTATGGAATTTGATGTTCATCGTAGTGTCCTTTACAAGGACACTCAAAAGAAGTCTCTTACATTACGGCCTATGGAGAAAAATCGTTTGTGGTTTTTAATAATGTTTCACTATTTCGGACATATTGAAATTTGTATATGGTGCAATACAAGAGGTTTACTATAGAATTCATTGTTCATTTACAGGGACACACAAATATAAAAGAATTCGCTACTGTCTGTTAACAATAATTGCTGGAAGTGCGTTTTCAGTTACTGAACGTATTTTTTAAATTTAACTCATTTTTTGTGTATTTTTTGGTGTTAATAAATTCTATAGATCATATACAGGGCTGCACTAAAGTTCTGGAGTACATTTCCATTTATTGATGGAAATCCCAGAAGGAGAAAACTGCTACGAGTTTCCTAATCGAACTAAAATTTATCATTCTATGTAGTATATATAGAAATCTATAGAATCATATAAAGGACTGCACAAAAGAATTTAGATTCTTCCGAATATTGTTCTTTTTTCTTGAAATTGGGTTTTTAAATATGTTAGGGTCAGGTGAGGTAAAATAGGTAAAAAAAAAGCACATTTTACAATTGCGCCTTTATAGGAAAAAAAAATAAAATTTCCACTACTGAAAAAACAGCTCAGAATACGCAAATGGACACTTCTTATTACATTTTAAGAGAAATATTTCTGAATTAATAAATTTTTGGAACTGATAAACAAGATTTAAAATGTGTTGTTTATGACTTGTTTTACCCCATAGGGTGGGGTAAAATAAGTCAGTAGTGGGGTAAAATAAGTCATGCTAAAAACATGTTCGATTGCACAATTTATTGAATACTATTTATGTAAATATGTATATAAATGTGAAAAGAATGAGGATGAACACTTATATAAAAATATACTGTCCCCTGTGATTCATTTCAGGTTCTGGAAGGACCTTAACTATTTGTGATACATCAACTTCAGATATATCATCTATTTCTGGGAACACAAAGTGAGAACTTCCACTTTGCTTGGCAAATTTTACAATGTAGGCATCATTAATTAGTGTAAATATGTTGCAATGAAATATTTTCTTCTTTTCCCCTAAAACTCTACTTGCACCCATTTCCCAACTTTTAAAGAATGCTCATAATCAATCTGCTCTGAATCAGAGCATGTTGTATATTCTTCTGAAGAAAAGTTGGCATTTTTCTTCTGTTTCTTTAGAGACACCTTAGTTGTTTTATTTTTTCTGTGGACTTTTTCACCATGAAGTCTGTCCAGTGTTGTTGCAGTTGTGAGAATTTCACCGGTTTTTCTTTGCAGTTTTTAATTAAATTTTATTAAAATTTCAGGCTTTTACTTTTCCAATTCTTTCTCCCAATGCTTTTCAAAATTCTTTACCCAGTCGGGTCCTGGAGTACTGTTTGGAAAAGGACTTGGCTTACTTGAATATTCTAAATAGCTATTGACCATTCTAACAAGGTCACTTCGATCAAGAGGAAAACCACATGAAGCCGTGAACTTTATTTCTCGAACAAGACATTGTTCTTCTAGTGAGGTCAAATATGTATTTCGTCCTGAACCTTCATGTATTGGTGGGTTTACAACATATCTTTTAAGTTTATCAAATGGTATGTTATATTTTTTGGCTAAACACCATGAAAAAATAAAAATGGAACAATTATTTTAAACTATGCCTGAAAGTAGCATTTTTAATTTTGCTTCAGTCTATTTTAAAATCAGAACAAACATATTTATCACCGTAAAAGTGATTTAAAAAGAAAAATTGCAATTATATACATTGTGTATGCTAAGCCTAACCTGCAGCAAAACATGACCTATTTTACCCCACACAGGCTTTTTTGTCCTAAAATATTTGTTTTTGCAGTTATATTTTTAAAAATATAGAAAATTAATCTTGATAAAGTACTTTATCTAATAGAATTTTAAAAACATGTGAATTTATCTCTAAATTTTCTGAAATCAAGTTTTTATGAACAACTTATGCAAGCTTCAAGCACCAAAACATAAAATTGTTATAAACTATAACTGCAGAGTAAAAGTTGAAGCTAACTTTACATGTAAAATAATGACAAGTATCAGTATTACTATATAAAAATGGCAACACAAAAATAAAAACTCATTTGTTTATTTTTTTAGAATCTTTTCAAAACTGACCTATTTTATCCCATGACTTATTTTACCCCACCTGACCCTATGCGTTTTAAATTGTTTACTTAGATATAATCTTTTACATTATTAAACGGTAATGATTTGTCAAATTATTTTGGAAGTGTTGGAAAGTGTTACATAATCTATCATCATTTTGCATTCTTGTATTATTAGCATCAAGATATTTGAAATATTACAAGAAATACATAAAGCTATTAAAAATTTTAAACACATAAATGATAAAACACAAATTTGAGCTTAATTCTTTTTCCATTTAAACATTTTAATATATATGCAGCAGGGTTGGAAAAAAACATTTAAAAAAAAAAAAAAAAAAAAAAAAAACGTGGTTTTTTTGTTTAAAACATGTTTTAAACGTTTAAAACGTTTTTTTCTCATTCAACAGCACAATTTTGATTAAAGTGAGCAAAAATTAATAAATTAAATATAAAGAATGAAAATATTTTTAAAAAACAGTTAAGGGAGAAAAAAATTATACAATAAATACCGAACATTAATTAACAATTAATTTTTTTATTCTAAACTAAAACATTTAATTATTAAGTTCTTTAAAAATAGTAACAAGTTTGGCAGCCTTATCAAACACCTAACCGGTTTCTAGTTTTGTTCTGCACAAAGCCAAAAGTAGAAAACACTCTTTCTAAACCAGCAGTAGAGCATACAGCTGCTTGTAATTGTTTTATGATCTGCATGACATTTTTATCTACGTGTTTTTCAAGGCTTATCCACCAAGATAAAGGTTAGCAAAATTTCTACAAAATTGTCCACTTTATTTGATTCTTGAGTAGCGAATTTATGATTGGTAACTGACAGCATAACATTTGTAGGGTTTCGTTCATCTCACGAAACCCTATTCATCCCACTTCTCTGTCTGTCCATCACAGAGCCGGTTCTGAGAAACTGTATAGCTAACAGACTTGAAATTTTTTGTACTTACAGCTGAATATCTACTGTCACGCTGAAAATAATAACATTTTGAAAAAATCATATTTTAATATAGAGAGATAAAACACTAAAAATCTAACAGCCTTTCCTATTAAATTTAAGCATTTTTCGTTATAGCAGTTGCCAACAGTTTAAAAATCAACAATAAAATTCTTTCTACAATAATTAATTTTCTGTTGAAAGATTTCCACGTGAATTTAATTTGTGAATTGTCACATTGTGACATTATAAACAATAAACATGTTTTAAACATTGTTTTAAATGTAATGTTTTAAACATTGTTTTAAATGTAATGTTTTAAACATTGTTTTAAATGTAATGTTTTAAACATTGTTTTAAATGTAATGTTTTAAACAGCTGTTTTAAACAAAATGTTTTAAACGTAACAACCCTGATATGCAGCATGGAACCGTTTATCGAGAAACCAGAAAACAAGCTATGCAGAATATTTCCAATTGATTGATTTCAGAATCTTCAAAAAAAGAGTGCCAGTTTGATACGTGCACTGCTTGAAATATTACAACTTGCATAGTATAAATTGATGCTAACATCTAAGATTCGAAATAAGAGTGTATTTATTTCTTTAGATAATGGGACATTTTGATTTTTATGCAAATGAAACTAAAGAATTTTTGTCTCCAAAGTCTTTCTTTCAAACTCTGATTAATCTTTAATCTTATTTAGATTTGATTCTTAATCTGCATAATCTAATAATTTCAAATCAGAAACGCCACAGCCACATATATTCTACAAATCTCATTAAATGGATGTTGCTTTTAACGCCCAACCAGTTATTCAGAAAAACCAGTTATCTTGAATACATCTGACCCAGCCATTCTGGATAAATGGTTCTGTACTTTATATAATCAAAGCTATTTTCTTTTTTGAGAAAAAAAATTTGGTATTCGGCTTAAAATTTGGCTGAATATTCGGTATTCGGCCAAATCACTATTCGTCACATCACTAATTTCATAATTATGTATTGAGAACTGCTATTTAAATATTTAATAATATTCTTTAGTTCAAAGCTTTTCATGCTCTTGCACTGAGGCAGTATAAATAATAACGAAAAATCATGCGTCAAGCATAGATTATGTAACACTTTCCAACGCTTCCAAAATAATTTTACAAATCATACTGTTTAATAAGCTAAAAGATAACATCTAAGTAAACAATTTGGAAAACGCATAACATATTTAAAAACATAATTTCAGGAATTTCCAACATATATAATATTCGGAAAAATATCCAAATACTTTTATTCAGCTCTGTATATGATCTATAAATTTGTATATATACTACATAGGATGCTAAATTTTAGTTCAGTTAGGAAACACGTAGCACAGTTTAGAATTCTCCGACTGGAGTTTCTGTCAATAAACAGAAATGTGTTCGCGAACTTTTGTGCTTCCCTGTATAGGATCTACAGAATTTATACACACCACGTAATAGACAAAAAGCGAGTTAAAATTAAAATCGCGTTCAGTAACTTAAAACACACTTCCAGGAATTATTGTTAACAGACAGTAAAGAATTCTTTTGTGTGTGCCTGTAAATGAACGATGACTGCTATACACACAATATTATGTAGTAAGCCTCTTGTAATGCACCTTAGTGATATATATAAATTTCAATGAGTTTAAAATAGTGAAACATTATTTAAATAAACCACAGTCGATTTTTCTCCATAGACGTAATGTAATGGAATTCTTTTGAGTGTCCCTGTAAAGTAACTATAAGTGCTATGCACACCCTATTCCATATTAAGCTTCTTCTAATGCACCTTAGTGATATATATAAATTTCAATGCGTTTAAAATAGTGAAACATTATTTAAATAAACCGCAAATGATTTTTCCCCATAGACCGCAATGTAACGGAATTCTTTTGAGTGTCCCTGTAAAAAAACTATAAGTGCTACACACTTCCGTTGAAATAGAGAACATGCTATAGATAACGACAATAACATATAAAAATTGCAGAGCAATCTGAGCATATTTACGGGAGTTAGAGCACGGACAGACGGCCGTACGGCCAGACAAACCGAAGTTATAAACACTTTTCAACTAGGTTGGAAAGTGTTAAAAAATGAAACTTAAGATATTTTTAAAACTTTGTAATTAAAAAAAAAGTCAGCCTTTATCTTATTTATTGCCATTATACAAATTTACTTGTTTCCCATTTTCACTTCCTTAAGTTTATATATTATATCAACTATGTTTTTTTCTGTTTTAATGATTTCTTCTTCTTTGCAGGGGATACTGTGTTTGTTCAGGGAGCAGCTGCTACACCTAGAGTTCTTGTGCCAGCTTTAGCTGAACATGGCAAGAAAGCTGGTTTAAAGAATGTAACTGTTTGCCATATCCATACTGAGGGTGCAGCTGAATACAATCATCCAGATTGTGCAAGTCAGTGCAAAGTCTAGATCTTTATCACTCTTTGTTTTATTATATTTAAAGCTGAATAAATCTGTCACGTTTTCCAAAGTCAAAACTCTACATAACCACATACAATAAATACCTTGAAGTTTAATAGATTCTAGTCAAAATAAAATTTAATTTAAAAACTATTTTAAAACATTGTTTTTTATGACTAAAGTTGGAAACCTCATATGAAATCTATGTGAGTGAGATGGTTAATGTAAAAAGAAAAAAAAAGTATTTGCAATAATGTCCCCTGTTTATTTGAAAAATAAAGTTTTTACAATAGCAACTCAATGTGATTAATCTCTATTTTATGTAGATTTATCAGAAAAACTGTGTTACAGCTATTTACTATTATACAATACTTTATAGCTGATGAAGACAAGGTAGTAAATAGAAGACATTATTCCAAAAAACTGCTTTTATGTCTTTTAAAGTTTTTTTTTAAAGAAAAATGACTTAAAAGCAGTTTTTTGGAATAATGTCTTCTATTTACTTTGTGTTCCTCAGCTATAAAGTATTATATAATAGTAAGGAGCTGTAACTCAGTTTTTCTGTTTTCAACAAAAAGTAAAAAGTATATATATATAATTTTTTTTTTTGTACGTATCCCGTCGACCTCTTTTTCATTTAAAAAACACTATCTCCAAACTATAGTATTTAACGCAAAAAAATGCATGTTCATGGTGTCACATTCATGTACAATGCGTTACACGTGCTTGTTATCTCATCAAGTGACTTATAATTCGACGTTTAATGTATTTTTAATGATGTTTTACTGATTTATTAGTTATTTCATTAATTAAAATAAAATAAATTAAGTCTTCGACACTATGATATTAAAAGAGAAAAAGCATTGAAAAAATATTGTGATGCATAGTTCGTACAATAGATCAATTTTAACTGACGTACATCACAAACATATTTATCCAACAGTCAAGAGGGATAATTAAGAAAAATAATGCAAATTAATAAATATCCAAGATTATTTTTGTTTCTGTTTTCATTAATATATTGTAAATTTTATTGTTTAAAGTTACTGATAAATGATGCTTTAGTGAATGGGGCTTTTCCTAATTCTTTTTTAATTTTTTTTTAATGCTCTTTTTGATATTCTAATGGTAACATTCTTCTATTTGTTTATTGGGCGCTACATTTTGGCGATAGTTTAAAAAAAATTATTATTGGAGGTAGTCGACGGGATGTATTGACAGGTATTTATTTTGTCACCTTAATAAAAATGTTAATAATTAAAAATAGATATATTTTTTCCTTTTCTACCTTTACCCCCTTTTTGTTTATATATTTCTCTTCTTTGAGACCTTTGAAGATTTTTCTGTTATTTTAATGCTTGCTATTTAACCACTTCATGATGTGGTCTTGAATGTTGTCGTGGAATGTGCACATCTGATGATGGATAAAAAAAAAAATTTGATTTTACCTTTTGGAGCAACGGATTTTGTGCAGTTAAGCCTAACTTTTGTAAAAAATTCATTTTTTCTTAGAAGCTTTTGAAAATCACATACATGAAACAAGTTGTGATACCATGCAAAAAATTGGAAATTTTTGTCTGTTATTGTAATATAGAATATTTTGTCTAATATAGAATATTTTGTTAAGCCTAGTAATTTTGTTACTTAGCCCTTTCAGTAAACAAAATAAATGTTTTAAATTCAATTTATTCACAAATAAAAATAATTAATTTGCAAACATCCTATGCATGTTACACTTATTAAACAGATATACTCCCACCCCTCAAAAAAAAAAAAAAAAAAAAAAAAAGACACAATTTTGTTTTAATGCTGAAATATTTTTGAAAATAAAAAAAAATACATATTAACAAAACGTACCATATAAAAAGGAATAATAGTTAATAATAATAATATGTAATGAATAGTGATTTGTTTGGTACCTATTGGTAAAGATATATAAATTTTGTATGTTTACCAAACGGTATGTAATAATAAAGTTTATTTACATATCGATCATTTAATGGAGTTCTATGATCTTTATTATATTTTGTTGAGCTGTTTCAGATAACAGACCCGGTTAAATTGCCAAAAAGTTGTCTGAGTGAATTGTGTTGTTCGATTGTTGATTCAGACAGTTCAATAGAATAGAGCATTGGCAATTTAAGCCAGGTCTTGGGTTCAACTCCTGGACTGCACACTTTTTTCACTCAATTGGAAAAATGTCAATTCGTATATCTTTACCAATCAGTATGAGTTCTAGACAATAAAGTTATGTTTTATATTATACTAATATTTAAATTTTTTTAATTTCAGGTATTTTTAGGAGTAATTCTTTTTTTGTTGGTGCCAATAGTCGGGAAGCTATCAACTCAGGAAGAGGCGACTTTGTACCTATCTTCTTAAGTGAAATCCCTCTTTTATTTCACCGAAAAATAGTGCCAGTTGATGTTGCATTAGTTCAAATCACTCCTGCAGATAGTCATGGCTATTGCAGTTTAGGTACAAGTGTGGATTGTACAAGAGCTGCTTTACAACATGCTAAATATATTATTGGTAAGAAATATATTTTCATTAACTATGTTCTTTTAAGATTAACCTGTTGTGTTAACACCCAAGTTAATTCTAATTGAAATATTTTATTCCTTGTCATATATTTTAGTATATAAATGTAAGTTAAACATGAAATTTAAGAAATCCACCATTTAGTTTTTAATTTGCAGCCTGTACCAGAATTAGTTCATTTTAAAGGGAAAGCCCTTGCTGAAAAAAGGATTTTATAACTGTCCTCAAATGAGGATGGTGAGCTCTGACTGGTTAGTATCGACCTTTAGTTCTGGTTTTGTTCAATAAATTTCGAAGTAGTTTCACTGATTTTTAAAATTTAAGACTAATTTTTGAAATTTACAATTGATTTTTACTACAGTGTTTGTTTGAATTTTATAATTCAACAAAAACTTGAGAGTTAACTGTTAATATTACAAATCTTGTTCAGATATAAAATGTTCTACTTGTTGCTTTTTAAAAATTATCTTCAAATATCTATTAACCTTTTTATAATTCAAACTGTCACAAGATCTATAATATATAACTCAATCTATAGAACAAGAGTCATATGAGCCAACTTTGGTCCCAAAGTTTTGTCTGCTACAAGGGTAGTTATTTTAAGGGGGGGGGGGGATCTGCAATGTGCTGAGCTAGACAGCGAGCCCAATGAACTAGGGGATCTGCGGGGGGGGGGGGGGGGGAGCGTTCTGAGCTGATGCAATTGGAACATTTTAATGCAAATTCAGAACATTTTTTTAAACTACTTACCATTTTTAGATAACATATGCAAAATATTACTAGATATCTGTATTTCGTTACACTAAAAACTACTATATCAAATTGCAGGTCGATGTAGCAAAGAAAATTAAATGATACTTTTTGCCACCTTAGAGATTTTTGCAACCCACCGATGCAGTTTGAGCATTCTAATGTAAATTCAGAACATTTTAGACCACTTTTAGATAACACTACATACCAAATGCTACCAGATATAGCTTCATTAGAAACATCACTATCTCAGCTTGAAGTCAATAGAGAAAAGGAAATTAGGCGATATTTTTTGCCTCCTACTCCTAATCTTCATGGCCAGGGCTACAAATTTCACACTTAACTTTTTATTGGATAACTTTTATCTTTACTTTTATCCAGTGTATAAGTCTATGGATTCTGATGTATTAATTACTTTTTTTACTAAAACATAATAGTTAACAGATAAATAGATAGTGGCACATGAAATTAAATTGTTAATAAATGAAATATTTTCACCAATCAAAAATTTTAAAATATGCACTTAACTTACTCTAATTGTAAATTTATGACAAATAAAAACATAATATTATTTATATCAATAATGAATTATTCTTATTGGATAAATGCCGCAAAGTAAGTTTTAATAACAGGAAGAAACAAAAACATAATATGAAACTAGTAAATTGCTAAATATGTAATATGGATTATTAACAGAAGTATATTAGTAACAAAAAAAAAAGTATTTATTGGATGAACTTGAAAAGATTATATTATATTAATTACAATTATCTTACTACGCATGTACCATTAATTGTGTGGATCAAATGGTAATGTTGAAGATTTAGAATTGTTAGATTTTACCCAGTTTTGTTTCTGAAAAATTGCCAACTTAGTGTATAAATAGTTTGATTAATGGAGTAACTGTGATAAAGATATATCACAGTTTTATCTTTTTTAAGTATTTTATTTTTCAGCTCAACGTATTTCTGTATTTTTATAGCCTTTCCAGTTTAAATTTGCCGTTCTTTAAAAGCAATTTTATCAGCAATTCAGCACCACACAAGTGGTTTTCACGGCGTTACTTCATCCCTCCTTCGTTCTCTGAGTTCGCTTCTGTCGGCGCTGAGCTGTGACGTCATCGTCATCGACGGCTTTCCGCCCCTGCGTTTTGCGCATGCGTCACCGTCGCTCTTGTTCCCTGTGTTTTCGGGAGCTGTTTTGTTTTGGCGCTGCGGGCGATAGGGGCATGTCTTTCAAATACAAATTAGAATCGTTCTTTTAATTATTAAATGTTAATTTGTTTCTGATTTGCTCTTTTAATTTTCACGTAATTCTTAATCATCAAATTAGTTTAAATTAATCTTGCTCTCACATTTGTGCACCCCTTTTATGGGTATTTATACTAATGTTGCGCATTTTTCTAACAGAATTTTAGTAAAAATGATGCTGTAAATTTATGATAAACGTCGTATGGTCTGGAGGCCCGCTGGCCTATGCCGGGGCTCGTATCCTAGAATCGCCGTAGTGCTGATTCTTTGGAGATCAATTTCGCGTTTTCAGTTTTTAATTATTCTATAAAAATGCTGTTGTAAATTTTAAGTTTAATATTTTAAAAGTTTTAAATCAACTGGTAATTGACTTCTGAATTAATTCTATAATTCTTCATGGACGCGGCCAGAAGGAATATTTAAAGATTCTTCGAAATTTACGAAATTTGAGCCAGTACTTTTTAAAGACTTGACGTGCAGCTTTCATCTCATCCTTCCTACTCCTTCAAGAAAATGTAATAAACATTATTGGATTCAACTTATGGTATTCATCATTTATAGTCTGCATCTATTTCTTCACTCAAGTAAGACCGTTTAATGCATTTTATTATTATTTTGATTCTCTTCTCAAAGAATAATTGACCTAAAGAACGTCATGCAATTTTTTGCATTGGGTTATTGCTCACACATTAATATTCCCATCAATTGCGCTCTCTTAAATAAATTTCTCCTTCACAGTAACCTATTAGCATCAACAAATATTCATGATTGTTATTGTTGCCATATTGATATTCAAAATTAATTACTCTGATAATTACATTATCTATCTATCTATCTATCTATCTATCTATCTATATCTCTCTCTCTCTCTATATATATATATATATAAGAAAAGAAAAGAAAATGTCAAAGAAAGGAAAATGTGAAAATTAAACAGTCTGACAAACTTTATTGAAAATATAAGGACTGAATAAAAATTACTTTTTAATATAATACAATGATGTGATACTTTTATTTTTAAAAATAAGAGTATCAATTATATTTATATACAAAACAATACACATAAATTAATAATCAAACACACCAGAATACAATTAATGCAATATAAAATAATATAACAGCATTACAGTAATAAATTAAGGATTCATTTTCATACAAATGATATCAACACAAAAAGGTGTCTTAAATCTATTCTTTTCTATTTGTGATGAGAGACTCATAAATATATATAAATATGAGCAGCAATACACAGTAGAAGATCTTTATAACGCAAACCTTAAAACACGAGGTTGTGCGTTATATAGATTTTGCGTTGTATAGATCACATTTCACAAATCATTAAATTTAGCTTGTAAAACATGGCCAAATATGTGTGAAACATACCAAAATACATTAGAGTATCTTTATATTGCATTCTTTATTACCAGGAGTTGTGCAGATTATAAATTTTTGCATAATATAGATCTTTCCACACATTGTTAAATTTACTTTATAAACATTGTCCCAACATACCTGTATCAAATCATAAATTTTTTTCAGTAATTAAAGAGATAAAGTTGAACTAATGTATCAAATTTAGTCCTCTAGAGAATAGCAACTATTTATAATGTGGGAATTCAGGTATTTCTTAACTGAAAATTCATTGTTTACATCTGAGAAGTTGTGCGTTATAAAGATCTTCTACTGTATTTATAGAAATTAATTGCCGGTTCATCTTTGGTTAAGATTGCTCACCAGAACCAAAACTATGTATACAATGAAAAATGTTTCAATTACTTTAAAGTGAAAAATAAAATTTGGGATATTTTACTGTTAATTCCCAAAACAATTACCTTCATATTTTGAGTTGAATAATATTAGTAAACGACTCATTATATTAACAAATCTATTCTCACAAGCTCTAGGCTGCTCTGTATTTAACAAAGCCAGGTGTGGCATGTTGGGTTGGTTGGTATTTATATATATATGAAATACATAGTTATTATAGCTGCATTGCGCTTTTAATGGTGTATTTAATAATTATTTAATAATAATAATATTTTAGTATTACTATTATTTCTTGGTATCATTTGTTTATCTATTGAATTTTCAAAGGCATCTTTATAAAATCTTATTCAGGTTCTATTGAATTTTTTTAAAATTTTTTTTTTACCAACATTAATTTTGTACTGACTTATGACTGCTAGGGGTTTTTATATTGTTGTCTTTTGATGTTAGTTTGCTTAATGGGACTTTATGTATATATGTAAATAGTTTTATAATATAGCTTTATTATATTTAATCAAGTATTAAACAGTCAATCTTAATATTTTTTTTTTTTTTTTTTTTATGGATATTCAAGTAATAATAAGATTGATTCATAAAATTTTTTTTAAATATGTTATAGATATATTTAATATGTATTTCTTGCAATTTTTATTGCTATCAAACAAATATGGCAGTTATTAGTAAAATGTTAGATACTGGCAATTTAGGCCTTGGTGGATCCAGGACTAATGCTCGGTACAGGAAGATTATTAGGGATCTTCCTGGATCGTTATCAGATAACCTATTCTATTGTCCCAAGCCTGTACTATGTTTTCGAGAGTGTGAATCTAAGCGTTGTCTTACATGTCCATTAGCTGATAAGTCACAGATTTCAAATAATAACAATCTTAATTTGGTAAAATTTTGCAAAGCATACAATGTAATCTATTCATTGAAATGCAATTCGTGTAACATGGAATATATAGGACAGTCTTGTCAAAAATTACATAAGCGGCTAAATTTACATCGTTCTCATATTGATAAATATAAAAATTCTAAATTTCAAACAACTCATAATATTGAATATACTCATTTCAAATATCATGATTTTAAAAATATTACTATTAAAATACTTAAAATACAAAAAAATTTTACTGAACGACTTTTTCTAGAATCTAAATATATAAGACATTTTAATACTACATATCCTTATGGATTAAATCAATTAGTATACAAAAAATCACATCCTGTATTTTCAGATTTAACTAAATATGAAAATTATAAAAATCTTTATTCCGGATTAAATTTTTCAAACTTAAAAAAAACTTCAAGATCTGGTAGAGGTAAACATAATAACAAAAAATACACTGATGATATTGTGATTCAACAGGAGCTTGATAATCTTGAGGCACAATTTTGTAATGATTATTGTTGGCTTGCTATAAGAAAACATGTTTTTAGTATAAAAAAGAAATATATAAACCAATATTTCAAGGTATTTAAAAAGAATCAATATTCTCCACATTTTTGTGATATCTTTTATGATATTCTACATTATAGAGCAAACCTATTAAATACAAGTCTTTCTAATAAACCTAAATATAAAACTAATAATACACAATTAATTATAAATTTTTCCAATCATGTATTTAATAATATAAATTTACACAATATAATAAACAACATTAATAATAATTTTCCAATAAAAAATTTTACCATTCACAAGACATATAAATATAATCGCACACTTGGACGTAAAATTTTTAATTACAATTCTTTTGCAAAAAATTTGGTCTCTTCAAAGAATTACCCATGTTATTGTAATGACCCAAAATATCAAAAGTATATAAATACAACACATGGTCATATCATTACTGGTGATCTTAATATTGTAGAACAACCTATTTTACAAAACTTAATGCATAATGGCACAAAATTTCGTCTTCCATATAAGTGTAATATCAAATCCATAATATTGCAGTTTATTCAAGATATTGATTTGTTTATATATAAAATTGCTGTTGATTACAATAAACCAATCGAATATTTCAGTGAATGGAGATTTTCTGTAATTGATAAATTAAAAAATGAAATAAAAAAGTATCATCATATTACACATGCAGCTTTTAAAAACATAAATAAACATATATCAGAATTACAAAACAAATTTATAATTACTTATGTAGATAAATCTCCAAATAATTATGCTATCATTTGTAAAGAATACTATAAAGTGTTAATTCACAATGCAATCAACACAAGTAATATTTTTAATAAAACTAAATTAAATATTGAAATAAATAACAGAAAATTATTAAATTATCACAAATTACTAAAAATCAAATGTAATAATTTTAATTATCCTTATCTTGTTATAATTCCAAAATTTCATAAAAATCCTATTAAATTTCGCACTGTTACCATCGGTTGTAACACATATAATAAAAATGCAAGCAATTTACTACTTAATATTTTAAAGCAGATATATGATATAATGTTAAAACATAATAACCAACATTGCCTAAAAAATAGTTTTCAACTCATTAATAAAATACATAATATCAATCCGGTAAAATTCATAAAAACATTGGATTTTAATGATTTATTTAATAACATTGATATAAAAGACTTACATAAAACAATGTGTATATTATTTAAAGAATTTAAATCTCAATTAAAATTAAAAGAACATATTTCAGTAAATTTTTTTAAAACTTTACTAAATTTTACATTGCATAATAATTACATTATATATGACAATATTATCTATAAACAATGCCAGGGAATTCCGCAGGGCGGAACCGCATCTAGTATTTTCTCTGACCTTTACTTATATTATTATGAAAGAAATATAAGTCCGAACAATGATTATGTATTTTATCGCTATATTGATGACATTATCATATTTTATTTCAATGAAAAAAATTGCACATCACCACTCAATTTTTATCCTACTCAGCTTAAATTAAGCGAAAATGATTTAATTAATAATAATATAAACTTTCTTGACTTAAAAATTAATATTACTAATAATTATAAATTAATTTTTGATATTTATGATAAGAGATTTGATTTCCCATTTAAAGTAAATATTTTTACCAATTTTGCTTCATGTTTACATAAATCTGTTTATAAAAATATAATTATCAATTATCTACATCGTATAAAATACTTATGCTCAGATATAAATAAAAACAAAAATATTAGATATATTCGAGATCAAGCAAAAATATATGGTTATCCAATTTTTATGATAAATTCAATCATCAACTCTTTTAAATAACATTTATTATATAATTTAAATATAAACATGGTATGTAATAAATTATTGTTTTAGTGTGCGATAACATATAACAAAAGATATAGAAAATAATAATTATAACATACATTATTACAATTATAATATATTAGGAAATTTAATATTTAATATTTTTTTGAACATTATATACACTTTATATAGAAAATTACAATTATAACATACATAATTACAATTATAACATATTAGGAAATATAATATTTGATTGAACATTATATACACTTTGTATAGTTGTGATTGTGCGTTGCCGATCACCTCTGTTTAAGGTGTTATTGATGTGCAGTTTTCATACATTTATAAATTAACTTATACAGTAACAAATTAAATTATACATGGATAACATTGGTGATTATAACTCATAAACATATCTATTTGCAATATATATAAATATAAATATATATAGTTTTTATTTTTGTCTATGAATAATTAAATTTAACAAGTATTTTAATTACTGCATTGCATTAATTTGATTGAAAAACAGTAGTAATACTATTAATTATCAATTTTATAAATTTTGAGATATTTTGAATTGTTTATGAATTATTTAATTAGATATTTAAATTAATCTATGAAATATAAAATATATTTGCAATGTAGTATAAATTAAACATTAATTATTTAATAACAAGTCTAATATATATTTAAGTAGTAGTAAAAATAAAACATTAATTATTTAATAATATGTCTATAATATCAGTGGATTAACACAGCTGGCAGCAAAAACAATTTGAATTAAAATAATATCTCTTTTACATAATATATTCTTGTTAAGAATATCTGAAATGCTGTGCAAGTTGAATTAATTCTGTGTAGATTTATTCATATAGTAGTATTATATTTTATTTGAATTTAAAGTAAAACTACAAGTTAGTATTGTTTTTTAAAGTTTATTTATATAATTAAATCTAATGAAGCAAGTATGTAACTAATAAAGTGGATATCTAACTAAATATTAATTAGGAATTATTATAATACCAATAGATGGCGACACTTTACCTTTCAGGTAGTTGTTGATAATATTGATAATATTATATTTAATTTAACTATAGAGGGAGCTATTGATTGTATATTAATTTTACTTTCAGGAATTAAAATTGGATGGAGTAATATATATTCACGGATATAATTTTGTTATAAGTGTATTAAAACCAGAATTATTTTGTGTGTTTTTGAATCATTTTGTGTTTGGGTGTCATCGATGGGGTTGTGTTTTAAAAAAAAGTGTGCTCTCAACTTGTCTTTCAAATCATTTCTTTCAACTCGACTTAGTCAACATGTATGATGCATTGCCATGTGGATGTGAATATTATGCAGAAGTTGTGACATTTTAAGGATTCTGTATAATTATTGTGAGTAAAATATTTTATCTACACTTTACGCGTTCATATTTCCAATTTTATTATTTTAAAACTGTTATCTCGTGGTAATTTCGTGAGGTGTTACATACAGTTTTTGGGATAATCGATGTGAGTGAAATATATTGTATATTCTTAATGGTTTTTTATTTCCTATTTAAATATTTCCAAATTTTAATATTTCCAATTGTTGTCTGGTAATAATTCAGTGTACCTGGATAATTCTACTGATCTTAGCATTATGCCAGTAGAATTATGAAACACTGAATTATTATTTAAAACACATGTGGGTGCATCCAGGCTGATGAGTACATGTGCATGTGTTTTTTCATATCCAATTCATATTTAATTCTCATGTGGTCCAATTTTCCATTGTATATGGTTCATATTTTAATTTATTAATCCATTTGTATTTACTTAATTGCAACTCCAATTTATAATTATTTTTTTTTCCCTTTCTCTCTATTTCTTTTTTCAATATTCTTTAGGTATGAGTAAAATTTGGCCAATTACCATTGAAGCACAAGCTATGGTAATATTATGTTTGCACATGTTAATTATTAGCTATGTGGTATTCTGTATACACAATATCATTAATTATCTCTTTGGAGATTTAAGTAGAATGATAATAGAACTTGATATGTTTCTTGAAATTCATAGATATTATAATTATATATATATATTACCATACATAGTATTTGAAATTTAAATTCTTAGTAAAACTTAGAGGACTGGAACTAGAAATCCAAAATATTACAATTATGCAAATAAATAAATTAAATATATATATATATATATATATATATATATAATGTTTTTGAAAATAAAAAAAAATCTACTGAAAATTATGGTTGAATAAGGTTGAGCGGGCAGGGAGGTATGTACAAAGAAGTTACATTAAATTTAAAATTACATTTTAAGAACATAAATGGAAGCGCTTGAACTCATAAGAGATTTCAATCAAGAAAATTTTTAATATCTGAAAAGTTTGCACAAATAATAGAATAGACACTTTGCTGTTCTCTCTAATATCATCAGGACTTACCAATTTACATTACTCTTGAGTTAAACTCTTTATTAGTATAAGGTGTGTTCAAATGAAAGTGATTCAAAGCGTCGCATGCGAACAGTTTTCAATGTATTTTCGGGAAACAAACGCGATAGTGAATGTCTATGTACCACGTATGCGCAAGCAGATTTGTGATAACTTCGTTCGTAAGGACGTGGCATTCAGTTAAAAATGGCTGGTGTGGATGCAACTGCGTCCAAAACCGATCAGCGAGCTGTAATTAAGATTTTAACACTGGAAGGGTGTAAGCCTTTTTATATTCATCGCAGAATGCTGGCTGTGTCGCCAAGGTGTGTGCCGAGGCACTGGCCTGTAAAAAGTGGGAAATCCTGGAGCATCCACCTTACATCCCAGATCGCCTTGCGACTATCACATCTTTGGACTGCAGAAAAAAAGCCTAAAGGGTCAACGATTTCACTCCAACGAGGACGTAAAGGCTGCAGTTCTGATTTCTGAACTGGTTCCATGATCAACCAACATCGTTCTTCGCAGACGGAATTCGTAACCTTCTTAAGCAATGGGATACCTGCCTAAATGCCATGGGTGATTTTTCTTTTTAAACAAACTTTGTATGCATTTCACTCATTAAATATTCTTGTTTCTATCTATGTATCTGTCTCATTTCTGTCCTTACATATCTCATGGATACACACCTCGAATCACTTTCATTTGAACACCCCTCATACTAAAAGAATTTTATTATTATTATTATTTGGTTTCTTAACCAAAATTTAAGTTCAGTTATTTGTTGGATACAATTTTTTATTTAAAAATCAATAATATATGGATTTGTATCCCCATTTTTTGTGACGTCAAATTGACGTATGGGACATAAATCATGGGGACATTAATCAGGCTCTCAATGAAAGGATATTTCTCTAGCATTGGATTTGTGTCCCTTTCAGATATAGAGGCATATATCATGGGGCCATTAATCAGGATTTCATGAAAAGTGAAATGATCCAGCACCGGATTTATATCTCCATATTTTGTGACATATGACACAATGACATATGGGGGCACAAATCATGGGGACATTAATCAGGCACCTCCGATTTTTTGATCAATTTTGAGGTAAACTGTCCCCTTAATCCGACAATTTTAAATTTATTATATTGGGCCGGTCGGTCTGCTAAAATTTTTGATTGGCCCAGATGACCTGTTTAATTTTTTAATCAGCCAGTCTAGCCCAACTCAGCCCGTTTTGAAAGTTTGACTTCAGTTTGCCCTGCCAGGAACAGACCTCGGGCCAGGTACGGACACGTGCAGACCATTATACTAACGTAAAATTATATGCTTAACATAAATATATATAACCGGTGCTAATATAAATTAATTGGCATAGTAAATTCACCACTGACTAGATATGAAATTAGCTGAGTGTTTGAAATCCAATAAACCAATATTAACAAAATATTTTCAATGAGACTTAGAATGCCGAAACACAAGTTGCTAAAATGAAATTAACATAAATATATATATGCTTTTGAGATGAGCACGAAGTTAATTTAGTTTATCTTTTAAAAGTTGAAAGAATGGATGTTAAAAAAAGAATGGATGTTAAAAAAATCATTATTTTTATTTTTTTAATTTGTACTTGTACGTTTGCAAGCCTGTACCAAAAAAATATATATATATATATTATTTAAAATGGATTAGGAAATAATTCAATTTTTATATCTAGAGTCACAAGTTATCTTATTTATTTCAATATGACTCACATTATATCTGGTTACTTGAAGATTTGTAGACAAATGGGTTGTATAACATCATATGCAAAATTGATACAGCTGTACAAATTCAATATATTTTTTCGAAAGATATTTATACGTGTTTTTAATTGCAGATCATGAAGTATGTTTGTGATTCATATGCATTATCTCAAAAATAACATATTTTGACTTGTGTCACTTTATGAAAAAGTTTGTGATATTACATGTAAATTTTTTTTATGATGACACATTAAAAGTTCAAATAAAAATGTATGTTTCTGGAAATTTTTTTGCAAGTATACAGCTTAGTTACAAGTTCACTTCTTTTCAGTCACTTAATTGAAAGGTTGGCATGAAATTTGTATTTCTAAAAAAATTCCTGACATTTTAAAAGATTGGAATAGATAGCTTGGAATCATAAACTTAAATTGGTGCTGAAGAGCAACAACAAAAAATTACTTTTGTCAAGAAAGTTGACGTAAAAAAAATATGTACTGTTTATGAAAAATATGTGTTAAATTTCAATGCATATAATTTTGCATACAAATTATTTATTATTGAAAATGTTTAGTAATGACAATAAAAAAGAATGTTAAATATGTATTACATTATTAAAATTTTCAAGTACAGTCAGAACCAGTTAAGACTATCATGGTTAATATGCAGATTTTTCCTGTTCCTTGAACATCACCCATAAGACTAATGCAAAAATATGTTTAATATGCAAACGATTATTACACAATCCTGCTTAATATGTGATGAAGTTTTGGTCTCTTGGGGGGGAAAAAATCTTGCTTAATAAGCGAATGCATAGATCAAGATGCAAATTTCTTCTCTCTCTTCCAGTGTTGCTAATTTAGTGGATTTTTTTATTCAAATATCTACCACTATTTCCTAATAGTAATATTCATCTTATTGAATGACAGATTAATTAAGTCTAATATTGCTAATCGGAAATAGTGGTAGCTATTTGACTAAAAAATCTCGCTAAATTAGCAACACTGGAACTCTCGTCTTTGATCCTGCATCCTAATATTCTTTGTCTTTCGCTTTGTGTATATATTTACTGAAATAGAGAAAGATACATAGATGTTTGTTGCTTTTTGATATTTATTCTTCTATCTTTGCATGGTGTATGTTGTCAATTTTTGTTTTTTCCTCTCTACACTGTGTGTAAATAAGTCTCTAGTACTGTGTCCTTTTAAACGTGTTTGTAGAGAAATGGAAACATTTTTTCGTTTTCAATTCTATTTCTTCTTTACTTTCTTCTGATTCTTTCATTCTCCTGTTTTATTCATGTCCCGTTCATTGTTTTGGAACATGAACAAAACTGTCACACGTTTTGTTCATGTCTCAGTTACTTGCACCACAAGTGTCATGGAGTCAAGTCGTCTCTGATTGTGTGTCGAGTTTTAGCAAATTTTCTGTTAATATGGAGAATAGTCATAAAATCAAAAGGAAGAAGGTGTTACTCATTATCACAAGTAATAATTATGGTTTTAATAACTGGGTTATTCTGCAAAGATTTATTTTTGGCTGTGTTAAAAAAAATGGCTGGCAGGAAAATTACTTTTGTTCTATTTTTGGTTGTAAAGTACACATTAAAGTCATATTTGAATCCATATTTTTTCAGTTATTTTTTTTAATCTGTCCTAGAAAAACTTGAATATAGTTAAATTTTAATCTAAATATGCGTAAAAGACATTATTTTTGACCATAAACATATAAGCAAAAGGTCTGAAGTTCATTCAGATGATTTGATTAGATGCATAGAATAAGCTCCGTTCCTGCAATATATACAAATCCCTTTTAATGTGCGATCACGCTTAATACACAACTTCTGTCCAGTCCCTTGAAACTACTGAGCTCCACAATAGAACGGAAAGCTAACTTCCTATTCTCATGTTCACATATTCACATTGTATACATGAATACAATGCCAAAGATTTTCCTTAGAAAATCTTTGGCAAAACACTGATTTCCTTCCATATGATGGTATGGGATAGATATTTTCAAATTAGATTAGCTTTTAAAAATATGACAAAGTTGGCTGCAATTTTCACTGATATGTATTTTTTATTGTAAAAAACTACAGGTTTTGTTTAAATTCATTGCCAATATTTAATTTTATATTAGTTAAAAAGGAGTTTTATATAAGCTCAATAAAAAAATAGAAAAAAGTGTTAAGTATTACTCATAAAAAGTGAAAAAGCTGTAGAAATAACTAAAAGTGACAAAAAGTATACAAAAAAGTTTTTAAAAATGGCTATAATATTAAGAAAAGTGCAGGATTCATTACTTGTGTGCAATGAAGTGTGATGCGGTTGTGGTAGAAAGTGAATCAGTGAGTTTGCCCTCCATATTATTATAGAGCTCAGTGCTTGAAATGTGTCTTAACCATGTTCAGCTGTATAATAAATATATTAGTGATGGCTAACAATTGTAAATTCAGTTAACAAACATGTTATTGGATGCACATTCTAGCATAATGTAGCTATGTTGCATTTTTATTGAACAGGAAATCACATTTTGGATAACAAAGTGATTCTGGAATGAATTATCTTCATTAGGCAAGGCATCACTGTATTTCTTTTTTATCCTGTGTTATCTATATTCATATAAAAGGAGAAAAGGAAGGTGGCGGGAAGAAACTACCATTATTTAGTATTCATAGAAGTATGATTTGCATTAGATTTCATGACTTATTTTTAATTATTAATGATACTTAGATCAGTTTTTAAGTGCATGTTTGGTTGTTTTATCCATTTATTATGGGAAACATTTTCAATTCTTTTTTCTTTCTTCAATAGGTCAAGTAAATCCACGATTGCCCAGAACTTTTGGGGATGCATGTGTTCATGTCTCACATTTTGATGCATTAGTAGAAGGTGAAAGAGATTTACCAGAGCACAAACCTGATGTTTTGACTGATGTAGAATTAAAAATTGGAAAATTAATCGCAGACAATTTAGTTGAAAATGGAGCCACTATGCAGATGGGTAACTTAACATTTTTGCTCATAAATATTCTTTTTTTTTATGATTTGAATTTTTGCACATTTGAGTGATTTTATTAATTACATTTTATTATTTTTTTCCAAGTTGTGAATTTAAGCTAAATTTTATTTCACTGTAAATCTAAATTATTTATTATACAGTAACCTCCCTCCCTCTCAAAAGAGAAACAAACACACCATACTTTTTTATGTTGAATTGTCATGCAAAAGCACTTGATTCTAAATTGAGCCTTTCATAATGAGTAAAACAAGCTTAAGGGGCCATCTCCAAATTGAAATATAGCAACATATTTTTAAATTTTCAGTAGCAATACCAAATGTTAATATATATTTCAGTTTTCAGGTAAATTTTTATTTTGGGCACCAAGTCATTAGGTGAAAAAGTATAGGAATTATAATATATATGTAAAAATTTAAGTTCTTGATGTTAAATTGAGTTTTATTATCTTCAATGATATTTTTATATGTATTTTTTTGCATGAGTATTAAATATCCCAAATATAATTCGTTAGTTTTCATACTTTTTTGATAATTTACATGTATGAATTTCAAAATCTATATTTGAAGAATGAATTATGATTTGTAGCTTGAAATATTTCAACAAAAATGGATTTCTAAATAATTTTAATATGCATATACAAAATTTCAGCTCATTCCTCAAAGTAGTTTTTCACTTATGCTAGCTGAAAAAATCATCAGCAGTGCAGTTTAAAAAATTGTATATCATTGGAAAATAATAAAAAAAATTATTTCATAAAATCTAATCTATTTATAATGTTACAGAATTCTTCATTTGATGGAATATTTAATTTGTTTATTTAGCATTTTCTGATGCTAAGAATATTTTCTATTTAAAAAATATTGAAATTTGTATTATATCTGAACCTTTACAGAATATATTTTATGTTGAGACCACTTTTATAATTAACCCAATTTTTGATAATTGTAATCTACAGAACTATTCACAGAAACTTCATGAAATATATATTAGGCTGATTTGATGGTCTACATTCAATTCTGGTGTCCGGATATCATTAAAATTTTTGAAAAAATATGCTTGTTTTTCAACGTGAAGATGATTAAGGATGTGGAGTTTTCAGAAAATCTTACCATTCAGCAAGGTGAAAATTGTCATAATGAAATTTGCGCAACTGCAAAAAGAATTCAATTATAATGCATTTTCATAGTTAACATTTTTATAAAATTTGAAATTAACCTTTATATAAGCAAAATTCAAATCCAGGTATAGTTTAATTTTTTTTCCCTATTTTGCTTTCTTAATGCTTTAGTTTATTTAAATATATTAGTCATTTAAATTTGGAATATATATATATATATATATATATATAACCATTAAAACATCACAGAAACATCGTACAACATGTGGGGGGAGGGAGGATAAAATAAATAAATAAAAAATATTAAATATGAAAAATGAACACGTACCTGTTTGAATATATAATTTGTAGGGTGTTCCCAATTGGCAACATTGACCACTTCTGACTTCTTTTACATCCGGATTAAAAAATGGAACATAGTGATGTGTAGATTAAATAAAAAGTAAAGTAGTAAGAATTTATGAAAGATTTATTTTTAAATTTATGAACTGATAGGAGCCAAATTGAAAATGCATTATGAATTTAAATGAAAACTTTTTCTGAAAAAATTCTGAAAATTCTGATCATTTTTATGTTTTTCTGTACATTTTTCTCTTTTATGATTGAAATGTGGTTTCTATTTTTAAAAATCAAATTATCTTTAGTCTATCTCATATCTTCTAATTTTTTTCAAATCCATAGTTATGAAATTTAATTTTTAAATGAATTTTTAATTTAATGCTTCTAATTGGGAATGTTAAGAAAGATAAATTAAAGTTAAAAAGTTAAAAAAGATATATAATAGAGCAAAGTTTTAAAAAATATATAAGTTTGCAATTTAACTGGGAAACATTAGTGTACAATAAATCAAAATTACAGGGGAATTAACAAAATATTTTACTTATCATTGTAATTGCATTAAAAGTGATACATTTGATGCAAGTAAAAACAATGTGGAAATAAAAGTTCCAAGATTTTTTTTTTTTTTTTCAAATATGTTCTATTGAATTGTTAAAAAATAAAATGGCACTTCATTTTACTATGTAACAGTAAAATGTAAACATTTAATTCCATTTATCAAAAGAGAATGAAAATCTTCTAATGCTGCTATGATGTTTATATTAAGAAGATTGTCCAGTTTTGCAGTTCACATTTGTTAATGATGTTTTGGAAATATTTTTATAATCCCAAATCATTTGGTTAAAACCATGTTTGTACATTACAGTAGATGCTGATATAGCACAAAGAAGTGAAAACAATTAGCTTAAATAAAATTTGCCTTAATGGTCATAGGCAGATTATGTTAATGGAATATCTCCAACTTTCAAGTTCTTGAAATTTATTTTAAGGTTAAACCATTCGTCTTACACAATATTTTCTAAAGTGTCTTTTCTGTTCTTGTGCCTGAAACAAACAACTCCCTCAAAGTGATGCAATATAATTATAATTTCTTGATCCCCAAAATCCCTTAGATCTTTGCCACTGGGTAAAGTTGCTTCATCAAAAATGTATATTGTATTTGCTATAGGAAAATCCATTTTCTACATTTGTATCTTTATAAATTTGTCTATTGAAACAGCTAAAAATTCATTCAAATGTTAGAGTAACCACAAACTGGAAATCTCTAATTTTCTTCTGTATGCTTTTTGGCTTTTTTCTTTTCATTTGTTTCATTTTTTAAATGCAATGCAAGTGGATTTTAATTATGATATATATAGCTTTTGAATAAACCTGTTTAATGTTATATAACCTCTGAATTTTCAATTATTATTATTATTATTATTATTATTTTGTTAATAAATCCGCTATTTCTTGCAACTACTTCATTTTTCGCTGAAGTGTCCATAAAAAAACAGTGTTTCATACTGGATTCAGGGCTTTTAAGGGCATAAATTATAGCAGGCTGCATGAGTTATATTGATTTTTTTAACATTTTCTAGCCTCTGTGATCAAAGTTTTATATACCCATAAAGTGATTTATACCTGAATATAATAATTACTTTGAAACTATATTATGTATTGAAATTGTTACGGCTTCCCTTGACCTTGGCTGTCGCTCATGCCTGCATGACGTATTCTAGTGTAATTTGTGTTTCGCCATTTGGCAACATTTTAATATTTGTCATTAGTTTATCTGCTATCTACCCAGACCTATAGTGCATTTGCTGGATCCACATCTCTTCAAACAATGTAACCATAAAATTGTTGTATATAATAATTTGTGTATATAAATAGTTTTAAAGTAACCCTTTTGTTTTAATTGAACCAGCGATCTTTAGTATTGTTATTGTACTTTCACCATTTTACAGAAATAAATCTTAGTTTTTAGTTACTGAAAAAATGCATTGAAAAATATTAAGTGACAAAAACATACAAAGACTACATACTGTATTTAGTTAACGTAAGTGTTACTTTTGTATGACTAATGATGTGGTTTTTTATTAATGTTTAAATGATTAATTTTTATATTCTGTAAAATATGAGATTTCTTACAAAACATGGCCGTGTCAATGTCAAAGCACTCCTGACATTTTTTTTTTCTTGTGTACTTATGTGAATACCACTATATTGTTAGTAAAACAATTTAAAAAACTTACTATTGAATTAGATCAAAGTTATGGTTTTCTGTGCATATAAAAATTATAGTTAACTGTTTAATATTCTTATATTATTTGCTTCTGATAGGACATGTAAACCAAACTCTACATTTGGATGAAGGAATGTTAATCTAGTATAAAATTGTACAAGTTGACTGGTAGTTATTTTCTTCAACTCAGCTATGAAAATTCAATATTTATTGCAAAAAATACTATAAAACATTTTAACATAAGAAATTTGTCAATTTATTTATTTTGTATTCAATACAATGTAGTTTACAAAATTCATGCATGTTGTGAAAAATGTTGTGAAAAAAGTTGTAAGCTTTACTTTCATGCATATTTTCCTCTTTTTTTATTTTTTGAGAGGCATCTGAGTGATAAAAATAACTGGTTTTTGGCAGTCATCTAAAAGTAGGCATGAACAACACATTTCTTAAGATAACAGAAAAGTCCATAGTGAAAGAAATAGGACTTTCGTTGCAGTTTATAAAAGACTCCACAAAAATTTATTCACCCCATCAGAAAATCTATTCTGCAAGCAGATTATCATCCCTCAAGATGATCTCCAAAACTTATTTTTTAAAAATAAATTTAAAGAAGCCGCATTTCTCAATTAAATGACACTTTTTCAAAAATTTAAAAATGTAAATTGTGGTAATCCTCCTGAATTAGGTTCCCAAAATCAGTTGGACTTATTTAGCCTTGTAGCTTGCTGGCTACAAGATAAGGAGCTTGGGTTGATGTTCACTGGTTTGTTATCAGTGTGGTTTGAACAGAGTAACTGTGCAAGGTTTTAAGAACTTTCCTGATATGAAATTGATAATCCGGAGGGGTCACTTTCCCTTAAACTCCCCGAAGGCTTCCTCATTACCAATATGGCCAAAACTTGACTGGTGCTTAGCTTGGCAAAATTCATCTCTCTCTTCCAAAAATTAGTTTTCCTTCCCATTGCATTTTATATATTTTTTATACATTTACATGTTTTCTGACTACCAATGCCATTATCTTATGTATTTTGTCATTCATTTATTTACATATAAATATTTTGTTTATCAAGATTTAATGTATTTCATAAGCTATATTAAATAATTTTAGGTATTGGCTCCATTCCTGATGCTGTACTTGCAAGTTTGAAAAACCACAAAGATCTTGGTATCCATTCAGAAATGTTTAGTGATGGTGTTGTTGATCTAGTCCATACTGGTTGCATCAATAACAAATATAAAGCACTCCATGTTGGCAAAATTGTTGGGAGCTTTACCATTGGAACAAAAAAACTCTTTGACTTTATGGATAATAATCCTTTTGTGGGTAAGTAATCTATGCTTTCACATGAAAATATTTTAAAATCCTTTTGTATATTAAATATTTAAAATATTCTGCAGGTTTATTTATTATTTCTTTTCTTTCTTTTGAAATAAATAAAATATAAAACATTTCCCAATTTATGAAAGTTTTTTTCAATTTAGTTATTCAGGGTTGCACCTGGCATAAGTTCCAGGGATTAAAAAAAAATTGTGGAAATGTATCGCTCATAATATATATATATATATATATACTAGGGGGCCTACCCCTGCGAGCTACGCTCGCCAACCCCCGCTCAGACTTCGAAGCCTCTAAAAACATGACAGCGTGCTTTATTTTAAAAATATTGGTAAATCTATAATTGTGTTGCCATGCTTTTAACATTTTAATGGGACATTTTTCGATTATCATGGCCTCATACACAGCTGTTGCGACAACTGACGACTGTTTTCGGGATTGATAAGTAAAATCAATTACTACTTGAAAACCAGCTTGTATAAAATGGTTAGGTTTAAATTGTGACTACCTCTCGGACTTTTATAACAACAATCTCTATTCTATTCTTCCTTTGCGTTTAAGGATGAGAAAAATTCCATCTACTTGTGAATAACATTAAGAACCACGGTATTGAAAAGTACTATGTGTTATAGACATTTTCAGTAACAGGTTTTAATTTTCTCTCTATTTTAGTGCACCATCATGCATATTTTCATGTTATTTTAAATATGTAAATTATTTTTTTTAATTAATATGTATATACGAATTTTATAATAATTATTTATCATACAAAATTAATTAAATATTTTGTGCATGCATGTGCCTGCATTTATTCGGCATCAATTGATGAGATATTTAAACAAATTTGCTATCCGCGGTAATTTTACACCATGTTCTGTCACTTGAATATTGTCCATAAGAAAATCGGGTACTTTTCCATTATAGGATCCTTTGCTTTTAGGTTTGGCGTAATTCGAGCTTCAAAAAGGGATAGATTCGTTAATATACATAGATTTGTTGCCAAAAGTTATGAAAATAAACCCAGTGAACTTTTGGTGCTTTTCTATTATAGGGGTCTTGACGCTTTTTTAAAAAGCTTGGCGGAAAAAACCAAGCAGGATATTTTATTCTTCCGTTCAGTTGGGCAAATATTATTTTATATATTAGTTTCAAATATCCGAATTAATGATTTTATAAATTCGTTTAGTTAAATTTTACAAAAAAATAACAAAATGATATCAGTAAATAATAATTACTATTAATTCCTTTTCCTCCCTTTCTTTTGCGTTTACCTAAATGATGTCATTTGGACGAATTTATTCAAAATATTTTCAGTTTATAAATTAAATTAAATGCTGACAGACGATTGAATCCTGACGATAGAAATGCGATTTTTTTTTTCAAATTTTCCTGAAAAACATAATTTAATCACAATCTTGTCTTCATTATCGATTGAAATAAAAGATAAATTCAATTTCAATTTGAAAATGACGAATAAAAAGAAATCAATAATCCCTATCGGGATCCTTTTCAATTTTTTTCCCTTTTTTGTCACAAAAAAACTGATTAGTTAGTTGCCATCATTACAGAAATGTCATTAAAATTAGAAAAAAAATAATATCTCGAAAACTATTTCCAATTTCAAAATTCTATTACCAGTTTTGACATCCGCGGATTTTTATGAACAATTGGTATTAATTTCACCATCAAGCGTTCAATATTTTATTAAAAATAGCCTTGAAACAAAATCAGTCGTTTAATCAGTCGTTTCATAAAATCGTTTCATAAATTCGTTTCATAAAATCGTTTCACAAATTCGTTTCATTAGGATTTTATATATATAGGGTAGATATACATGTAGTACTTATTTCAATTTTGTTTATAAATAATGAAATATTACTAGATTTTCTGTTTTGTCTAATTAAAAGAGTGTCTTTTCATCAATAATTCTTATGGTTATCTGTATTAAAATTTAAACAAAATCTTTAATGCCTGTATCATAGAATCGACATATCTTGTGATCCATTTGTTAAAATGAAAATCATTCTTATTCGTTTGAAGGGTATTTTGTGTGGTTTACAATCCAGAAGGATGTAGCTAAAACAAAGATACAATTTTGAAATATTAGGCACTAAAATAAATGTTTTAGGTTCTCCCTTCACAACAGTTTGCTCAGGACTTCATCTTTATCTTTTTTTTTTAATCAGAAGATAAACATAGAATGAAAAAATTTAATCAGCTCATACATCAATATGTCCGCTATGATTACATTCTTTCCAAAATGTGAAATTTAATGTCAGATTTAAAGTGACATTAAATCATTTTGATGTAATAGTCCAGAATACAAAAATAAAACAAGAGGTTTTCACTATTTTGCTAAAGTATTTTACTAAAACATGACTTTCAGGGAATTTCTTGAGTTTTTGCATGCAAATGATCAAGTTTGAGCAGTATCCATTATTGTCTTCTTTAATAGAATATTGTGCATCCATTCCAATGTACACTGTTGGTTGTGAAAGAGGCTTCAGCTGTTTAAATCCAGTAAAAAATATTATAAATAAGTTATTAATACACAATGTAACTAACAAACTGATAGAGGATTGTTCAAATTTCAGGATGCATTTATAAAATATGCTAACATATGAAGGAAAGGAAAAAATCTTAAAATATAAACCAAAAGATCTTGAAAAATAATAAACATGTTTTAATGTTATTTCTCATTATTTATTGATAGATACAATATTATATCTACTAATATTATAAAGAAGTAACGTTTGTTTGTTTGTAGAAGGTAATCTGTGGAACTACCAAACCGATTAAAGGCAACGGTAGCAAATTGATGGTGACAGTTCCTGCTTCAACATAGGCTATATTTTATGTCAGTGCCACTACCCCAAGAGGATGCATGCAGGTTTTGAAAAACGTTCTAAAATTTGGCATGGTAGTTACTTATAAGATGTAAATGCTCTCTAAGAACAGTTTCTAAAAAATTCGAAATTTAAAAGGGTGAAATGTGTGAAAAGCCTTCTAAAAATGTTCTAAATTATGATTTCTAGGGAATTGTTAGGGATAGAGACTGGAAATTTAACATGGGTGTGGCTTTTAAATTGTAAATGCTCGCACAGAACATTTTAAAAGAAAATTAAAAATTTAAAGGCTGCCCAGGGAGATACCTTCTTTCCAATTAAAAAAGTAATCTTTCCAATTACCAAAGTAATCTTTAGAAATCTCTTGGGAAGTTTTAGTACGATTATTCTGCTAAACTTGATTATGACAAATGAAATAAACTCTTTCTTTTTTATTTTTTCAGTCATGCTGAATGTTGATTATGTGAATCACACTGATAATATTGCTGTTAATCCTAAAATGACAGCAATTAACTCTTGTATTGAAGTTGACTTAACTGGACAAGTATGTTCAGATTCCATTGGTACCAGAATTTATTCAGGTATGAAATCTGTATTTTGCAAAATTATTTAACATTGAATATGTTATTTGATATTTTTTGTGATCTGTATTTAGATTTATCTATAAAAAATGGTTGAATTATGTTGTGCATTGCTTTCTGTTCTTTTTTAATACTTTCCAATGTAGTTGAAAAGTGTTGGATTTTGATTTGTCTGGCCACTTGTCTGTCTGTCATCTGTCCATGCTCTAACTCTTGGAAATATATTCAGATTATCATGTAATTTTTATATGTTATAAAGGTCCACTATAGAATGTTTGCTATTGAAAATGAAGTGTGTAGAATTCATAGTTTGTTTACAGGGACCCACAAAAGAATTCTGTTACATTATGGTCTATGGAAAACGATAATATGCAGTGCATTTTAATGATATGATAATTGAAACAATGATATTGATATGCATCACTGCAATGAACTTGCACGTACAGAATACGTAGATTTATTGTTTATTTACAGGGATGCACAAGAAAATTACATTACATTATGATCTATAGGGAAAATGCATTTGCAGTGCAGTTTAATGATGTTATAATGCTTCAAACATAATAAAATTAATATGGAGTACTGAGGTATACTACATGTTTTGTGTCGATTATAGACTGCATAGCCTTTATTGTTCATTTACAGACACACACACACACAAAAAAATTCAGTTACAGAATGGACTATGATCGATAATTGCTGCAAGCAAGTTTTTAGCTGTGGCATGTATTTTTAAACTTATTTTTTAGTATAATATGTGATGTGTATAAATTCTACAGATCACATACAGGGCTGCACGAAAGAATTTCCACTTTACTGGCTATAGACAGCAATTGCAGAAAATTAAGTTTTACTGTGTTATGTGTTTTTTAAATTCTGTATTTAGATATCTCATTTCATTGTATGAAAAAATGGAATTTCTTTAAAATATTCTGTTAGTGCTAGAAAGTGTTTCATAATCTATGCCGGATGCATGATTTTTTGTTCTTGTTTCAATTTGTATTTTGAAAACTTTTTAAAGTATAGTTTAAGTACTTTTTTTTTAAAACATTAAAACTTTGATATAATATTTCAAAATGTTTTCCTTTATTTAAAAATACAAGATCACAAACCTGTTTTTATTCAGTGAATAAAATTTGCATTGGTTGTCTTTGTAGATTTTGTTTGTGTTTTAAAGATTTCTTTCTGTAGTTTAAAACTAAAAGAACTATGTATTGGATTGGCAAGAAAGTAATTTCGGTTTTGTAGTATTGAAGAAAACTCATATTTTTTAAGACAAAGAATAAACTTTAATCAATTATATATTTTCCCTTTTGTTCAAGGACCTTCTGCCATCTTTCTTCCAGCTGCATGATTCCGTGTTCATAGAACTTCTGGTCCTTATCAGACAAAAACTGAACCAAGAACTGTTTTAGGTCATCGTCATTTGTGAAATTTTTACCATTCAAAGAATTCTGCAAACTTCGAAATAAATGGTAATCAGATGGTGCCAGGTCAGGGCTGTAGGTGGGGAGGCAACATCACTTCCCAACCAAGCTCTAATTTCCCACGAGTTACCAAAGATGTGAGGCCGGGCATTGTCATGGTGGAAGACTATTCCTTTACGATTTGCCAATGCCGGCCGCTTTTCTTTTATTGCTTCATCCAGTTTTATTAGTTGCTGACAGTAAATATCTGAATTGTCTGGTTTCTTAGGAGAAGCTCGAAATACACAACGCCTTTGTAATCCCACCAAATAGACAGCATGATCTTTTTTTGATGCAATTCAGCTTTCGATGTGGTTTGTGCTGGTTCATCATGCTTGGACCATGATCGTTTTTGAATGATGTTACTGTAGGTGACCCATTTTTCATCACCAGTGATGATTCTTTTCAAGAAAGGATTGTTTTTATTGCGTTTAAGATGCATATCACAAATATTGATTCGTTGTGTTAAGTGAATATCTTTCAATTCATGCGGAACCCAAATATCGAGCTTCTTAACGAGTCAGAGACCTTTTTAAGTGATTTTCAAGAGTTGTGTGAGATACTTTTAACCTCTCTGCAATCCCTCGAACAGTTACATGACGATCCTCTTGAATAATGACACTGATTTGGTCATCAGAAACTTTAGTCTGTCGACCAGAACGTTGGTCATCTTTCAGTGAAAAATCGCCAGAACAAAATTTTTTAGACCAATTCTGACATGTGCGCTCTGTGATGCAGTCAACACCATAAACTTCACATATCTCTTTATGAGCCTCTACAGCTTTTTTTCCTTTCCGGAAATAAAAAAGTAAAATATGCTGAAAATGTTCGTTTTTGCACTCCATGTTAAATTGACCCTCAACTAATAGTTGCAAACTAAATCACACTGCAATGGCTTAAAAAGCAACCTCAATCTCACTGCTATCAAATGGCAAAATGCCAAAAACATTTCTAGCAGAATTCATTCAAAAAATTTACATAAATCTCTGAATGTGTGAAAACCGAAATTACTTTCTTGCCAACCCAATAACTTGTAAGAAAATCGCTTATTATTCTTAAAATAAAACCATGCTTACTAAAAGTGATAACAGTACACTTTTAAAGGCTTATAATACCTTTTAATAAACAGATCAACAAGTTTCATACGCACAATCGGCGACATTCTCAAGATCAGCACTGAAAATAAACTATTTTCACAAAAATTCACCTTTTATCACTTTTAGCAAGTATGATTTTATTTTAAAAGAACTATTACAATGTTAGTTCTGAAGTAAAATATAAAAAATAATAAAAATAAATAAAATTCATCCCAATGTTTAATAATTTGTCTAAAAAACTAGCATTTTAATAATTATTATTTAAACTCACATGGACATGTTCTGAATTCAAATTCAGTAGTTTATGACAAAGATGAAATCAAAGTAGACTGTTTATAAAGCACTTGATGCTTAAAAAAGCTTGAGCCAGTCAAAATTTACCCTTATTTATGTTTTTTTTTTCTCTCTCTCTCTCAAAATACAGCATAAGTCATAAAAATAAATTATAATTGAAGGAGAAATAATTATTCTTTTTATATATTTCATCAATCTTAATAATAAGAAACAGGGATTTAGCATTAATTTTAATAAATAATTGTTAGAGAAAGTCTGATTGAATCATTGATTTGCTTTAAATTTTATATATCAATTTTGAACCAAAATTATAAAATATTTTTTAAATAATAAAATAAAATTCCTAAGAAAAAATTGCTTGCAATGTATTTTTTGTTATTGCTTAAAACTGGAACAGATGTTATTGATTTATGATTAGTGTTTCTGTACTACTTAGGAATGATGGCAACATCAGCAGCTTTGATAATACTACAAAATCAGCGATTTTGATTATAAGTATCACCAAATTAAAAAAAATATATATATATTGAAAAGCAAAATTGATTCAACTGTTTTAAGGGCAAAGTTTGTGATTTGTCAAAGAATTTTCTGTGTAATTTATGTTTATATGACTAACACAAAGACTGTTCACATATTTTTTTAGACAATTTTCATTGTATTTATAAAATTATCCCACATAAAATAATATTATTTTAAATGTTCTATTTGATAATTCTCATTCTTAAATTTTTATTTCTACACCATATTTCCATGATAATGCTATTTTGACAATGCTATTTATCCATTATAAAAATTAAGAAGCTACCTATTGCAGCCATCCCGAGGAAAGCAATTCCAGAAAATTTCAATATATTTTCCCTGATCATGACCCCTCTACCCCAAAACAACCCTCCATTCAAATGTTGATTTATTTAAATGTATATATATATATATATCTACATATATTATCTGAGTTTTTTTTTTTTTTTTTTTTTTTTTTTTTTTTGTCATATATTAGCACTCATATTTATGAACTGATTTGGATGTGACTGTGTATACGGTTTACCAAAGTCTTGACAGAGTTCATTGACCAGCTTCATCCGCCATCTTCTTTCAAAATAGCATTCAGTTAAAGAAATCAAATTCAAAAAGAGGTACAAAAAAAATTAGAAACACCAAAAGTTTTTTCCTTTAAGTGTTCGGCTCTGACACAAGGATTCCAGGGCACTTTTTGTTTCACCTCTATCTTAAACAAGTTGGAAATTGTACGTAAAACGTGACAAACGAGGTGCGTTCGTACTATAGCTAGTTATATAAATATTCATATCTTGATGATTTTTAATTCTGTGAAATGAATTATATAGTCTGCAGATCAATTTCTGTCATAAATAAGTATCTCGGTCGCTTGACGATTAAACCTCGGAAGCTCCTATAACAAGAAAGCACAGATTTAAAAAAAAAAAATTATTTCTTAATAAATGTTTTTATTAATAACGTCTAAAGTTTTCAATTTTTATAAAATTTGAAATGTCTCGACAAAATTCTGCAAAGGTAATATATCTTAAATTTCAAACCATTCGATTGAGTAGTTTTTGCGTTGTTATATGCGGACGGACAGACCAGACGACGACAGTAGGTGCTACGTATTTATATAATTACGAACGCACCTAAAAATGGCTGATATATGTATACCAATTTGAAATTCTAGGTGACTGACATTTTGAACCAAAAACAGATTAAAAAAATAAGAGATTCTTCCATAAATGAGTTTAATTTATGATTTTTATTGAACATGGTTTCTTGCACATTTCCTTTCATTGTTGTCATCATTGTTCCAACTCTCATACGCTTAAAACTACATAGTCAAACTCTTGCAAAGCTTGCTGATACTTGGTCAAATATCACCAAATTTAGTGACAAAAATAGGTCACCATAAATGAAGTCAGTTTCTCGATAGTTGACAATTTTTTTGAAATTCCCATCCAAATCCAATAGTACAAAAATTAGTAATCTTGTATATTTGGGTTGAATGTATTTTAGCTTTCTTAAAAACAAGAAATAGGAAACTACCTTTTTTCTTGGCCGGAACAGTACTTTTGTACAGGCCGGAAGTACTTTTATAGTATCGGAAGAGATATTTTGTCCCATTCCTCTTGAACAGTTTTCCAAATCTATCAAGGTTGGTAGGTTGATGTTTGGATAATGCCCTATGTCCAAAAGCTCAAATATCCATGGGTCAATCAGGAGATTTAGCAGGAATATCAGTGAAAGGTGTGGTCTCAGTGTCTTGTTCCAATTCTTTCACGAAGTTAACAGTGAATTGCGATATGTGGCTGCTTGCTTTGTCTTGATGCAATTTGACTGATTGATCACACTGTGATTAAAGATAGGGGATAAATTGTGTTCCTGATAATTTGTAGAGTTGATTGTATTATTTTTCTCTTTTTTTACTTTGCTGTTAAATGCAAAACTGCATTCTTGAAATTATTTTTAAATTTCTGAACCTTGTTTTAGTACTTTTTTTCTCCTCTTTGATGATAGTAAATGGATCCCTTTTTGTTGCAGACATTTAAATATTCCCAAGCTCCATCTATTGTGAGAAAATTTTTATGTTTTTCTCTTGATCAATTCTTCTCACTTAGAATTCGGCTGCATGTTATGCATTCGGTGATATGTCATGGAGCAAGATGATAAACATCATCAAAGAATTTCATTTTTTTCCTTCGATACATATTTGGAACAGTTTTTTGACTTTACTTTTTTCTCCTATCTTATTGACAATATTACCTACCATGGCTTTAGATATTGAAAAACCCTGACTTTCAATTGCAGTTTTTTAATTGTTGAATAAGAATAATTCTGTCCAGAAAGAGCATAAACGTAGCCTTGCATTCACCGTTTCTTTAATTCAATTTTAGATGTAAATAAAACATTCAGGTAGTAGACGATAACTTGCACTTTCTAAAACATAACTGTTGTGATAAGAAAATTTTCCATGCAGATGATGATGATTATTATTATTATTTACAGCAAAACAAGTGTCTATAAAAATGTGAGAATAACTTCTGTAAAATATACTAGCTTTTTAAACTTGATTTTTTTAACAATAAAATATTATAAAGCTAGTTTGCATTTGTAATTGCTAATGTTTTTAAATGTTATTTTGACTACTTAATTATATAAAATATTTTTTAAGGTGTTGGTGGCCAAATAGATTTCTTGCGTGGAGCTGCCATGGGTAAAGATGGAAAAGGCAAGCCAATTTTAGCCATGCCATCTTGTACCAGCAAAGGAGATTCTAAAATTGTTCCATTCATTAAGCAAGGTAAAACATATAAGATAAATATGAAACTTTATGCTGCAATATGTATAGAACATTAAAGTTATTGAAAATAAAAAGCACAGATTATCAGAACTAAGATAGCATATATGTATTTTATTACCACAAAAGGAAGCACCTTCTTTAATGTAGAAAGTGCAAAAAAGCAGGAATAGGAACGCCAGATTCTTATTGCAAAGGTTAATACATATTTGTCAATAAGATCAAGTGATGTTGCTGCTGCTTTGTTTTCTTTTCAATTTTTCACTAAAAACTGAAAAATAACTTATTTTTGCAAGCTTATGGATAATTGTGTGCGATCTTAAATTCTGGTACTTGTACTTTTCTCTGTTTATTTGAAAAAAATTATTAACCTGTATTTTTTGTTTTTACCTATTAATAATTGTTTCAATATATTATGTCAATTCTTATTTTGCTTATTTATGCATTTTAAATTTTAATTAAGTTCTTAATTTATTTTTTATGTTGTTAATTATTTATGTTAAAAAATAGTCATTTGTTAGTATTGTGTAGTCAGTGCTTTTTATTTTTTGTTATCTATTCCATAAATATATTTATTACATTATAATTTTTAGTTGATCAAAGTAGTGTATAAAAAAAGCAGTTTATCAGAATGCCATTGCATGAAAACTGTTTAATGTGACTCTTCTAAAATTTCCAGAAGCTTCGAGGAATCTTATGTGCTTATAAATATATACAGAACTTTTAAAAAATTAAATTTTTTATTCCAGGCTATTAAATATTATGCAAAGTGAGATTAATGAACATTGACTTATAGAACTGATGTTTAGGTTCCTGATCTGCAGATTTACTAGTGAATAATATAACATAATCTATCAAAGTAGAAAGAAATTATTGTAATCATAAAGCACTTATTTTTATTATATCCAATTGCTGTGTACATGGACAGACAAATAAATGAAAATTGCTTTTAAATGCAATGGAAGGGAAGAGTTCTGTATCCTGCGTTTTTTTTTTTTTTTTTTTTTTTTTTGTTAGTTGTTTTGTCGATAAATGTTTGATGTGGTTTTTGCGATCTTCAGCCTTTGGAGTTGCAACTACTGGAATGGACTTTATCTATGTGATGTCACATGCTTTTGGTGCCATTTTGGATTTTTTTTTTTTTTTGGTCAATTGTACCAACCAGCACAGGATTTAGAATTCTTCCCCAATGGACTTGTTTTGGTTATCAGTACATTAAATTGAACAAACTAAATAACTTAACTATACTGAAAATGCTCACATGCATGAGGTTATATGTATTTCTGATTTTTTAATGGTATTTTAATAATTTTTATTTAAATAAGTACCACTATTTGTTAAATATCTTTTAATCACTTTGAATATTTTAATTTTGAGTTATCACCCAATTAATAACAAAGCAGGAAAATTCAATTTTTTTTAAGTGTGTAATTTTTAATGATTTTTTTTAATACTTTTTCAATGCACTTTAAAAATGTTATGTTTATTAAATATGTTTTGATATTTTCAGGTGGTGGCGTTGTTACTTCTCGTTCCCATATGCATTATCTAGTGACTGAGCATGGCATTGCTGATTTGTTTGGCAAGAATATTCGTCAGAGGGCTTATCATCTCATTAATATTGCTCATCCAAAGCACCGTGAAGCATTAGAAAAAGCTGCTTTTGAAAGGCTGAAATGCATGCCTTCCCCTTAAAGTTAAAAAAACAACTTTAGGACACCATTGTTTTTATTCTTTTGCATATGATAAAGTAAAATGAGTAAAAAAGAAAAAACAGTGCTGGGGGGAAAATACCTGTACAAAGAATAAATTGTTCATAGGTCTTATGCAGTATTTAAAAATGTCTTTAAATTATATTTATTTTAATGTAATTTTCTGTTCGCATGAACTTTGCATTTTTAATGCTTATTAATGTACTTATAAAAGTTGTTAATATTTTTAATTGTTTAATTAACTAGCGCCTAAGTCATAGTTTGTTTAATCATCTTGTTAAATTTTAAATAATTTTTGTTGCAATTTTTGTTTATATGTATGAATTAATAAGTTTAGAAATACGTTAGTCCACATGTCATGATTACACTGTAATGACTTATAGTGTCTTAGTATGGAAATTTGTAGTCTGATGAAACAGTCCATTTATTTTTCACTATTGCAGTACTCCACCTTAATGTGATACTCCTAACGTAAAACTTTCGTTATTCTGTTAATAGAAATGTATTTGTAAAGCCATGTTTTGTAACACTTTGTGCTAATTAGTTTATAAGTAATTACTTGGTAAGTACCATACAGAATGGTAATAAATCATATTTTCATTTTTTAAGTTCTTGTGTATTTATTACTACTCTGAACATAAATCAATATGTTATCAAGATAAAATTAAAACTTTTATAATCAAGTTTCATGATGTACAATTTGCATTATACAAAACCATATCAAATATGCCTTCTCCTTTTTTTTTTTTTTTTTTTTTTTTTCTGTGGCACATAAAAACTTGGATACTTATTGGAACTATTGATATTTTACATATCATAATTGTCCTTCATAGAAAATTAATCATAAAATATTTTAACTATAAAAAAAAAAGTCAAATTTCCTAAATTAAATTGTAGACATAATTAATACCAACACTGTAACAATTTTGTATTGATTATCTGTGCAATCCAGGAGTTTCATTCTGTTTATCAGATTATTTAACAAAACTTATAATTTTGAAACCTAAGGATGACTGTTCAGTTAAACCTTGGTATGGGGCAACCAGACCTATGACATGCAACAAAATATTTTTGGCATGGTGTTGATTGAGATTCTAATTCAGGATATACTGACAAAATGTGCAAATTTAAAGAATCATAACTTGTCTAAAATTGATTGATTTGGAAATTGAAGAATATTTATTGCATTTTATTGAACTTCAGTATAGGTTCAAAAATTTATCAAACTAATTTTGGATAAAGTAACTCTTGTTCAAACTAATTTGGACAAGATTTGGTGACTCTTAAAAAAGAAAAACATTATAAATAAAAATGTCAATGATAAAAGGATGTCAACTTGGAATGTAATGCTATTTAAAAAATATTGATAATAATAATTTGAATTTGAGCTTTCAAAAAGATTAATTCGAAAGATTAAGATTCGAAAAGATTAAGACTGAATGAAGTTCCAAATCCTTAAGTGTGAGATAAATGATCATGTCATGAGAGTTTATGGTAGTTCAAATTTTCAGGTTAGTTTTCTTCTTTGTGAAGACATTTTTAATTGTTTAATTTTTATAAAGTTACATTTTTGATTAAATACAGATTAGCATAGTGAAAACTTTCACTAAAGATAAAACTAGCACCATTAACCAACCAATCACTCGTTCATGTATTCATGAGTGAGGTATCATCACAATGCAAATTCTTGTTTACAGGAATACAATTTCCTATTAGGTATTTTATTATTTATTGTTTACTTATTTTGATTTGTTGATTGTCCTTTTAGAAATTGTTTTTTGATTTAGTTACTTAAATGGTTATACGATTGTCAATAGAATTACCTGTTTTATCGTTTAAAATGATTTAAGGTTAGGAAATTGCATCATGGTGAGTGAATCTGTAAGAAGTCTTAAACTGCAGGCTGTCGAAGATTTATTTTTTACTTGTTAGCTATATTTTGCAACTCTTCAATTTACCGCAATGTGAATATAGTACAAAGTTCTATCCTAACTAAACTTTCCTCTGTTGTATAGCTTAATTTTATCGAAAAAAAAAAATTACGAAAATGTATTGTTGCAGTAATGAATTATTTTTGCAGTTGCGTAAATTCTGTTATAACAATTTTCAACTAAGGGAAATCTTACATTAGATGCTTAATCACAGTATTTTAAATAAGAAAACTTAAAATATTAACAAATTAAGGAAATAAACGAAGAGATTTTTAAAAAATTACATCTGAAGATTTACTTTTCACAAAAAATTATATATAATTATTTAACTAAATAAAAAAGAAAACTGCCCATTTAAACTGAAAGCATTGAGCTCACAGGCTATTCACACTAATTGTATATTATACACTTATTTCAAAGAATTTGAAATAAGCCCCTCGAAAAATAAAGAAATCGACAATATATTAAGGGGGGATCATTCCCCCACCCCCTTATAGTTAACAAATGAACCCCCAAACCTAATCAGGGAAGCCCTTTATTACAATGAACATATATACTAAATTCAAAGAAAATCGGATAATTCTGCATGAAAAACCCATTTATCTAAATTAAGGGGGATTACCCCCCCCATATCCCCCTTTATACTTAACCAATGAACCCCAAGACTAACCAGGGAAGCTCCTTACCGCAATGAGCCTATATACAAAATTTGAAGAAAATCTGATAATTCTCCATGAAAAACACATTCATCTAAATTAAGGAGGGAGGATAAGCCCCCCCCCCCTTTACCCTCTTTATACTTAACCAAAGAACCCCCTAAACTAATCAGGAAAGCGCCTTATCACCTATATACAAAATTTTAAGAAAATCGCATAATTCTGCATGAAAATCGCAGTTATCTAAATTAAGGGGGGGAGCAGCCTTCTGTTACCCCCTTTATACTTAACCAATGAACCCCCAAAACTCTTCAGAGAAGCGCATTATCACAATGAACCTATATACAAAATTTGAAGAAAATGGGATAATTCAGCATGAAAAACCTATTTATCTAAATTATGGGGGGTTAGCCCCCCATTTCCCCCCTTTATGCTTAACCAATGAACCTCCAAAACTAATCAGGGAAGCGCCTTATCACAAGGAACCTATAAACAAAATTTAAAGTAAAACGGTTAGTTCTATCAAGAGTTATCGCGTTACGTACATACATACGTACGTACGTACATACAGAACCGGCGGGCACATAAGCTCTCAGGCTTTGATAGCCTGTGAGCTAAAAAAAGACTGCAACTTTTCTATTGACAATGCAAGACTATAACTAAACGAAAGAAAAGTCCTTATTAACACCCAACGAATCAAATTAAGTAAATAAATTGTACAAAATACCTACCTAAGTCACAAACATAAAAAATAATGCAATGTAAATAAATTGCAAAGATGAAACTCAAGCAATAGTCGCTAATTTTCATAAAATTTTATACTAAAAATGAAGTTTTCAGGTGATATGCAGGCAACTACTTTTTATTTTACGAATCAAACAATCATTCAAACAGAATTATTTTTTTTTAATCAGGACGTTTAATACATTTTTCAACTACATCATTCCTCCTGAGATTTATGTTTTAAATGATTTGGGATCACTCTGGTCCTGGTACGGTTTAATTTCACTAATGTATAGCTTTATGTGGACAAAAAGTTTGCTAAATTGGGTCCATACAGTTTTAATAATAATAAATCATTAAGTGTATCAGTGGATAAATGGTTATGTATCTATATTATAAAGGACAAACATGTCCATGCGTAACGCTGACGTCATTCTGCGAATAGCAACAGTTGACGATGAAATTTCGGTTTCGCAATTTTTACTACTGCAATTTTTTTAATTTCTAAACATCTCACATTTTTACTTTTTACACTGTCATATAGGGGAAAAAAATCTACTTTCAAATGCAATTTGGTTGAAAACTGTATCTTAATTCACTAATTTATTATGGTTTTTTAAAATATAAAATTTGTTATTTGTCACTTTTTTTGGGCTCATTGGTTGCCACTGGTATTTTTTTTTTCTCCGCTTGGCGACCACATATTATCGTTGGTTAAAGAACTGAAATGGCTATTATTAATTAGAAAATAATACATACATCTCGAAAAGTAAAAGAAAATAAACTGTTACTGATTTTACATAAAATACAAAAATAATAATAAAACTAATAATAATAAACGTTTTGATGAGCGAAAATTTCATAAATCGAACTTATTTAATTTAAACGCGACAGTAATATTTGTGATACTTAAAAAATTGTTTCGATGTAAAAATTTTGACTCAAACAATATTTGGCTATTTATCGTTTGCACCAGGATAATCACGATCAAAAATCAATTTATGAGGAAGTTATGCTTGAGATTGGTGAGAAAAAAAGGGTTGGCGAGATTCAAAATATTTTGTCTATCACTGGTGCCTGGCTAACATAAAAATATCCTATTTTTAAATAAAAAGCACTTAATGAAAGTTTTTTTTTATTGTGAACTTTAGAACAACAAGGCTGCTGGGATGGAATTAATTTAAAAGAAGGGCACATTTTGAACTGGTTTGTTTACAGTCCTATTTATCAGTAGAATTTTGTGATATTTTCCCCAAATTATTGGCGAATTTTACATTTAACAAACAAAATATAATTTTTTACAAAATATAACAGACTTAAATCTGACTATTAATTTGTGTTTCATTGATATTAATTTGATTAATGAAAACAATTTTAAATACTGATAATGTAGAAGTATGAGTTAAAACCAATGGCGTAGCCAAGGACCCCCATGAACAAAAACTGGTTTACTGAATCAGGGATACAACAGTCAAAATTGCTAAGACAGAATCGCAAAAAACCTATGAAAAATTCTGTTTTAGTCAGGAGTTTGTCTTAGAAGGTATAATTCAAAAACATGTCTTTCGCCTAGGTTATGATTTTTTCCGTTTTAGGCAGGTTTTCATTCTAAACATGTTTCATTTTCACAGTATTCTCTAAAACTGTTAAAACACATTCACTCTAGTAAAATCTGTGAAAACGCCCTATCTTGAACGAAAAAAATTCAAGATTCGACGAAAACAACACTATATATTTATACTTACTAAGACTTGAAATCTATCTAAAATGCAACTTTTTTAAGTTGATTCCTTTTTGGCAGGTTTTCTGTGAACACTGAATCCTCTCGTAAATGCAAACATTTCATGATCCCGATTACGGAAATAACCATACAAGTATACTGGCTAAGATGCAAATCGGTCTACAGCAAATTTGTTAACGATCTCTAATGATTCTGTTTACACAGATTTTACTGTAATTAGATTAAACATAAAACTTTATCTTGGACTTCGATGGGACCAACTGTTGCCAACACTTATGGGAAAAGAGGAATTTACAGGAATGCAATAATGGCACATTGATTGATTTTCAAGACCCTTATCTTTCTTCATTTTATAATTTTATATCAGACAATATTACTTTAATTTTGTCTGATATACTGGGTGGGTGGGACTTGCTGGGTGGAAGTATTAAAAGTTTTATTCTTGGACTGGTTATTTGTAAACTTTCATTGCCAATTTCAAATTACCTTCCGAAATCTGAATATGATTTATCTTCTGTTGTAAAACTTGCTAATGATGTCTTTTCAGCTCTAAAAATTTTGCATCAGTCAGTAAGCAAGAAACAAGAGACCAGGCATGGGCCCAAAATGACCCATAGAAAAAAGTTCAATCCGACAAGGTCCGGCCCGGTATAAAAAATAAAAGTTTGGCCTAAGCACAGTCCATACATAAAAATTATTGGCCCGGCCCAGTATAAAAGCTAAAAGTTCAGTACGACTGAATTTTTACAAAACATGCCGAACATGCTGTTTAATTCAGCCTTTACAGTATATCTTTTTGCAGATGTATAATTTTGATAAGTTTCATTACAAAACTTAGTTTATATTATCTTTCTAAATTATGTACTATTCTGAACTATCTAATAATTCTAAACTATGCTTGTTATTATTTTTTGTCAATACATAAAAAATCTTTTGTGCTTTTTGAAAACTAATGAAGGGGGCGGGGTAAATATTCTTTACTGGTGACTAGAATGTTTTGCTGGCTACGAGATTTTATCAGATTTGTAAAGCCCTGGTCGAGGGAAAGGTTCATATCTACAGAAGCATAGATACCGCTAAACATCGAGGAATTCATCAAACGGATGAAAATATGTACTTGGAATATCAAATTGAATACTTAAATTCATTAAATTTTCCTGTATTGCATAAATTACAATTGAAAATAGGATCTGTTGTCATTCTTTTTCAAAATATAAGTATTAAGAATGGCCTCTGTAATGGAACGAGAATACAAATAGAAAACTTCCATAAATATTTAATAACCGACTAGCTGACTTCCCCAGCATTGCCCCGGCCCGTGATAATAAAATTAAACGAACCTAAAGTTTGTATGATTTTATATCTTTAACTCGATTTTGTATGAAATTATTTATTTAAAAGTGCTGTGCATGCGACCAAAAATCCTTTATTTCCACCTTGCGCCGACAGCAAGCGCATTCTGATCTAAACAAACCTCTAACACGCGTTCCTGCTGTACCGTATAGTAGGCGTGCTGCGCACGCGGTGCAAAATCATTTAGTTCCATCTTCTGCCATCAGGATGCACACTCTGTTTCAAACAAAACACTTTCCAAAGAGCGTAGCGAGCAAAGGGACGCAGCCCCCCTAATCCTCTAAAATAATGTAATTCAGAAACCTGCAAAACCCTTGGGCGCAGGTAGAGTCTTGCATTGGATCGGGTAACCTGGTTTTAGCAGAACCAGATTCGTGGTACCATTCGAGTTGGGCAGGGCTCGGAAGTAGCGAAACTACAGTAGCCGCTACTTTTTCCAGTAGTTTGTAGTGTAGCGTGCTACATTAAATAAAAAAAAGTAGTGTAGCGCACTACATTAAAAAAAAGTGTAGTGTAGCGAGTAGCGTGATACAAATTATCAGTAGTTTGTAGCGAGCATCAACGCTACTTTAGGAGGGAGGAAAAAAGTGCCAATCTTCAAATCACATGATCATAACTTGTTTATCTCAGTTGCAGTGTCATATATTTCTCTCCCTTCTCCCCCCTCCCAGCATACAAATAAATCTAAAATCTTTATTTTTATTTTTAATTACAAAAAAAAAATCTTCTGCCCTAAATAGTGCTCTGTAGTGACGATAAATAATCAGTATTATAAATTATCCCCCTTCCCCTAAATTCTTTCCCACCTCTCCATATACAAAATTTAAAACTCTTCTTTTTTTTAAAGTTCTGTATTCTTTGCTGTCTGGTAACATTAAATAAATAATCAATCATCTAAAATATTCCACCTTTAAACAAAATTTCTGCTCGCTTCCTGCCAGTTTAAAATCGTTAGAACTCTATTTAAAAATGTATATATATTCGAAAAAGCACAGAGAAATGGAACAAGTACACCATTTTATTATTAAAAGTGCACTATGAAGGAAGGATTTCTGCCTTTAAACAAACTAGCAGCTGAAACGTAAAGTGTCAGCATGCCCGTGATCTATTATTTGCTGGATTTGTTGATAAAACCACAAAGTACTCGCTCTAGAGATCTGCACGGGCCGGGCCAAGGCCCGAAGCCAGGCTCGGGCCTATTTTTCTTCACGGCACTCGGGCCGGGCCATATTTTTTTCTGAAGGCTCGGGCCGGGCCGGGCCTTACTTTTTCCTAAAGGATAAGGCCGTGCCTTAAATTATTTTTTCAGTACAGAGCCGGGACTGGTTTCATTCTTCCTAGTCTTCACGCCTCAAAATTTTTAGTCCTGGTTTTGACCCGTATGAAAATCATTGTCTCGGCGTGCCGGGTCCGTTCGAAGGTCAGTAAAATAAGATCTGGCATAAAAATCTTTGCAAAACATGCATACATTTTTAATTCGCCATTATTTTATAATTAAACATTAAAATTTATTCTTTTTAAAGAATACGCAAAGTAGATTTCACAAAGTAGATTTATACACTTATTAAAATATGGCTAAATTAAAATATAGTAAAACGTGTGAAAAAGAACCTGCTTATGACGGAATCCTGTCTTAAATTGAAAAATGTGTTGATCCATTAAAAATGAATATACTGTTATGAATTTTGTATATATCTGTAAATATTCCATTTGTTTAAATTTATTTTATTTGATTATTGTGAAAATTGCAGTATTATTAATGTATTTCCTATTGAGCATCATGTAACTCAATGCTAAAGGCCTCAGATGGTTTGCAAGGAAAACAACCTTACACCCTCATCTTTATAATAGAAGTCTATTGAAATATCGCCAAGGAATGGGTTTATCGCCAAGTTGGCGATGGTTTTGGCGACTTATTTTTGTCGCCAAGTTGGCGACGGATTTGGCGACTTTTTGTGAAACCACACCCCCCTTATACCTATACATTGGGACCCTTTCTTGCTTGGGTTCTCTATCGAAAGTTTAGGTTACTTTCTGGTAATTTCTAGCATCTGAAGGCTCTGGAATAATCTGGAAAGATCTCTGAAACCTATATAAGGACCTCCATCAGTTCAGTTAGTTAGTTGTCTGTCAACTGCGATTGAATTCATACGAGAGGCTTTGCATTGAGAACTGTGTTACTCAGATTGATTTTGTCGTTGATACGTCGTATTGAACACATTGTTTCTGAGTGAAATTTTGCTGTGCTGTTATTAGATTTGAAGATTACTGAATATCTTGTAATTTTCAGAAGATATTTGTGATCGTATTGCACTGTTTATAGTGAATAAAGCCTTGTTATTGTTCTTATATATTGGCATCAGTCCTTTCGAACCCCGAGCTCACAACAATACTAATACGTAAGAAAAGAATATATAATACATTTACACCTGATACGAAGGCAAATTGTCTATAACTCATTTTTTTTCTTCCCTATGCAATTCCATCTTAGAAGATTTTACTGTATAGCATTTTTCTGATTTTTAACACTTCAATAAATGGGATACGGATTAACAATATTGAGGATAACTTAAACACATACATACAACAAATAGAGATTTATTAAAAAAATAAACATTCCAGCTAGCGGCACCTCTATAAAAATGAAGATATAAACATAAAAAAAACAGCCTAAGATAGGAATTTTTGGTTAGATCTCCTCCTACGAGGCAAATTTTTAACCAAATCGACGTAAAAATTATGTTTTGTAGAAATTCACTCGGGCCGGGCCAGGCTCGGGCCGAGATTTTAACTTTTTCTGGGCCGGGCCGGGCTCGGGCCGAACATTTAACTTTTAAATCGGGCCGGGCCGGGCCGGGCTCGGGCCGAACTTTTAATTTTTGTATCGGGCCAGGCCGGGCCAAATTTTTTTTTCGTATGGGTCGGGCCGGGCCCGGGCCTGGAAATTTAGGCCCGTGCAGACTTCTAACTCGCTCATCAAAAAAATTAATTTTCTTGCTGGCAACCTTTTGTCTGCTTACTCATTATTAGATTGTGTGTTTTAATGTGGGGATGCTTCTTTCGGGATTAATGTAATAGAATGACAGACAAAAATAGTATAGAATTGCCTTGGTCAACATATAATGAATATATTGAAGTTATAGAACAATAAGAAAGTGGTAATTATTCTGTAACATGTAAACTTGTCCAATTAATAAGAAGTTATCAGTATCAAAATCATCTGCTTACAACTTGAAGTTGAACATAGAGCTGAGTTAGCATTTTCTTTATTAATAATAATTACTGCATGGTATCTCACACCGAATATCTAAATTGTTATTCACTAAAATTCCTAAATCATTAAAAAGAGTATTTTCGAATTAAGATCCCTGGTTCAGAAAATATTCTTATCGAATTGTTTATTATCGCAAAAAATTATTTTATTAATACGTCTTTTGATCGTTGTGAAATATTTGTCCAATATATGCATACAAATTAATTTACTGCATATTTCCTTTTGAAGATTCCAATTGATAAAACAAAGGTGGTTGGAACATGTCCTTTGTAGCTGTGAAGCATATGCTCCCTATTGTTTCGAACACCTGGGTCGACATCTGATTGAGCCATGGGAAATTCAGGATATCTCTATCAAATGTCTGCTGAATTTTATGTCAGCTACTGGCCTGTTTAGGGACTAAGTGGGGATGATTTTTCCTCTTTCATCTTTGGGGGACAGTACAATAGACCTCTGGTCGCGGTGCTTTGGCTTTTGAGCCACCCCCCTCAGTAATTCAGTAAAATGGTTGGAAATAAAAATATATTATTTTAAAAAATGTCTAAGAATGCTTAATTTTATTTTTATGGCTATTTATTTTTACTTTAGCTGCACAGGTTTTTTATCGCTAAAATAATTGATTTATAATGTTTTATATTTGATTTGATATTGGTTAGTTGTTTTAATGAAATATCTTTATCTTTGTCTCCAGAATGAATCTAAAGCCCAGTATGTTGAAATTCGGGTTTTCAATGGGAAACAAGCAAACAGAGATAGAAAGGAAAAGAAAAACTAGGATTTAACTTTTGCAAGTCTGTATGATTTTGTTCAATTTTTAAATTGCTTTCAGGAACTATATTTAAATTGTAAAGAAATAGGTCTATTTAGCTCTATTTAAAAAAAAATAGTTATTCAAATTTACCAAGGGCTATCCGCTCTTAAGGTTGTTCTCAAATCCAAACTGGCTACTTTATGACATACTCTTTAATTCATTTTTGTTCCTAAACGCATGAAAATGTAGGTGTTCTTATTCAGAAACTTTGTAACTGAAAGAAGTTTTCCATTATCCTTTATTTTATTTTATTTTATTTTTTGGTGAAGACAGAAGATTTTTCAGAAAACACTGTCAAAGTCGCCGCTCCCAACCAAATTTCCGACGTCGCAGTAGGGGAAAGGGAAAAAACGTGACACGAATCGCTTATAACCCGATAAGTAATTTATTTATCAAAAAATGAAAAACTAATTTCTATTCCAAATTGCTTCAAAAGTCAGACCTGCCAATCTTATGCCTTTGTCTTTAAAAATGAGTCAGATAATGTATCAAAGTTTTGCATTTGTTGAGCAAGGAATTTGAGAACTACCTTAAAAATCGTTTGCGATGTATTTAATTAGCGATGATAACTAAAGTAGCAAAAAGTAGCGAAGTAGTGACTACTTTTGAAAAGTAGTTTGTAGTCACTACTTTTTAAAACAAGTAGTTATAGTTGTAGTTAACTACATTTTTCATAAAGTAGTTGTAGTTGTAGTTTGCTACAAACAAAAAGTAGTTTTTCCGACCCCTGGAGTCCAGTTGACGCAGCTTTTTTTCGTTGCATGTCAGAACTTTAAGCATTTGACTACAGTCAGGACATATATTTCCCAGTGGACTATTTTTTATTCTATTAGCATCACTCTTTGAAAGATAATCTCTGTCATATACTTATATCAGGATATTTTAAACAGAAATCTACCACAAAGAAATTTTTTGGAAATTGTGGCAAGATTGAATATAAAAATAGTCACTAATCATGGCCTGTAATCAAAGGTTTAATTGTTTAGGGTTCGGGTTGTGCTTTCTCTTTCGGGTCGGGTTGACCCGATTTTTCAAAGAAATTCTGAATATTTTTCAGATAAAAAAACTATATTTGAACATTAATGAGTATATATATATGTTTATTTTCCTACATAAAATATAAAACTGATATTAGAGATATAATTGTAGACTACGTTTCCGTAAGTGTGATAAATATGAATTATTGTTATTTTTTTAATTTGGCTTGAAGTATCTCAGGTTCGAGTCGATGAAACTTTTTTTGGCGGGTTGACTTAAAATTATAGTCCTGCATCGGGTCAGGTTATGCGATTTTACTCGAACCCGAACCGGGGGTCAGGCCGGATTGACGCTATTTTTTCATTGCAGATAGGGTTGACATTAAGCTTTTTGGGTGGTGCTCCATCTCTTTCAGATAGGCTTCGAGGTGGCCCTATTTTTCAAAAAGAAGTCCTGAATATTTCTCTAATGAAAAAAAAAACTATATATTTGAACATTAATGTTGGGTATATGTGTTCATTTTTTGTACACAAGTGATAAGATTTTAGCCTACTTTTCCTTAAATGTATTAAAATATGGATTCATTTTCTTAAACTTAGGGTTTGGGTCTGAATATTTCGGGTTCGGGTTGAAGTCTGTCGGATTTTGGAATGACAGAATTTTTTGTCGAGTTCGCGCATGTCCCCAATCCCAGGCTGTGGAGATTTTTGAGAGTATATTGTATATAATATGACTTAATAAGGCAAATGACTTGCTAACATTGTAATTATTGCATTAAATATAAAGTGACACTAATAACGGCAAAAAATTAATAATTAACAACTTGAATTACGCCCCCTTCCCCCCCCCCCCCCCCCAAAAAAAAAGAAAGAAAAATCCCCTTTAAATTTTGGATTAAAGGGGGAAATTCACCCCTGAAATTGTAACCTTTAGGAGGACGAGTTTTCTTTTTTCTTTTGTCAAGTTAAACATAAGTGAGAAATGATGATAGTTTTTACTCGCATATACTTTTAAAATTAGCCAAAGTACTCATTAATAATAAATGTCTCACTTTAAGAATGTTGGAATATCAAAGCCTTAGAAGCAATTTTGATAATTAAAAATTTCTTGCTTAAAGTGATTATTTAATGCTTAAGTTTTTATTGTAATGAAATCTGATGTTATATTAGCTTTTGAGCAATTTTTGATTTTTTTTAGTCTGATCGTTGATGGCTGATAAATTTTGTGAAATACTAAAATCCTTGGGGGAGGGGCTTCCCCAAATGGCGTCCCTGGGTCCCTTGCGGAGACTTCTCAGGAACCAGAGGGTGAGGATGTTACAGATGCAATAGTTAAACTTTAACTCACTAGATCGCAACACTACACCAGCTAAAAACTCACTCTTCATGCATACGTGCATTAGAGATGAGTTCGGGCTCTCTTTTCGGAGCCCGGGCCCACCCGAGCCCGAAACATTTTGTGTCATTAGAGCCCGAGCCCGAATGTTTTTGCGAAAAAAAATTGCATAATATTTAAAAATTGTTTTAAAAGTAATATCTCATTTTAAAAAAACTTCGTACATGAAAATAACTGTTCATCCGGTGCACATAATTAATTTTATGGAAATTTACATTCTATCTTATGAAAAGAGAAGTTTGGTATCAAATAAAAACATACTTCCTTAAAAGGGTGTAAATATTTTTGCAAAAAAGCAAATCTGATGGACACATTAACGAAGTGTGTTTTATGAAAAAATGATTGAAATTTGCAGAAATTAGTATTTATATGCAGAAGAACAGAAGAACATTTTATATTTCCTATAAAAAGTGTATATCGTAACTTATAATTGATTCCTTAATTAAAACAATATTTCATTATTCTGAAAATCAGCTTAAATTAAAAATTTGACACCGGTATCTGAAAGATCCTGTGTTTTTATAGGAAAAGTTGAAACACTCTTTCGATTGCTTTCTATCGGAATAGCAATATGTGACAATTATATCTACTTACGAATGAAAGTAACTTCGTAAATGTGCAGAGCAGAGCTTTAGCATCAGCAGAGTTCACAATTAAAAATATAATCACTAACGTTGCCTTCATATCAAGAGCGAGTATAACTTGCACACAAAAGAGGACTACAAATTTGCAAACCTAAGCTAATGCTGATTGACTAAAAATGAAAAAAAATATTTATCTCGCATTAGAGCTAGCTCTAAAAAAATAAAATAAAATAAAAGGTCCAATATAAAAAATATATCCTAATGTCACAAATAGTCCAGTGAAATGGTTATGAAAATTGCCGATGAAATACATTAATTAGGGTAGAGCTAATTTTTTAATATGTTGTATGGGTAAGTACTATGACTAATTTCCTCAGGTTTGCCAACAAAATATTTTGCCGCCGGCGACGCCATCTTGAAAAAATGGCGAAATTTTCAAACTTTTTTTAGTTTTTGCCAAATATCTGCTAAATCAAAGGACTGATAAAAAAGTTATACTATTTTTTCAAAGTAGACTAATTTCTTTACAATTTAAGCCCAGACTTATTATTTTAAGTGAAATAGTTTTGGTGTTACAATTCTTCAAAGTTAGGCAAAACTTTCCGAAAAAAAGAAATTTTGGAACTTTTCACCATATTTATCCAATAGTTTCTCCTAAATAGCGACTCTTTTCATCCTACACTCTTGAAACGTTATTTTAAGTTTGTCCTCATAACAACTGTAGGCAGTAGGTATATAAAAACAGTTAAAAAGAAATAAAAAAAAGAAACACCGTTAAAATAAATATTTTCTCTGCATCCTACCCATCAGGAAGATTTATGTGTGGGGAGGAATACAACGACCTTCGACCTTTGTAGCATGTACCAATACCAGTTATAGCATGCGAGAGCAATGGGGATAGACGAAAGGGAAAATTATAACCAATAGCAGGGAGAGAGAGCTGAAAATGGCATGAACCCTTCGCTCGTGCGTCAGTTATATCCAGTCGCATACCGGAGCTCTTCCAGAGTAGAGACAAAATCATAGAGGTAGATATATGGTAAAACCATATATGGTAGAGTAAAAAGGTTTTTATAAGCCTTTTGTTGTTTCTTTTAGTATCACTTAAGCATTTCTCTAGATTTTAATGAAATAAAGTAATCTTAGTTGAGAAACTGGAAGTGCGAGACTCAATATTGAAAGCAGCTGAAAGTCGAGGAGATGAGTGGGGGAAAGAAATAATTGACAGTCTGAAGAACGAGGAGGATTTAGTAGCGGTAGATGCACGATATCATCTTTTTTGCCAACGGAAAGTGTTCAAGTTACCCCAAACTAGCAACAAAAGAGGACGTATCTATAGCAATAATGTCAATGAAGCGATGGAACAGATTATTTTATATCTTGAGGAAAATTCACCGAATGTCAATTTTCTATGGATGAACTGATTGCAAGCATTCAGAGTGATTACATCCCTGACGTAAGAACGATTAAAGATCGTCTTTTTCAGAAGTATGGAGATGCGTTGCTAATTGCTGAGAATTTCCGCAAAAAAACTATTGTTTGCTTCAGAAATGTAGGATATATGGTTATATCAGAATCATGGTAAAAAAAACCATTAGTCAGACCCTGTCGGAGAAAAACTACGAATCATTGAGACTGCTGCTGATATTATCCGAGGGGACATTCGTTCGCAGATGTACAATGTCACTGAATACACGCCACCTGATAATTTTTTGACTGATGCGACTGCTGTGATTCCTCAATCACTTTTACACTTCTTTGAACGAGTGATTCTGAAACACAAGCGTGGCTCTTTGGTTGGATGGAAAAGAAAGTGTATTGCGCTTTCACATGCAGTAATCTCAGCTGTGCGTCCTTGTTCCTTCATTTCATCACTTTTAAGTGGAATTGGTGTGTATTTGTACAAGCGTTTTCGATCAAAACACCTTATTGACCTCTTGTCATCATTTGGGTTTTCATCGAGCTACACTGATGTATCTTACTTGAATTGTCCGCAATAATGGAATCTAAAAAACCAATCATCGCGAAGGGATCATTCTGCCAATTTGTGTTCGACAATGCCGACTTTAATGTGAACACACTTGATGGTTTGGGGACTTTCCATGCCATGGGAGGAATAATGGTGGTTAATCCTTACGAGTCAGTAAAACCTCAAAACAATGTCACCCGTGTCATGCGGCGCTCTACAGCAGAATTTATTAAAAAAACTGGTGGTAACATTGAACTGCTGACGTTTAAGAAAACTGACAATGCAGGCTTGAAAAATGTTCTCAATGTGAATCTGAATGAGATTAAGCCTTTAAATGATGAATTATTCCCTACAGGTACGGATGTTCTATGGTTGTATGGTAAGAGTTTAAGCAGTGTGGAAGTTCCAGGGTGGAACGTATTTATGCAAAATGCAACCCGAGACGAGTTCTATCAACGTTCCAAAGGTTACATGTCTTCCTTTCATCAATAATCCTCCGACGCAATATGACACGATTTATTCAGCTCTTCGACTCGCGGTCGACAAATGTAGAGCAAGTGATCAAAATACATGTTTTGTCACCTTCGACCAGCCTCTCTATATTAAAGCACAGGACATAGTAAGAAACTGTAATGACCCGGCATTGAAAAATGTGGTCCTGCGCCTAGGGGGATTTCATCTTCTCATGTCCTACATGGGAACTCTTGGAACCATCATGGCTGGAAGTGATCTTAAGGAGCTTCTCAGTACGGTGTATGCAGAAAACAGCATTGAAAAGATGATGAACGGCCACGCTTATTCGAGGGCAGTGCGGGCACATAATTTAGTTCATCTTGTTTTGGGAAAACTTATTTGGGAGACAGTTCAACTGACAGAAGATGAAAAAAACATGATGGAAAACGTGCTTATTGATTTGGAGACATGTGTTGTTCTAACTATTGAGGAAAACGAGGAATTTGAAATTATCAACAGAAAATTCAGAGAGGCTATGCATAACCTTGAAAGTCACGGACCCACTGCTAAGCTGTGGATGCAATATTTTCGTATGGTCACTTTAGTAGAGCAGTTTATGGAAGCAGAAAGAAGGGGAAACTGACATTTCCCTCTTGCTTGTGTCCAAAAAAAGGTTGCCCTACTTTCATGCTGCAGGACATTTCTGCTACGCAAAATGCGCTCATCTATATCTGCAAGATATGTTAGCCTTAGAAACCAGAATGGATTCTGTTGAATACAATGCCTTTACGACCCTTAGATGTTTCACCGTCAGGTGAACAGAAGAGTTCTGGTCTGGTATATGGACCGATCAGGCCATAGAACAGACCCTGATGATAATGATGAAAACATTTGGAGGGCTGACAACAGGTCGAGGGATTACAGAGGCTGTGCTTACTCACTGGACGCTGGGGATGGTGTACCTCCAAAGTACTTGCTCTGAAATTGAAAAATATTGCGGTATCACGTCAACCAACTCTGAACAACACATAGACATGAGGCCTGCACGTGTTGCCCGAGATAGAGAAGTTGCTGCAAAACTCTATAGGTGGTTTTCTCAACACTATCCATTCCCTCAAAATGATGCAATAATGTCCATTTATTCAGAAACCATTAGGGGTGAGGAAGTTAACTGCCACCTGTCTGAACAGATTGGAAAAGATGGATTAGCAAGAATTGTCGGCAATAATTTTCAATATGTTAAATTTCAACGCAAGAAGAAGGTAGTCATCCTCGCGGGCACCAGTAATACCGTAAAAATTGAAACGATAAACTAATTATAGATCCCTTTACAATATTTCACAGGTTGTGCATTTCCAAACAATCTGATGAAGATTTGAAGAAATTCTTCAAGTTCGAGTTATCTCCTTACCCCATGTCATTGTTTTCAGATGCAGGTATGCGTAAGAGGATCAAATCATCATTTTACGATTCATTTATTCCATTCAAGAAAGAAGACATCCCTGATGGAAGTAAATATGTTGTTGTCGATGGCGGTCATATTTTACATAAAGTAGCGTGGCGTAGACATACTTCATTCACGGCCATAGCAGACAGCTACGTAAAATATTTGCGAACCCATTACTGTATGAATGTTTCTGTAATCTTTGATGGTTACCCTTTAAGCGCTGACCAAAAAATCACCAAAAACTGCGAACGACTTCGTAGGGCTACCCATTCTGCTCCAGACATCATCTTCGACAGAACCACTGTGTTTCAAAGTAAACAAGAAACTTTTCTTACCAATGACAATAACAAGAGACACTTGATTGATTTTTTGAAAGATGTATTAGAAAAAGCTTCAATACAAGTGCAACAGGCCGTTGAAGACGCTGATGTATTAATTGTGAACACTGCGATTTCAAAGGCCTCTCAGTATGATAATGTCTTCGTAGTCGGGGAGGACATTGATCTTCTTGTACTCCTCACTGCATTTCATCGCCTCACAAAAATAATGTATTCTGTCAAAAGTGCGGAAGAGGTAAAGCTCCTGATGTATTTTAATCAGAAAATTCGTTTCGCTACAGCTTTTCCAACATCCTGCTGTTCCTCCACGCTTTCAGTGGGTGTGATACCACCTCAGCACTTTTTGGACACAGGAAAAACCAGTTTTGTTCACTGGTTGTAAAGCATCCCGAACTTCAAGAGGAGACAACAGCTTTCTTGAACCCTGATGCAACGTTAGAAGAATTGGAAAATGTGGGAGAACATTTCCTGGTTCGATTGTATGGAGGTGACCTAGCAACACAAAACATCGATGAGCTTCGATACTACATCTTCATAAAATGTGCTGCCAGGATGAAATTCAACCTAGCTAGGTTACCTCTAACAAGAGACGCTGCTCAACTACATACGATGCGTACATACCACCAAGTTCAAGCATGGTTAGGCAAGAATAATGATCCATTGATATGGGGTTGGGTGAACACTTCACTGGGCCCCTTCTCCATAAAAGTCAAGAATGACGCAGCTCTAGATTCGATTCTTCAGACCATATTCTGCGCGTGCAAAAAAGGATGTTTAAAACCATGTGGGTGTCGAAAAGCAGGACTGAACTGCACAAACATTTGCAAACATTGCAATGCCAGTCTTGCGAAAATACACCGGAACTTTACGCCTCTGACGTAGAGGAAGAAGACGATCTTGAACCCATCAACATGCGGCGAAAAAACGAGGACGAAGATGCTGAAAATCTTTCGGTCGACATTATAAACATTGGCACAGCAGTGGAAAATGTCGATGAAAATCCCGCTATCGACCGCCCAGGCCCTTCTAAACGCCAAAAATCGTGACTTGATCATTATAAACTTTATGTAAAGATTTTAATAAATTGTATAATTGTGTTTAAATGTGTAAATAAATTCATTAAGTTACACTTAACTGGTTTTTAATGCTGTTATTGACCCTCACTTAAATAAATATGAAAAAAAAATTTCAATGTTAGAGGGATGCATTTGGCGAAAACGATATTTTCCAAAACTTTGTACCTCGTGATATTTTTAACACAGGGAAACCAATCGGTACTCAAATTGTAGCAAATTAACTCTTGTGTGAAAGTTATTACATATTTTTCTATCGTAGGACTCGTAATTTTAAAGTTAAATGTAAAAATTGGCGGGAAATTCCTGAATTTTGTTTTTTTTTTGGAAAATTTTGTCTAACTTTGAAGAGTTATAACTCGTCAACTATTACAGGTGTAAAAATCGGACTGTACTCAAACTGTAGCAAATTTAGTCCACTTTCAAAAAAGTGCAACATCGTTTCTGTTAGAAGGGGAGTTATGCAGATATGTGGTAAAAACGAAAAAAAGTCCGATAAATTAGAGGTTTTTCCAAGATGGCGGCGCCGGCGGCAAAAAATTTTGTTGGCAAACTTGTGGAAATTACTCAGAATACCAGCCCATACATCATATTCCAAAATTAGCTTTACTCTAATTAATGTAATCATTTTCTACCATTTGACTGGACTGAAACGAAAATCTATCAACAAATATTATTGGAGCCTCTTCACATTGGCTCCATATCACCCAGTCATCAGTCGCGTCGCAAATATCGTAGATTTTCTTTTAACGTAACATTCTAATACTAGAAAATAAAAATAAAATTCCTGTTTCACCTTCTATTCATTCTGATCAAAATAACATTAAAATTACGTGAAATAGAATGTGTAATTTTTTAGGGGAAAAAGTTATTTTTATTTTTTCTATATGAGAATAAATAAAATTGTCAGTTTCAGACAGAATGAGCCCGGGCCCGAAGGCTGGTATAAAAATCGAGCCCGATCCCCTGTCGGGCCCGGGCTCGTGCTGAGCCCGTCTCATCTCTAATGTGCATGGATAGCCTTTTCCCGACATGCTTTGTGATGTACTCTACGCTGAGACTTGAGATGTTATGGTTGAAAAATATTACTGCCAAAAACAGTGTATTTTGATCACGCTCCCTAAAACATCTAACCATGAAGAAGAGGATTTCTTCTACACTTAACAATGTTGTAAATAGTAATTCTTAGTTTAAAATGTATATAGTTTTGTGTTCTCGAATTATTTTAAAATAGTGGAAGCTAAGTAAATAGCTTCTATTCTATACTACGGTTTTAAAATTAACACTGTTCAAATCCTCTCTGTCTCCATTAGTTTGTAAAAATTAAGATTATCTGACACTTATAACCCAAGATATTAATTATTTTGCATTAATTTGATTGCAGAAAAATAATTTACTTTAACACATTTTTTTATGAGCAGGCATAGCAGACAAGATGTCTCTCATCTCTTGAATAAAGAAAGAAACAAAACAAGTAATAAAAAGTTGGAGTGGTGTTATTAGAAGAAGCTGTATAAAATTATTAAAAATCTTGGATATTTTGATTGGAAAATTATGCATTCTTGTTTAAAACAGGAAAAGTATTAACATTTTCTAAAAATCGAAAAAATCCACCAATAAGTTTTAATTTTATAAAAATCCTGATTTTTATGAAAAAGAAATAAAAGCTTATTTGACAACGGGTGTCGTAATTAAAGAAACATTTGAATTGGTATTTTCTTGAAAAAAATTTTCGTTACAATTGCGGTCCTGGGAAGGGGTTAACGCCTTTTCATTCAATATCGCATTTATTGTACTTCACTGCGCACCTTCTAGCGGCGGGTTTTTCATTAACCGAGAACTCTTATTAATAAAAATAATTGCATTACTCTGATTTAGACAAAACAAATTCTATTTAAGAAATTTAACATTTTTAGCTTTACCTGTAGTGTTTACCGTTGAACTAGTCGTTTTCTCCCTCCCTAGAACTCAATATTCAGAAGTTGCGGGAAAGTAATGGGTCGTGGGGGTGGTTCGGCATTGGCCTAGGACCCGGTTCCTCTTATGAAGTTCCAGTTATGAAGCCGTCAGATCGCCTCTACGTCCGCCAAGTGTTGTGTGGTGATATCCTCTAAGTATGGGCTCCACCGCATGTTGCATCGACCTTTGTCGTTAATTCATTTGGGAAAGGGTTGAGAGGCGCAGGAGGTTCACACCCCCGTCTTTCTCCCAGCTGAAAAGTACCACCTGTGGAGATCACAGGGTAAACCGGCCCTCCATTGATCACTAACTCGTAAGGAGTCACGAGATTCTAGGATCAGTGGTGAAGTACGACTGCCTTCGGCAGCCGTAACTTGTCATTACCCGTAGTGTTTCCCAATTGCTCCTCCGGTGGTTCCGAATTGGCCCCTTAAGTGGGGAAGATGACCGGTAGCCCAGCATTGCGAACTGTGCTTCAGCACGACAGGGGCAGGTAAGCTGATGAATTCCCACCTCACAGTGGTGATCGATTGGTAATGTGATGTCCGAGTAGCCGACAGCGCTGGGGGGGCAGTTTTGCACCACCGCTTTTAAACCTGGGCTGTCCCCTCCTTTGGGCCAGTTCTCGGCTGCAGGAGGTTTGCAGTTCCGGTTGTCTCTTGAGGTCCCAGGGGCAGGGCTCCATCCAGTTCGAACCGGTAATGCCGGCCGATGTGGGACTGTGGTAAATGTTTTTCGCGGTGACTTCAGGACGACTGGGTGGTGAAAGGAATCACGTAGGTCACTTCCTCGTGCCTAGGTACTCTGTGCCAAGGATGGTAACACGAGGGCAACGACTAGCTAATGGGGATAGGACAGCTTCCAAAATTACCTCAGGCGAGACGATGGAGTGGACGGACTCTGTATGACATGGTTAGCTTGGGTTCTATTGTGAATTGTGACGCTTGTTGGTGGGCGAGGCGGCTGGCAGCAACGCTTGGCACCGTGCAAGCGGTTAGAACGTAGACGAGACGGAGGAGGCTGCTGCATTCCCCTCTTCCCGATCGTCCCTTGCGACACCATCTGTAGCTGGAGTAGTTGTGAGTCGCTCTCAATTTTTGGTTGGAAAGAGAAGTTGCCCGTTTGACCAAGAGCGGTCTAAGGCGCGGAGGGCCCTTCAGGTTCCAGTTCTGTGATTCGGGCCATCTTCTCTGGGAAGGACCACCGCTTCTTCTCCGACCAGCGGATTATGAGGAACCGGGCCGAAGGCCCGTCTGAAGACGGCGTCCTGTCTTTAGTCAGACTTTGGGTTGAAACCAGCCCAGAGCATCTATGCGTAGCCAGAGTTTTCTGTGCCTGGCAAGGTTGGTTCTAGCAGTACTCTCTTAACAATAACTTCCTTTTGCATGTGCATGTGCATGCTTTAGTAACCTCAACCAGGACCGCTTCTCCAGCGCTCTTGAAGGATCTTTCCATGCCCTTCAGAGTCCGGAAGTGGGTCTAAACCTAATTTTCCGTTGTTTCTAAGATTTTTAGTGATATGTTTTGTTTTGTGTTTGTTTGTGTGCGTTTTACATGTGAATGAACCTCTCAAATGGAGTCGATCGGGGACCGTCCGTATTTCGCTGCGGTAGCTCACCGAAAACAAAGCCAGTTGGGAGGGGACAACCCTAGCCAAGACGTGTCTATGCATCAGGGACCAAGTTTCTTTGCGGTCCCGGGTTAGTGGGAAGCTCCTCCAGCCGCACAAGCGGTAACCGTAACCAACGAACTAGTCGTTTTCTCCCTCCTTAGAACTCGATATTCAGAAGTTGCGGGAAAGTAATGAGTCATGGGGGGTGGTTCGGCATTTTCCTAGGACCCTGTTCCTCTTATGGGGTTCCGGCTACGAAGTCGTCGGATCGTTAGCTACGTCTGCCCAAGTGTTGTGTGGTGGTGTCCTCTTAAGTATGGGCTCCAACTCATGTTGCATCGACCTTTGTCGTCAATTCATTTGGGAAAGGGTTGAGAGTCGCAGGAGGCTCACACCCCCGTATTTCCTCCTCCCGAAGAGCATCACCTGTAGAGGTCACTGGGTAAACCGGCCCTCTATTCAGTGGCGCAGCCAGAATTCGGTTCTAGGGGGGGTTTTGAGTTTATAATAAAGATGGTCGCCGGTTATATGAATCATCGGTTAATGGAATCAGTCTTTTAAATGAATGAAATCATAATGCTTTTCTCCGCAATTAAGTTGGTTATGATTAATTTAAACAGCGTTTACAATATTAGAGTTACAAACTATAAAATGCACCAATGAAATAACACAAAACTATGTTAGATTTATAAAGTGTTTAAAAATGATGAGGGGAAAACTTAAAGATGGAAGAACACACTACAGCAAATAATTTTTACATAGAAAATAACAGAGTTGGAATCCATTTATTCAATCAAAAATACACAAGGTTTCATTACAAGAGAATCACGAATTCTTATTCCTAACTTTAATAATAATGAAGCAATTTTAACAAAATTTTCAATAGACTTACTTACCTTGCTTTTTGCCAAATGTAACAAGTCATTTAGAACTTTTAGGGCTAGTCTTGAAATTTTATATGGATGTTACTTAAAAGACGTAAATGCTCCCCAGAATTTATTTTTTCAATTCGAAATTTAAAAGAATGCAAGAGTAAGAAGCATTCTAAAATTGCGATTTATGTGACACAATTGGTATGAAAACTTGGAATTTGGCATGATGATTACTTTTATATAGTAAATGCTTCCTTATAACATTTTAAAAAACATTTAAAAATTTAAAAGGACGAAATGAGCTGAAAACTTTCTAAAAGTGTTCTAAATTATGATTTAGTTGAAACTGTTAGTGCTAGAAACTTGAAATTTAGTATAGAGATTACTTTTAAGATGGAAATGCTTGGCATAAAGAATTTATTATAAATGGTAAATTTAAAGGTGTGAAACAGCTGAAACCATTCTAAATTACGATTTATTTAGAACCTCACGTCATATCGGGCCTTTCGAAGACGATCTTTTTTCTATGCTAAAAGTAACTAAACGTCTGTATTTCGACACAATCCATTAAAAGCATCTTGGAAGATCAAAATTACAGCGCCTACAAAAATTTGGAAACGCTCTGATGAATAAAAGTATTAAAAAAAATCTGAGAATTTTTCGATGACAATGCAAAAAGAAAGTTGGGTATTTTGGCGTGGGTTTGCTCGGCGTCGGCTCATGTTTTCAGTATTAAACGTGACTTAGTCTTTTTTGACGTGACTCTGTGACTCTGTTCTCTTCGACTTTAGTCAAAGACTTAGACTTTTTTCACGGAATTTTAAAGAGGGGTTGGATACAGTTATATTTGCAATCGAATAAAATTTCAGAGAGTTCGGACAGTAACTTTTTTGTGTTGTTATTTTAAAGGACACGTCGCAAAAAAAAAAAAAAAAAAAAAAAAAAAGACGCGAGAAGAAAGCATTTTTTTTTTACAGCTAGATATCAATATTTTTTCCACTGTCTGTAAAACCATTATATTTATAACCATGGCTTTGCAAATTTGATAAAATCTGGTAGCCAGTAAAACAATTCTAGTTACCAGTAAAAAAAATATAACCTGCTCCCCTCCGAAGTCACTAATTTTCAAAAGCACAAAAGTTTTTTATCAATTAATTGAGAAAAATAATAAGCCTATTGTAGGATTATTAGTTACATAGTTTAGAACAGTTACATCATTTAAAAAGATGGTATAAACAAAGTCTTCTAATGAAATTTATCAAAATTATTTATTTATGAAAAAAAATGTAAAGGCTGCATTAACCGGTATGTTCAGGAAATGCTGATTGCCGAAGGTTTCAAATGTCTGGATAAGTGAGTGCTGCAAAATCTATATCTGATGAGGGGGGGGGGGGGGCATGGATGAAATAATGAAGCAGGAAAATAATTTCTGCCTATTTTCGTGTCGAAGTCAGTCATATAATTATTTTTTATTAATTTAACATTTGCATTTGTTAAACTTATTTTTACCTAATTAAAAATGCCAAAAATGAGAAAAAATGCCATTTATGGTCATCTTAGGTCAATTTTTGTACAAAAAATTATAATAATAATTTAAAAAAAAATCGGGTTAAATAACTTGGTGGCTAGATAGAAAAACTAGGTCGACAGTGGCGACCTGCCGACTGCCTTTGTCAAGACCTGTTTATAACTGATGAAAAATTTATAGAATTCAGACAACTGGGGTTATTTTTTTTTTTTAACTATGAAACGAGAGACCCTTACGAGGGAAAAAAAAAACAAACAAGAAGATGTCTTTTAAAAATGCTTTTCTGTCTAATAATCAATATTTTTTAGTGAAAATTTCATTTAAAAATATAAAATTGATATAAGATATATAATCATACAAATTTGAGGTAATTATCATGAGCCCAGGCACCGCCGGACGAGTCAGCTTGTATAATTTTAATGACATGCATATAGCATTCGTTAAAATGTAATAAGTGTAAATCAATGCATAACTAATATATTGCTGATCAATTTAAATTAATGCATGGTTAGCGTAAAATTGTGCGTAATTATAGATAGTATTTTTCTAAAAAAATGCATTTAACGCCTTTTTTTTTTTTTCAAAATCCATACTCACAGGCAGGTCTTAAATTCTAGGAAAAAAAGAGCACCGGAGCTCATACATATACGCTATAAGCAAGAACCCGAAGGCTCTCATCCTGTGAAGAAACATATCGGAGACTTGAGGCTTCCATGAAAAAAAATATTTTATTTGAAGAAAGATAATTGAAAAAATGAGGCCGTCCCCCAGCACTCAGAACGTCTATATCTTCACATCATGAAAACTCAAAATCGAATGCCTTTTTTTGAGATGCCACAAATTTATCCGCGTCGACCCATAGGGTACAGAAGAAAATTCGTTAGGGAGAAGCACATTCTAATTTTTTTGAACGCAAACCGCCAAACCAGATTACCATATATCAGCATCTTTATAACAACAGAAAACTAACTTTCCGAACTTAACATCTGCAGGAATTTTAGCATGCAGATGTATCGAGAAATAGATGTTGCATTTTATCTTTCTTTATTTATTCTGTGATCCAAAATGTATGCTTTAGGAAAGCACGCAGGTGCCAAACTGAAAATGATTTCATTTCTCATATGAAAGCCGCAAGCACATACGAAAGAAAGAATTTAGACATGTACATTAATTGAGAAAGGATCACTTCAAGCTGCGAGAAAAGAGTTTAAGAATTGTTGAATTTTAAATAGAAAGGAAAGAGATTTTCTTTTCACAGAAGCGCGATAGAATTAAAAATAGCTAAAAGAGGAACCACAACTAATTTATAAAATTTTAACGATAAATATATGAATCTCCATCATAAGCAAGACGTCGTTGCTACATTACCAACAAATAGTCTTTAAATTTGTGTACAGACCCCTACGAAACAAATGATTCGAAAGAAACACCGATTGCAAAAATCTGCTCGTAATCGAAAAATAGCTTTTAATAACTTTAAGTACTTTTTTTAAATTCTTACTTTTGCAAAGATTTTTTTCCTGGGTGCGCACATAGCTTGGTCTTAGATATAACTGAGAACAAAAAACGCAAAAAAAGCCGCTTGAAACTGAGAGAGACTTACAAAGTGTATGTTTTTTTTTTTTTTTTTTTTCTGGAATTCGATGATCTATTATTGTTTCAAACGTGGAACAAAGACAGAAATGCAATTAAGAAACAGACCACTGTATACTATATAACTCAAAGCGTCTGTGTGAGAGTATATGACCCATCTTGTACTATAAGATGTCTCGACAAAGTGACGCAGTCCAAAAATCAAGTTTTGACATAACCTATGCGTGTAATATGCGCTTTCACAGTTTTAAGTAGAATTTTCGCCATTTTATTGAATCACATTGTTGAATAGAATTTGATTTAAAAAAGCGGTGGATTCTGCCAAGGCGGAAAGGCCAAAAAACTTAATTTTAACTTTAGTAGTTTTGATTCATATAAGCGGCAATTATAGTAATTTTTTTAGCTCTGGGGGGTGTTTTAACCCCCAACCCCCCCCCCCCCTTTGGCTGCGCCACTGCCTCTATTGGTCGCGACCTCGTAAGGAGTCACGAGATTCCAGAATCGGCGGTGAAGTACGACTGCCTTCGGAAGCCGTAGCTTGTCATTACCCGTAGTGTTTCCCGTCGTTTTTTCCCTCCATAGGACTCGATGTTCGGAAGCTGACGTAAAGCAACAGTTTGTCGGGGGAACCCGGCTTAAGGCCTAGGGCCCGGTTTCCTCTGAGTGTCCTATAAGTTTGGGCTCCACCACATGATGCAACAACCTCTGTCTTCAATTTATTTGGGGTAGGGGAGAGGAGATACGCAGGTGACGTATGCTCCCCAGGCCGCCTGTGGAGGTGCCCGGGTAAACCGGCCCTCCCTGGTGGCTCACTCGTATGGGTTCACGAGAACCTGGATTCGGTAGAGTATGGCCGCCTTCGATGGCGTAGCTTGTCTTATCCATAGTGTTTTATAAATGTTATGTATAGAGAATACTGGAAATTTCAAATAACGATTTTCGTAAAAATTAAATTTATGTTCCTAATAAAAGTACACAACCCGTATTCACTTGACGGATACTTACCAACAATCAAAGTACGTGATTTGTTGTGCACTTTACCAAGCGCCCCCTGGTGGGCAATTCTACAAGGTTTTTCTCTAACTGTGCATTCTTATCTCGGGTTCTATGGGCTCGATCACAACGGTGTTTGGATGATTCGACTTGGTTTTCGATCGCGTTACAGATTTTAGTTCCACCGCCAGGGGAAGAATTATTTTCTCGATTTTTATGAGCCCGATTTTGACGGAAATTGATTCATTCAACTCCCTTGATACAATGGGATACGCGTGTCTGATGTTCGTATAGAACAGATTGCGCCTCCTAACGGTGGGACGTGGAACTGAAGAATTTTGCTGCCCGTGCGCAGCACGCCTGCTATACGGCGCCTGAGGCTGGGGGAGACACGTGTTGGAGTTTCGTTCGGAAAGTGTTTTGTTTGAAACAGAGTGGGCCTCCTGGCGGCGGAAGCTGGAACTAAAAGATTTTGCAACGCGTGCGCAGCACGCCTACTATGCGGTACAGCGGGAACACGTGTCGGAGGTTTGTTTAGACCAGAATGCGCTCCCTGTCAGCGCAAGGTGGAAATAAAGGATTTTCGGTCGCGTGCGCAGCACTTTTAAATAAAAAATTGCATACAAAATCGGATTAAAGATATAAAATCTTACAAACTTTACGTTTGTTTAATTTTATCCCGGACCCGAGCAGCGCCGGGCGAATCAGCTAGTTTAAAATAAAATATATTAACAAGTAATAGTATTTCTTGCTATTTTTCTTCAGAAGTTAAGCTTTTTACATAGTAAAATTTAACACTGTTTTTTTTATATCTGTGTAACAAACAAATAAAATTTAAAAATATGCATCTTGTACATTATTTCAATATCTTACTAAAGAGTTTTATTTTTCAAACCTATTTCAATCAACACAGTATTTAAAAATTAATCTTCTATTTTTTTAAGGGGGGAGGAGGGGGAAGAATGAAAGGTTTATTAAACTCATGACTGCATAGCAGTGGTCCTTAAACTTTGATTTTTTCATCATTAATCACAAAAGTAATGGTATCAGTACAAAAACCCTTAACAGTTTTTTAAAGTTTATGACGCAACACTTTAGCTTTAGCTCTAAGAATTTTAAATATAGGTCTTAAACATAATTATATTAAATTTTGAGTGACGCTATGCTATTAATATATATAATATTTCCATATATACAAATTTCCATATATACATACCAAACCAGCCCTATACAGTAGGGTTGGACGATATCAGAAATTTAATATCGCAATATATATCAACGAATTAATATTGATATTGGTGATATATCGCGATAACTACGTTAAAGTGTGTGGGAATAGAAAAATTGTTAATTTCGAAAGATAAATGGTATGGTAGCAGCAATTAAATACAAAAAGGTGTAGAAAGCAACGAATGAATGCATTATACTTATTTGCTCACACAGCATCCTTTAAATATTATAGTTTCATATTTATACAAAATAGAATTTTTTTTGGTAAAGGAAACTTGATTGATATCTATTTGCTTTTATACCATTCCTTTGGATAGTGTTTTTCTTTAAAAATAGTACGTTCCCTATTCTTCCTATTTTATGCACTACTTTAACTATTTAATTTCCTCGTGTATAACTGAGAATATTATAAAAAATAAATTAAAATAAAATGTTCTTAAATTTAGGATGTTGTTGATTTTAATATGATTAAAATAAGTAAAAAGCAAAAACTGAAATTGGTTTAATGCCACATATTTGTAATTAAATAGCTTTCATGGATGACAGATGCAGCAAGAATGTTGTTTTTCAATCTTTCTCTTCAGTATCAATTCATTCTTGATAGAAAATTTAAAAAAAAAATTCGCTGTATTCATACCTTATTATCTATTTATTACATGAATACAATATTGAATTCTTTTTAAAATATATACCGATATTCAGCGTAGGCAATCTTAGTCGTTGATAGCTAGAAAGCTCCACTCAAAAGTAATCAATCACAGTAAAAGTGTCACCAACATGAAATTTTACCGTTACTGGACTCTGATTTGTCACTCGCGAACCGAGCTTACCAGCTGCTAAGCTCTAGTAATAATATCTTCTCCACAATAACCCGCGCATCTTTATTAGTCATGATAATCAATCTGTTGATATATTGCAATATGTCAAGACCAATAGTAGAGGAGGTATTGCAACACAGACGATAACAGTATTATTCAGTAACGAACGGACAGTGGAATATGCGGTTGGTGGAATAATAAATAAAGTAGAGAATGTATTCGGATATTAACCAAAGAGAGATAATCACTAGAGGGGGATATCCCGGTTTGAATGAAGCGGGCAGCGAATAAATGCATGAGAAGAAATAGTCCAGTAAATTTAGACCTAAAAAGGCTTCTGCCTGGAAAGTTATGGAGAAGTTTTCTTTTCTTTCTTCCTTTATGTTTTTGGGGGTGCTGAACACGAATTTCAACTTTGCCACCTCGTATCTGGTCTGCTTAAAAAATTATCAGCGAAAAACCATGAAAAAATCGGAGTTTTTTCTGTTTTTCCCTTATATTCCGGAAATGGTTAAATTCTTTTGAAAAAATTATTGCACTCAATTAAACTAGAAAAAAAGTCCTACATTTTTCATATACAGTTTTTTTCTATGGTTAATAGTTTTGGCATACGAGTAAAATGAATTTTAACGATATAATTGAAATTCCATCATCGCAGGGCAAAAACGCTGAATATAATGTTTTTGTGAATGCAAAACGCGTGGGAGGGTGTCCTTGAAACACCCCCATGGCACCACGCACATGATATCACTCGAGCAGCGAGGCCCTTACAGCAAAACTGTGGATCCAGTACTTTGATATGGTGACTATTGTCAAACAATTCATTGAATCTGAAAGAAAGGGTGATTGGGATTTGCATCTTCAAACTATATACAGAATGTTGCCATACTTCCACGCCAGTGGTCACTATTTGTATACCAAGTGCTCTTACCTATATCTTCAAGACATCTTCAAAAAATGACTTTGAAAAATTCCCAACTGATGGGGGATTCGCCATTCGACGTACGGACAAATTCTGGTCATGGACTGACGTGACGATAGAGCAATCTTTAATGAAGACCATGAAAACAGCTAGTGGACTCACTCATGGGCGTAGGGTCAGTGAAGGAGTTTCGGAAAGATTGACCATGGGTATGACGTCACTTCAACGAATATGCGAAGAAATTGAAGAGTTCAGCGGGACAGATTTTACAACTTCTGAACATGTAGAGATGAAAAACTCCACAGCTGCCCGGTACAATGCTGATATGAATAACTTATTGGAATGGGTTCACCAACACATTCCTTTCCGAGAAACAAATGATCTCATTTCAATCTCTACCGGGATTGTTGAAGATGAGAGAATAAACTGTCATAAGGCACAGGAAGTTGGCACTGCTGGCATATCAGGAATCATTAACAGCGATTTTCATTCCGTTACATTCAAGCGTAATGAAAATATGCAGCCATTAGAAAAAATTCACATCAACCCGACAGCACACTTCCAAAGAATGAGTGTGACAAAGCAATCTGACAAAGAACTTGAGGAATATTTAACTTACGAGCTCTCTGCCTACCCATTGTCTCTTTTTGACGAATCCGGAATGCGAAAAACTGCCAAATCCTCTTTGTACAAGGAATTCACTCCACTCCCACCAGACATCACTTTTGAGAGCAGATGTATGTATGTCATACATGGCGGGTATTTACTACACAGAGTTTTATGTCAGGACGGTCAATCATTTGGATCAATTTGTGACAGCTATGTGGACTTTGTTAAGTCGAAATACGCAGCGAATGCTCTAGTAATCATCGATGGATACCCAGAAAACATTACTGAAATGAGCACTAAATTTGTTGAGCGTGATAGACGATCTCACAAAACGGTATCTAATGAGGTTGTTTTTAATGAGACTATGATGCCAACGGTTTCTCAGGGGAAATTTCTCACAAACGACAAGAACAAAAACCATTTAATTGCCCTGCTGATGTGTAGATTTGGCTCTGAAAATATGGTTTTCAAGCAGGCAAAAGAAGATTCCGACACACACATTATCAACACTGCTCTCAAGTTGGCACCTAACCATGAGAACGTGATAGTCATTGGTGAAGATGTATACCTTCTGGTAATCTTAATTGGACTTCGAAATTTTCCCAATGTTTATTTCTTGAAACCAGGAAAAAGGAAAAGTCCCCAGAAAATCTATTCACCTTTGGGTGCAGTCTATAAATTAATTCCAAACACATCCTATTTCTACATGCCATGAGTGGATGCGATATCACTTCTGCAAGGAAAACAAAATACCTTCAAATTTTGAAGAAATTTGCCAACCTACAACATGTGGTCGATATATTTAAAAACCCTAGTGCTTTAGCCGACGATGTTATTAAAGCTGGACTGTTATTCGTGGTACACCTGTACGGATTCAGAGGGAAAGCAACACCTTCCCTAAACAGCCTGAGGTACAGGTGCTACATAAAATCTGCTTTTAAGACCGCTGCAAATATTGCATCGTTCCCTTCAACAGAAGATGCAGCTCGATATCACTGTCTGCGAGTTTACCACCAAGTACAACTATGGCTAGGTAACTGTAAAAATGCTGAGGAATGGGGCTGGAATAAAACCAAGAGAGGTATGATACCCATAACAACTACTAAACCTCCCTCACCAGAAACTATTCTGCGAAAAATATCCTGCAAATGCAAAACAAACTGTAGTGGAATGTGTGGCTGTAGGAAAGCAGGTTTATTTTGTTCGCTCCTCTGCCTGAACTGCGATGGCCATTGTGACAATGTTAGCTCCTTCATCGCCGAAGATGACTTGGAAGCAGAAGTTGACGACCCAATACAGGATATTTTAAGTCAAGTGGAGACACAACCTGAGCCATCAAGTAATGATGATGAGGAAGACACTGATGAACCTCCTGTTGAAGAACATCAACCAAGCCCTTCAAAGTGACCAAAACGGCATTAATTGGAGAACAACACTGCATTCCTCTTTTTTCCTGTTTATAATTTCCCACGTATGTTATTATTATGTTAAACTTACAATAGTTATAATTGTACTGAAATCAGATTATTAAAAAAATTAAAATTGGTTCTCTCATCTATGCAGAGTGATAGTGTTTTTATATCTTTCCTAATCCCCTGATTTCAATTTATTTTCTTAGTGCTATAAAAGGTTTAAAACTTGGTAAGAAAATGTAAGCATATTTGAAATGCAACCAGAAATAACTAAACATCTTCAAATTGGTGTTTGAAATGTATGCATAATGATTGGGTGCATTTCAATTACATCGCTAAAATTCCTTTTACTCTTATGCCAAAACTATTCATCTTAGAAAAAAAATTGTATATGAAAAATGTAGGAAATATTCTCTAGTTTAATTTGGTGCAATAATTGTTTCAAAAATATTTAACACTTTCCGGAATACAAGGGAAAACCCGAAAAAACTCCGATTTTTTCATGGTTTTTCGCTTATAATTTTTTAAGCAGACCAGATACGAGGTGGCAAAGTTGAAATTCGTGTTCAGCACACCCAAAAACATAAAGTAAGAAAGAGAAAAAAACTTCTCCAAAACTTTCCAGGCAGAAGCCTAGATTGACTGGACTAAAAGGATTATTGCGATATTCACGGAATATTCGGCGCTGTTTCTCGGGTTTCGAAGTCGGGCTGCGGGAAAAAAATGTTATGGGCATATATTGGTAGAGTCAAAGCTTAGATATCGTTATTGGGATATATCATCAGAATCAGAGCTTAGATATCGGTATTTCTATAGTTAAAAAATATCAATATTTGACCGATATATTGATAAATAATCCAACTCTAATATACAGCTGAACCCGGTTGCGGGAAGACTCACGTTTTCAGCACCAGTTTGGCGAGTTAGCGAAAGCGAGAACGCTCAGCTAGCTCTATCGCCAAACGCTACTCGTCGTCCATGATTTTTTGTTTTGATCCGAAAACAATCGCGGCAGACGAGCTAGCATATTTTATAATTACAATCTTACCTAAATTAAAGGAATATTTTCAATCATGTGTGCTAGATGAAAAGAAATCTTCTTCGAAAGAAATTATATTACGAACTAATATTTGTACAAAGGGTGAGGCCAAATATTATTCAGTTGAATATTATTAATTTCTTATGGATTTACACAAGAACTCGTTATCTTCATAAATCCAGATATTTGATTATAGATAAAGATGGATTTATAGGGGTGATGAATTAATGCAGTTATAGTGCATTTCAATGTATATAAACACAGATTTACAAGGATACCTGTGGGGCAGAAAATTACTATACTTTTTGTGACGAACTTCATTAATATACAAAATGTTTCTGCAGGGACAGTCCTTAAAGTCGAGTGGAAATAGGCCAAAATATTGCCCACTACCCCACAAGCATGTTTAGAAATTCCCTTTTTGATGAGAGAGAAATTTCGGGGAGGGGGGGGGGGGATATTGAATGATTATCTTTCGTTACTTCAAAGTAACAAATAAGATAACTAGAGCAACTTTTAAACGCTGTATGCTAGTGAAAGGGGTTGTAGATTAAAAAAAAATATATATTAATTTATCAATTATGAAAATAACATATAGAAAAAACAAACCAAAAAATTAAAAACTTTAAATATTTAAAATTTTTGTGTGTTTTGGGGAATAATAAAAAAAGAAAGCTTTTTTTTTATCTTTTTGAATAATTGATCATTTATTTTTAAGTTACCTCAAAATAATAAATAGGGCGAGTTTTTTTTTTTAAATGTAAAGAATTAAAAAAAAAAATTTATAGTTGAAAATTAAAATGTGTGCGCAAAAGGGAAATCTGGATTTTTATCTTTCATTCTATTGCTTTTCTCTTTCTTTTTTTTTTTTTTTTAATGGTAAATTTGTATTTAAAAATCAGAAAATAGAGCAAAACAGTAAACTTTATGCACTTTTAGGGATAAACGAATGGATAGTGAACATTTCAGACACAATTTTAATTAAACCTTTCTGCAAGGCAACAAATAATTTTAAATTATCTAAATATAGTATGCTAAAAGGCAGATAAAATTCGGAATGGGGATTGCTGCATACTATTAATCTTCTTTTATTGTCACTTCAATGTAATAAATAGAGCAGTTTTTCTTTTCTTTCTTTTTTTTTTTTTTTTTCAAATGAGAGTTGAAAATTTTGAACTGTGTGCTGGATCAAGAAAAAAAGAAGCGTGGTTGGGGGGGGGGGGGGGGGGATTTCAGTAGAGAGAAGAATTTCGATGATTTATTAAAATATGATGTATTACTATTTCAAAATAAATAAAACAACCGAGACAAAATAATATTAATAAATGGGGGAAAATTTTGAAAATAAAAGACTTAAGAATTTTACTCGGATGATGATAATGATAAAGATTTAACATCATTTAATGTAGTTGTAATTGATTTTGATTTAATTGCAAGCTTCAGCTTGCAATTCTTTTAAATGTGATTGATTTAACTGCAGGGTACAACTAAATAAATTATTATTTACTATTCAATCTAATTGCAGTTGAATTCAGTTTAGTCGCAGCTTGCTATTAACTTCTAATCACTGTTAAATTAAAAGCAATTAATTTTTAATCAATTATTTATATGAAAATATATTTCAATAATGTACACAACACATCGCACAATTATGCTGCCTAATAAAGGAAAAAAAAAAAAAACCTAAATTGAATCAGTATTAGTACTACTAATAATACTTTACGAAGTTCAATTGTGTCATAAAAAACTGATCAATAGAATTATATTTATTAGAAGAAATTCTTACTTCTGTTTTTAGTTTTATATCTTAAGAAATAAGTTCTCAAATTTCTTCGATTATTATGACTTAGCGAAACAAAAGAATATTACTGAACTGAAAAAAAATAACTTATTTATGTTTTGAATTATATGTAGTATTATGAAATTAAAAGCATTTAAATCTGAAAAAGCTCTTTGTTTTTAAAGCAAAGTTTTAATTGTAAACAAGGGTAAAATAAGATTTGTCTAACTATCTTCTCTAATTGATAACATTTCCGGAAAAACAAACGAACGAAAGCACCCTTCTTTGCTGCTGCAAAGGAATGGGGTTGCTGTTTGGTATGCGTATGACATCACAAACAAGATGGGGTGCATTAAGGCTCCTATATACTATAGGAGGGCTATAGGCTATAGGCTATACTATACTATATATACTATAGGCTCCTACATATTATAGGAGCCCTAGGGTGCATATTCTGTACGTAGCGTTGAATTCAGCACTACGCCAACCACTACTCTCGCGCCAAGGTGTCGAAAAAGCAACCCGGTTAAGACGCGTTTCAAGGGACTAGACAGAAGTCGCGTCTTCAGCGGGATCGCGTATTAAACGTGATTTGTATAGTGTTGCAGGAACTGAACTTATTTACAAATCTGATCATCTAAATGAACTTTAGAGCTTTCGCTTATATGTTTGCGGTCGAAAATAGTATCTTTTATGCATATTTAGATTAAAATTTAACTGTATTCAAACTTAACTGATTGTGTTTTTTTAGGACCGACTAAAAATAACTGAAAAAAAAAAATATATGGATTCAAATATGACTTTAACGTGTACGTTACATTAAAAAATAAAACAATAAAAATCATTTTCCTGCTAGCCTAATTTTTTTCAACATAACCAAAAATATTAATCTTTGCAGAACAACCCAGTCATCAAAATCATATTTATTACTTATGATAATGAGTAACGCCTTCTCTTTTATTTTATGAGTATAGTCTCCATATTTGCTAAAACTCGACAGCCACAATCAGAGATTATTTGACCCCATGAAACTCATGGTGCAAGTAACTCACCGGATAGGAATAAAACGGGAGAAGGCAAGAATCGGGAAGAAAGTAACGAAGAAAACGTTATCATTTCTCTTCGAATACGTTTAAAAGCATACAGTACTATAGCACTACCTCCGTAATAAATAAATGCCTATCGCATTTGACTCAAAAATGGAAGTCAGCTAACACACTGATAGATGCTGCTATCATCTGGGGCAAGCTAATATTTACATTGATCGCCTCATTGACGTTCTTTTCATACCTACAATTTTTTCTTATTTTTACAGTGCTTTTTAAACTGAAAGTTCACTTATAAATGGAAATTAAAGCATCCTTACTAAAATGCTGTACTGCTGTGTGCCTTATTGCCGTTCATTTGGTAAAAAGAAGAAAATATTTCATTTCATCAAATTCCTGTAGACAATCGTCGAGTCGGTTTTTTTTAAATTAATAGTTATAATTATTATATTCCAATTTCTTTTAAACATTATATTAATCTATCCACAATATTTCACCAATCTCATAATTACATTTACCATTGTGAATCAAAATGTAATTGTAATAACAGAAATAAATCAAAGCACCCCAAATTTCGGTACTGAACACAAAATGCAATATATAATTGTTTTTATGATTGTATTTATAATCAGAACTTAATTAAAGCATACTAATGAAGCAAAATAGTCATTTTCAGATAAATTAAACAATTAGGATATCAATAATTATAATAAAATATTTCTGAGAATAATTAATTGTCCAAATTAATTATTGTCATTATCACATGATCAATACTATATTATTTTAGATAGAAGATTTTAAATAGGGGATTTCAGAGAAATACAGTTATCAAATTATTAAGAAAATGGGAGGTGAACGGAGTGGGAATTCAATAAAAAAAAAAATGTCTTGAAACATGTGTGCATAGTGCATAGAATCGTATTTCCCATTAATTAAATTTCATCAAGTACTTTAGGGGTCGATGCAGGTTTTTTTTTTTTTTTTTTTTTTTTTTTTTTTTTTTTTTCTTGGGACCCATTTTGAGAAAAGCAAACCTTATTTTTGTGAAATTTATAATCTAAAATCCAGTTATTCAAATTTGAACCAAGCATTTATTAATTAATAATTTCTTTAAGTTCTGCTAAAGTTTTCCTTTCTTGTGAATTTGTTTGTTTGCAAATAACACATTTTAAAACCTAACAATATAAAAAGAATTAATGAACAGGTTCTTTTTTATGGAATAGAATTTTGTGAAGGAGACTGTTTTATTAAAAGGAATTTTGTGAAGAGGACTGTTTTATTAAGACAAATTTTGTGTAGTAGCCTGTTTATTAAGACAAATTTTGTGAAGAGGCCTGTTTTATTAAATGGATGTCTATGAAGGGGCCCTAAATAGGCCCCGAATTTGGCCTGTATCGACCCCTGTTGATATATTACTTAAAATAATTATTACAAATGTGAAAGAAATAAAACTGAGGGTTGAATGTTTTAAATAAAAATCAAATTATTTCAACACAAAACTGCAGAAATGACGTTTGAGGCCCTGACCTGAAGATTTGCTAGTCTCATTACTACAATCAGGATCTGTCCATATTTTTCTCACAGGGTCCCGTTTTTTTTAAATAGTGAAAAGCTTTTTTATATTTGTGAAAATTCTTGTCAGAATTTTGTGAATTTGTAATTATTGTTATATTCCGGCTTCTGTGTATCTATCTATCCTTTACACAGGAACGTTTTTACGTATGAAAAAGCTAAGTAATAGGTTCTTTGACAAATTCAGTTATCTTGTGACAGGTCAAATTTATTTTTAAATGATAAAATTAGTGACAATTTTAGTTTGAAAGCGGAAAATTAATATATTCTTTCTAAAAGAAAGGTGAAAAGAAAGGTTTTCTGAAAGGTCTATTTTTAAGACAAAGAATTTTGTGAAAGGTTCAATTTTGGGATGAAAATCTTTTTGAAGGGTCCGTTTAAAAAAAAAAAAATGAGAATGTCCCTTTTCAGTACCCAAAAATTTCCTAAACAGATCCCTGACAATAAATACTATTTATATTTGTAAAATTCTTTTATATACAGAGATGAATAATCAGACATTGAAAACAGAAGGTAATAGATTTTTAACAACTCGTGTGACTTAATAAAGCTCTTCATTTGAATAAGAAAGGCTTTAACTCCACGAGTGTTATTAATTTATGTATTATAATTAATTAAAAAATAACTTTTATATTAAAAACAAATATTTTAAATTAAAAATGTCAGTTATTACAGCAATTTAAATTGGTATTTATATAAAAAAAGATAATAAATAAATTTGTGAAATTCTAAAAATTAATTAAAATTTTTTTAAACAAAGTTTATTTTTTAAACTATATATATATATATATTAACTTTCCATATAAATATTCTCAATACAGCCTTTGTTTACGTTATTTACTGATATGTATTAAAAGATCAAGTCAATTGTCACTGATACATGACACTGTATTCTGGGGAAAAATTGACTTCTAATTTTTGTATGGGGAAACACTGTCGGATTCCACTTCTCCGTCCACACAACTTCGAAATAGATCCGGTCTCTTGATATGCTGCCACCACCGATATGAAAACGTGATATCGGGCACGATACTTGATGTATATTCAAGAAAAACCTAACTCTTTCAATTAAAGTTAAAGTAACAATTTATTAACAATATTTACACTTAAACTCGGATGTAAATTATCCGGTTTAACACTAAATCAAAACAATTACAGAAAACGCTCTACGTGTACCGTTAGACTACGTCAATTCATTCCGCACTCAGATTTCTATTCATCTCACACCCGCTCTCAGCGCTCATTCCCCGAGCAACCTTCACACTTCGCTACTCCGTCCGAACTCACTTTCTCTCTCTCGTAAACTGCAGAGCACCCTCCTTTCTACGGGGTTTCTCCTCTGTTTCCAAGGGTCCTTGACAACCCTTCCTCCCTCTTGACGGATCTGTCTTCCTAAATAAAAGAGTGCAATAGCTTTCTTATCTATGAAAGACCACATTGCAATGGAAATACTTCTTTCATTCTGTTCCACCTTCCTTCCACTCATATTCTGAGTCGCTCCCCTTCGGATTAAGATTCTTCTTAAACCAGCCTCTAATGGTACACAATAGATACATATACAATACATACAATATGCTAATCCCTTAAGAATAGCTTTCAACTCTTGCACCTGTGAGAGAAACCTGACAAACACTAAATGCGAAAGGCATCTATTTATTACGGAGGTAGTAACTGTAGTAAGGCTTTTCTTTCTACAGTGTACGAGAAGAGAAAACAAAAACTGACAACATACACCGCGAAAAGAAAGAAGAATAAATAACAAAAGCGACAAAATTTCGTTTATCTTTCTCTACTTCAGTAAAAACATACATGAGTTAGTAATTTAGCGATATTTTTTATTCAAATACCTACCAGTGTTTCCGATTAGTAATATTCGCTTTAATTAATCTGTCAATCAATAAGCCAAATATTAATATTTAGAAATAGGGGTAGATATGTGAATAAAAAATCCCACTAAATTGGCAACACTGGAGAAGGGAGAAGTAAATAGCATCTTCATCTATGAATTCACGTATTAATCGAGATTTTTCGCCTCAAGAGATCGAAATTTTATCGTGTATTAAGCGGGATCGCCTAGTAACCGTTCGCGTATTAAACGTGATATTTTTGCATTAGTCTTGAGGGAAACGGAATTAGTCTTGTTTAAGGAACCGGAAAAAACCGCGTATTAAACGGGATCGCGTATTAACCGTGAGCGCTTTAACCGGGTTCGATTGTATATATATTCATCATTTTCGTAAGTAAAATTTATGTAAATGGTTTCTTTGTGTCATACTGTCCATTTGCATCATTTAAAATTTACATAAATCATAATCATTTACTTAAATTTTACTTACGATTTTGGACAGCGTGGCGCAAAAGATAAATAAATTTATTGAAATAAATACATTTCAATACATAATATAGGCTCAGTGAAAGTGATATATTTAACAGTGTATTGGAAAATTAAAAGTATTACTTGGATGTGTAAACATACGTTAGAAAACAAACCAAAAATAATTTAAATTAAATTTTAAAACAAACCTATTAAACTCACGTCAAGGCGTCACTCGAATATTTATATAATTTCTTTTAAAATCCATATTTTGAATTTATGAGACATGGGAATGAAAATGCACCAGCAAATAAATTTTATATACAGGGTATTTCACGAAGGACCTCTAACTTTGAAAATAAATAATTCGGAAACGGTGTTAGATAGGTGTATGAAACCAGTGATATGTTTATTAAAAAAACCGCAAGTATCTGATATAGAAACCTCAAAATTTTAGTTAAAAATAGCGCCGATGGATGACGCTGCAGGTAGCATTAAGGATCCCTATAAAGAGAGCTCAGACGCCAATAACGTTCAGTCGTCGAAGATTTCGCCGTTGAAACGTGATCACTATTAGCACATAGTGAAATAAATTCTGGAAGTGGCACTGAAGGACATTGTTTACCGCAACAATCCTTTAACACTCGACGAGCTGGAGGAGACTATTTGTCAAGCTTGTGTGTTGATTTCCTGTGGCATACTACAGAGAGTCACTGAAAATTTCATTCTTCGTTTGCGACATGTGTGTTGTGTGAAAGGTGCACATTTTGAATCGCTTTTGATGTGATACAGCCTATTTACTGTTATGCCACCTGCAGCGCCATATATCGGCGCAATTTGTTACTAACATTTTTTGGTTTCTGTATCAGATTTTTATGGTTTTTTTAATAAACATACCACTGGTTTCATGCTTCTAACTATCACCGTTTCCGAGTTATTTATTTTTAAAGTTAGGGGTCTTTCGTGAAACATCCTGTGTCTTTTCATGTTGAAAATAATATTTGCACCTGTGAATATAAATAGAATAAAAAAGAAAATTATGATATATATATATATATATATATATATATATATATATATTTTAAATACTAAAGTGGAAAGAATGAAGCTTTTGCAATGCTCAAAGAAATCAGTCGATATTATAAATCTCCAGAAACATAAAGAAGAATTTAATTTAGAACTTAAAAATCGTTTTCAAGTACTTCAATCAATCTTAGAAGAAGAACAAGATGTTACAGTAGTGAACAAGAAAATAACAAATACTCTACAAGAAATTGCAAGGACGATAGCTGGTGAAGCACAAGTAAAGCAAACAAAGAAAATAACAGAAGAAACAAGAAGACTGATGAAGAAACGCAGAGAATTTAAAATGAAGAAAAACTATCCTAAATCAAGAGTTGAATATGCAGAATTATGTAAAACGGTAAGAAAATGTGTTACAGAAGATATCAGAAAATTTAACTGTGATCTTGTCAAAAAAGTTCTAGAAGATAACAAAAGTTTAAAATCAGCTAAGCGCAAACTGTGTGTTGGAAGAAAAGGTATTTTTGCACTGAAGACAGCAGATGGAACAATCACCAAAATCAATAATGAAATAGTACACATTGTCGAAAAATTCTATAACGATCTATATAAATGTGAAGATCAAAGGGAAATCAACCTACGTGATCCACTAGTAAACATAACAGAAACTGCAGAGATAATCCCAGTGATGACAGATGAAGTTGTACAAGCCATTAGAGGCATGAAAAAAGGTAAATGCCCTGGCGAAGATGGAATTACAATTGATCTTATCAAAGAAGCAGGAGAAGAATTTGCAAAAATGCTAGCCTTACTGTTTTCCAAATGTCTCGAGAAATCAGATGTACCAGAAGATTGGAATAATGCTGTGATGGTGTTACTTTATAAGAAAGGAGAAAAGGAAAACATTAAAAACTACCGTCCAATCAGCTTACTGTCAGTGATTTATAAAATTTTCACCAAAGTTTTAACGACAAGACTTGAATCAGCTCTGGACTCAGCTCAACCTAGAGAACAAGCAGGATTTCGAAGTGGATTTAGCACAATGGATCATATTCAAACAGTAAGGGAAGTTATAGGAAAACATAAAGAATATAATTTACCTCTCTGTCTTGCCTTTATTGATTATGAAAAAGCATTTGATTCGGTCTACACATCTGCAGTAATTACTTCTCTGGAGAACATTGGTATAGACAAACCTTATATCAATATCATAAAGAAGATCTACAAGAAAGCAACAGCCACCATCCGTTTGGACAAAGGAAAAGCGAAGATCAAGCTTGAAAGAGGAGTAAGACAAGGAGACACCATTTCGCCTAAGCTTTTTACTGCTGTCTTAGAGAGTATTTTCAAGAAGCTGGATTGGGAAAACAAAGGGATTAGAATAAATGGGGAATATTTAAGCCATCTCCGGTTTGCTGATGACATTTTAATTTTCAGTAATAGCCCTGAAGAATTGCAAAATATGCTAAAAGATTTGGCAGAAGCTAGCATTAATGTGGGATTAAAAATAAATTTGGAAAAGACTAAGGTGATGTTCAATTCATTTGCATCAAAAAAGAAAATCGTCTACAACAACACTGAGATTAAAGATGTTGAAAGTTATGTGTACCTTGGACAAGAAATATCTTCAGACAACAGTATCATGAATGAAATCAATAGAAGAATAAGAAATGGATGGAGTGCTTTTGGGAAGAACAATATTATTCTGAAAAGTAACATGCCTCTTTGTTTGAAAAGAAAGGTGTTTAACCAATGTGTTTTGCCTGCACTAACTTATGGAGCAGAAACTTGGACACTAACAAAACGGATGGTACAAAGATTACAAACAACACAGCGAAGTATGGAAAGATGTATGCTAGGCATAACCAGAAGAGACCGAAAGAGAATAACGTGGATAAGAAGTCAGACGAAAGTTTTTGACATTATCGAGAGAATTAAATGGCTAAAATGGAAATGGGCTGGGCACATTGCAAGAAGACAAGACAATAGATGGAGCACAAACACCCTACAGTGGTATCCCAGAGATGTAAAACGACCAAGAAGACGACCTCAAGTAAGATGGAGTGACGAAATCAGAAAAGTGGCCGGTGTTAATTGGATGACTAAAGCACTAGACAGGCAACAATGGAAAAATCTGGGGGAGACCTACATCCAGCAGTGGATTGAAAACGGTTGATGATGATGATGATATATATATATATATATATATCAGTAATATATCAGTATATATATATATATATATATATATATATTAATAGCATAGCGTCACTCAAAATTTGATATAATTATTTTTAAGACCCATATTTAACCTTCCTAGTACCAGATTTTAATTTTTGATAGACGTTCTTAGATTGGGACAAGAAATTTAATTCTATTAAATGTAGCTGCTTCACACGATGTGTCTATTTAATTTAATTTATTAAGTTTAAGTAATTATTTTTCTTCTGGTCCGAAAGACGAAAAACTGCAAAACAAATAAAAATGGGGTCAAAGAAGACCCTCAATGGTATTAGGAGGGTAAAAATTCTTAGAACCCATAAGGTAAAGTGCTGAATCACGAACTTTTAACACGTTAAGGAGCTACTGCACTCACGCGAAAACAACCGATCGCTAATGTTAACCCTATAGGAGAATTTTTAAAAAAATATCTTGTTTGCATATCTTGTTTGCATTTATTAATATTTTTTTTAATTTAAATTTTATTTATTTTTTGCATTGGATAGTTGAGGTCGATCTCTACGCAGGCCGTTTTTCCATTTTTTGATTATGTTTGCAGTTTTTTTTTTTTTTTTTTTTTTTTTTTTTTTTTTTAATGAGGATATTTTCACTTTCGAAACCGGTTCCGAAGGTGAAAGTATCTTAATGAAAATATCTTAATGGAAAAAAAAAATCTTAACCCATTAAAGACTGACGTTGCGTTTTCGCAACATTAAGTTTCTTACACCAGGTTTTAAGATAACACCAGTTTGTTTTTAGGATGAATATTCACTTTACTTGATGCAAGAACCACCATGATAAAGTAACTCTTAGGTTGCTATAATATAAAAGTGGTATGAATCGCAATATTTTTATTTTATTGAGAAAAATAATCCGGTCCTTAATGGGTTAATGTAAGTATCTTAAAACAATTAAAGTAAAATACTTGTAAACAAAATCGAAAAAGTAAAAAACGGCCTTTGTAGAAATTGACCTTAGCAATGAAGGAAAAAAAATTCTAAAAATATTAAAATATAAATGAGATATATATATATATTTAATTTTCTCCCAATTAGGATTAACATTAATGAGCGGGTGTTTTCGCGAGTTTTCGTACTGATAGTATAAACGGTTGAAATTGAAAAACACTGGATATAAGATATACGAAATGTCAAATGTTACTTTCCCCTTACCGACGTTCTTTTTGCTCAGAAAGGGGTTTTACAGGTTCTACAGTTATTATTATTTTTTTAACTTTAGAGAAGGAGCTGACGTAGCTGACTCGTGCATTTATGGCAGTTCTTTTCTTTTAAATTATTTTTTTTGATAAAAAAGCAAAAAAATACGCGATTTTTTTTCTCGTTTAAGAATACTGATTGATATTTGTGTGTCTTAGATGAAAGTTTTATTAGCAAAAGTAATGCCTTTTTTAAATAAATATAACTATAATCTTTAATGACTAATTAAATACTGAATAAAATGACGTGCATTTTTATGAAGTATCATATCTTCTTTTTAAGCAGAGCTAAATTGTTATTTTTCTAAAACGTCTAGAACAATTTTAATTCTTAGAAGGAACAAGCTAAACAAATTTAACTTAGAGTCCGGCGCAGATCGGGTTATGACCAATGACGAAAAATCCTCAATTCTTTTTTCGCTTACAAGAAAGGTCTCCTTAAAGCGCATACTCAGAATCAGAATATTTTGAAAAAATTCCTAATGGAGCTACTCATGTACGTAATAAAGAATCAGTCAAATTTAGCTGCGGAATCTCAGTAGAAAGTCTGCAAAAATATAAAAAAACTTTCGAGTATTTGGCGCAAAAAGACGCGATTTGGCGAGCCACACTTTTTCCTCGCCAAAGGCAAGCGATTTTAGTGCATTTGAAAAGTACTGTTTAAATGAGTGTTTAAATACGCAGTACTTTATGAATTTAAACTTAAATAATGAAATATAGTTTATTATTTTTTTCTATAAGCTTATATAATATATATACAAGTTGCGTGTTGCTGAAGTTACTTAATTTTACATGGTTTCATCGGCTGGTTAAGTTTTAAGTGTTTTTTAACAATAACTTACTGATTAAGAACGCTCTCATTATACATTTTGATTTAGAACCAGGTGCTGTTTCCATGGCAACAAATACTTTTCACTTGTTGTCTCCTACACTAACAGTATCCAAGTCAAATTGACTGTGCCCAAAATAGGATCTTAATTTTTAGTTTGAAGCATTTTTAATCCATTCAAATTTTGTTTTAAAAATGTAGCATACGAGTGTTTTTTTTTAATACTATATGCATGTAAATGCATATGGTAAAATATTAGTTATAAAATTTATTTATTAAAGTTAAAATTACTTAATCTAGTTCAGTATGCAGAGTAGAAAAAGTTTTTCCTAAAAAGAGTATTTATCATAAAAGCGTTTCTTTCCTTCTTTCTTTTTCTTTTTTTCAATTTCATTATGTTGCCAATCAGCGATAAATCGCCAAATACACGAAATTTTCATATTTTTTTTTTTTTTTTACGGACGTTATATCGAGATTCCGCAACAATTTTTTTCTTTGCATATATATCCTCATGAGAAGAAAATTCTGTAATTTTTTTAAAAAATTTCTGAATATGCGTTTATGGAGACCTTCCTTGTAAGTGTTTAATTATTTTAAGTAATTTGTGAAGAATAAATTTCGGTGTTGTTGATTATTTTTTTAATCAGCAAAGAAAAAGAAAATTTAGTTAGTAATTAAATTTCAAAATCTCGGGAAAGGCAATCGCAGTGACCATTCCCTGCTCCTCCTTGACGGCGACCATGCTCATGGATGATGGATAAAGTATCATAACCAGAAATCATGGGTTTTAAGGGTTCTTATCGTTTCTAAAATATGCTTTTGCGAAATCAGGTCATTATTTGGTAAATCTTGTAACCACAAATCGAGAATGCCCCTTAAATGAGATTTTAGAATATCATCCCGATTAAAAGTTTAACGAGAGATGTGAAAACATGCAAACATTTAGAACATCCTTAACGGCAAAAGAAACAATTCAGATAATTATTATTTTGCAAACTCATTATTATCTCATTATTAAACTCATTGTAAACATTATTAAGTGGGTTAATCCGCGCGTAAATTTGCTCTTTTACAATTTACAAGGATCTATTCGTATCTTGATTTGGAACAATACTTTGAAAACCCTTCTGTCGAATCGTATAGTAACTACATTTGCTTTCTGTGTAATCGATTTTCTCTCGAGTACCGTTGCCATTCTTGAACACCCATTATTGTGCTAATTATTTCCCTTTTTGTCAGATATGTCATTTTCAAGTCCAAATTTCCTCTTCCGCACAACAGATGGCGCTAGGATAGAGCCCAACACGGAAGCCGTATTGACAGGCGAATTTTTGCTCTCACTCCGTATTTTATCAGACTAGCGGTAAAATATGTGACACTCGGTACTCCCATTGGAGTGAATGCAACATATATATCTACATCGGAATATAATGATTTATCGAAGAACAGATTGAACAATAAAACTCACAAACATGGTGAAACATCTGCACGTATGGTGCATGGTGTATAAAAAAGGTAGTGACTGAGCGGATACATTTTTCAAATTTTGTGGAACGTATGTTTCATGCAAATTGTGTAAAACGCTCTCAAGGATGAAAATATTATATTTTTTTGTGGATGCATTCATGTGCTGAAGGTAATTATAGATATGCACTTATGACTCTCTGAATGCTTAATTTTAATGCATGTTTTTTCTAAAATTTTAGTAAATAAATAATTTAATGTAAACACATAAATTTCAGAAAAACAGTTAAAAATTGATAGTGTGATACATAGCAGAGTTAAATTTAATACGTTAAAAGGTAATTAAATGAATTTTTATTCTAAATATTATTTTTCATATTTAAATTTTCACGGGACGTATATGTCCTATAATTTGTGTAAAAAAATCTTAAGAATGAAAAATACTTTTTTGCAGATGAATTCATGTGCTGAAGGTAATTATAAATATGCACTCATGAAACTCTGAAAGCTTAATTTCACTGCATGTTTTTTCTAAAATTTTAGTAAATAATTTAATGTAAATAAAATTTTTTGGAAAAACAGTTAAGAAATGATAGTGAGATACACAGCACAGTTAAATTTGATGTGTTAAAGGCTAGGTAAATGTATTTTTAATATAAATATCAGTTCTAATTTTTAAATTTCGTGTAACGTATATGTCATACAAATTGTATAAAACACTTTCAAGAATGACAGTAATGAATTTTGAATGCAATTTCTTTAGGAATAGACATTCATATAACTGAATTGTTTTTATTATTATTTTTATTATTATTGAGGTTACATTTTGCTAATTAATTTTATACAAATGAACACATATAAATTATATGAGATGAGTACTAATTAAACATTTTCATTCCACATGCTGCTTCAAAAAATGCATTTAATATAACTTAGATGTTATTTGTCAATTATTTTAAGTATATCAAGTAGACACACAAACAATAAATCAGTGTTATAAAAACAGGTCTTGTTTTCAAATGCCTGCTTAACCCACTAAATACTGAAAAGTCCATCTGCTGGTCTAGTGGTTAGGGCTCTGGCTACTAGATAAGAGGTACCAGATTCGAATTTCAACTCAAGCATAAATGTTTGTAGTGGATCGCATACCAATTTAAACGGAGCTCCCGGTCTGTTTAGACCTCGTGTTCAAAATATGACCGTACCGCCCACAATCAACCAACCAACTGCTAAAAAAATACTATACAAGAGTTGCCAGCTGGATCCATTGGACTCATATTTAAATGTATAAGAATACTAAAATTCAAATGAACTACTGATTTATAGTGAGTGTACTAATAAATAATACATTATAATCCAAAATGGAAAGATAAAGTTACACTTATTTTTATTATCTTTAATTACTATGTGTACAAATGAACAAAGATTGATTTGGGGTTAAATAGACCCACCTTTGTAGTAGAAAGGTTAAAATGTTTGAAATTTAAATTTCCCAACTGAGTTTATTGCCAGAAGTTGTTCGATTCTGTCGAATCTGAATAGAAATATCTGAAATTTTCATCTATGTAGAGGTGAAAATGATTTCGTTGTATGAAAAAAATTACTTGTCAACTCGAGAAACTGAAAATTTTGAGAACAGTTCTTTTACACATCCCCGAGCTAATTGTTTTAAAAAATCACTTTAGTTGCCATAATTTTCTCTTGGACACATGAAGACTATTCGCATTTATGACTTGATTATTGAATAATTACTATAATAAATTACATTTAATAATGGTTGCATTAAATTTTATAGTTAACTAAGTGGCTCTGCCCCCTACGAGCTATACTCGCCAACTGTCGAGACCCCGCAGGCTATAAAAACACGCTAATTTTCTCTGTTTTAACACAATTACCCGATTACGGAAGATTGGATGATATTATCACAACCTCTGACGATCTGCTATTACCGAGTTTTCATTCATTTCCCTTTGATTGGGGAATTTTTTGGTTTTTAAGGCCTCATCCACCTCTATTGCGATAGCTGATGGTTATTTTTGTGACCGATTAAGTAAGATAAATTACACATTTGAAAAGCATCTTGTATAAAATGATTATGTAAAAAATGTCGCTGCCTGCTGGGCTTTTATGACGTCTAGAAAAAAAGTTTTCTTTTACACG